>JAXCHO010000198.1:0-600000 GCA_036630365.1 Acanthiza pusilla | reverse complement strand
TGACTCCACAGGCACGGCGGGGAGGATTGCGTGTTCTTGGGGCGCTGACCCCATTGATCCCATTAGTCCTATTGACCCCATTGACCCCATTGATCCATTGATCCCATTGACCCCATTGATCCATTGACCCCATTGATCCATTGATCCCATTGATCCATTGTTCCCATTGACCCCATTGATCCATTGATCCCATTAATCCCATTGACCCCATTGATCCATTGTTCCCATTGACTCCATTGATCCCATTAATCCATCAATCCCATTGATCCATTAATCCCATTGACCCCATTGATCCCATTGACCCCATTGATCCATTGATCCCATTGATCCCATTGATTTATTGATCCATCGACCCCACAGGCACGGCGGGGAGGATTACGTGTTCTCGGGGTGCTGATCCCATTGATCCCATTGATCCATTGACCCCATTGATCCATTGTTCCCATTGACCCCATTGATCCATTGACCCCATTGATCCATTGACCCCACTGATCCATTGATCCCATTGATCCATTGATCCCATTGATCCATTGATTTATTGATCATCGACCCCACAGGCACGGCGGGGAGGATTACGTGTTCTCGCTGCTCACCGGCTACTGTGACCCCCCCGCGGGGGTCTCGCTGCGGGAGGGGCTCCATTACAATCCCTATTTCCCGGGCCAGGCCATCGGGATGGCCCCGCCCATCTACGACGAGGTCCTGGAGTATGACGATGGTACGGGGGGGGGGGTCTGGGGGGGGGTTTGGGGGGTCTGTTGGGGCTTTGGGGGCGTCTCAGGGTGTCTAGGGGGGAATTTTGGGGGGTCCATTGGGGGTCTGAGGGTGTCTGGGGGGGAATTTTGGGGTCTCTGGCAAGGGTCTGAGGAGGGTCCCAGGAGGCTTTGACCACACCAGGTCTGGGGGGATCTGAGGGTGTCTGGGGGGGAATTTTGGGGGGTCCATTCGGGGTCTGGGGGGGGTCTGAGGGTGTCTAGAAGGGAAATTTTGGGGTCTCCAGGAAGGGTCTATTTTGGGGTCACTGGGAAGGGTCTGAGGAGGGTCCTGGGAGGCTTTGACCACACCAGGTCTGGGGGGTCTGAGGGTGTCTGGGGGGGAATTTTGGGGGGTCCATTGGGGGTCTGAGGGTGTCTGGGGGGAATTTTGGGCGTCTCTGGGAGGGGTCTGAGGAGGGTCCTAGGGGGCCTTGACCACATGGGGTCTGGGGGGGTCTGAGGGTGTCTAGGGGGGGAATTTTGGGGGTCCGTTGGGGGTCTGAGGGTGTCTGGGGGGGAATTTTGGGGGGTCCATTGGGGGTCTGAGGGTGTCTGGGGGGGAATTTTGGGGGTCCATTGGGGGTCTGAGGGTGTCTGGGGGGGAATTTTGGGGTCTCTGGGAGGGGTCTGAGGAGGGTCCTGGGGGGCCTTGACCACCGCAGATATTGGGGGGAGGACAGGAGGCTCCAGGGTGGCCTCGACCATTCCAAGTTTTGGGGGTCCTGGCTCCTCCCCCCTATCTGTGACAAGGTCCTGGAGTCCGGGGGGGCACAGTGGGGTCCGTGGGGGTCTCACCCCCCTGTCCCCTCCCCCCAGGGACCCCGGCCACCATGTCCCAGATCGCCAAGGACGTTTGCACCTTCCTGCGCTGGGCGGCCGAGCCCGAGCACGACCACCGCAAACGGATGGGCCTCAAGGTGGGTCTGGGGTCCGGGGGGGCACTCGGGGGGGTCACAGCCCCCCGGAACCCCCCCTGAACCCCCTCTTTTCCCCCCCCCCAGATGCTGCTGCTCTCGGGGCTGCTCGTGCCCCTCCTGTACTACATGAAGCGACACAAGTGGTCGGTGCTCAAGAGCAGAAAAATGGTTTATCGGCCCCCCAAGTAGGGCCTGCGGGGTCCCCCCGCTTCATCGGCCCCCAAAACAGGGGGAATTGGGGGATCCCCGCGACTTCCCGGCCCCCCACGCAGGGGGGGGGCAGGGGAGGGGCTGTGGGCTCCCCCAGGAGGGGCATTGGGGGGTCCACACCCCACCTCGTGTTCGGCCTCGGCTCCCGGGGGGGCAGCGGGGGCAGGAATAAAGTCCGGAATTCCACAGGAAAATGGGGAGTGGGGCTGGTTCTGTCTGCGCTGTGGGGCCACGTGTGGGGCTGGGAGTGTTCAGGCTGTGGGGCTGGGTGTGTCCGGGCTGTGGGGCTGGGTGTGGGGCTGGGTGTGTCTGTGCTGTGGGGCTGGGTGTGTCCAGGCTGTGGGGCTGGTTCTGTCTGCGCTGTGGGGCTGGGTGTGTCCAGGCTGTGGGGCTGGGTGTGGGGCTGGGTGTGTCTGTGCTGTGGGGCTGGGTGTGTCCAGGCTGTGGGGCTGGGTGTGTCCAGGCTGTGGGGCTGGTTCTGTCTGCACTGTGGGGCTGGGTGTGTCTGTGCTGTGGGGCTGGGTGTGTCCAGGCTGTGGGGCTGGGTGTGCCTGCACTGTGGGGCTGGGTGTGTCCAGGCTGTGGGGCTGGGTGTGGGGCTGGGTGTGTCTGTGCTGTGGGGCTGGGTGTGTCCAGGCTGTGGGGCTGGGTGTGTCCAGGCTGTGGGGCTGGGTGTGTCCAGGCTGTGGGGCTGGGTGTGTCTGCACTGTGGGGCTGGGTGTGTCCAGGCTGTGGGGCTGGGTGTGCCTGCACTGTGGGGCTGGGTGTGTTCAGGCTGTGGGGCTGGGTGTGTCTGCGCTGTGGGGCTGGGTGTGGGGCTGGGAGTGTTCAGGCTGTGGGGCTGGGTGTGTCCGGGCTGTGGGGCTGGGTGTGTCTGCACTGTGGGGCTGGGTGTGTCCAGGCTGTGGGGCTGGGTGTGTCTGCACTGTGGGGCTGGGTGTGCCTGCACTGTGGGGCTGGGTGTGTCTGCACTGTGGGGCTGGGTGTGCCTGCACTGTGGGGCTGGGTGTGTCTGTGCTGTGGGGCTGGGTGTGTTCAGGCTGTGGGGCTGGGTGTGTCTGCGCTGTGGGGCTGGGTGTGTCTGTGCTGTGGGGCTGGGTGTGTCCAGGCTGTGGGGCTGGTTCTGTCTGCGCTGTGGGGCTGGGTGTGTCCGGGCTGTGGGGCTGGGTGTGTCCGGGCTGTGGGGCTGGGTGTGCCTGCACTGTGGGGCTGGGTGTGTCCGGGCTGTGGGGCTGGGTGTGCCTGCACTGTGGGGCTGGGTGTGTCCAGGCTGTGGGGCTGGGTGTGTCCGGGCTGTGGGGCTGGTTCTGTCTGCGCTGTGGGGCTGGGTGTGTCTGCGCTGTGGGGCCACGTGTGGGGCTGGATGGTGTCAGTGTGTGGGGCCAGTCTGGGTCTGGCTGTGTGTGGGGGTCAGTGTGGTTCTGCCTGTGCCGTGGGTCAGGATGTGGGGCTGGACATGGATCTGTGCCCATGCTGGGGCTGGTTGTGGGTCAGGCTGTGCCCATGGGGCTGTTGGCACCCACGGGGGTCAGTCTGTGGGTCGGAGTTGGTACCCAGTGGGGTCAGGCTGTGGGTCAGGGTTGGCACCCACAGTGGGGTCAGTCTGGGGGTCAGTCTGTGGGTCAGGGTTGGCACTCAGTGGGGTCAGTCTGTGGGTCAGTCTGTGGGTCAGGGTTGGCACCCACAGTGGGTCAGTCTGTGGGTCACTCTGTGGGTCAGGGTTGGCACCCACAGGGGTCAGTCTGTGGGTCAGTCTGTGGGTCAGGGTTGGCACCCACAGTGGGTCAGTCTGTGGGTCAGTCTGTGGGTCAGGCTGTGGGTCAGGCTGTGGGTCAGTCTGTGGGTCAGGGTTGGCACCCACAGTGGGTCAGTCTGTGGGTCAGTCTGTGGGTCAGGCTGTGGGTCAGTCTGTGGGTCAGGGTTGGCACCCAGTGGGGTCAGTCTGTGGGTCAGTCTGTGGGTCAGTCTGTGGGTCAGGGTTGGTACCCAGTGGGGTCAGTCTGTGGGTCAGTCTGTGGGTCAGGGTTGGCACCCAGTGGGGTCAGTCTGTGGGTCAGGGTTGGCACCCACAGGGGTCAGGCTGTGGGTCAGTCTGTGGGTCAGGGTTGGCACCCACAGGGGTCAGGCTGTGGGTCAGTCTGTGGGTCAGGGTTGGCACCCACAGTGGGTCAGTCTGTGGGTCAGTCTGTGGGTCAGGCTGTGGGTCAGTCTGTGGGTCAGGGTTGGTACCCAGTGGGGTCAGTCTGTGGGTCAGGCTGTGGGTCAATCTGTGGGTCAGGGTTGGCACCCACAGTGGGGTCAGTCTGTGGGTCAGGCTGTGGGTCAGGCTGTGGGTCAGTCTGTGGGTCAGTCTGTGGGTCACTCTGTGGGTCAGGCTGTGGGTCAGTCTGTGGGTCAGTCTGTGGGTCAAGGTTGGCACCCACAGTGGGTCAGTCTGTGGGTCAGTCTGTGGGTCAGTCTGTGGGTCAAGGTTGGCACCCACAGTGGGTCAGTCTGTGGGTCAGTCTGTGGGTCAGTCTGTGGGTCAAGGTTGGCACCCACAGTGGGTCAGTCTGTGGGTCAGTCTGTGGGTCAGTCTGTGGGTCACTCTGTGGGTCAGGCTGTGGGTCAGTCTGTGGGTCAGTCTGTGGGTCAAGGTTGGCACCCACAGTGGGTCAGTCTGTGGGTCAGTCTGTGGGTCAGTCTGTGGGTCAGTCTGTGGGTCAGGGTTGGCACCCACAGGGGTCAGTCTGTGGGTCAGGGTTGGCACCCACAGTGGGGTCAGTCTGGGGGTCAGTCTGTGGGTCAGGGTTGGTACCCAGTGGGGTCACTCTGTGGGTCAGTCTGTGGGTCAGGGTTGGCACCCAGTGGGGTCACTCTGTGGGTCAGTCTGTGGGTCAGGGTTGGTACCCAGTGGGGTCAGTCTGGGGGTCACTCTGTGGGTCAGAGTTGGCACCCAGTGGGGTCACTCTGTGGGTCAGAGTTGGCACCCAGTGGGGTCAGTCTGGGGGTCAGTCTGTGGGTCAGGCCGTGCCCCAGGCCAGGCCGCGCCGGTGCCGTGTCCCCACTGTGGCCCCCGCTGGCTTTGGGGTCTCATTCAGTGCCAGCTCCCCTTGACCCACCCCGGGGAGTGACCTCTGTCCCCATCACTGTCCCCATCCCCCGGGGGTGAAACCTGTCCCTGTCGTTGTCCCCATCCCCATCACTGTCCCCATCCTGGGCTGTGAACCCAATCCTTGTCCCCATGCCAGGGCTGACCCCTGTGTCCCCATCACGGTCCCCATGCCGGGAGTGGCCTCGTGTCCCCATCCTGGCGGTGACTTCATGTCCTATGCCTGTCCCCATGCCGGGGGTGACCCCGTGTCCCCATCGCTGTCCCCATGCCGGGGGTGGCCCCATGTCCCCATCGCTGTCCCCATGCCGGGGGTGGCCCCATGTCCCCATTGCTGTCCCCATGCCGGGGGTGACCCCTGTGTCCCCATCGCTGTCCCCATGCCGGGGGTGACCCCGTGTCCCCATCGCTGTCCCCATGCCAGGGATGACCCGTGTGTCCCCATTGCTGTCCCCATGCCGGGGGTGGCCCCATGTCCCCATCGCTGTCCCCATGCCGGGGGTGACCCCTGTGTCCCCATCGCTGTCCCCATGCCGGTGGCCGTGCCAGGCTGTGACACTCAGTGGCTTTATTGGGCCCCCCGGGCTGTGTCCCCTGCGGGTCCCAGTGCCAGCAGAGTCCCTGGAGCTGTCCCGAGGCCCCGAGGCCATCCCAGTGTCCATCAGCTCTGTCCATCGGCTCTGTCCCTCTGTCCTTCCTCTCTGTCCCTCTGTCCTTCCTCTCTGTCCCTCTGTCCGGCCGCTCTGTCCCCGTGCTGCTCTCTCGGTCCCCTCGGGACGTGGCCCTTCCCGGCGCCCTCAGGCGTCTCTGGCCCTGGCGCCGTGGCTCCCTCGGTGTCCCCAGGGATGTCCCCAGAGGTGGCCCAGGGGGGTCAGTGGCAGTTCTGGCACCGGGGGTGGCACCTCTGGCCGTTAACGTTGCAGCGACAGCCACCGCTGGTGTCCCCAGGACCCTGCGGGGGACAGGCCAAAGGTCAGGAGGGAGCCCACCCTGGGGTCACTCCGTGTCCCCCTGCAGGGGTCAGGGGTCAGGGGTCAGAGCCCACCCTGGGGTCACTCTGTGTCTCCCTGCAGGGGTCAGGGGTCAGAGCCCACCCTGGTGTCACTCTGTGTCCCCCTGCAGGGGTCAGGGGTCAGAGCCCACCCTGGGGTCACTCCATGTCCCCTGCAGGGGTCAGGGGTCAGAGCCCACCCTGGGGTCACTCCATGTCTCCTCACTCACCCTCGGGTCCCTCTCCCTTGCTGACCCCCCCAGGACCCCCAGCACAGCCCTTTGGTGACCCCAGGCCCCCCCTCACCCCGGCCACCAGCGCAGCCCTTGGTGACCCTGGGACCCCCCGGCCTCACCCCCGGCCCCTTGGTGACCCCGGGACCCCTCCTGGGACCCCCCGGGCTCACCCCCGGCCCCCAGCACGGCCCCTTGGTGACCCTGGGGACCCCCCGGGCTCACCCCCGGCCCCCAGCGCGGCCCCTTGGTGACCCTGGGGACCCCCCGGGCTCACCCCCGGCCCCCAGCACGGCCCCTTGGTGACCCTGGGGACCCCCCGGGCTCACCCCCACCCCCCAGCGCGGCCCCTTGGTGACCCTGGGGACCCCCCGGGCTCACCCCCGGCCCCCAGCGCGGCCCCTTGGTGACCCTGGGGACCCCCCGGGCTCACCCCCGGCCCCCAGCGCGGCCCCTTGGTGACCCTGGGGACCCCCCGGGCTCACCCCCACCCCCCAGCGCGGCCCCTTGGTGACCCTGGGGACCCCCCGGGCTCACCCCCGGCCCCCAGCGCGGCCCCTTGGTGACCCTGGGGACCCCCCGGGCTCACCCCCGGCCCCCAGCGCGGCCCCTTGGTGACCCTGGGGACCCCCCGGGCTCACCCCCGGCCCCCAGCGCGGCCCCTTGGTGACCCTGGGGACCCCCCGGGCTCACCCCCGGCCCCCAGCGCGGCCCCTTGGTGACCCTGGGGACCCCCCGGGCTCACCCCCGGCCCCCAGCGCGGCCCCTTGGTGACCCAGCAGATCTCGGTCTGGCACACGGTGCACCGGATCCAGTCGCACCCGTCCTTCTTCTGCACCACGATGCGACACGTGGGGCAGTGCATGGCCTCCCCGCGCTGCACCAGGGTCTGGGGGGACACGGTGGGGGAACGGTCAGAGGCGCAGGGACCCTCCATGACCCCCCCCAGAGCCCCCCGAACCCCCCGGACCTGCAGCATGTCCCTCGTCTGTCGCGCGGCCGCGTCGTTGAGCGCCCGCACCTGCAGCTCGTCCTGGTACTGGCGGCAGTTCTGGCCCTCGTGGATGGCCTGGGGAGGGGCGGGGGTCAGCGCTGGGACCCCCGGGACCCTCCCGGGACCCTCCCGGGCTCACCTTGCACAGGAGGCAGTTGAGGGCCCCGCAGACGGGGCACGGGAACTCATTGACCGCGTCCTCATAGAAGCACCAGCCCGGGCAGTCGCGGCCGCGGCAGTGGAAGCTGTTCCGGCTGCGGCGCTCGGCCAGCGCCAAGCTGCGCTGCAGGAACCGCGCGTGCTCCTCGGGGGACAGCAGCTGCGACATTGGGGACATTGAGAGGGTGTTGGGACACCCTGGGTCACTGACAGCCACCCCTGGGTCACTGACAGTCACCCCTGGGGACCCTCGGCCAGCGCCAGCCTGCGCTGCAGGAACCGCGCGTGCTCCTCGGGGGACAGCAGCTGCGACATTGGGGACATTGGGGTGGGGCGTTGGGACACCCTGACTTACTAACAGCCACCTCTGGGTCACTGCCAGCCACCCCTGGGGACCCCCGAGTCACTGCCAGCCACCCCTGGGGACCTCTGAGTCACTGCCAGCCACCCCTGGGTCACTGACAGCCACCCCTGGGGACCCTGGGTCACTGATAGCCACCCCTGGATCACTGACAGCCACCCCTGGGGACCCCCTGGGCCACTGACAGCCACCACTGGGGGACCCTGGGTCACTGCCAGCCACCCCTGGGGACCCTGGGTCACTGATAGCCACCCCTGGATCACTGACAGCCACCGCTGGGGGACCCTGGGTCACTGATAGGCACCGCTGGGTCACTGACCACCACCCCCGGCTCAATGACAGTCACCCCTGGGGGACTCTGGGTCACTGACAGCCACCTCTGGGTCACTAACAGCCACCCCTGGGACTCCCCGGGACCCCTCAGGACACCCCCGGGACCCCCCAGCCCCACCCACCGCGCGGATCTCGCGCTCCTGCAGGTGGCTGCCACAGGCGTAGGTGACATCGCGGAAGGGACAGGCCACCACCGGCTCCTCGCTGTAGTTGATCACCTGACGCAGGCAATCCCTGGGGACAAAGGGGGGGGGTGTGTCACCTTGGGGGGGTCAGGATAAAGGTGGGGATGGAGATGGTGAGGGTGGGGGGTCCCACGGCTGGACATGACAACGGTGGGGGTCCCAGGGCTGGTCATGGTGAGTAGGGGGTCTCAGGACTGGTCACTCTGGGGGGTCTCTGGGCTGGACACAGGGATGGTGGGGGCTCAGGGGGTCTCAGGACTGGTCACTCTGGGGGGTCTCTGGGCTGGACACAGGGATGGTGGGGGCTCAGGGGGTCTCAGGACTGGTCACTCTGGGGGGTCTCTGGGCTGGACACAGGGATGGTGGGGGCTCAGGGGGTCTTGGGGGTGGTCACTGCAAGGTCCTGTGATGGGGGAGGGGAACATGAGGGGGACCTAGGGGGTCTCAGCAGTGGTCACTGCAGTGGGGGGGCTCAGTGATGGTCACTTTGGGGCTGGGCGCGGTTTGGGACTGGCCATGACAATGGTGGGGGTCCCAGGGTGGGTCCGGCGATAATGGGGGGGGGCTCCCGGGGCTGGTCCTGGCAGTGGGGGGAGTGTCCCGAGGGGGGCCTGGTGATACGGGGGGGGGTCCCGGGGGTGTCCCAGGGGCTGTCCCGGGGTTGATCCCGGTGGTCCCAGGGGTGTCCCGGTGGTCCTGGGTGTGTCCAAGGGGTCCCGGGGAGGTCACAGGGGTCCCGGGGGTGTCCTGGGGGTCCCAGGGGTGTCCTGGTGATGGCAGGGAGGGTCCCAGGGGTCCCGGGGCTGTCCCGGGGTTAATCCCGGTGATGCCGAGGGCTATCCCGGGGGTGTCCCGGGGGTCTCAGGGATGTCCCGGGGGTATCCCAGGTATCCCGGGGGTGTCCCGGGGGTCCCGGGGTTAATCCCAGGCATGCCGAGGGCTATCCCGGGGGTGTCCCGGGACTGTCCCGGGGGTCCTGGGGGGGTCCCGGTACCGGCAGAAGCTGTGCAGGCAGTCCCGCAGCAGCACCCCCCGCCCCGCCGGCACTTCCTGCAGGCAGATCCTGCACTCGAGCAGCTCCGGGTTCGGCACCAGCTCCGCCTCCTCCGCCCGCAGCAGCTGCTGGAAGTTCTGCTGCCGCTCCGCCTCCAGAGCCTGCGGGAAAATGGGAAAAAAATGGAAAAAATGGGAAAATGGGAAAATGGAAACAGCTGCTGGAAGTTCCGCTGCCGCTCCGCCTCCAGAGCCTGCGGGGAAAATGGGAAAAATGGGAAAATCGGGAAAAACGGGAAAATGGAAACAGCTGCTGGAAGTTCTGCTGGAAGTTCTGCTGCTGTTCTGCCTCCAGAGCCTGCGGGGAAAATGGGAAAATGGGGGAAAATGGGAAAATCAGGAAAATGGAAACAGCTGCTGGAAGTTCTGCTGCCGCTCCGCCTCCAGAGCCTGCAGGGAAAATGGGAAAATCGGGAAAAATGGGAAAATGGAAACAGCTGCTGGAAGTTCTGCTGCTGCTCTGCCTCCAGAGCCTGCAGGGAATCGGGAAAATCGGGAAAAACGGGAAAAATGGGAAAATGGAAACAGCTGCTGGAAGTTCTGCTGCTGCTCTGCCTCCAGAGCCTGTGGGAAAATGGGAAAAAATTGAAAAAATGGGAAAAATGTGAAAAATGGGAAAATCAGGAAAATGGAAACAGCTGCTGGAAGTTCTGCTGCCGCTCTGCCTCCAGAGCCTATGGAAATCAGGAAAAATGGGAAAAATGGGAAAATGGGAAAAAAGGAAAATGGAAACAGCTGCTGGAAGTTCTGCTGCTGCTCTAGCGCCTGCAGGAAATCGGGAAAAATGCGGAAAATGGTAAAAATGGAAAAAACAGGAACAGGAATAGGAATGGGAACGGCACCAGTAAGGAATGGGATGGGAATGGCCCCAGTGAAGGACATCCCAAAGAGGAAGAGGAAAAGGGGAATGGGAAATGGGAAAAGGAGAGGAATGGGAGGAGAAAAGGGATGAATGGGAAAAATGGAAAGGAGAAGGGGAGAGGGGAAAAGGGAAAGGAAGGAGAAAAGGGAAAAGGAGAAATTGAAGAGGGAAAGGGAAAAGGGGAAGAGGAAAAAGAAAATGAGGGGAAGGGAAAGTGGAATGGGAAAACAGAAAAGGGGAAGGGGGAAAGGGAAAAGCAAAGAGGGATTGGGAAAGGAAAATGGGAAAGCCCTAAAGCCCCAGGGTCCAGCTGAGGATGGGACCCCCGACCCCCCCAGCCCCCTCCCCACCGACAGAGCCGCTAGAGCTGTGGGTAGGACGAGGCTTTAATGGGGTGACAGAACCAGGAACCCCAAATGTGGGGCCACAGCTCCACGGAGACCCCCCCAAAACCCCCCATTCCCACAGAGCCAGGTGAAGATGGGAGACCCCCCGAGCATGGCCCCCAAACCTGAGACCCCAAAGCTGAGAGTACACAAACCTGAGACCCCAAACCTGAGACCCCAAACCTGAGACCCCAAACCTGTTCCCACTGACCCCATACCTGCTGGCACTGGCGGATCCCCGATCCCACTGATCCCTGATCCCACTGATCCCTGATCCCACTGATCCCCAATCCCCTGACCCCATACCTGCCGGCACTGGCAGATCTCCGATCCCATTGATCCCTGATCCCACTGATCCCTGATCCCACTGATCCCCGATCCCCTGACCCCATACCTGCTGGCACTGGCAGATCTCCGATCCCATTGATCCCTGCTCCCACTGATCCCCGATCCCATTGATCCCTGATCCCACTGATCCCTGATCCCACTGATCCCCGATCCCCTGACCCCATACCTGCTGGCACTGGCAGATCCCCGATCCCACTGACCCCTGATCCCACTGATCCCCGATCCCACTGACCCCATACCTGCTGGCACTGGCAGATCTCCGATCCCATTGATCCCTGATCCCACTGATCCCCGATCCCACTGATCCCCGATCCCCTGGCCCCGTACCTGCTGGCACTGGCGGATGGCGTCCTGCTCCCTCTGGAGCCGCTGCTGCTCCGCGGGGTCGGGGCGGTGCCCCCCGGGAATTCGGTAGCCCTCGGGCCGGGGGGAGCTGCACATCTCACAGCCGGGCCGGGTGGGCTTGTTCAGGAACGTGCACCGGGGGCACGGCCAGCCCGCCTGGAACGGGAATGGGATCGGGATCAGGAATGGGAATGGGAATGGGAATGTGCACCGGGGGCACGGCCAGCCCGCCTGGAACGGGAATGGGATCAGGATCAGGAATGGGAATGGGAATGGGAATGTGCACCGGGGGCACGGCCAGCCCGCCTGGAATGGGAATGGGATCGGGATCAGAAATGGGATGGAACGGGAATGGGGCTGGGAATGTGCACCGGGGGCACGGCCAGCCCGCCTGGAATGGGAATGGGATCGGGAATGAGAATGGGAACGGGAACGGGAACGTGCACTGGGGGCACGGCCAGCCCACCTGGAACAAGAACTGGAATGGGAACGGGAATGGAAAGGGGAATGGGAACGGGTATGGGAACGTGCACCGGGGGAATGGCCAGCCTGCCTGGGAACGAGAACAAGAAGGGGAACGGGAATGGGAATGGGAATGGGATGGGAATGTGCACCTGGGGCACGGCCAGCCCGCCTGGGAATGGGAACAGGAATGGGGCTGGGAAAGGGAACGGGAATGGGATGGGAATGGGAACGGGAATGGAATGGGAATGGGAATGGGATGGGAATGGGAATGGAATGGGGATGGGGATGGAATGGGAATGGGAACGTGCACTGGGGGCATAGCCAGCCTGCCTAGGAATGGGAACAGGAATGGGAATGGGAATGGGAATGGGAATGGGAATGGGAATGGGAATGGGAATGGGGCTGGGAATGAGAATGCAAATGAGAATGGAAATGGGAATGGGAATGGGAACGGGAATGAGGCTGGGAATGGGATGGGAATGGGAATGGGGATGGGAACGGAAATGGGATGGGAATGAGAATGGGAACGGGAAAGGGAACGGGAATGGGGCTGGGAACAGGGCTGGGAATGGGAGTGGGAATGGGATGTGAATGGGATGGGAATGGGAATGGGGCTGGGAACAGGATGGGAATGGGGCTGGGAATGGGAATGGGATGGCAGCGCCCTTCTATAACACCAGGAATGGGCTGGAATCAGGGATTGGGATCAGGGATGGGGCAAGGCCTCCCCATACCTCGAGGAGGACAGATAAGGGTGGGTGGGGCTCAAGGGCAGAGCCCCTCTGGAACTCTGGGATCAGGGATTGGGATCAGGGATGGGGATCAGGATCAGGGATTGGGATCAGCATCAGGATCAGGGATTGGGATCAGGGATTGGGATCAGGGATGAGGATCAGGGATTGGGATCAGGGATTGGGATCAGGGATGGGGATCAGGGATTGGGATCAGCATCAGGATCAGGGATTGGGATCAGGGATTGGGATCAGGGATGGGGATCAGGGATTGGGATCAGCATCAGGATCAGGGATTGGGATCAGGGATTGGGATCAGGGATGGGGATCAGGGATTGGGATCAGCATCAGGATCAGGGATGGGGATCAGGGATTGGGATCAGCATCAGGATCAGGGATTGGGATCAGGGATTGGGATCAGGGATTGGGATCAGGGATTGGGATCAGCATCAGGATCAGGGATTGGGATCAGGGATTGGGATCAGGGATTGGGATCAGAATCAGGATCACGGATTGGGATCAGGGATTGGGATCAGGGATTGGGATCAGAATCAGGATCAGGGATTGGGATCAGGGATGGGGATCAGGGATTGGGATCAGGATCAGGGATTGGGATCAGAATCAGGATCAGGGATTGGGATCAGGGATGGGGATCAGGGATTGGGATCAGGATCAGGGATTGGGATCAGAATCAGGATCAGGGATTGGGATCAGGGATGGGGATCAGGGATTGGGATCAGGATCAGGGATTGGGATCAGGGATTGGGATCAGCATCAGGATCAGGGACGGGGATCAGGGATGGGAATCAGGGATTGGGATCAGGATC
This sequence comes from Acanthiza pusilla, assembly GCA_036630365.1. Lineage (NCBI taxonomy): Eukaryota > Metazoa > Chordata > Aves > Passeriformes > Acanthizidae > Acanthiza > Acanthiza pusilla. Next base: position 586,754 of record JAXCHO010000198.1, on the reverse strand, counting down.
AGGAATTGGGATCAGGGATTGGGATCAGAATCAGGATCAGGATCAGGGATTGGGATCATGGATTGGGCTCAGACAGGACCCCCTGTACCTGCTCAGGTGAGGACGGGCGGGGCTCAGGGGCTGCGGGTGTGGCCCTGGTGCCGTCCCAGAGCTGCAGCGAGTCCAGGTGATCCCGGATGTCCCCAATGTCCATCCGCTCCGGAGGCTCCGGGACACGGCCTGGGGACACAGCCGGACACGGGACGGGCTGGGATCAGCCGGGAACGGGAGAGGGACAGGAATGGGGATGGGATGGGACGGGATGGGATGGGATGGGATGGGATGGGATGGGATGGGATGGGATCCATGGGATGGGATGGGATGGGATGGGATGGGATCCATGGGATGGGATGGGATGGGATGGGATCCATGGGATGGGATGGGATGGGATGGGATGGGATGGGATGGGATGGGATGGGATGGGATGGGATCCATGGGATGGGATGGGATGGGATGGGATCCATGGGATGGGATCCATGGGATGGGATGGGATGGGATGGGATGGGATGGGATGGGATCCATGGGATGGGATGGGATGAGGATAAGGATGGGATGAGGATGAGGATGGGGATGAGAATGAGATGGGGATGAGGACGGGATGGGGATGGGGATGAAGATGGGATGGGGTAGAATGAGAATGAGATGAGAATGAGGATGGGATGGGAATGAGGATGAAGATGAGAATGAGGATGAGGATGAGGATTGGATGGGATGAGAATGGGACGGGATGGGATAGGATGAGGATGAGGATGAGAACGGGATGAGGACGAAAATGAGGATGAGGGAGGCATACCTGCAGCGGCTGAGGAGGAATCCCCAGCTCCGTCCCCCGCGCCCTCCAGCCCCACGGCCCGGAGCAGGCTCTGCGCCTGCTGCTCCCGGTACTGCTCCGGGGTCATTCCCGCCGCCCGCGCCGACAGCAGGAACAGGAACGCGGGGTCCCCGTCCCGCCGGACCCCGTAGGAGCCCAGGCTGCGCCCGTCCGAGCACAGGCTCTGCCCGATGATCCAGCGCTGCACCAGCGGGTGGAAGCCGTACTCGTGGAACACCTGCGGGGCACCGGGGGTGCCCGTGGGAAATCCAAGGTGAGCCCAGGGCAGATCCCAGGGGAAATCCCAGGGGAAATCCCAGGGAAATCCCACAGGAAATCCCTGGGCAGATCCCAGGGGAAATCCCATGGGAAATCCCAGAGGAAATGCCACAGGAAATCCCAGGGGAGATCCCAGGGGAGCCCCAGATGAAATCCCAGGAGAAATCTCAGGTGAGCCCCAGGGCAGATCCCAGGTGAAATCCCATGGGAGATCCCAGGGGAAATCCAAGGTGATCCCCAGGTGAGATCCCAGGTAAAATCCCAAGTGGAGATCCCATGTGAGATCCCAGGTGAGATCCCAGGGAAATCCCACAGGAAACCCCAGGGAAGATCCCAGGGGAGCCCCAGATGAAATCCCAGCGGAAATCCCAGGTGAACCCCAGGTAAGATCCCAGGAGAAATCCCAGGTGAGCCCCAGGTAAGATCCCAGGAGAAATCCCAGGTGAGCCCCAGGTAAGATCCCAGGTAAGATCCCAAGTGAGATCCACAGGTGATCTCAGGGGAGATCCCACAGGAAATCCCAGGTGAGCCCCAGGGGAGATTCCAAGGGAATCCCACAGGAAATCCTAGGTGAGCTCCCAGGAAAATCCCAGGGGAGATCCCAGGGGAGCCCCAGATGAAATCCCAGGGGAAATCCCAGAGGAAATCCCAGAGGAAATCCATGAGGAAATCCCAGAGGAAATCCATGAGGAAATCCATGAGGAAATCCCAGAGGAAATCCCAGGGGAGATCCCAGGTAAGATCCCAGAGGGAGATCCCAAGGGAGATCCCAGGTGGAGATCCCAGGTGAGATCCAGGGGTGATTCAAGGGGAGATCCCAGGTGAGATCCAGGGGTGATTCAAGGGGAGATCCCAGGTGAGATCCAGGGGTGATTCAAGGGGAGATCCCAGGGGAGATCCCAGGGAAATCCCAGCTGAGCCCCAGGTAAGATCCCAGGGCAGATCCCAGAGAAAATCCCAGAGGAAATCCCAGGGGAGATCCAAGGTGAGCCCCAGGGGAGATCCCAAGGGAATTCCCACAGGAAATCCCAGGTGAGCCCCAGGGGAGATCCCAGGGCAGTTCCCAGGTGACCCCCAGGTGATCCCACAAATCCTGTTCCCTCCAGACCAGGGTCTGGCTCAGCCCCCACATGACCCCAGGTGACCATGGATGACCCCAGGTGACCCCACTGCCCCCCAGGTGACCATGGATGACCCCAGGTGACCCCCATTGCCCCCCAGGTGACCCCATTTCCCCCCCAGGTGATCCCAGGTGACCCCAGGTGACCACGGATGACCCCCGGTGACCCCATTCCCCCCCAGGTGACCCCATTCCCCCCCAGGTGACCCCATTTCCCCCCCCGGTGACCCCATTCCCCCCCAGGTGACCCCATTCCCCCCAGGTGACCCCATTTCCCCCCCCGGTGACCCCATTCCCCCCCAGGTGACCCCATTTCCCCCCAGGTGACCCCATTTCCCCCCAGGTGACCCCATTCCCCCCCAGGTGACCCCATTTCCCCCCAGGTGACCCCATTTCCCCCCAGGTGACCCCCATTTCCACCCAGGTGACCCCCATTGCCCCCCAGGTGATCCCAGGTGACCTCAGGTGACCACGGATGACTCCCGGTGACCCTACTGCCCCCCAGGTGACCGTGGATGACCACAGGTGACCCCCATTTCCCCCCCCGGGTGACCCCCATTCCCCCCAGGTGACCCCATTTCCCCCCAGGTGACCCCATTGCCCCCCAGGTGACCCCATTTCCCCCCCAGGTGACCCCATTTCCCCCCAGGTGACCCCATTCCCCCCCCAGGTGACCCCATTTCCCCCCAGGTGACCCCATTCCCCCCCAGGTGTCCCCGTACCTGCTCCTTGAGGGTGGCGATGGTGACGTGGGGCCGCACCCGCAGGGTGATGCTGGCCGAGGATGTGCCGTCCTCCACCCCCACCGGCATGCTGGGAACGACAGGGAATTGTGGGATTTGGGATTTGGGATACGGGATTTGGGATATGGAGTATGGGATATGGTATGCCAGAAGTGACAGGGAATTCTGGGATTTGGGATATGGAATTTAGGATTTGGGATACGGGATGTGGGATACAGCCTGCTGGGAATGACAAGGAATTGTGGGATTTGGGATTTGGGATATGGGGTATGCAGTATGGAATGAAGGATAGGGAGTATGGCATGCTGGGAACGACAGGGAATTGTGGGATTTGGGATTTGGGATACAGGATATGGGATATGGGGTATGGAATAAGGGATATGGCATATGGGGTATGGCATGCTGGGAATGACAGGGAATTCTGGGATTTGGGATATGGAATTTAGGATTTGGGATACGGGATATGGGATACGGGATGTGGGATACAGCCTGCTGGGAATGACAAGGAATTGTGGGATTTGGGATTTGGGATATGGGGTGTGGAGTATGGAATGAAGGATAGGGAGTATGGCATGCTGGGAATGACAGGGAATTGTGGGATTTGGGATTTGGGATATGGGGTATGGAGTATGGAATGAAGGATAGGGGGTATGGCATGCTGGGAACGTCAGGGAATTGTGGCATTTGGGATATGGAATTTGGGATTTGGGATATGGAGTAGGGGATATGGTATGCCAGAAGTGACAGGGAATTCTGGGATTTGGGATATGGAATTTAGGATTTGGGATACGGGACGTGGGATACAGCCTGCTGGGAATGACAAGGAATTGTGGGATTTGGGATTTGGGATATGGGGTATGGGATGTAGAGTATGGAATGAAGGATAGGGGGTATGGCATGCTGGGAAGGACAGGGAATTGTGGGATTTGGGATTTGGGATATGGGGTATGGCATGCTAGGAATGACAGGGAATTGTGGGATTTGGGATGTGGGATTTGGGATTTGGGATGTGGGATACGGGATATGGGATACAGGATGTGAGATTTGGGATATGGCATGCTGGGAATGGCAAGAAATTATGGGATTTGGAATTTGGGATATGAGATACAGCATGCTGGGAATGACAGGGAATTGTGGGATTTGGGATTTAGGATACGGGATTTGGGATATGGAGTATGGGATATGGTATGCCAGAAATGACAGGGAATTATGGGATGTGGGATTTGGGATTTGGGATATGGGGTATGGGATGTGGAGTATGGAATGAAGGATAGGGGGTATGGCATGCTGGGAAGGACAGGGAATTGTGGGATTTGGGATTTGGGATTTGGGATATGGGGTATGGCATGCTAGGAATGACAGGGAATTGTGGGATTTGGGATGTGGGATTTGGGATTTGGGATGTGGGATACGGGATATGGGATACAGGATGTGAGATTTGGGATATGGCATGCTGGGAATGGCAAGAAATTATGGGATTTGGAATTTGGGATATGAGATACAGCATGCTGGGAAGGACAGGGAATTGTGGGATTTGGGATTTGGGATACGGGATTTGGGATATGGGGTATGGAATAAGGGATATGGCATATGGGGTATGGCATGCTGGGAATGACAGGGAATTCTGGGATTTGGGATATGGAATTTAGGATATGGGATACGGGATATGGGATACAGCCTGCTGGGAATGACAAGGAATTGTGGGATTTGGGATTTGGGATACAGGATTTGGGATATGGGGTGTGGAATAAGGGATAGGGGGTATGGCATGCTGGGAACGACAGGGAATTGTGGCATTTGGGATATGGAATTTGGGATTTGGGATATGGAGTATGGGATATGGTATGCCAGAAGTGACAGGGAATTTTGGGATTTGGGATATGGAATTTAGGATTTGGGATACGGGATGTGGGATACAGCCTGCTGGGAATGACAAGGAATTGTGGGATTTGGGATTTGGGATATGGGGTGTGGAGTATGGAATGAAGGATAGGGGGTATGGCATGCTGGGAATGACAGGGAATTGTGGGATTTGGGATTTGGGATACAGGATATGGGATATGGGGTATGGAATAAGGGATATGGCATATGGGGTATGGCATGCTGGGAATGACAGGGAATTGTGGGATTTGGGATTTGGGATTTGGGATATGGGGTGTGGAGTATGGAATGAAGGATAGGAGGTATGGCATGCTGGGAACGACAGGGAATTGTGGGATTTGGGATTTGGGATCTGGGGTATGGGATGTGGGATGTGGGGTATGGCATGCTGGGAACGACAGGGAATTTGGGGTATGGGATTTGGGGTATGGCATGTTGGGAATGACAGGGAATTATGGGATTTGGGATATGGGATTTGGGATATGGGGTATGGCATGCTAGGAATGACAGAGAATTATGGGATTTGGGATGTGGGATTTGGGATGTGGGATACGGGATATGGGATACAGCCTGCTGAGAATGACAGGGAATTATGGGATATGGGATATGGGATACAGGATGTGAGATTTGGGATATGGGATATGGCATGCTGGGAATGGCAAGAAATTATGGGATTTGGAATTTGGGATATGAGATACAGCATGCTGGGAATGACAGGGAATTGTGGGATTTGGGATTTGGGATACGGGATTTGGGATATGGGATATGGGATATGGTATGCCAGAAATGACAGGGAATTATGGGATGTGGGATTTGGGATTTGGGACATGGGGTATGGGATGTGGAGTATGGAATGAAGGATAGGGGGTATGGCATGCTGGGAAGGACAGGGAATTGTGGGATTTGGGATTTGGGATACGGGATTTGGGATATGGGGTATGGAATAAGGGATATGGCATATGGGGTATGGCATGCTGGGAATGACAGGGAATTCTGGGATTTGGGATATGGAATTTAGGATATGGGATACGGGATATGGGATACAGCCTGCTGGGAATGACAAGGAATTGTGGGATTTGGGATTTGGGATACAGGATTTGGGATATGGGGTGTGGAATAAGGGATAGGGGGTATGGCATGCTGGGAACGACAGGGAATTGTGGGATTTGGGATTTGGGATATGGGGTATGGGATGTAGAGTATGGAATGAAGGATAGGGGGTATGGCATGCTGGGAACGACAGGGAATTGTGGCATTTGGGATATGGAATTTGGGATTTGGGATATGGAGTATGGGATATGGTATGCCAGAAGTGACAGGGAATTCTGGGATTTGGGATATGGAATTTAGGATTTGGGATACGGGATGTGGGATACAGCCTGCTGGGAATGACAAGGAATTGTGGGATTTGGGATTTGGGATATGGGGTATGGGATATGGGGTATGCAGTATGGAATGAAGGATAGGGAGTATGGCATGCTGGGAACGACAGGGAATTGTGGGATTTGGGATATGGAATACAGGATATGGGATATGGGGTATGGAATAAGGGATATGGCATATGGGGTATGGCATGCTGGGAATGACAGGGAATTGTGGGATTTGGGATATGGAATTTAGGATTTGGGATACGGGATATGGGATACAGCCTGCTGGGAATGACAAGGAATTGTGGGATTTGGGATTTGGGATATGGGGTGTGGAGTATGGAATGAAGGATAGGGAGTATGGCATGCTGGGAACGACAGGGAATTGTGGGATTTGAGATTTGGGATATGGGGTATGGGATGTGGGATGTGGGGTATGGCATGCTGGGAACGACAGGGAATTTGGGGTATGGGATTTGGGGTATGGCATGTTGGGAATGACAGGGAATTATGGGATTGGGGATATGGGATTTGGGATATGGGGTATGGCATGCTAGGAATGACAGGGAATTGTGGGATTTGGGATGTGGGATTTGGGATGTGGGATACGGGATATGGGATAGAGCCTGCTGGGAATGACAGGGAATTATGGGATACGGGATATGGGATACAGGATGTGAGATTTGGGATATGGGATATGGCATGCTGGGAATGGCAAGAAATTATGGGATTTGGAATTTGGGATATGAGATACAGCATGCTGGGAATGACAGGGAATTGTGGGATTTGGGATATGGAATTTAGGATTTGGGATACGGGATATGGGATACGGGATGTGGGATACAGCCTGCTGGGAATGACAAGGAATTGTGGGATTTGGGATATGGGATATGGGGTATGGAAAAAGGGATAGGGAGTATGGCATGCTGGGGACGACAGGGAATTGTGGGATTTGGGATTTGGGATATGGGTATGGTATGCTGGGAACGACTGAGAATTATGGGATGTGGGATATGGGATGCTAGGAATGACAGGGAATTATGGGATTTGGGATATGGCATATGGCATATGGGATTTGGGATATGGGGTATGGGATGTGGGGTGTGGCATGCTGGGAAGGACAAGGAATATGAGGTATGAGATTTGGGATATGGGATTTGGGATATGGGATACAGCATGCTGGGAATGACAGGGAACTGTGGGATTTGGGATATGGAATTTGGGATTTGGGATGTGGGATATGAGATACAGCCTGCTGGGAATGACAGGGAATTATGGGATACACGATATGGGATAGGGAGTATGGCATGCTGGGAATGACGGAATTATGGGATATGAGATATGGGATATGGTACGCCGGAAATGACAGGGAATTATGGGATATGGGATATGGGATATGGGATATGGGATACAGGATATGGGGTATGGCATGCTGGGAACGACAGGGAATTGTGGGATTTGGGATACGGGATATGAGATTTGGGATGCTGGGAATGACAGGATTATGGGATGTGGTGTACGGGATATGGGACATGGGATTTGGGATGTGGGATATGGGATATGGTATGCCGGAAATGACAGGGAATTATGGGATTTGGGATATGAGATGTGGGATACGGGATGTGGGATTTGGGATATGGCATGCTGGGAATGACAGGGAATATGGGATTTGGGATGTGGGGTATGGGATATGGTATATCATAAATGACAGGGAATTATGGGATATGGGATATGGGATATGGCATGCTGGGAATGATGGAGTTATGGAATGTGAGATATGGGATATGAGATACGGGATTTGGGATATGGTATGCCGGAAATGACAGGGAATTATGGGATATAGGATATGGGATATGGGATGTGTGATACGGGATATGGGATGTGGGATATGGGATACAGCCTGCAGGGAATGACAGGGAACTGTGGGATTTGGGACATGGGATTTGGGATGTGGGAATTATGGGATTTGGGATATGGGATATGGGGTATGGCATGCTGGGAATGACAGAATTATGGGATGTGGGATACGGGATATGGGACACGGGATTTGGGATGTGGGATAGGGGATACAGCCTGCTGAGAATGACAGGGAATTACGGGATTTGGGATATGGAATTTAGGATGTGGGGTATGGGATACGGGATATGGGATACGGGATATGGTATTTTGGATGTGGGATATGGGATATGGTATGCCAGAAATGACAGGGAATTATGGGATTTGGGATATGGAATTTAGGATGTGGGATATGGGATACAGGATGTGGAATTTGGGATATGGCATGCTGGGAATGACAGGGAATATGGGATTTGGGATATGGTATAGGGGATGTGGGATTTGGGATGTGGGATATGAAGGAAACAAGAGGAATAAAACGAAGGAGGAGGAAGAGGAGGGGAAGGAAAAGGGAAGAAAAAAGAAAAGAAAAGCAGGAAGAAGAAGAAAAGGAAAATGAGAGAAGGAAGGAGAAGGAAAAGGAAAATAAAACGAAGGAGAAGTAAAAGGAAAAATAAAAAAAAGAAAGAGAAGGAAAACAAAAAACTTTTAAAAATGAGAAGGAAGGAAGTAGGGGGAGGGGGCTGGGGAGGAAGAGGAGGAGGAAGGAAAAGGAGGAGGAAGTAACGGAGAAGGAAGGCAGCGAGCTGGAGAGGAAGAGGGGGGAGGCAGAGGATGAGGAAGGCTGAGGAGGAGGAAGATGAGACTGAGGCAGAGGATGAGGAAGGCTGAGGAAGAGGATGAGGAACACAGAGTATGAGGATCAGGAGGCAGAGGAAGGAGGATGAGGATGAGGATGAGGATGAGGATGAGGATGAGGAGGATGATGAGGATGAGGAGGGAGAGGCAGAGGATGAGGATGAAGATGAGGAGGCAGAGCATGAGAAGGCAGAGGAAGGCAGAGGATCAGGAGGCAGAAAAAGGAAAATGAGGAGGATGATGAAGATGAAGAGGCAGAGGAAGGAGGATGAGGAGGAGGAGGAGGATGAGGAGGCAGAGGAATGAGGATGAGGATGAGGAGGAGGATGAGGATGATGAGGAGGAGGAGGCAGAGGATCAGGATGAGGATGAGGAGGATGATGAGGAGGAGGAGGCAGAGTAAGGAGAATGAGGATGAGGATGAGAAACACAGAGGATGAGGATGAGGATGAGGATGAGGATGAGGATGAGGAGGAGGATGAGGATGAGGATGAGGAGGAGGAGGCAGAGGATCAGGATGAGGATGAGGAGGATGATGAGGAGGAGGAGGCAGAGCAAGGAGAATGAGGATGAGGATGAGAAACACAGAGGATGAGGATGAGGATGAGGATGAGGATGAGGATGAGGAGGAGGATGAGGATGAGGATGAGGATGAGGAGGAGGAGGAGGAGGCAGAGGATCAGGATGAGGATGAGGAGGATGATGAGGAGGAGGAGGCAGAGCAAGGAGAATGAGGATGAGGATGAGGATGAGGAGGAGGAGGAGGCAGAGGATCAGGATGAGGATGAGGAGGATGATGAGGAGGAGGAGGCAGAGCAAGGAGAATGAGGATGAGGATGAGAAACACAGAGGATGAGGATGAGGATGAGGATGAGGATGAGGATGAGGATGAGGAGGAGGATGAGGATGAGGATGAGGAGGAGGAGGCAGAGGATCAGGATGAGGATGAGGAGGATGATGAGGAGGAGGAGGCAGAGCAAGGAAAATGAGGATGAGGATGAGAAACACAGAGGATGAGGATGAGGATGAGGATGAGGATGAGGACGAGGATGAGGAGGAGGAGGAGGCAGAGGATCAGGATGAGGATGATGAGGATGATGAGGATGAGGAGGCAGAGGAAGGAGAACGAGGATGAGGATGAGGAAGCAGAGGCAGAGGATGATGAGGATGATGAGGATGAGGAGGCAGAGGATGAGGAAGATGATGAGGAGGAGGCAGAGGAAGGAGAATGAGGATGAGGATGAGGAAGCAGAGGCAGAGGCAGAGGCAGAGGATGATGAGGATGAGGATGATGAGGAGGCAGAGGAAGGCCCAGCGGCCTCACCTGATCTCCTGGCCGGGGTAGGCGCTCTCCCGCAGGCGCACGCTCAGCTCCGCGTGCTGCCGTGCCAGCGCCACCGCGCTCTGCGCTGCCACCGCCTCGTCCCCAAACGCGATGGCCTCGGCCAGCTGCAGGGCCAGCTCCTCTGGGGACATGGGGACACTGGGGACACTGCGGGGATGGCATCCAGGGACCCCCCAGGGTGGGAATGGGGACATGGGGACACTGGGGATGGCATCCAGAGACCCCCCAGGGTGGGAATGGGGACATGGGGACACTGGGGACACTGCGAGGATGGCATCCAGAGACCCCCCAGGGTGGGAATGGGGACATGGGGACACTGGGGACACTGCGGGGATGGCATCCAGGGAACCCCCAGGGTGGGAATGGGGACATGGGGACACTGGAGACACCCAAGGGATGGCATCCAGAGACCCCCCAGGGTGGGAATGGGGACATGGGGACACTGGGGATGGCATCCAGAGACCCCCCCGGGCAGGAATGGGGACATGGGGACAGCAGGGGGATGGCATCCAGAGACCCCCCTGGGCAGGAATGGGGACATGGGGACATTGGGGACACCCAAGGGATGGCATCCAGGGACCCCCTGGGGTGGGAATGGGGACACGGGGACACTAGGGATGGCACTCACAGACCCCTCAGGATTGGGAATGGGGACATGGGGACAGCAGGGGGATGGCATCCAGAGACCCCCTGGAGCAAGAATGGGGGACGCTGGGGACACTGAGGACATGGGGACACCGGGGATGGCATCCAGAGATCCCCCGGGAGGGAATGGGGACATGGGGACACTGGGGATGGCATCCAGAGACCCCCCTGGTGCAGGAATGGGGACATGGGGACACTGGGGACACCCAAGGGATGGCATCCAGGGACCCCCCAGGATCAGGAATGGGGACATGGGGACACCAGGGATGGCATCCAGAGACCCCCCAGGGTGGGAATGGGGACATGGGGACACTGGGGACACTGCGGGGATGGCATCCAGAGACCCCCCAGGGCAGAAATAGGGGCATGGGGACACTGGGGACAGTGCGGGGATGGCATCCAGGGACCCCCTGCAGTGGGAATGGGGACATGGGGACACTGGGGACACCCAAGGGATGGCATCCAGGGACCCCCTGCGGTGGGAATGGGGACATGGGGACACTGGGGACACCCAAGGGATGGCATCCAGGGACCCCCTGGGGTGGGAATGGGGACATGGGGACACTAGGGATGGCACCCAGAGACCCCCCCGGGTAGGAATAGGGACATGGGGACACCAGGGGGATGGGGACACTGCAGGGGTGTCATCCAGAGATGCCCCTGAGTAGGAATGGGGACATGGGGACACTAGGGATGGCACTCACAGACCCCTCAGGATTGGGAATGGGGACATGGGGACACCGGGGACACCCAAGGGATGGCATCCAGGGAACCCCTGGGGTGGGAATGGGGACATGGGGACACTAGGGATGGCACTCACAGACCGCTCAGGATTGGGAATGGGGACATGGGGACAGCAGGGGGATGGCATCCAGGGACACCCCGGGGCAGGAATGGGGACATGGGGACACTGGGGACACCCAAGGGATGGCATCCAGGGATCCCCCAGGATCAGGAATGGGGACATGGGGACACCAGGGATGGCATCCAGAGACCCCCCCGGGCAGGAATGGGGACATGGGGACAGCAGGGGGATGGCATCCAGAAACCCCCCTGGGCAGGAATGGGGACATGGGGACATTGGGGACACCCAAGGGATGGCATCCAGGGACCCCCTGGGGTGGGAATGGGGACATGGGGACACTGGGGACACCAGGGATGGCATCCAGGGACCCCCCAGGATCAGGAATGGGGACATGGGGACACTGGAGATACCCAAGGGATGGCATCCAGGGACCCCCTGGGGTGGGAATGGGGACACGGGGACACCGGGGATGGCACCAAAGATCCCCCCGGGGTGGGAATGGCTCATCCCAGGGACACAGGGGACACACAGGAGGGACAGGAGGTGACACTGGGGGGGTCGGGATCTGCCCCCAGGGGACAGGGACAGGACAAGGACAAAGAGCCCCAGGCTGGGCCAAGGGAGGGTCAGGTGGGATTTTAGGGAATATTGCCCTGGAAAGGGCTGTCCCGCCCCATCCCGAGGGGACTGGGGAGGTGGCACTTGGGGACAGGGCCGGGGGTGGCTTCAGGGGGGGCTCTGAAGCCTTTCCCAACTCCTGGAATTCCCAAATTCCCAAATTCCCGGGAATACCTCTCTGGGCCAGCTCCAGGATCTGCGCCTCCTCCGGGTCCTGCTCGGGCTCAGGCGGGGCTGGGGTCTCCGGGGGTGTCACCAGCGATGTCCCCGTGTCACCCTCAGGGACTGCAGGAGCATGGCAGGGACAGGACCGTCACCCACTGTCCCCAGTGTCCCCTCTCAGCACATTCCCAACAGGAATGGTGTCCCCACACCATGTCCCTGGGGTGGCAGGACAGCTTGGGGACACCCCAGGGTCCCTGCACAGCCACCCCCCAGGGGACACGGGGACAGGAGCAGGGGACACCCTGGGGTCACATGGGGCTGGCACTGTCACCCTGTCGCCGTGTCACTGCCTGGCCATGATCCCAGCTCTGTGTCCCCCTGTCCCCACCCATGTCCCCGTGTCCCCATGTCCCCCAGGTCTGTCCCCAGCCACGTTCCCATGTCCCCATCCATGCCCTGTCCCCACCCATGTTCCCATGTCCCCATGTCCCCTTGGCCTGTCCCCAGCCCTGTCCCTGTCCCTGTGACCCCCAGGAGTGTCCCCTCCCATGTTCCCGTGTCCCCATGACCCCCAGCCCTATCCCCATCCATGTCCCTGTCCCTGTGACCCCCAGGCCTGTCCTCAGCCCTGTCCCCACCCATGTCCCCATGACCACCAGCCCTGTCACCATCCATATGCCTGTCCCCATGACCCCCAGGAGTGTCCCCTCCCATGTTCCTGTGTCCCTGTGACCCCCAGCCCTATCCCCATCCATGTCCCCGTGTCCCCATGACCCCCAGCCCTGTCCCCATGACCGCCAGCCCTGTCACCATCCACGTCTCTCTGTTCCCACCCATGTTCCCATGTCCCCATGACCCCCAGCCCTGTCACCATCCATGTCCCCATGTCCCTGTCCCACCTCTCCGAGCCTCCCTGAGGGAGCTGCTAAGCACTGTGTCCCCATGTCCCCACCCATGCCCTGTCCCCATCCATGTCCCCATGACCCCCAGGCCTGTCCCCATCCATGTCCCCATGACCCCCAGGCCTGCCCCCATCCATGTCCCCATGTCCCCATCCATGTCCCCATGTCCCCACCCATGCCCTGTCCCCATCCATGTCCCCATGACCCCCAGGCCTGTCCCCATCCATGTCCCCATGACCCCCAGGCCTGCCCCCATCCATGTCCCCATGTCCCCATCCATGTCCCCATGTCCCCACCCATGCCCTGTCCCCATCCATGTCCCGATGACCCCCAGGCCTGTCCCCATCCATGTCCCCATGTCCCCACCCATGCCCTGTCCCCATCCATGTCCCCATGACCCCCAGGTCTGTCCCCATCCATGTTCTTGTGTTCTCAGCCCTGTCCCCATCCATGCCCCTGTCCCCACAACCCCCAGGCCTGTCCCCAGCCCTGTCCCCACCCGTGTCCCCATGTCCCCATTCATGTCCCACCTCTCCGGGCCTCCCTGAGGGAGCTGCTCAGCACCGTCCACCACTGCTGAGCCTCGCGCTCCTCGGGGAACCTCAGCGCCACCGTCCCTGATGTCCCCGATGTCCCCGATGACCCTGATGTCCCCGATGACTCTGATGTCCCCGATGTCCCCGATGTCCCCGATCCCGCTGGCAGCAGCTCCAGCTCGTGGCTCGTGGCGCTGCACACGCGGTAGGAGATGTCCCGCAGGTCAAACTCGGCCAGCGGCTGCCACAGGGGACAACGGCAGTGTCACCTCGGGGTCACCTCGGGGTCAGGTCACACCCTCCCCCCCCCCGCCCCAACCCACTGGGGGGCCTGGTCACCCTTGGGGGTTCCTGGTCACTTTTGGGACATTTTTGGGTGCCCCCGACCACTCTTGGAGTGTTCTGGTCACTCTCGGGACATCTTTGGGGTGCTCTCAGACGATCCTCGGGGTGGTCTGGTCATTTTTGGGGTGCCCTGGCCACTTTTGGAGTGTTCTGCTCATTTTTGGGGTATCCTGGTCACCCTTGGGACATCTTCGGGACGCCCCGGTCACTCTTGGGGTGTCCTGGTCACTTTGGGGTGCCCTCAGCCCCTCATGGAAAATGTCCTCGTCCACAACCGAGGGGTCCCGGGATTCCCCAAACACCGGGACCAGCCCCGCCCCCACCCCCGGGACCTCCCTGGGGGAACAATCCCCAGGGCTCGGGGAGCCTCCGCACCCCAAATTCCGCGAATTTCGCGGAATCGCTCCCGACATCCCCGGGGGAGGCCCCGCCCCCTCCCCCGACCCCCGGGGCGACCCCGCGGGCCCCTCCCCCGCCCCCTCCCCTTCCCCGCCCCCCTCACCGCGCCTCCCCCCGCCTCCGGCAGCCGCAGGCCCAGGCGGAAGCGGCGCCGGCCGTCGGCTCCCGGTTCCACGCTGAGCTGCAGGCGGAGCGCGGCGCCGGCGGCGGGCAGGAGGCGGCAGGGCGCGGCCAGCTCGGCCCGGGCCGCCATCAGCACCGTGGGGGGGGTGGGTGCCGGGCCCGGCCCGGGCGCTCCGGGCGCCGCCATGGCGGCCCCGCCACTTCCGTCCTCCCGCCCGCGCGGTCCGGCGGCGAACGGGGCCCCCTCCGGGGGGCGGCGGGAAACGCGACCCCCCGCGCGAGAGTTCCGGGGGAGGAGAATTCTGCCTCTGGCTGCGCCCATGGCCACTCCCCGACCCCCCGTGATTGACAGCTGCTCCCCCCGTCTTTGTCCGCGCCATCCAATCAGAGCGCCGAGCGCCCCCGCGGTGGGTGGGACAGCGGGATCTGCGCTGACTGGCGTCGCTCTTGGCCAATGAAACGTTAGGATGGCGGTGATTGACAGATATGCTCGCCAATGGGATCGCGGGCCGCGGGCGCCGCTCAGGCGGGGCGGGCGCGGGCGGGGCGGTGCCGCCGCTGTTGCCGTCCGGTGCCGCAGGAGAAGGTCGCCCGCTCGCCCGCTCGCTCCGGGGGACTCCCAGGATCTCGCTCAGCCGCTCGCGCCGTCCCGAGCACTCGGGGACATGTCGAGGTGGGCGGAGGCCCGGTGGGCCGGCGCCAGACGGCGGACGGCGGCCGCGGCACACGCGCCCTCCTCGAGCTTTCTCCGGAGACGCCTCCCTTTACACGCGCCCCGAGCCTGAAGGCGCTGCCACGGCGAGGAGGCACCGATAGGGAGCAGGACGCGCCGGTAAGCCCGCTCGGCCCGCCGCCCCCTTCCCTGCGCGGCCGGAGGCACCTCGGACTACAGCTCCCGGCGTGCCTCGCGCGGCCCAGGCGCGGCCCGGCACCGCGCGCAGCCGCGGGGCAGGATGGGAGCAGTGGTCCAGCACCGGCGGGGCTTGGGCGCCCGCGCGAGGCATGCCGGGAGGTGTAGTCCCCAGTAGGTCCCTCTCAGGCGGCGCGCGGGGCTTTCCGGGAGTCGTAGTCCGGCGCGCGGGGCATGCCGGGATAGCATTTCCGGTGCCGCCGCCCGCGACGGGGAGGGGGGGGGATTTTTCCGCGTCCTTTTCCTTCTTTTCTTCTTCCTTTTCCTCCTTTTCTTCCTCCTCTTTCTCCTCTTCTTCCTCCTTCACCCTTCCTGTTTCCCGCTCTCCGCCTGTCACCCTTTCCGCCTTTGCGGTGCCTGTGTCAGCTCCCCTTGAAGTTCACTTCCTCTTCCTTCCCACTTCCTTTCTTTTTTTTTTTTTCTGTCTCCTTTCCTTTTCCTTTTCCCTGTCCCTTTCCCATTCCCTTTCCTTTTCCCTTTCATTTTCCTTTTCCTTTCCTCTTTCAATTTCTGTTTTTCCCCTTTTCCCTTTCCTTTTCTTCTTCCCTCCCCTTTCTTCCCTTCCCCTTCCTCCTCCTCTTCCCATTTCCCCCCCATTTCCAGTTTCCTCCATCTCTGGAGGTGCCGGGGTTGGAAAATCCCCTCGGGCCCATCCCGGTGCAGCCACTGCCCCTCACATCCCTCCCCATCCCAGGGTCTCTTGGAAGCAGCTGCTGCACCGGGAATTGCGCTGGGAATTGCACCGAGCATTCCGCTGGGAATTTCCCTGGGAATCACGCCAGGAATTGTGCTGGGAGTCGCCCCGGGAGGATGAAGCTGCTGGAAAACTCCAGTTTTGAAGCCATCAACTCCCAGCTGACGGTGGAGACGGGCGATGCCCACATCATTGGCAGGTGAGAGGGGAAAACGCAGGAATTTGGAAATTTTGCCACGAGAAAAGCTTTGGGATCCTGGAATCTCTGAGTGCCTTCTCCACAGGGCAGGGTCTCCACCTCTGGATCCATCCTTTCCACGAGGGATTTTCCAAAATCCCACCTGGACCGGGGACCCTTTTCCTGCCCTAAATCCTGAATTTTATCCTATTTTTCCTATCCTGTTACTTAGTACGAGCAGGCTCCATTCTCCATCTGTTCAGCTCAATGTTGACCATTTTTAATCAATAATTCTTGTGGGACCTGAAAAATATTTCCAAAAAGTGGCTCCACATTATTTTCCTGGTGGAATTCCATACCCAGAGCTGGAGGTTTCTGTGCCAGTGCCAGGGATAAGGAGCAGAGAATGGTCCCAGCCCATTCCCATCCCGTCCCAGGCTAAAAAAATCCTCAGGATTGGCTGGGAAAAGGGCAAGGTTTGGGTCTCTGCTTTTCCAGGACCCACAGATCCAGGGAAAGGATTTTGGAGCTGATTTAGGGATTTATCTCCGCGTTTAATGGGATTTTAGAGGGAAGATCCGCCTGGAATTTCTCTGCATCCTCTAGGCCCCAGTTTGTCCCAGTTTGTCCCAGTTTGTCCCAGGCTCCAGCAGCATTTGGGGTGCCCCAAAATCCATCGCGGACCCGGGGGCTCCTCGCTGGAGATTTTGGGATTTTCCTGGAGAATGTCAAGGAGGGGCTGGATGAGTTCAGGGCATTCCCTGGGCAGGAGCTGATTCCGACTTCTGGAATTCCAGAGGGGTTTGGGATGGAAAAGCCCCCCAGGGTGGTCCCATGGGCAGGGACACCTCCCACTGTCCTGGGATGTTCCAATTTTGGGCACTTCCAGAGATGGGACAGCCACAGCTTCTCCGGGAATTCCATCCCAGCCTCTCATCTTTCTCATAATGAAGATTTTTTTTCTTCAATATTTCAGTGGGAAGCCATTCTCTGTGTGCTGCCCTTCTATCTTTTGTCCCAAAGTCCTTCTCCAGCTCTCCTGGAGCTCCTTCAGGCCCCGGGAGGGGCTCTGAGGTGTCCCTGGAGTTTCCCCTCTGCGGGTGGGACGTTCCCAGCATTTCCTGGATCTCTTTTTCCCTCAGGATCGAGAGCTATTCCTGCAAACTGGCCGGGATCGACAAGCAGCTCTTCAAGCAGTTCTGCCAGGAGGGGCAGCCCCATGTGCTCGAGGCCCTGTCCCCGCCCCAGACCTCCGGCCTCAGCCCCGGCAGGTACCAGCAATGGCCCTGGGATTGTGGGATCAGTCATGGGATCGTGGGATCGGCCCTGGGATCAGCTCTGGAATCAGCCCTGGGATCAGCTCTGGGATTAGCCCTGGGATTGTGGGATCAGCCTTGGGATCAGCCCTGGGATCATGGGATCAGCCCTGGGATCGGCCCTGGGATCATGGGATCAGCTCTGGGATCGTGGGATCAATGCTGGGATCGTCCCTGGAATCATGGGATCAGCTCTGGAATCAGCCCTGGGATCAGCTCTGGGATTGTGGGATCGGCTCTGGAATCAGCCCTGGGATTGGCCCTGGGATCAGCCCTGGGGTCATGGGATCAGCCCTGGGATCAGCTCTGGGATTGTGGGATTGGCTCTGGGATCAGCTCTGGGATTGTGGGATCAGCCGTGGGATTGTGGGATCGGCCCTGGGATCAGCACTAGGATCATGGGATTGGCCCTGGGATCAGCCCCAGGATCAGCTCTGGGATCAGCCCTGGGATCAGCTCTGGGATTGTGGGATCGGCTCTGGGATCAGCTCTGGGGTCATGGGATCAGCCATGGGATTGGCCCTGGGATCGGCCCTTTGATTGTGGGATCGCCTTGGGGTCGTGGGATCAGCCCTGGAATCAGTCCTGGGGTGAGCACTGGGATCAGCTCTGAGATTATGGGATTGGCCCTTGGATTGGCCCCGGCATCAGCACTGGAATTGTGGGATCGGCTCTGGGATCAGCCCTGGGATTGTGGGATCGGCCCTGGGATCAGCACTAGGATCAGCTCTGGGATCAGCCCTGGGATCAGCTCTGGGATTGTGGGATCGGCTCTGGGATCAGCTCTGGGATTGGCCCTGGGATCGGCCCTGGGATAGTCCCTGGGATCAGCCCCAGGATTGGCCCTGGGATCATGGGATCAGCACCGGGATCAGCCCTGGAATCGTGGGATTGGCTCTGGGATCAGCTCTGGGATTGTGGGATCAGCCCTGGGATTGGCTCTGGGATCATGGGATCGGCTCTGGAATCAGCCCTGGGTTCAGCCTTGGGATCAGCCCTGGGATCGGCCCTGGGATCAGCCCTGGGATTGGCCCTGGGATCATGGGATCAGCGCTAGGATCAGTCCTGGAATCGTGGGATCGGCTCTGGGATCACCCCTGGGATTGTGGGATCAGCCCTGGGATTGTGGGATTAGCCTGGGATCAGCTCTGGGATCAGCCCTGGGATTGTGGGATTAGCCTGGGATCAGCTCTGGGATCAGCCCTGGGATCGTGGGATTAGCCTGGGATCAGCTCTGGGATCAGCTCTGGGATTGTGGGATCTGTTGGGAGACAGTTTTTGGGGTTGGATGCAAATTCCCCCAGCATGGCCGAGGCCGTGGTCGTGTCCCCAAGGGCCACATCCCCTGGGATCCCAAATCCCTCTGGGAATCACAACCCCAGCCCTCTTTCCATGGGGAATTCTGCGGTGTCCCACCCAGCCCTGGGGGTGGCTGTGTCCCCCTGTGTCCCCTGTGTCCCGCTGTGTCCCCATGTCCCTGTGTATCCCCCTGTGTCCCTTTTGTCCCGCTGTGTCCCCATGTGTCTCCCTGTGTCCCGCCGTGTTCCAAAGTCCCACCATGCCCCAATGTCCCACCGTGTCCCACCGTGTCCCACCATGTACCGATGTGTCCCAGCGTCCTGCCGTGTCCCACCGTGTCCTGCCGTGTCCCAGTGTCCCGTCGTGTCATAGTGTCCCTCCACATCCCGCCATATCTTGCCACGTCCCTCCATGTCCCACCGTATCCTGCCACGTCCCACCGTGTCCTGTTTTGCCATGTACTGCGTGTCCCACTGTGTCCCAGTGTCCCACCATATCCCACTGTGTCCCACCCCGTCCCACTGTGTCCTGCCATGTCCTGCCACATCCCAGTGTCCCACCGTGTCCCAGCGTCTCACTGTGTCCCACCGTGTTCCAGTGTCCCACCATGTCCCACCATATCCCTGTGTCCCACCATGTCCTGCCGTGTCCCGCTGTGTCCCAGTGTCCCACCATGTCCTGCCATGTCCCACCCTGTCCTGCTGTGTCTCAGTGTCCCTCCATGTTCCAGTGTCCCACTGTATCCCGCTGTGTCCCACCGTGTCCTGCTGTGTCCCAGTGTCCTGTCGTGTCCTGCCGTGTCCCACCGTGTCCCACCGTGTCCCAGTGTCCCACCGTGTCCTGCCATGTCCCACTGTGTCCTGCTGTGTCTCAGTGTCCCACCATGTCCTGCCATGTCCCACTGTGTCCTGCCGTGTCCCGCAGTGTCCCAGTGTCCTGTCATGTCCCACCATGTTCCAGTGTTCCACCATGTCCTGCCATGTCCCACCGTGTCCTGCTGTGTCCCAGTGTCCTGTCATATCCTGCCATGTCCCACCGTGTCCTGCTGTGTCCCACCGTGTCCTGCCATGTCCCGCTGTGTCCCGCAGTGTCCCAGTGTCCCACCATGTTCCAGTGTCCCACTGTATCCTGCTGTGTCCCACCATGTCCCGCTGTGTCCCACCGTGTCCCGCAGTGTCCCAGTGTCCCACCATGTTCCAGTGTCCCACTGTATCCTGCTGTGTCCCACCATGTCCCGCTGTGTCCCGCTGTGTCCCACCATGTTCCAGTGTCCCACCATGTCCTGCCATGTCTCACCGTGTCCCACTGTGTCCCACCGTGTCCTGCCATGTCCCACTGTGTCCCGCAGTGTCCCAGTGTCCTGTCATGTCCCACCATGTTCCAGTGTCCCACCATATCCTGCCATGTCCCGCTGTGTCCCGCTGTGTCCCAGTGTCCCACCATGTTCCAGTGTCCCACTGTATCCTGCTGTGTCCCACCATGTCCCGCTGTGTCCCACTGTGTCCCAGTGTCCCACCATGTCCTGCCATGTCCCACCGTGTCCTGCTGTGTCCCACCGTGTCCCAGTGTCCCACCATGTCCTGCCATGTCCCACTGTGTCCTGCCGTGTCCCGCAGTGTCCCAGTGTCCTGTCATGTCCCACCATGTTCCAGTGTGCCACCATATCCTGCCGTGTCCCACTGTGTCCTGCTGTGTCCCGCAGTGTCCCAGTGTCCTGTCATGTCCCACCATGTTCCAGTGTCCCACCATATCCTGCCGTGTCCCACTGTGTCCTGCTGTGTCTCAGTGTCCCACCATGTCCCACCATATCCCAGTGTCCCACCGTGTCCCACTGTGTCCCACCGTGTCCCACTGTGTCCCACCACGTCCCAGTGTCCCACCGTGTCCCACCGTGTCCCACCACGTCCCAGTGTCCCACCACGTCCCAGTGTCCCACCACGTCCCACCGTGTCCCGGTATCCCTGCGGTGCCGGTGACACATCGCTGCCATTCCCAGGCTGGGGAAGAGCCAGGGAGGGGACGAGGAGGGGCCCCTGAGTGACACGTGCAGCCGCAAGACCCTTTTCTACCTGATCGCCACGCTCAACGAGTCCTTCCGGCCCGACTACGACTTCAGCGCCGCCAAGAGCCACGAGTTCAGCCGCGAGCCCAGCCTCAACTGGGTAGGGGGCTGGGATGGGGGTGGGATCACCTGGAATCACCCACGAGAGACCCCCAAAACCTCCTCAGCGCCTCCAAACCCAGCTCCAAACCCGTCCGACCTGGCCTGGGATGCTCCCGGGGATGGGGAATCCGCAGCTTCCCTGGGGATTTGTTCCAGCTTCTTACCGCCCTGGGGAGTGAGGAATTCCTTTTCCGTATCCATCACTGCGTTCCAGTTGGGAATAATTCCTTGTGGGGTCACTCCCTGCCCGTGTCCACTTCCGTGGAGCCCCTTCGGTCACAGGAAGCTTTGTCCAGCTTGGCCTTGGACACAGTGGTGGCTTTCAGCTGATCTTAGAATAATGAGCAGACGCTGTTAAAAAGGTTTTATTTCAATATTTTAATCGGGAATTCATTCCCGCCCCTGGGAATTCGTTCCCACACCTCACTGCCCTCGGGAGCGAGGAATTCCTTCTCTGTATCCATCACCCTGTTCCGGTTGGGAATAATTCCTTGTGGGGTCACTCCCTGCCTGTGTCCACTCCCGTGGAGCCCCTTCGGTCACTGGAAGTTCTGTCCAGCCTGGCCTTGGATACTCCCAGTGTTGGCTTTCAGCTGATATTAGAGTAATGAGCAGACACTGTTAAAAATAAGAAATATAAATGAATATTCTGTAAAAATATATAATCATATATATGGTATAAGCAATAATATACATATATATAATCATATATATATGTATATGAAATATAAATAATAAATAAAAATGTCGAAAGCTTTCGATATATTGATAGGATCTGAGGTGCACAGCTTTTCAAAGGTGGAACATGCCAAGATGGACATCCTGTATAATGCAGATAAAATTTTACGGACTTTGCAAATTAGCATATCTGCCTAAAATCCTCCAATAAGAGAATAAATTAAAGAATTGCCCCCCTATTCTAATTACCCATCCCTAGATGAGGCCAGAGCCCAATTTACAAAATATGTTCCAGAGAGAAGGCTTCGACCAAGGTTGAAGCCTCGAGTTTTGAGATAGTACAGAGCTCTCTTTCCTCCTCCTGGGGACGTTTGGCCTTTCTGCTTTGCAGGACCCCAAACTAAATTGGAATATCAGATTACAAAAATTGCAATGACATAGGCTGAGAGCGCAATGAGTGTCTAAAGGGTATAAAAAATAAAAGGGGTATAAAAATGTGTAAAAGGGTATATAAAGAGAAAAGAAAAAAATGATTAGGCATCACTGGGAGTGAGGAATCCGTAGGCTCTCTGGGCAGCCGTTCCCAGGCCAGCCCTGCTCCCATTCCCGTGTCCACGTTCCCGTGCCCCACGTTCCCATTCCCATGTCCCACGTTCCCGTGCCCCACGTTCCCATTCCCATGTCCACGTTCCCGTGCCCCACGTTCCCATTCCCATGTCCCACGTTCCTGTGTCCCACGTTCCCGTGCCCCACGTTCCCATTCCCATGTCCACGTTCCCGTGCCCCACGTTCCCATTCCCATGTCCCACGTTCCTGTGTCCCACATTCCCGTTCCCGTGTCCCACGTTCCCATATCCCACATTCCCGTTCCCATGTCCCACATTCCCATGTCCCACGTTCCCATTCCCATGTCCACGTTCCCGTGTCCCACATTCCCGTGTCCCACGTTCCCATTCCCGTGCCCCACATTCCCATGTCCCACATTCCCATTCCTGTGTCCCACATTCCCATTCCCATGTCCACGTTCCCATGTCCCACATTCCCATGTCCCACATTCCCGTGTCCACGTTCCCATGTCCCACGTTCCCATTCCCGTGTCCCACGTTCCCATTCCCGTGTCCCACGTTCCCATTCCCGTGTCCCACGTTCCTATGTCCCACATTCCCGTTCCCGTGTCCCACGTTCCTGTGTCCCACATTCCCGTTCCCATGTCCACGTTCCCATGTCCCACATTCCCATGTCCCACATTCCCGTTCCCATGTCCCACGTTCCCGTCCCACATTCCCATGTCCCACATTCCCGTGTCCACGTTCCCATGTCCCACGTTCCCATGTCCCACATTCCCATGTCCCACATTCCCATGTCCACGTTCCCATGTCCCACGTTCCCATGTCCCACATTCCCGTGTCCACGTTCCCATGTCCCACGTTCCCATTCCCGTGTCCCACGTTCCCATGTCCCACATTCCCGTTCCCGTGTCCCACGTTCCCGTGTCCCACATTCCCGTTCCCATGTCCCACGTTCCTGTGTCCCACATTCCCGTGTCCCACGTTCCCGTGTCCCACATTCCCATGTCCCACGTTCCCATTCCTGTGTCCCACGTTCCCATTCCCATGTCCACCTTCCCATGTCCCACATTCCCATTCCCGTGTCCCACGTTCCCATTCCCGTGTCCCACGTTCCCATTCCCGTGTCCCTCATTCCCATTCCCGTGTCCCGCGTTCCCGTGTCCCACGTTCCCGTTCCCATGTCCCACGTTCCCATTCCTCTGTCCCACGTTCCCGTGTCCCACGTTCCCATTCCCTTGTCCCACATTCCCGTTCCCATGTCCCGCGTTCCCATTCCTGTGTCCCACATTCCCGTGTCCCACGTTCCCTTTTCCGTGCCCCACATTCCCATTCCTGTGTCCCACGTTCCCGTGTCCCACGTTCCCATTCCCGTGTCCCACATTCCTGTGTGCCCCGTTCCCGTGTCCCACATTCCTGTGTCCCCCGTTCCTGTGTCCCACATTCCTGTGTCCCGCGTTCCTGTGTCCCACATTCCCATTCCCGTGTCCCACGTTCCCGTGTCCCACGTTCCCATTCCCGTGTCCCCCATTCCTGTGTCCCCCGTTCCCGTGTCCCACATTCCTGTGTCCCACGTTCCCATTCCCGTGTCCCACGTTCCCGTGTCCCACGTTCCCATTCCCGTGTCCCCCGTTCCTGTGTCCCCCGTTCCCGTGTCCCACATTCCTGTGTCCCACGTTCCTGTGTCCCACGTTCCTGTGTCCCCTGTTCCTGTGCCCCACGTTCCCGTGTCCCACATTCCTGTGTCCCACGTTCCCGTGTCCCACATTCCTGTGTCCCACGTTCCTGTGTCCCACGTTCCTGTGTCCCCCGTTCCTGTGCCCCACGTTCCCGTGTCCCACGTTCCCATTCCCGTGTCCCCCGTTCCTGTGTCCCCCGTTCCCGTGTCCCACATTCCTGTGTCCCACGTTCCTGTGTCCCCCGTTCCCGTGTCCCACGTTCCTGTGTCCCACGTTCCCATTCCTGTGTCCCACGTTCCTGTGTCCCACGTTCCTGTGTCCCCCGTTCCTGTGTCCCACGTTCCCGTGTCCCACATTCCTGTGTCCCACGTTCCTGTGTCCCACGTTCCTGTGTCCCACGTTCCCATGTCCCACATTCCTGTGTCCCACGTTCCCGTGTCCCCCATTCCTGTGTCCCACGTTCCTGTGTCCCACATTCCCATTCCCGTGTGCCACGTTCCTGTGTCCCACATTCCCATTCCCGTGTCCCACGTTCCTGTGTCCCACGTTCCCATTCCCGTGTCCCCCGTTCCCGTGTCCCCCGTTCCCGTGTCCCCCGTTCCCGTGTCCCACGTTCCTGTGTCCCACGTTCCTGTGTCCCACGTTCCTGTGTCCCACATTCCCATTCCCGTGTCCCCCGTTCCCGTGTCCCACGTTCCCGTGTCCCACGTTCCCGTTCCCCGTTGCAGGTGGTGAATGCCGTGAACTGCAGCCTCTTCTCGGCCGTTCGTGAGGATTTCAAGGCGCTGAAGCCGCTCCTGTGGGATGCAGTGGACGAGGAGATTTGCCTGGCTGAGTGTGACATCTACAGGTACTGGAGCAGCTGGATCCAGCCCTTCCCTTCCCGTGGAATTCTGGCACTTTTCCCGTAAAAAAGCGGTGTTTTGGGTGTGAGGGCTGTAGCGGGGCCGGTGTTGCTGCCGTGGGGGGAGCCTGTGGTTGCTGTCCCCTCCCATCCTTGGGAATTCTGTCCCCCAGGCCGGGGGATTTGGTGTCCCCTCTTCCCCACCCAGCCAGGATTTGGGGTGGCTCCCAAGCCCTGCCTTTTCCAGGCTTTTCCCACTTTTCCCATTCCCGCTGCAGCTACAACCCCGACCTGGACTCGGATCCCTTTGGAGAGGACGGGAGCCTCTGGTCCTTCAATTACTTCTTCTACAACAAGAGGCTGAAGAGAATCGTGTTCTTCACCTGCCGCTCCATCAGGTGAGGCCTGGGGGGAATTCCTGAGGGGATTCCCGAGGGGATTCCATGGGATTCCAGCCCTGGTGCTGAGGCCGTGCCGCCCTTTCCCGCAGCGGATACGCCTACACCCGCCCGGACACCGGGAACGAGCTGGACATGGACCTGGGGGAAGGGGACGCCGAGAAGGGGGACAGCGGGGACCCCGAGGGTGGCGGCATCGAGGAGGACAGGTGGGCATGGGCGTGGCAGGGCGTGGCATGGGGGCGGGGCCAGTGGTGGGTGTGGCTACAGGCAGAGTGGGACATGTGGGTGTGGCCACAGGTGGGTGGGGGCACAGGTGGGTGTGGCACACATGGGGGTGGGCATGGGTGGAGTGGGACGTGGGGGTGTGGCCACAGGTGGGTGGGGCCACAGGTGGGTGGGGCATAGGTGGGTGTGGCCACTGGTGGGTGTGGACATGGTCAGAGTGTGACAAGGGGGTGGGGCCACAGGTAGGTGTGGCTGCAGGTGGGTGGGGCATGGGGGCAGGGCCATGGGTGGGTGTGACATGGGGTGGGGCCACAGGTGGGTGGGGCCACAGGTGGGTGTGTACATGGGTGGAGTGTGACATGGGGGTGGGGACACAGGTGGGTGTGGCTGCAGGTGGGTGGGGCATGGGGGCAGGGACACAGGTGGGTGTGACATGGGGCGGGGCCACAGGTGGGTGTGGCTGCAGGTGGGCGGGGTCACATGGGCATGGGAGAGTGGGGTGCAGGGGGTGTGGCCACAGGTGGGTGTGGCCACAGGTGACAGCCCCAGGATGCCCTCCATCCCTGGTCCAGGTTGCAGGTGATCTGCATGTGAGATTCCCACTGGATCCGAGACACCGGGAACAGAACCGGGAATAGAACCAGGAACGGAGCCAGCAGTGGGACTGGCCACGGACTGGGAACCAAACCAGCACCGGGAACGGGACTGGGAAAGGAACCAGCACCGGAACTGGGCACGCAACCGGCACCAGGACTGGCAACTAAACCAGCATTGGAACTGGGAATGGCACCGGGAATGGAACTGGGAATGGAACCAGGAACAGAACCGGGAGTGGAACCGGCACTGTCCCGGCACTTTTGGTCCTTCCTGAGCGGTGTCCCCCATGTCACGGTGTCCCCCGGCCCCCCCTGGACACTGGAGCCCCCCAGGAATCCCGGAGCTCCGGAGTCGCCGCCGGAGCCGCCGGAGCCGGGACCCTCCGGACCCCCAGGAGCTCCGGGAAGCTTTGCTGCACTTTATGGCTCCTCCCCTCGGCTGCACTGATCCCCATTCCCACTTCTCCAGACTCCTGGCGGGCTCCATCCGTCCATCCCAGCACTGCCTGGGCGGGGGGGAAAATCCCAAACCCCACCCCCAGAGACTGCCCCACTCCCCCATCCCGAGTCCGTGTGTTTCAAGAGTTTGGCTTCGCTCTCCGCCTGCTCCAGCTCTGCTTTTTCTGGTGGGATTTCACCTGGGCCAGGTGAGCCTGGCACCTGAGGCAGGGGGGTCCCATCTGCACCTCCGTAGGCAGCGAATTCCGGTGGAATTTTGGAGCAGGGGGGGTCCCTCTGCCATCCTGAGGGGGATCTGGAGCAGGGGGCTCCCATCTGCAGCCTCTGTGGGAATTGAATTCCAATGGAATTTTGGAGCCAGGGGAGTTCTGCTCTCATCCTGAGGGGGATCTGGATTTGGGGGGGGTCCCACCTGCCCCCCAGGGAGGAATTGGGCCCTGAAATGTTGGGAGGGGTCCTGCCACCTCCCCCCCCAACCGCTCCAGGCTCTGGATTCTGGGCTCTGATTCCAGCTCTGTTCCCACTCCGGATCCGGGGTCCAGCTCACCACGCACAAGGAGGGGCCACTGAGCCCCCCCAAACCCCCTCCTGCCCCCCAGGAGTGGAGCAGTTCCGTGGGGGTCCTGCTGTTCCCACCAGCAGCCCTCCCAGCTCCTGGAAGTTGATTTGTGCTCCCCCAAATTCCCCAGGGGTGGGGGGGATCCCCCCAACTCCTTCATTCCCCCTCAAGCTCCTCCTGGAAAGTTGGAATTCCACTCCCTTGCAGTGTCCTGCCAATAAAGGATTTTTGGGATTTGCCCCCAATTCCTGGGGGATCCTTGCCATTACCATGGTGGGGAGGGGGTCCTGGCCTGGGCTGGGGGTTGGGACCCCCATGGGTTGGGGTCCCTCAGCCCCACTTCACCCATTGGTTTATGCCTTTATCCTCTGTTTTAACATCAGTTTTATCCTCGTAGCACTTTATTCTCCATTTTTCTGGAATCCCAGGGTGGTTTGGGTTTGGAGGAACTTTAAGGATCAATTTGTTCCATCAGCCCAGGGGCAGGGACACCTTCCACTGTCCCAGGCTGCTCCAAGCCCCATCCAAGGTGGCCTTGGACACTTCTGGAGATCCAGGGGCAGCCACAGCTTCTCTGGGCAACCTGTGCCAGGGCCTGCCCACCCTCCCAGGGAAGGATTTCTTCCCAAAATCCCATCTAACCCTGCCCTGTGTCAGTGGGATGCCGTTCCCTGTGTCCTGCCCCTCCGTGCCTTGTCCCCAGTCACCAGAGCAGGATCAGGTGGAGGAAAATGAGAAAGTTGAGCTAAGCGCAGTTTAATCATTTTAGAGCTCCACCCCTGCCGCCACTGTAGGAAAACAATTCGCTTTTGGTTTTTTTTTTTTTCCTCTCGCTACTGGAACTGCACATTGGAATTTCAGGCTCTGAAGTGACAAATGAGGAGCAGATTATGGGAATAATTGATTCCTGATTTTGGAGAATAACATTGGATGCCGTGATGATGATAACACCCACAGGTGTGATGTCTAAGCAGGCTTAGCTGAAACGGAGGCTGGACAAAGTTAAGAGAATAAAATAATTTAAATTTATTGAAAGGCCTTCAGGTGCATTGAGGGCAGTCACAGCCCACGCAGGGGCTGCACCCAAAATGGACAGTGGGTCACGGGTTTTTCATACTTTGTAAGTTTTTTATAAGGTCACTGGTTTTTCATACTTCATAAGTTCTGTCCATTTGCATATCCGCGGTTAATCCTCCAATTACAACTTCAGGCCACGAAGTAAATTACTTCAAGTTTGCTCCCCCAATTAATTCACTGTTGTTTACATATCTTGCGACCTGAGACACTGAGGTATCCTTGAGTTTAGGGCTTAGAGAGGAATTATTTTGTCTAAAAATGAGAGAACAGCAGATTAGCACTCTATGTGGAGTCCAGACTTAGACACTAAAAATCACAGGATTACAGGTACATGGAAAATAGAAAAGCTAAAATCCTAAGGCATCAGATGCTCATTCCAGGAGAGGTTTCCAGGCATTAAATTCCTCACCCAACTGACCCATTCCACACACCTAAGAGCAGCCACGATGGCTTAAAGGGACACAATGTACCCACAGTCATCTGCCAGCTGAACTGAGCTCAGCCACCTGGTGACATCTCATGAGGTTTCTGTACCCAAAACCCAAATGGCTCACCCAAGAATTTCCTCTTCCACCCTTTCCTCTCGAACCTCACATTGGGCACCAATAAATGTCTTGGTTTAAGGGACAAATGTCTGCCCAGGAAGGCAGGAACCTTCCTGAAATGGAAAGAGAAGACCCCTCTCTGAAAATTATGGGGCGTCCAGGCAAAAAGGTAGGAAAAGGAATAAGAGTTCTTTACTATTCACCTAGAAACTTGCCCACTCCCCTCTTTCCAGCATCTTTCCATCAGTGATGGGAAGAAATTCCCTTGAGAAGCCTAACCCCCAACACAGAAACCCGGGGGGACTTGAGGATGACCCTTGGGGTTCTGGACGTGAGGTTACAGAGGGTCTGAAGCCAACTAGACAGAGAAGGAGATCCTGGCAGGCTGTGAAGGTGTCCAAGAGAAGGAGATCCTGGCAGGCTGTGAAGGTGTCCAAGAGGAGATCCTGGCAGCTTTTGAAGGTGTCCAAGAGAAGGAGATCCTGGCAGGCTGTGAAGGTGTCCAAGAGAAGGAGATCCTGGCAGCTTCTGGCAGCTTTTGAAGGTGTCCAAAAGAAGATTCTGGCAGCTTTTGAAGGTGTCCAAGAGAAGGAGATCCTGGCAGGCTGTGAAGGTGTCCAAGAGAAGGAGATCCTGGCAGGCTGTGAAGGTGTCCAGGAGGAGATTCTGGCTGCTTTTGAAGGTGTCCAAGAGAAGGAGATCCTGGCAGGCTGTGAAGGTGTCCAAGAGGAGATCCTGGCAGGCTGTGAAGGTGTCCAAGAGAAGGAGATCCTGGCAGGCTGTGAAGGTGTCCAAGAGAAGGAGATCCTGGCAGCTTTTGAAGGTGTTGTCGTGGGTTTGACCCTGGCTAAATGCCAGGCACCTATGACATTTGCTCTCTCTGCTCTCTCCTGCTGCAGCTGTGCAGAGGAGAGGAAAAAAAACTAACACAAACACTGGAGTTATGAGTTGAGATAAGATCACTGATATGCCGCACTGGAGAGGGCAAAAGCAGGCGGGAAACTTAAAATTGCAAAGAGAGTGATTTATTAATCTAACAGAGTGGGAGGATAAATCAGAGGCAAAAATAAGCTCTCAAGACACCGTTTCTTCACTCACCCCCCTGCCCTCTTAAGGCACTGCTTCCCAGCTCAGCCCCTCCCTCCTTTCCAACTTACCAACAGCTCTGGGGTAGGGGCAGGGGCAGGGTCTGGGGTTTTTCTCTTAGGTCAGTCCATCACAACTCTTCTCCTACAAACACTGTTTCTCTACTCATCCCCTCCCTCCATCCAACCAACAGATCCGGGCTGGGGCAAGGTATGAGATTTCTCTCAGTCCATCACCACAATTCTTCTGCTACAAACGCTGTTTCTCTACTCACCCCTCTCCCTATTAAGGCTATTTCTCAGCTCACCCCCTCCCTCCTTCCTTCTAACCAACAGCTCTGGGGTGGGGGCAGGGTGTGGGGGTTTCCTTTGGTCAGGGTCAGTCCACCAGGGGGAAGAGTCCTCTGCTTAGCCATGGGGGTCCCTCCCACGAGAGACAGTCCTCTGTGAACTTCTCTGGCGTGGCTCCAATCTCACGAGTAGCAAACCCACCTGAAAATCTGCTGCAGTTTGAGTTTTTCTGTCCAGGTTGCAGAATTCCAAGCCAAGGTCAGGCTGTTTCCATCCCGGGAGCAAAGCCTCTCTCTCTCCTGCAAGGCCTTTCCAGCTCTGAGTTTCCACTGGCACTCTCACTGGATCACAGCTTCCTGCAGGCATCACCTGCTCCTCTGGCGTGGGCACCTCCCCAGGGGCTGTGGGGGTTCTCTGCACCCCCTGGACTCCATGGGCTGCAGGGGGACCACCTGCTTCCCCATGGTCTGTACCTCATGGACCCCATGGGCTGCAGGGGCACCACCTGCTCCCCCATGGTCTGCACCCCCTGGACTCCATGGGCTGCAGAGGGACCACCTGCTCCCCATGGTCTGCACCTCATGGACCCTATGGTCATCACCTCATGGACCCCATGGTCATCACCATCTGCTCCCCCCATAGTCTGTACCTCATGGACCCCATGGGCTGCAGGGGAACCACTGCTCCCCCCATGGTCTGCACCCCCTGGACTCCATGGGTTGCAGAGGGACCACCTGCTCCCCCATGGTCATCACCCCACGGACCCCATGGTCATCACCTCATGGACCCCATGGGCTGCAGGGGGACCTCCTGCTCCCCCATGGTCTTCACCACGGCTGGCAGAGGTTTTTCAGCTTCTGGAGCACCTCCTCCCCACCTTCTCCACTGACCTTGGTGCCTCCATGTTGTTTTCCCTCACATATTTTCACCTCCTCCTCCTGCCCTGGCTAAAAAGAAGTGCGTGCTCACATTGTTTTGATTTCTTCTCAAATATGTATCCACAGAGGCGTAACTAACATCTCTAATTGGCCCAGGTTTGGTCAGCAGCATGTCCATCATCTCCAGAGCCATCAGAGATTGGCTCTGCTGGACATGGTGGAGAAATTTCCAGAATCTTCACACAGAACATGCCGGATCCATCTTTGTACCCCAAAGCATTGGGGTACAACTTTGAAGCGGTGCAAAAATTCACCATTTCAGGTATTCACCATTTCAGGTATTCACCATTTAAGGTTATCCCATTTAAGGCTGCGCACTGCAAATGACAAGGAGAATAAGCAATCCAGGATCAATGTGATCAATACAAGCTTTATTCCACTATTTCTCTAGGTTCTCAGACTTAAATACATTTTCCAGCAGCTAGCAAGTTTTAAATGTCATTTTGGCATTGGTTAGTAAGGCTACTTGCCACACTATTATTGGTTAGTTGTATACAGCTACTTCAGCTCGTGGTCCCTTAATCTGATATTCTGCATATTTTTGACCACAATTTCATAAAATTCGGTGCTTCCCAAACCATCAAGGACGCTCTTGAAGCCATTTTCCAACAATCATGGTCCTGCTCTTCCAGCCATTTTCCAACAATCATGGTCCTGCTCTTGAAGCCATTTTCCAACGATCATGGTCCTGCTCTCCAAGCCATTTTTCAGCAATCATGGTCCTGCTCTTCCAGCCATTTTCCAACAATCATGGTCCTGCTCTCCAAGCCATTTTCCAACAATCATGGTCCTGCTCTCCAAGCCATTTTCCAACAATCATGGTCCTGCTCTCCAAGCCATTTTCCAACAATCATGGTCCTGCTCTCCAAGCCATTTTTCAACAATCATGGTCCTGCTCTTCAAGCCATTTTCCAACAATCATGGTCCTGCTCTTCCAGCCATTTTTCAACACACCGTACTCACTAGCAAAAACTGGGCCAAGCAAAACCAGCACAGTGGCTGTTGTGACCACAGAGACCATGGTGACAGTGGTGGTCCCAGTGGCCTCATGGTGGCCATCGTGGCCAAAGTGACAATAGTGGCAGTGGTGGCCTTGGTAGCTTCAGGCCTCGTTGCTCTGGTGGTTCTGGTGGCCTTGGTGACCATGGCGGCTGCAGTGGCCATGGTGATCATGGTGACCACAGTGACCACGGTTGCCTTGTGGCTTAGAAGATCCCAGTGGCCACTGCCAGGGCCGCTGTGGCCAAGAGGAGCCCTTCGAGGCCGGGGGTGGCCCTGGCGATGCTTCCACCTGAGGGGACAAAGAGGGACGTGAGCAGGGCCATCAGGGGTTGAGGGCGCTGGGGGTCCCCAGGGGGGACAGGGGAGCCATGAGAGGGTCAGGGCTGAAGAGGGACCGTGACGGGGTCCCTGTCCTTTGTGCCCAGCCATGGCTGTCCTTGTTTCCCCAACCTCGGTGGGTGTCCCCAGCACGGGCTGTCGCTGTCCCTGTGTCCACAGTGGGTGTCCCCAGCACTGTGCCTGTCCCCAACTCTCACTGAGAGTCCCCAGCACTGTCCCTGTCCCCAACCCTCACCGAGTGTCCCCAGCACTGTCCCTGTCCCCAACCCTCACCGAGTGTCCCCAGCACTGTCCCTGTCCCCAACCCTCACCAAGTGTCCCCAGCACTGTCCCCAACCCTCACCGAGTGTCCCCAGCACTGTCCCTGTCCCCAACACTCATCGAGTGTCCCCAGCACTGTTCCTGTCCCCAACCCTCACCGAGTGTCCCCAGCACTGTCCCCAACCCTCCCCGAGTGTCCCCAGCACTGTCCCCAACCCTCACCGAGTGTCCCCAGCACTGTCCCCAACCCTCACCGAGTGTCCCCAGCACTATCCCTGTCCCCAACACTCACTGAGTGTCCCCAGCACTGTCCCCAACCCTCACCGAGTGTCCCCAGCACTGTTCCTGTCCCCAACCCTCACCGAGTGTCCCCAGCACTGTCCCCAACCCTCACCGAGTGTCCCCAGCACTGTCCCTGTCCCCAACCCTCACCGAGTGTCCCCAGCACTATCCCTGTCCCCAACCCTCACCGAGTGTCCCCAGCACTGTCCCTGTCCCCAACCCTCACTGAGAGTCCCCAGCATTGTCCCCAACCCTCACCGAGTGTCCCCAGCACTGTCCCCAACCCTCACCGAGTGTCCCCAGCACTGTCCCCAACCCTCACCGAGTGTCCCCAGCACTGTCCCCAACCCTCACCGAGTGTCCCCAGCACTGTCCCCAACCCTCACCGAGTGTCCCCAGCACTGTCCCTGTCCCCAACCCTCACCAAGTGTCCCCAGCACTGTCCCTGTCCCCAACCCTCACCGAGTGTCCCCAGCACTGTCCCCAACCCTCACAGAGTGTCCCCAGCACTGTTCCTGTCCCCAACCCTCACCGAGTGTCCCCATCCCTGTCCCTGTCCCCAACCCTCACCGAGTGTCCCCAGCACTGTTCCTGTCCCCAACCCTCACCGAGTGTCCCCAGCACTGTCCCTGTCCCCAACCGTTACGGAATGTCCCCAGCATTGTCCCCAACCCTCACAGAGTGTCCCCAGCATTGTCCCCAACCCTCACCGAGTGTCCCCAGCATTGTCCCCAACCCTCACAGAGTGTCCCCAGCACTGTCCCCAACCCTCACTGGGTGTCCCCAGCACTGTCCCTGTCCCCAACCCTCACCGAGTGTCCCCAGCACTGTCCCCAACCCTCTCTGAGTGTCCCCAGGCTGTCCCTGTCCCCAGCCCTCACCGAATGTCCCCGTCACCACACTGTCCCCACTGTCGCCTCGCAGCCACTCGCAGTTGTAGTTGCTGTGGTTCCCAGTGGAGCGGAGCCAAATCTGCATCTTGCCCCATTTCCGGGTGACATTGGTGACCTCGAAGGTCTCGAAGGGCGGGATCAGCACCTCCTGCTCGGTGAGATAGTAGGAGAATTTCTGGATGTCCACACCCTGCACCGTTTCCACCACGAACGTCGTGTCCGTCCCGAAGGATTTGACATCGTCTTCGTAAAGGAGCGTCGATGCGAATTGGCCGAAGCGGACGGTCTGGCCACGCTTCACATCGAACTGGACGCCCTTCACCCCCCGGTACACACAGCGCTTCTCCTGTCCCTGAGCTTCCCTCAGCGCGGCCACTGCGTCGGTCAGCAGGAAATGCAGCGTTTTGAAGTGGAACTTGTCCCGGTACTCCTGGCGGGATTTGCCGGCCTTGCGCACGGCCGCGTTGAAATCCTTGAAGAGTTCATCCATCGTGTAGGCCATGAGGGCGATGGCCTGGGCTGGGGATGACAGAGGGGACAGAGGAGACCCCCACTTCTGCCAGTTGGCCGTGGCCTCTGCCCAGACCTCGGCGAACAGAGGGTTCTGCTCGAACTCGGAGCGGTTGAGCGCCGGCAGTGCCGCGGTCATGGCATCTCGGCAGCCCTGGTATTGGTCATCGAAGGAGTCCGGGGCCATGTCCAGGGGCACCATCTCGATGGCCGCGGTGGCCGTGGTCAGTGCCAGCAGGGCCAGCGTGTGAGCCAGGGGGGACATGGAGGGGACCAGTGTGGGGCACTGTGGGACACGGAGGGGACACTGAGGGACATGGGGGAAACAGTGAGGGACATGGGGGGACAGTGAGGGACACAGAGAGGACACTGTGGGACATGGGGGGAACAGTGAGGGACATGGGGGGACACTAGGGGGACACTGGGGAGACACAGAGAGGACACTGTGGGACATGGGGGGAACAGTTAGAGACATGGGGGGACACTGAGGGACATGGGGGGACACACAGGGGACACAGAGAGGACACTGTGGGACATGGGGGGAACAGTGAGGGACATGGGGGGACAGTGAGGGACATGGGGGGACACACAGGGGACACAGAGAGGACACTGGGACATGGGGGGAACAGTGAGGGGACACAGGGGGACACTGAGGGGACACTGAGAGACATGGGGGGACACAGGGAGGGTCCCTCCATCAGGGGCTGGGGAGGGGGAGTGGGGCAGCCCAGGGGAGGGGGGGTCACCCCCCTGGCCTTGTCCTGGGACCCTGATCCCAAATCCTGGGGTCACCCCTGGATGTCCCAGTGTCCTCCAGCCCCCCCAGGTACCCCAATGCCACACCCACCCGGTGTCCCCTCGCGGTGTCCCTTCAGCCCCCCAGGACCCCACCCCAATCCTGGGGTCACTCACTGACCTCCCATGGTCCCAGTCCCCCCCCGGTGCCCCCAGAGCCCTGCAAACCCCAATCCCATGTCGCCAAGGTTCCCCCAGTGTCCCCCATGACCCCAATCCCACACCACACTCTCCCCCAGTGCCCCCAGGACCCCAATCCCACAGTCCCTGTCCCCCCCCGGGTGTCCCCGGGTGTCCCCCCAGCCCCTGATACCGAACTCGGCCGGAATGGAATTCCTGACAGAGCCGGAGGTGTCTGAAAGTCGGAATTCTTTATCTGAGGGCATTTATCCCCACAATTATACATATTCATTGAATTGTTCCTCCTGCTTGAGGCAAAATCAGCGCTTTTCCCGTAAATCATTTGCATGGCCCTGCCCCCCCCAGGCCCCAGTGCCATGCCCCCCTTATCTCCCCTGCCCTTCCTGTCCCTGTGTCCCACACCCCCCATGGTGTCCCCTGCCCTTCCTGTCCCTGTGTCCCTGTGGTGGTTTTCCTTGGCTGAGTTTTTGTCTGTGAGTAGGGTGGGGTACAAAGTTGGTTCCTGCATGCCCTGTGTGAAGATTCTGGAAATTTCTCCACCATGTCCAGCAGAGCCAATCTCTGATGGCTCTGGAGATGATGGACATGCTGCTGGCCAAGCCTGAGCCAATTAGAGATGTTAGTGACGCCTCTGTGGATACATATATGAGAAGAAATCAAAACAATGTGAGCATGCACTTCTTTTGAGCCAGAGGAGGAGGAGGAGGTGAAAATATGTGAGGGAAACAACATGGAGGCACCAAGGTCAGTGGAGAAGGTGGGGAGGAGGTGCTCCAGAAGCTGAAAAACCTCTGCCAGCCGTGGTGAAGACCACGGGGGAGCAGGAGGTCCCCCTGCAGCCCATGGGGTCCGTGAGGTGATGACCATGGGGTCCATGAGGTGATGACCATGGGGTCCATGAGGTGATGACCATGGGGTCCGTGGGGTGATGACCATGGAGGAGCAGTGGTCCCCCTGCAGCCCATGGGGTCCATGAGGTGATGACCGTGGGGGAGTAATGGTCCATCTGCAGACCATGGGGTCCATGGGTACAGTCCATGGGGTCCATGGGTACAGCCCATCAGGTCCATGAGGTACAGACCATGGGGAGCAGGTGGTCCCCCTGCAGCCCATGGGGTCCATGAGGTGATGACCATGGGGGGGCAGTGTCCCCCTGCAGCCCATGGGGTCCATGAGGTACAGCCCATGGGGTCCATGAGGTACAGACCGAGGGGTCTGTGAGGTGATGACCATGGGGTCCATGAGGTGATGCCCATGGGGAGCAGGTGGTCCCCCTGCAGCCCATGGGGTCCATGAGGTGATGACCATGGGGGGGCAGTGTCCCCCTGCAGCCCATGGGGTCCATGAGGTACAGCCCATGGGGTCCATGAGGTACAGACCGAGGGGTCTGTGAGGTGATGACCATGGGGTCCATGAGGTGATGCCCATGGGGAGCAGGTGGTTCCCCTGCAGCCCATGGGGTCCATGAGGCACAGACCATGGGGTCTGTGAGGTGATGACCATGGGGTCCATGAGGTGCAGACCATGGGGAGCAGGTGGTCCCCCTGCAGCCCATGGGGTCCAGGGGATGCAGAGGACCCCCACAGCCCCTGGGGAGGTGCCCACGCCAGAGGAGCAGGTGATGCCTGCAGGAAGCTGTGATCCAGTGGGAGTGCCAGTGGAAACTCAGAGCTGGAAAGGCCTTGCAGGAGAGAGAGAGGCTTTGCTCCCGGGATGGAAACAGCCTGGCCTCGGTGTGGCAGGACGTCCCCCCTCACCTCTCTCTCCATGGCACAGATAACTCAGCTTGAGTCAAAAGCCCCTCAAGAAGTTATCTCCTGGTGCCCAAAAGTCCGAGATCTCCAGCCTTGAATCCATATCTTGGTATGGAGAGCGGATGTGGAGTGAGATGGAAAAAATGAGGATGTGACCAAAAGACACACTTTTACACAATAAAATACACACGAAATATCACAGAGGTAGAGGCTTCTCTGCATGGACACTGGAGCATGAAAAGAAGCTTCTCCCCAGGGTCTGGGTGCAGCTCTGTGGTAACTTCCTCGAGGACTGAGTGAGGATTCTGATGTCACCAAATTGGAGTTTGGTAAGATATATTGCTTTCCTAAATTGTATTTTTCTTTGCGAGCAATAATAATAATAATAATATGTACCTTTTTGCCCACTGCATTTTTAGCTATTCACAGCTTTGCATTTATTCTGTGTAGTACATAGTTTTGTCCCAAGTCTTATGTCTGTTATTTACTATGTCTAATAAATGATAATTTATGTCATATTAGACCTAATCGGCCATTATTAAAGAACTTGTGAACGAGACCGAGTCTTGGGGTGCTGGCCAGCCCAACAAGAGCTCCTGCTGCTGCCAAAGGCCTGGGCAAAGGCAGAAATTTAGCTAAACTCGTAACATTGGTAACACTCGGCTCAGAAGTCTGCGCCCTATGGACAAAAAAATCTCGTGCTGCAGCAAATTCAGGCAGGTGCTGCTCGTGAGATTGGAGCCACGCCGGAGAAGTTCTCAGAGGAGTGTCTCTCGTGGGAGGGACCCCCATGGCTAAGCAGAGGACTCTTCCCCCTGATGGACTGACCCTGACCAAAGGAAACCCCCACACCCTGCCCCCACCCCGGAGCTGTTGGTTAGAAGGAAGGAGGGAGGGGGTGAGCTGAGAAATGGCCTTAATAGGGAGGGGGTGAGTAGAGAAACAGCGTTTGTAGCAGAAGAATTGTGGTGATGGACTGAGAGAAATCTCATACCTTGCCCCAGCCCGGATCTGTTGGTTGGATGGAGGGAGGGGATGAGTAGAGAAACAGTGTTTGTAGGAGAAGAGTTGTGATGAACTGACCTAAGAGAAAAACCCCAGACCCTGCCCCTGCCCCTGCCCGGGAGGTGTTGGTTAGCTGGAAGGAGGGAGGGGCTGAGCTGGGAAGCAGTGCCTGAAGAGGGCAGGGGGGTGAGTGAAGAAACGGTGTCTTGAGAGTTAATTTTTGCCTCTGATTTATCCTCCCACTCTGTTAGGCCAATAAACCGCCTTTGCAACTTTAAGTTTTCGTGTCTGCTCTGCCCAATCTGTGCCTCCTCCTTATCAGTGATCTTATCTCAACTCCAGGGTTTGTGTTAGTTGTTTTTTCCTCTCCTCTGCACAGCTGCAGCAGGAGAGAGCAGAGAGAGCAAACGTCCTCAGTGCCTGGCATTTAGCCAGGGTCACACCCGTGACAGTCCCACACCCCCGGGGCTGTCCCCTGCCCTGTCTGTCCCTGTGTCCCACACCCCCGGGGCTGTCCCCTGCCTGTCCCTGTGTCCCACACCCCTGGGGCTGTCCCCTGCCTGTCCCTGTGTCCCACACCCCCGGGGCTGTCCCCTGCCTGTCCCTGTGTCCCACACCCCTGGGGCTGTCCCCTGCCTGTCCCTGTGTCCCACACCCCTGGGGCTGTCCCCTGCCTGTCCCTGTGTCCCACACCCCCTGTGTCCCCTGCCTGTCCCTGTGTCCCACACCCCCGGGACTGTCCCCTGCCTGTCCCTATGTCACACCCCTGGGGCTGTCCCCTGCCTGTCCCTATGTCACACCCCCGGGGCTGTCCCCTGCCTGTCCCTGTGTCCCACCCCGGGGCTGTCCCCTGCCTGTCCCTGTGTCCCACACCCCCGGGGCTGTCCCCTGCCTGTCCCTGTGTCCCACACCCCCGGGGCTGTCCCCTGCCTGTCCCTGTGTCCCCAGCACCAGGGGAGGCCCTGGGGGTGCACACAGGGACAGGAGCAGCTCTGGCCCTGTGACACTGCCCGAGCCCCGTGCCAGGCGTTGGCTCTGGGATGGCACTGGGGCAGGTGTCACCGAAAATCGGGAGAAATAAAAACCCTCTGGCACTGTATTTGAAGTGACAGAGAATCAGCATTACTTGATTTCCTGGCCAGGATGTGCCAAGGAAAGTATTCCAAAACCACATCCTTTTACAGGATTTTCCCCAGTTTTTATACAGTCAAACCCACAGAGATGCATTTTTCAAAGTTCATTGGTCCAGAGTTGAGCAACCTTCAATATTCAGTTTTCTATTGGATCTGAATCCCCTCGCCTCCGATGTAAATTAGATCTTCATTTTTCAATTTTCTTATCAGTCTGTTGGAAAACATACCAGTTTAAAATTTTTGTTCAACTTTTAACTCTTTATTTTTGTCTCTCCAGTTAGGCTTGACTTGACTTTGCTTTGGGGAAGGGAATTTTCTTTAGTTTATTTGGGAGATTTAGCATCACTTTCAAGAGATGGGCTTAGCATAGGGACAGAGTGGAGAAGCCCAAAGATACAAAAAAAAAAAAAAATAAAGATCATTGACAGAACATTGATGGCCATCTCCAAATATCCACCCCAGAGCACCTCTGACAGAGCTGAAGACATCTCACCCGGAAAGGACTGATAAGAAAATTGAAAAATGAAGATCTAATTTACGTCGGAGCCGAGGGGATTCAGATCCAATAGGAAACTGAATATTGAAGGTTGCTCAGCTCTGGACCAATGAACTTTGAAACAATGCATCTCTGTGG
This sequence comes from Acanthiza pusilla, assembly GCA_036630365.1. NCBI lineage: Eukaryota > Metazoa > Chordata > Aves > Passeriformes > Acanthizidae > Acanthiza > Acanthiza pusilla. Next base: position 546,684 of record JAXCHO010000198.1, on the reverse strand, counting down.
GTTTTGACTGTGTAAAAACTGGGGAAAATCCTGTAAAAGCATGTGGTTTTGGAATATTTTCCTTGGCACATCCTGGCCAGGAAATCAAGTAATGCCTGATTCTCTATCACTTCAAATATAGTGCTAGAAGGTTTTTTTATTTCTCCTGATTTTCGGTGACAACTCCTTTCTGGGCGAGATGTCTTTAGCTCTGCCAGAGGCAGGTCTGGGGTGGGTATTTGTAGAAGGCCATCGATGTTCTGTCAATGGTTTTTATTTTTTTGGGTATCTTTGGGCTGCTCCACTCTGTCCCTATGCTGAGCCCATCTTCTTAGAGTGATGCTAAATCTCCCAAATAAACTCAAGAAAATTCCCCAAAGCAAAGTCGAGTCGAGCCTAACTAGAGAGACAAAAATAAAAAGTTAAAAGTTATACAAAATTTTTAAACTGGTGTATTTTCCAACACAGGTACTGAGCCATTCCCACTGTGAGCCGTTCCCACCCGGAGCACTCTGCCAGCTCTGGGCCCCAGCACAAAGCACATGTGTGTCACCAAAACTGTGGGAAAAAACAAAAACTCTTCCAACAACATTTTTAATGTTAGAGGGTCAAGGCATTCGTTTATTTTCTGGCCAGGATGTTGTTCTGGCCAGGGTGTGCCACAGAAATCATCTCATCCACACACAGCCTGGGCGTGCAGAGAGAATCATTCCATGATGCACCGATTTTACAGGAATTTCCCCCAAATTTTATACATTCAAACCCCACAGAGATGCATTGTTCCAAAGTTCATTGGTCCAGAGTTGAGCAACCCTCAGTGTTCAGTTTCCCATTGGATCCGAATCCCCTCGCCTCCAATGTAAATTAGATCTTCATTTTTCAATTTTCTTATCAGTCCTTTCAGGGCGAGATGTCTCCAGCTGTGTCAGAGGTGCTCTGGGGTGGATGTTTGTAGAAATCCATCCATGTTCCATCAATGGTCTTTATTTTTTTGGATATCTTTGGGCTGCTCCAGTCTGTTGAGATGTTGAGTTCATCAGACCTCACCTGGCAGAACAATGTCCTGGGAAAAAAACTTAAAATTCCTTTTCCGGGGGGTAAAGACAAACAAAGCCTTTGACTAAAGTTATACAAAATTTTTAAACTGCTATATTTTCCAACATTTCCAGGGCCTAAAGGGACTCCAAGAGAGGTGGAGAGGAACTTGGACGAGGGCGTGGAGGGACAGGGTAAGGGAGAATAAAGCCCAATAAATAATAAATAATAAATCGAAAATAAAAAATAATAAAGCATAAATAATAAATAATAAAGCACAATTAATAAAGCATAAAGCATAAAGCATGAAGCATAAAGAATAAAACATAAAGAATTAATAATTAATAATTAATAATTAATAATACATGGTAATAAATGCCTTTTAAGTTGATAAACCACAGAGCCAGGGATCAAGACATCTTAAAGAAACAAAGAAGATAACTGCTGGCATCCCAGGAAATCTGTTATCTCGACTGACACCTCCCAAAAGGAACTGTCACCTACAAATTAAGTTGGAACTGAGGAAACAGAGACGGGAGGATTTCAGCCTTCAGTTCTGAGGGAATCCAGAGGCTCCGAGACTCCAAGACAAAGGGGGCAAGGATCGGAGGGGGGAGTTGAGTGAAGTGTAAATTACCTTCTAGGCTTAATGAATATGTAACAATTAAAGAAACTACTTAAGATCACTGTACAATGGATGGACGTGCCTCTGGCAAAATTGCTCCGCCCTTCGTTCCACACCTTCTCGCGGCGACGCCGAGAGGAGAAAATACATTAACTTCTGTCCCAACATCGATTTCGATTCCAGAGATGCCAGATTGGGTTGTGGAGATGATGGATTGGGTTCTGGAGATGATGGATTGGGTTCTGGAGATGATGGATTGGTTCTGGAGATGATGGATTGGGTTCTGGAAATCCCAAATTGGGATCTGAAGATGATGGATTTGGATCTGGAGATGATGGATTGGGTTGTGGAGATGATGGATTGGGTTCTGGAGATGATGGATTGGGTTCTGGAGATGATGGATTGGTTCTGGAGATGATGGATTGGATTGTGGAGATGATGGGATGGGATCTGGAGATGAAGGATTGGGATCTGGAGATGATGGATTGGGATCTGGAGATGATGGATTGGGATCTGGAGATGATGGATTGGGTTCTGGAGGTGATGGATTGGATCTGGAGATGAAGGATTGGGTTCTGGAGATGATGGATTGGTTCTGGAGATGCTGGATTGGGTTCTGGAGATGATGGATTGGGTTCTGGAGATGATGGGTTGGGTTCTGGAGATGATGGGTTGGGATCTGGAGATGATGGATTGGGTTGTGTAGATGATGGATTGGGATCTGGAGATGAAGGATTGGGTTCTGGAGATGATGGGTTGGGCTGTGGAAATGCCAAATTGGGCTGTGGAGATGCTGTGTCGGGGCATGGGATGAGGAGAACAGTCCCTGGCACAGCTCGCGGGCATCCAGGCTGTAATAATCAGGACACTCTCCATCCCAGGCCTTTTATTGGCAAAATAAGTGTTCTATTCTAAAATTATTCAAAATAAGTATTCTATTCCTACCGAGGGTCGGAAAGAATTCCAGGACAGCAGGATCTGCCCGTCTGTCCAGATCCCAATTTGGGATCTCCAGAGCCCAATTTGGGATCTCCAGAACCCAATCCAGCATCTTCAGATCCCAATCCAGCAGTTAGAATTGTTAGAATAGTTCAAATAAAGAAATAGTTGGAATAAAAATATAATTAGAAATAAAAAATAGTTAGAATTTTAAAAAATAGTTAGAAATAAAAAATAGGTGGAATTAAATATCGTTAGAATAAAAAAGAGTTGGAGTAAAAAAGAAGCTAGAATAAAAAAAAAAGTTGGATTAAAAAAACAGAAATAAAAAATAAAATTAAAAGATATTTAGAATGAAATATTAGCTGGAAAAAATAATTAAAAAATAGAATAAAAACAGTTAGAATAAAAATAGAATAAAAAGTAGTTAAAATAAAATTATTTAGAATAAAAAGTAACAAGAATTAAAAAAATTAGAATTAAAAAATACTTAGAAAAAGAAATTAGAAGAAAAAATGGTTCTAATAAAAAATACGTAGAATAAAGATAATTAAAATTATCAAGAAATTAAATTATCAAAAATTAAAATAAGAAAACAGAATTAAAAATTAGTTAGAATAAAATGTAGTTCAAATAAAAAATTAGTTAGAAATAAAAAGTAGTTGGAATGAAGATCCTCAGTTCCCTGAAGATGCTGGGCCGAGCTAAAGCCCAACAGGAAAAAGCTCCAAAGCAGCAGAAGTATTTGCAGAGGTGACAAACCCCAGATCAGTGACAATCCGACAGGGAACAAACCCCAGATCAGTGACAATCTGACAGGGAACAAACCCCAGATCAGTGACAATCCGACAGGGGACAAACCCCAGATCAGTGACAATCTGACAGGGAACAAATCCCAGATCAGTGACAATCCGACAGGGGACAAACCCCAGATCAGTGACAATCCAACAGGGGACAAACCCCAGGGATCAGTGCGGATCAATAAAGGACAAACCCCAGGGATCAGTGCGGATCAATAAAGGAATTTGGGGACAAACCCCAGAGATCAATAACGAAATTTGGGGACAAACCCCAGAGATCAGTGCGGATCAATAAATGACAAACCCAAGCAATCAGTGCGGATCAATAAAGGAACTTGGGGACAAACCCCAGAGATCAGCGCGGATCAATAAAGGACAAACCCCAGAGATCAGTGCGGATCAATAAAGGAATTTGGGGACAAACCCCAGGGATCAGTGTGGATCAATAAAGGAATTTGGGGACAAACCCCAGAGATCAATAACGAAATTTGGGGACAAACCCCAGAGATCAGTGCGGATCAATAAATGACAAACCCCAGGGATCAGTGCGGATCAATAAAGGAACTTGGGGACAAACCCCAGAGATCAGCGCGGATCAATAAATGACAAACCCCAGAGATCAGTGCGGATCAATAAATGACAAATCCCAGAGATCAGTGCGGATCAATAAAGGAACTTGGGGACAAACCCCAGGGATCAGTGCGGATCAATAAAGGAATTTGGGGACAAACCCCAGGGATCAGTGCGGATCAATAAATGACAAACCCCAGAGATCAGTGCGGATCAATAAATGACAAACCCCAGAGATCAGTGCGGATCAATAACGGAACTTGGGGACATTTTGTGACAATTCCTCCGGCACAGAAGGAGCGGCGCACGCCCAAAGCCAAAGGTCGCGGCGATGTCACCTGCGGAATTGTGGCACTCGGTGACAATGACCCCAGAGTTCCTTTCTATGGCACCCAGACCATAGAAGGGGGCGTGGCCATGAGAATGAATTAATTAACTACAGGAAAAGTGCTAATTGACCTTAGCCAGGAGGAACATTCAATGAATATGTGTAATTAGGGGATAATTAGCATAAGATGAAGAATTCTGACCTTTGGACACCTCGGCTCTGTCAGGAATTCTGTTCCGGCACAGTTCGGTATCGGGGGCTGGGGGACACTGGGGACACTGGGGACACCTGGGGGGACACTGGGGACTGTGGGATTGGGGTCCTGGGGTCCTGGGGGACACTGGGGACTGTGGGATTGAGGTCCTGGGGGACACTGGGGACACTGGGGACTGTGGGATTGGGGTCCTGGGGGCACTGGGACACTGGGGGACACAGGGGGACACTGGGGACACTGGGGGACGCTAGGGACACTGGGGGACACTGGGGGACACTGAGGGTCAGTGGGGGACACTGGGGGACACAGGGGGACACTGGGTGAGAGTGTGATGTGGGATTGGAGTCCTGGGGACACTGGGGGACACCTGGGTGGGGACAGGGGACTGTGCAATTGGGGTCCTGGGGGACACTGGGGGACACTGGGGACTGTGGGATTGGGGTCCTGGGGGACACTGGAGAACACTGGGGGACACTGGGGACACTGGGGACAGTGGGAGACACTGGGGAAACTTGGGGGACACTGGGGGCAATGGGGACAGTGGGGACACTGGGGGACACTGGGGACACTGGGGGAGAGTGTGATGTGGGATTGGGGTCTGGGGGACACTGGGGGACACTGGGGACACTGGGGGCACTGGGGGACACTGGGGACACTGGGGACACTGGGGAACAGTGTGATGTGGGATTGGGGTCTGGGGGACACTGGAGGGACACCCGGGGACACTGGGGGACACTGGAGGGACACCCGGGGACACTGCGGGGACACTGGGGACACTGGGGGGTCAGGGAGTGACCCCAGGGAGGCTGAGGGGACACCATGTAGGGACACAGGACTGAGGGAGTGGCATTGGGGTACCTGGGGGGGGCGGGGGACACTGGGACATCCAGGGGTGACCCCAGGATTTGGGGTCAGGGTCCCAGGACATGGCCAGGGGGGTGACCCCACTCCCCCTCCCCAGCCCCTGACGGAGGGACCCTCCCTGTGTCCCCCCTTGTCTCTCAGTGTCCCCTCAGTGTCACTCAGTGTCCCCCCAGTGTCTCCCAGTGTCCCCCTGTGTCCCCTCGCTGTTCCCCCGTGTCTCTCAATGTCCCCTCCGTGTCCCCTCAGTGTCCCTCAGCATCCTCTGTTGTCACCCAGTGTCCCCCTGCGTCACACAGTGTCCCCTCAGTGTCCCTTCAGTGCCCCTCAGTGTCCCATAGTGTCCCTTCTGTGTCCCATAGTGTCCCCTCAGTGCCCCTCAGTGTCTCTCAGTGTCCCCTCACGGTGTTCCCCCCGTGCCCCTCTGTGTCCCCTCTGTGTCCCTACTGTGTCCCTTAGTGTCCCATAGTGTCGTCTCTGTGTCCCCCAGTGTCCCTCTGTGTCTCTCAGTGTCCCCTCAGTGTCCCACAGTGTCCCACAGTCTCCCCTCTGTGGCCCACAGTGTCCCCCCAGTGCCCCACATGGTCCCCTCTGTGTCCCATAGTGTCCCCTCACTGTTCACCCCGTGTCCCACAGTATTCCTTCAGTGTCCCCTCAGTGTCCCAATGTCCCATAGTGTCCCCTCTATGTCCCTACTGTGTTCCCTCAGTGCCCCTCAGTGTCTCCCAGTGTCCCCTCACTGTTACCCTGTGTCTCTAAATGTCCCCTCCGTGTCCCCTCAGTGTCCCCTCAGTGCTCCTCTCTGTCTCCTCTGTGTCCGCTCTGTGTCCCCTGTGTCCCTCAGTGTCCCCTCAGTGTCCCTCAATGTCACTCAGTGTCCCCTCAGTGTCCCTCAATGTCTCCCCAGTGTCTCTCAGTGTCCCCCAGTGTCCCCTCACGGTGTTCCCCCCATGTCCCCCTGTGTACCCTCTGTGTCCCCTCAGTGTCCCTCAGTGTCCTCTCTGTGTCTCCGTGTCCCTCAGTGTCCCCCAGTGTCCCTTCACTGTTCCCCCGTGTCTCTCAATGTCCCCTCCATGTCCCTTCAGTGTCCCCCAGTGTCCCCTCTGTGTCTCAACGTCCCTCAGAGTCCCCTCAGTGTCCCTCAGTGTCCTCTTTGTGTCCCCCAGTGTCCCATAGTGTCCCCTCCGTGTCCCACAGTGTCGCCTCAGTGTCCCACAGTATCCTCTCAGTGTCCCTCTGTGTCCATCAGTGTCCCCTCAGTGTCCCTCAGTGTCCCCCAGTGTCCCTCAGTGTCCTCTTTGTGTCCCCCAGTGTCCCATAGTGTCCCCTCCGTGTCCCACAGTGTCGCCTCAGTGTCCCACAGTATCGTCTCAGTGTCCCCTCTGTGTCTCACAGTGTCCCGCCAGTGTCCTTCTGTGTCCATCAGTGTCCCCTCAGTGTCCCCCAGTGTCCCCACAGTGTCCCCCAGTGTCCCCAGTGTCCCCCAGTGTCCCCTCAGTGTCCCCATGCTGCTCCCCTGTGTGTCCCTCAGTGTCCCATAGTGTCCCCCCAGTATCCCCCCATGTCCCTCAGTGTTCCCCCCATGTCCCACAGTGTCCCCTCCGTGTCCGCTCTGTGTCCCTCTGTGTCCCTCAGTGTCTCACTGTGCTTTCCTCCATGTCACAGTGTCCCCACAGTGTCCCACGCCGCTCCCTGTGGCCTCTCCCTCCATGTCCCCCCTGGCTCGGACGCTGACCCTGCTGGCACTGACCACGGCCACCACGGCCATCAGGGTGGTGCCGCTGGACATGTCCCCGTCCTCCTTCGATGACCAATACCAGGGCTGCCGAGATGCCATGACCGCGGCCCTGCCAGCGCTCAACCGCTCCGAGTTCCAGCAGAACCGTCACCTGGCCCAGGCCTGGGCGCTGGCCGCGGCCGAGTGGCACTCGCGGCTGTCCCCTCTGTCCCCGGCGCAGTCGGTGGCCCTCACGGCCTACACGGCGCCGGTGCCGCTGTTCTGGGAGTTCAACGCGGCCGTGCGCGAGGCCGGCCGTTCCCCCGCGGAGTACCGCGACAAATTCCTCTTCAAAACTCTCCATTTCCTGCTGACCGCCGCGCTGGCCGCGCTGAGGGACGCTCGGGGACCGCGGTGTCACCGCGTGTACCGCGGCGTGCGCGGGGTGCGGTTCGAGGCGCGGCCTGGCCGGACCGTGCGCTTCGGACAATTCACGTCGACGTCGCTGAGCGAAGGGACCTTCCAGCACTACGGCAGGGACACCGAGTTCCGCGTGGACACGTGCCACGGCGTGGCCATCGGGGACTTCTCCTACCACCCCAGCGAGGACGAGGTGCTGGTGCCGCCCTACGAGACCTTCGAGGTCACCAATGTCACCCGCGAAGGGGACAGGGCGCGGATTTGGCTCCGCTCCACAGGGACACACAGCAACTACAACTGCGAGTGGCTGAGAGGTGACATGGGGACAGGGTGGGGATGGGGACACTCAGTGAGGGTTGGGGACAGTGCTGGGGACACTCAATGAGTGTTGGGGACAGGGACAAGGACAGTGCTGGGGACTCTCAGTGAGGGATGGGGACAGGGACAGACAGTGCTGGGGACACTCAGAGAGAGTTGGGGACAGTGCTGGGGACACTCAATGAGGGTTGGGGACAGGGACAGTGCTGGGGACACTCGGTGAGGGTTGGTGATGGTGCTGGGGACACTCGGTGAGAGTTGGGGACAGCGTTGGGGACACTCAGTGGGGGTTGGGGACAGGGCAGTGCTGGGGACACTCGGTGAGGGTTGGGGACAGTGCTGGGGACACTCAATGAGGGTTGGGGACAGGGACAGTGCTGGGGACACTCAGAGTGGGTTGGGGACAGTGCTGGGGACACTCCACTGTCACCACTGTCCCTTCCCCATGCCACCCCTGTGGCCCTCCCTGACCCCTCTTTGTCCCCACAGGTGGGACCGTCCCCAGTCCCCTCCCCCACCTTGGGGGAGGCCTTCTGGCCACCACCGTCCTGGCCGTGGCCACCAGGACCCTCTGAGCCGTGAGGCCACCAAGGTCACTGTGGCCACCATGGTCACCAAGGCCACCAGGGGCCGCAGAGGAACGAGGCCACCAAGGTCACTGTGACAAAGGACTGAATGACAAATGCTGCCTTTGGCATTTATGAGTTTAGCATTTACAAGTGATGTGTGCTGTATAAAAAATAGTGTTAAGATAAAATATCATTAAGTGGAAACAAGGTTAGGGAAAATTGTGACTTCGAGATAGTTGTGATGTGTTAGAAATGCATTTTCTAATAAATAATAATAATAAAAAAATAAAAAATTAAAAATAAAAAATAAAAAACTATAAAAAAGAAAAAAGAAAAAAGAAAAAAGAAAAAAGAAAAAAGAAAAAAGAAAAAAGAAAAAAGAAAAAAGAAAAAAGAAAAAAGAAAAAAGAAAAAAGAAAGAGAAAAATTTTTTTAAAAGCCCAATAAATAATAAATAATAAATCGAAAATAAAAAATAATAAAGCATAAATAATAAATAACAAATAATAAAGCACAATTAATAAAGCATAAAGCATAAAGCATAAAGCATAAAGCATTAATAATTAATAATTAATAATACATGGTAATAAATGCCTTTTAAGTTGATAAACCACAGAGCCGGGGATCAAGACATCTTAAAGAAACAAAGAAGATAACCATAGGCACCCCAGGAAATTTGTTATCTCGACTCACACCTCCCACAAGGAACTGTCACCTACAAATTAAGTTGGAACTGAGGAAACATAGACGGGAGGATTTCTGCCTTTGGTTCTGAGGGAATCCAAAGGGTCCGAGACTCCAAGACAAAGGGGGCAAGGATCGGAGGGGGGGAGTTGAATGAAAATTACCTTCTAGGCTTAATGAATATGCAACAATTAAAGAAATCACTTGAGTTCACAGTACAATGGATGGGTGTGCCTCTGGCAGAATTGCTAAGCGCCCAGCGCTGTTTTGCCTTTGCTCTATTGATAAATACTCAATATTTTGTAGTTAAAATTTCAGCTTCAGACTCATTTATATCAGCAGCCAAGGCCACCATGGCCACTGTGACCACTGTGGCCACCGAGGTCACCGAGGCCACCACTGCCACCATGGCCACTATGGTCACTGTGTCCACTGTAGGCATTAGGACCATTGGAGTCATCACTGTCACCATGGCCACCATTGTCACCGTGGCCACTGTGGGCATTAGGACCATTGGAGTCATCACTGTCACCATGGCCACTATGGTCACCATGGCCACTGTGGGCATTAGGACCATTGGGGTCATCATTGTCACCATGGCCACTATGGTCACCATGGCCACTGTGGCCACCATGGTCACTCTAACTACTGAGGCCTCCATGGCCACTGAGGCCACCAAGGCCACCAGGACCACCTGAGCCATGAGGCCACCACAGCCTCTGTGACCACTGTGGCCACCAAGGTCACCAAAGCCACCACGGCCACCATGGCCACTATGGTCACCGTGGCCACTGTGGGCCTTGGGACCATTGGGGTCATCACTGTCACCATGGCCACCATGGTCACTGTGGCCACCATGGTCACTCTAACTCTGAGGTCCCCATGGCCACCAAGGCCACCAGGACCACCTGAGCCATGAGGCCACCACAGCCACTGTGACCACTGTGGCCACCAAGGTGACCACTGTGGCCACCAAGGTCACCACTGCCACCATGGTCACTATGGTCACCATGGCCATTATGGGCACTGTGGCCACCGTGGTCACTCTAACTACTGAGGCCATCGAGGCCACCACAGCCACTGTGACCTCTGTGGCCACCAAGGTCACCGAGGCCACCACTGCCACCATGGCCACTGTGACCACTGTGGGCCTTGGGACCATTGGGGTCATCACTGTCACCATGGCCACCATGACCACCATTTTATCAAAAATTTGATCCTTGCTCAGCTGGAGTATCAAATTTTATCAAAAATTGGGTCCTCGCTCATTTAGAATATCAAATTTTATCAAGAATTTTGATCTGTGCTCACCTGGAATATCAAATTTTAATCAAAAATTTGATCCGTGCTCACCTGGAGTGTCAAAAGTTTATCAGAAATTTATCAAAAAACCCCAAAACCAACAGAAAAAACCCCAAATGAACAAACAAACAAAAGATGGGAAAAGGAAAATAAAGGAAAGGAACGAAGAAAATGGAGGAAGAAGAAAAACGGGAAATGATAACAGAGAGAAACAGAGAAAAAAGGAAAAGGAAAGATGGGGGGAAAAGGAAGAAGGGAAAAAAGTAAAAAGGAAAAAGAAAAGGGAAAAAAGGAAAAACGAAAAAGGAAAAAGGGAAAAGGAAAAAGGGAAAAAGGAAAAGAAAAAAGGAAAAAAGAAAAATATAGGCAAAGGAAAAAAGGGTCAAGGGGGAAAGGGAAAAAAAAAAAGAAAAGAAGAAGAAAAGAGGAGGAAAAAAAAAGAAAAAGGAGAGAATCTATTTTCCTGGCTGCCCTTTCTCCTTTGTGGATGCAAACCTCCGGCAAGATGAATTTTTCTGGCCAAAAGTGTGATAGCAAAAATGTTGTTCGGCTTGGGTTGTTCTTCAGGCAAGAAAAATCCGTTTCCCAAGGCTACTTATTAAAGTAGGAGCTCGTTATTACAATATTATATATATATAAAATATAAAGTTGCAATATAAAGTAATATATTTCGCTCAGGAAACTCTTTTTTCTTTCAAATCACGGAATTTTCTGTCTTTACCCAGCACCACCACCCATTTATTTATGAAAAAACCTGATTTTTCCCTTAGGAAACTGTTTTTTCTTTCTAATCAGAGGATTTATTGTCTTTACTTAACACCACCACCCATTTATTTATGAAAAAAACTGATATTTTACTCAGGAAACTCTTTTTTCTGTCAAACCAGAGGATTTTGTGTCTTTACTCAGCACCACCACCCATTTATTTATGAAAAAACTGATTTTTCCCATAGGAAACTCTTTTTTGTGTCAAATCTGAGGATTTTGTGTCTTTACTCACCGTGGAGTTGCAGTTCGGGAATTCTCCACCGGAGGGCAGCAGTGAACAGAAAAAAGACACTGCGCATGCGCCGCCCTCAGCTGTTTATTTCTTTTTTTTTTTTTTTTTTTTTTTTTAGCATTACCTGCAGGGAAAATCATTAGACAATGTCACAGGAAATATTTGTTTCCTATTTTTTGAGAAAATCGTGAAATCCTCACTTTCGGAATTTGGGTGTCTAGCGCAAAGTGAGCAGAACGCCAGCTGTGTTTGGATCAAGGGTAATATTTGGCAGAATGTTGTGTTTTTGAAAGAAACTTCACACTTACCAAGTGTTGATAAGTTATCAAGTTTTGACTCGGGGTTGATGTCTGGATTTGGAATTATTTTTTCTGGCCTTCGGATTGTTTACAGTGAAGAAAATCTTCTAATAATTTGGGGTTTTTTTGTCTAGGTGGAAATAAAAGGTGGCGAAAATGATTACTGCAATGTGTGAATTATTAAAATGGAGATATAGATCTAATATCAATATCCACCTGAGACAGACAGAGACTCTCTAACTTGTTAAGGTTAGAAAGTGAATGTTTATTTGAGCTGCAGGGATAGCTCCCAAATGTACAGCTGTGAAGTAACAATGCAACACAGAACTTATTTCTCTATAACAATAATGCATATTTAAAATACAGATACATATTCATAGCATAAGCGCCTCCCATTCCCTGCTTCATATGGAAATTAGCAAAAAGTCATTAAGCATGCGCAGTTAATTGGGTCGGTGGTCGTTAATTAGGTCTGAGGGCTGCTTTTGAAGAAGTAAAACTTGTCTTCCTCACTGTGTCCTTCTTACTTCGTTGATTTTTGACAATACATTTGATCTTAGAAAACTCCTAATTCTCTCTTCTATTGCTTCTAAATAGGTTTTATCTGGGCCAAATTTGTAACTGTCTAGGCTCTCCTTTGAACTTCTTTTCTTAAGATTATTAATTGTCTATTCTAAGCACAGCTGAGTAAATATCAGATAATCAAAGGCTACTCTGCACTTCACCATTCATTTCTTTCTAGCTGAGTTCTGCATCTTTTTCTATTCTAGTTGATTTCAACAAAACTAACTTTTATCTAAAATCTCTACATTTAAGTGTCTAAAAGAAAACTCTATCTTTCACGTGCTCCCAAATAAGAGTCTGGGATTTTGGGATTTTTGGATTTTGGGATTCTGGGAGCTGCAGTTCGGGAATTGTCCACCTGAGGGCAGCAGCGAGCAGGGGGAAACAGTGACACTGCGCATGCGCCTCCCGCAGCTGCAGTTCTGCGCTCCCACCAGCAGGGGGGGAAAATGAAACACAGAGTTTTCTTTTAGACACTTAAATGTAGAGAATTTAGGTAAAAGTTAGTTTTGTTGAAATCAACTCGAATAGAAAAGACGCAGAAGTCAGCTGGAAAGAAATTAATTATTAAATGCAGAGTAGCCTTTGATTATCTGATATTTACTCAGCTGTGCTTAGAATAGACAATTAATAATCTTAAGAAAAGAAGTTCAAAGGAGAGCCTAGACAGTTACACATTTTGCCCAGATGCAAACTATCTAGAAACAATAGAAGAGAGCATTGGGAGTTTTCCAAGGTCAAATGTATTGTCAAAAACCAGAGAGGTAAGAAGGTCAAAGTGAGGAAGACAAGTTTTACTTCTTCAAAAGCAGCCCTCAGACCCAATCAACGACCACCGACCCAATTAACTGCGCATGCTTAATGACTTTTTGCTAATTTCCATATGAAGCGGGGAATGAGAGGTGCTTATTCTATGAATATGTATCTGTATTTTAAATATGCATCATTGTTATAGAGAAATAAGTTCTGTGTTGCATTGTTATTCCTGAGCTGTACATTTGGGAGCTATCCCTGCAGCTCAAATAAACATTCACTTTCTAACCTTAACAAGTTAGAGAGTCTTTGTCCATCTCAGGTGGATATCGATATTAGATCAATATCCACATTTTAATAATTCAGGGACATTCCTTAGTCGGGCTGCTGCTGCTGCGGCTGCTGCTTGTTTTTTTCCCTGGGATTGCTTCTTCGTCATTTTTTTGTTTGAACCTTTTTCCCCTCAATTTTTTTTTTTTAATTCAAGAACTCTGGGAGCCCCCAGAGGATGGTGGACGAGAATCCTCCAGGGAGCCACCGGAGAAACTCCACCCAACCCCTCCGGGGACCCCGGAAAGGGGAAGCTACCCCTGAGGAAAACGACACTAAAGTTCATCAAAGTTCGTTCAGGTTTAATAATTCTTTTTCCAGTTCCCATTCCCCTATGCCTTGTAGGGCACTCTGCAAGTTATGCTAAATAAACATTTTTTTTCACTTCCATTCAAGAAGTTTTGCTGTGGTGGGGGAGGGGGTGCTGGAAGCCTGTGCTGTGGGGGAGGTGTTTTATTCAGAACGCTTTCCACGTGGGAAATTTATTTCTAATCCAAGATAAATTATTTGGGATGGAGTGACCTTAAAGCCAATCCAGGGCCATGGGCAGGGACACCTTGCCCTGGACCAGGCTGGACATTCCCCAATGTCCAACCTGGCCTTGGACATGGCCAGGGACAGCCTCAGCTTCTCCGGGGAGTCTGTGCCGGGGCCTGCCCACCCTCACAGGTGACATAATTGAGTTTGAAGCTGAAATTTTAACTAAATAATATTGAGTATTTATTAATAGAGCAAAGGCAAAACCAGCGCTGGGCGCTTAGCAATTCTGCCAGAGGTGCACCCATCCATTGTACTGTGAACTTAGGTAATTTCTTTAATTGTTACATGTTCATTAAGCTGAGAAGGTAATTTACACTTCACTCAACTCCCACCCTCCGATCCTTGCCGCCTTCGTCTTGGAGTCTCGGACCCTCTGGATGAATTGCCTCAGAACCGAAAGCCGAAATCCTCTCGGATCTTTTGGATTCCCTCAGAACCGAACACTGAAATCCTCTCAGATCCTCTGGATTGCCTCAGAACTGAAGGCTGAAACCCTCCCGTCTATGTTTCCTCAGTTCCAACTTAATTTGTAGGTGACAGATCCTTTTGGGAGGTGTGAGTCGAGATAACAAATTTCCTGGGATGCCTGTGGTTATATTCTTGGTTTCTTTAGGATGTCTTGATCCCTGGTTCTGTGGTTTATCAGCTTAAAAGGCATTTATTACCATGTATTTATTATTACATTTTCTAACATATCACAACTATCTTGAAGTTACAATTTACCCTAACCTTGTTTCGACTTACTGATATTTTATCTTAACGCTATTTTTTTTACACAGCACACATCACCTGTAAATATTAAATTCATATATGCGGAAGGCAGCATTTACCATTCACTCATTTATCACACAGGGAAGAATTTCCTGTCATTCTCATATCTAACACTGCCCTCTGCCCACAGGAGGTCATTCTCCCTTCCCTGTCCCTCCACGCCCTTGTCCAAAGTCCCTCCCCACCTCTCTGGGAGTCCCTTTGTAGGAAAATATACCAGTTTAAAAATTATGTATAACTTATAACTTTTTATTTTTGTCTCTCTAGTTAGGCTTGACTCGACTTTGCTTTGGGGAAGGGAATTTTCTTTAGTTTATTTAGAAGATATAGCATCACTTTAAGGAGAGGGGCTCAGCACGGGGACAGAGTGGGAATAGCCCAAAGATACAAAAAAAAAAAAAAAAAAGATCATTGACGAAACATTGATGGCCATCTCCAAATATCCACCCCAGAGCACCTCTGACAGAGCTGAAGACATCTCGCCCGGAAAGGACAGATAAGAAAATTGAAAAATGAAGATTTAATTTCCATCGGAGCTGAGGGGATTCAGATCCAATAGAAAACTGAATATTGAAGGTTGCTCAACTCTGGACCAATGAAGTTTGAAACAATGCATCTCTGTGGGGTTTGACTGTGTAAAATTTGGGGGAAATTCCTGTAAAAGGATGTGGTTTTGGAATACTTTCCTTGGCACATCCTGGCCAGGAAATCAAGTAATGCTGATTTTCTGTCACTTCAAATACAGTGCCAGAGAGTTTTTATTTCTCCTGATTTTCGGTGACACCTGCCCCAGTGCCATCCCAGAGCCAATGCCTGGCACGGGGCTCGGGCAGTGTCACAGGGCCAGAGCTGCTCCTGTCCCTGTGTGCACCCCCAGGGCCTCCCCTGGTGCTGGGGACACAGGGACAGGCAGGGGAGAGCCCCGGGGGTGGGACACAGGGACAGGCAGGGGACAGCCCCGGGGGTGTGGGACACAGGGACAGGCAGGGGAGGGGACAGCCCCGGGGGTGTGGGACACAGGGACAGACAGGGGACAGCCCTGGGGGTGTGGGACAAAGGGACAGGCAGGGGACAGCCCCGGAGGGGTGGGACACAGGGTCAGGCAGGGCAGGGGACAGTCCAGGGGTGTGGGACACAGGGCCATGAAGGGCAGGGGACAGCCCCGGGCTGTGGGACACAAGGCCAGCCCTGGAGATCACTGCGTGTGACACACTCGTGGCCTCAGGGGTGGGACGGGGACAGCAGCACACGACAGGTGCTGGGGAGGGATTTCCAAAAATAACCGAGGGAGGCAGGGGGGGAACCCGAATCCGCCGCAGCAGAAAGGGGAAGCTCCAGGGGCAGCTCTGTTCTGCTGGAGGTGGCCCCGAGCCAGCAGCAAATGAGGAACAGGGACAGAGAGGGACCTGGGGAGCCCCGGGAGAAGAAAGGAGTGCTGCAAACAGAGGTGGGACACGATTTGGGGTTCTGTGCCCCCTCCACATCTCAGAAATGCCATCAGACCTCGACAGGCGGCCCCGGCGCTGAGCTCCTCTCGAGTTTATCAGGAATGCTGTCTGCTCCCGGGAGCTCCTGCTGGATACCGAGCTCCTGCTTCAATAAACAACCTCGGGAAACTGATTTTTTTATTTTATCAGGAACGCTGTCTGCTCCCGGGAACTCCTGCTGGACACCGAGCTCCTGCTTTAATAAACAACCTCGGGAAACTGATTTTTCTTGCCTGAAGAACAACCCAAGCGGAACGACATTTGCGCTATCGAACCCTCAAAGGAAGTTCCTGACCCAAATTGCAGCTGGGATGGAAAATGACGATGGGCAAAGTTCGCTCTCTCGTGACCCTGTGAAGGCTGTCCTGAGTGAGAGAGAGCCTCGGAGCTCTCGTGCTCCTCAGCGAGCTGTGCCAGCGTTTCCCTGGGAGCAGCAGCTCTTGGAGCACAGCTCGCGTTTGCTGTGCTCGGAGAATCAGCGCCCAGGCCTGGGCTGCTCCGCCACTCCTCGGGCTCAGCCCTCGGCCCTGGAGAGGATGCAGAGAACTTCCCCGAGTCCTTCCCCGAGCCCCAGGAGGATTTTTCACAGCTGTAAACCTGGACGTGCACCTGGACGTGTGCTGCACCTCACCTGTACCTGCCTGGTACAAACCCCTTAGGTCTCTGTGTGTGGGACTGAATGTGCCACAGCAAATGAGAGGAAAGTTCCTCTCAAATTCTTAAATTCTTCAGATTTGTAGGCCTCTCAGATTCTTAAATTCTTCAGATTTGTAGGCCTCTCAGATTCTTAAATTCTTTAGATTGGTAGGTCTCTCAGATTCTTAAATTCTTCAGATTTGTAGGTCTCTCAGATTCTTAAATTCTTTAGATTGGTAGGCCTCTCAGATTCTTAAATTCTTTAGATTTGTAGGTAAGTCAGGCTGGGTTGATTTCAGTTTTAGACTGATTGATATTAGATTTTTTTTCTCTGTGTGCTTTTACCATTGTGTGAGCAACAGAGCGAGCTTCGCCACCAAACCTCGTGGTGCTTTCACTTTTATTTTAAACCTCCTCCTGCTGATGCCTTTGCCGGTGCCACTTGAAAAACCTTCAAAGCCACTCCTAAAACTCTCCTAATGTGGAGCCCTGGGAGAGGAACTGTGGAAGTGGAGCCCTGGGAGAGGAACTGCGGATGTGGAGCCCTGGGAGCAGCAAAGGAAGAGCAGGGAATGTCTCTGGAGGGAGAACAGAGACAGAAATGTGGGCCAGGGCTGGCAGCTGCCAAGGAGCCTGTCAGGAGGTGCCAGGATGGGCTGGGCATCAAGGAATTATGGAATTTCCTTGGATGGAAAAGTCTCTGTGCCCACCTGGTCCAGCACTGCCCATGGCCATGTCCCCAAGTGTCACATTCAATCCTCCTGGGGGTGGGGACTAGCCCTGCCCAGGGGTGAACAGCCCTTTCCAGGAAGGAATTTCCCCAATATCTCAGCGGAGCCCAACCCCCCCTGTCCTGCTGGGGTCCCCCTTGTCCCCAGCCCCCTCAGCCCCCGTTGTCACCTGAGCCCCAGGTGGTGGCAGGTGGGGACACCTCGGGATGGAGCCGGAGCCAGAGCCGTGGGAGATGAACAAGACAATTTATTAACAGCAGGACCAGGACGGGGCCTCGGCCACGCGGGGAGGGGACAGGGGGGTCCGGGGGTGGCTCGGGGGGTCAGGGGATGGGGACAGGCAGGTGGCTGGAGACGTCCAGGAATGGGCAGGGACGGTGGCTCGGGGGGTCTGGGGGTGCCACGGGCTCAGGGGGCTGGGGACAGACAGGGACGGTGGCTCGAGGGGTTCCGGAGTGCATCCATGTGGGAATGGTGGCTCAGGGAGTGTCCGGGGGTGCCACAGGGATGGGGACGGGCAGGGACAGCGGCTCGGGGGGTTCGCAGTGCTGCCACACTGCCCCTGCCTGCGCGGCCGGAGGAGTGACGGGGAGGGGACAGCGTGGAGGGGACAGGACGGGACGGAGGGGGCTCCAAAGTGCTTCCAGTCCGCGTTCAACGCAAGGGGTGGGGGAGAACCGTATTCACAGCGGGGACGAGCGGGGGGCCGGGGGGGCCGCGACACCCCCGCGCCAGCAAAACCCCCGCGGGGCAGGAACCGGGGCCGTGGGGAACCGCCGGGGAACGCGATGAGAACGGGCGACAAAACCGAACGGCTACGGGGAGGGGGTCCCAACCGGGGGGGGGGCCGCAGGGGGGGAGGGGGCTACTCCTTGGCCCGGCCGATGATGGCGAGGATGTAGAGGAAGATGTTGATGATGTCGGTGTAGAGGTTGAGCGCGGCGAAGATGTACTCCTCGGGGCTCAGCGCCAGCTGCTTGTTGCCCAGGATCAGCTGCGTGTCCACCGCCAGGAACTGCGGGACGGGGGGGCCGTGTGGGGGGTGCAAAACACCCCAAAACACCCCAAAGCACCCCAAAACACCCCAAACCACCCCGAGTGTCCCAGGGGTCCCAGTGGTGCTGTCCCCACCCCATCCCCGGAATTGGGGATCCTGGTGGCACTGCCCCCACCCCCGGGAATTGGGGATCCTGGTGGCACTGCCCCCCCCAGAATTGGGGACCTTGGTGGCACTGCCTCCCCGGGAATTGGGGATCCCTGTGGCATTGCCCCCAGGAATTGGGGATGCCGGTGGCACTGCCCCCCTGGGAATTGGGGATCCTGATGGCACTGCCCCCCCAGCCCTGGGAATTGGGGATCCTGGTGGCACTGCCCCCCTGCCCCAGGGAATTGGGGATCCCAGTGGCACTGCCCCCCGGGAATTGGGGATCCTGGGGGCACTGTCCCCCCACCCCGGGAATTGGGGACCCCTGTGGCAATGCCCCCCGGGAATTGGGGATCCTGGTGGCACTGCCCCCCTGGGAATTGGCGATCCCAGTGGCACTGCCCCCCTGCCCCAGGGAATTGGGGATCCCGGTGGCACTGCCCCCCCCGGAACTGGGGATCCTGGTGGCACTGCCTCCCCGGGAATTGGGGATCCTGGTGGCACTGCCCCCCAGGAATTGGGGATCCTGGTGGCACTGCCCCCAGGGAATTGGGGACCCCTGTGGCAATGCCCCCCCCACCCCGGGAATTGGGGACCCCTGTGGCAATGCCCCCCCGGGAATTGGGGATCCTGGTGGCACGTCCCCCCCACCCCGGAAATTGGGGACCCCTGTGGCAATGCCCCCCCGGGAATTGGGGATCCCAGTGGCACTGCCCCCCAGGAATTGAGGATCCTGGTGGCACTGTCCCCCCGGGAATTGGGTCCCCTGTGGCAATGCCCCCCCAACCCCGGGAATTGGGGACCCCCGACTCACGCAGGTGAAGAGCAGGGCCCCCAGCGAGGCGTAGACGATGTCCACGATGCGGTGCCGGATGAAGATGCAGAGGATGGAGAAGAGGATGAGCACGACGAGGCAGATGATGAGGACGCCCCGGCACGAGGTGAAGTCGTACTTGGTCTGAGGAGAGGAGGATTGGGGGGGTCAGACCCCAGTGCAGAGCCCCCAGACCCAGCACGAAATTAGGGAGGGGTTGGACATCCCCTCTGGGGTCTCCACACC
The DNA here is from genome assembly GCA_036630365.1 of Acanthiza pusilla. Taxonomy (NCBI): domain Eukaryota; kingdom Metazoa; phylum Chordata; class Aves; order Passeriformes; family Acanthizidae; genus Acanthiza; species Acanthiza pusilla. The sequence continues at coordinate 527,008 of JAXCHO010000198.1, read as the reverse complement.
CTGCAGGGAGCTGAGGGGGGATCCCACACCCCATTCGCAGACCCCCAAAAACCGGCCAGGAGTCAGTAAGGCCCCACCAGAACCTGCCAGACAGAAACCAAGGGGGTCCTACCCCCAGTTTGGAGCCCCCCAGGAGAGAACCGAGGGGGCTGCACCCCCAGTTTGGAGCCCCCCAGGTGAGAACCACGGGGGCTGCACCCCCAGTTTGGAGCCCCCCAGGTGAGAACCACGGGGGCTGCACCCCCAGTTTGGAGCCCCCCAGGTGAGAACCATGGGGGCTGCACCCCCAGTTTGGAGCCCCCCAGGAGAGAACCAGGGCGGCTGCACCCCCAGTTTGGAGCCCCCCAGGTGAGAACCAGGGGGGGCTGCACCCCCAGTTTGGAGCCCCCCAGGTGAGAACCAATGGAGCTGCACCCCCAGTTTGGAGCCCCCCTGATGGGAGCAGGAGAGCTGAACCTCCAGTTTGGAGCCCCCCAGGAGAGAACCAGGGGGGTTGCACCCCCAGTTTGGAGCCCCCCAGGTGAGAACCAAGGGAGCTGCACCCCCAGTTTGGAGCCCCCCAGGTGAGAACCAGGGGGTCCTACCCCCAGTGTGGAGCTCCCCAGGCAAGAACCAGGGGGGCTGCACCCCCAGTTTGGAGCCCCCCAGGCAAGAACCGGGGGGAGCTGCACCCCCAGTTTGGAGCCCCCCCCAGGCAAGATCCAGAGGAGCTGCACCGCCAGTTTGGAGCCCCCCAGGTAAGAACCGGGGGGGCTGCACCCCCAGTTTGGAGCCCCCCAGGTGAGAACCAAGGGAGCTGCACCCCCAGTTTGGAGCCCCCCAGGTGAGACCCAGGGGGGCTGCACCCCCAGTTCGGAGCCCCCCGGCGCTGACCTGCAGGGAGAAGATGACGACAGTGAAGCAGACGACGACGGTGATGCCGACGGCCATGATGACGGTGTCGGTGTCGTAGAAGCTGGCGATCATCCCCACCATGTACGACAGGCTGACGGTCAGGATGGACTGCGGAGGGAAGGGGGGAGCACGTCAGGCCCAGCCTGGACCCCCCAAACACAGCATGGACCCCCAGGCTCAGCACCCCCACAGCCACCTCACTGCATCCCCCCGGCTCCACAACCCAAAACTGCCCCCAAACACCCCAAACCTGCCCCCTGACACCCCCAAACCTGCCCCCAGACACCCCAAAACCTGCCCCATGATCCCACCCAGCTTAGCACCCCCAAATGACCTCCCTGGTTCAGCACCCCAAATCCACCCCTCAGCCTGGCATCCCCAAACCCACCCCCCTACGTGCCCCCCAACTTGACACCCCCAAACCTCCCATGTGCCCCCAGCCCAGCACCCTCAAACCCCCCACCATGTCCGCAGCCTGGGACCCCCAAACTCATCCTGGCCCGGCCACCCCAAAGCCCCCACCATGTCCCCAATGCAGGACCCCCAAACTCATCCCAGCCCAGCCACCCCAAAGCCCCCACGCCATGTCCCCAGCCCAGGACCCCCACACTCATCGCGGCCCGACCCCCCAAAGCCCCCACGCCGTGTCCCCAGTGCAGGACCCCCAAACTCATCGTAGCCCGGCCCCCCCAAAGCCCCCACCATGTTCCCAGAGCAGAACCCCCCAACTCATCCCAGCCCGGCACCCTCAAACCCCCCACACCATGTCCCCAGCCCGGGACCCTCAAACTCATCCCAGCCCGGCCCCCCAAAGCCCCCACCATGTCCGCAGCGCAGGACCCCCAAACTCATTGTGGCCCGGCCCCCCAAAGCCCCCACCATGTCCCCAGCCCAGGACCCCCAAACTCATCGTGGCCTGGCACCCCAAATACCCCACCATGTCCCCAGCCCGGGACCCCCAAACTCACCCCGGCCCAGCACCCTCAAACCCCCTACACCATGTCCCCAGCCCGGGACCCCCAAACTCATCCCAGCCAGGCCCCCCAAAGCCCCCACCATGTCCCCAGTGCAGGACCCCCAAACTCATCCCAGCCTGGCCCCCCAAACCCCCCATCATGTCGCCAGCCCGGGACCCCCAAATTCATCATGGCTGAGCTACCCCAAAGCCCCCACCATGTCCCAGCGCAAGACCCCCAAACTCATCACGGCCCGGCACCCCAAATACCCCACCATGTCCCCAGCCTGGGACCCCCAAACTCACCCCGGCCCAGCACCCTCAAACCCCCCACCATGTCCCCAGTGCAGGACCCCCAAACTCACCCCAGCCCCGCCCCCCAAACCCCCCATCATGTCACCAGCCCGGGACCCCCAAACTCATCCGGGCTGAGCTACCCCAAAGCCCCCACCATGTCCCAGCGCAGGACCCCCAAACCCATCGCGGCCCGGCCACCCCAAAGCCCCCACGCCATGTCCCCGGCCCGGCCCCCCAAAGCCCCCCGGCGCCCACCAGGGACACGAGGTTCCAGGGGTGCTTGCGGCGGAAGTCGCCGCAGCAGCTGAGGACGATGAGGGAGATGAAGAACACGGCGTAGGACACGTAGTACGTCCACACGTTGCGCTGCACGAAGCCCCGCACGCCTTTGACGAAGGTGAAGACGGTCACGAAGGCGAAGGTGACGGTCAGCTGCAGCGTGAGCACCAGGAACACCTGGGGACGGGGTGGCAGGTCATGGGGGGGCTCCCCGAAACCCCACGCCCCGCCCGGAGCCCCCCAAAGTGTCCCACCTTGCGGATGAAGGCCTGCCGGATGCTCTTGTCGTCCCAGTGCGCCGACGGGAAGTCCTGGTTGTCATAGTAGGAGGGGGGGCCGTCCTCGTGGTAGGTGCTGTGCAGGGGGGCTGTGGGGAGGGGGCACCACTGAGGGTCTGGGGGGTCCCAGGAGCCCTGGGGGGTGGAGATCTGAGCCCCCCGAGATCAGGTGTCACAGCTGACACAGCTCTGGGTGGTGTCCCCTCTCCCAGGGTCACGGCCCTGGTTGTCCCCTGGGATATGTAGGGCACAGGCCAGGACCCATGGGGGGGTCCCTACTGCCCTGCTCGGGCCCCCTGAGCTGCCCCCCGGGACGTGTGGGGCAGGAGTGAGGACCCACGGGGGGGTCCCTGCTGCCCCACTCTGTGACCTGACAGAGCCCCCCGCCCCAGCACCTGTGGGGACAGCGCTGCCAAAATGGGGCCCCCCCTCCAAGGGAGCCCCCCCATGCTGCTCAGTGCCCAAAGTCAGGGGCTGCCCCCACACCTGAAGCCCCCAGACTCAGACAGGAGCCAGGGGGGTCACACACTCCATTTGGTGCGCCTCAGACAGAAATCAATGGTGGGTCATACACCCATTGGGAGCCAGGGGGGCCATACACCCATTTGGAGCCCCCAGCCCAGAGCCGGTGGGGCCATACACTCCATTTGGAGCCCCCCAGCTGGGAGCCAGGAGGGCCATACACCCATTTGGAGCCCCCAGCCAGGGGGGCCATACACCCATTTGGAGCCCCCAGCCAGGGGGGCCATACACCCATTTGGAGCCCCCCAGCCCAGAGCCAGGGGGGCCATACACCCCATTTGGAGCCCCCAGCCCAGAGCCAGGGGGGCCATACACCCCATTTGGAGCCCCCAGCTGGGAGCCAGGGGATCATACACCCATTTGGAGCCCCCAGCCCAGAGCCAGGGGGGCCATACACCCCATTTGGAGCCCCCCAGTTGAGAGCCAGGGGGGCCATACACCCCATTTGGAGTCCCCCAGCTGGGAGCCAGGGGGGCCATACACCCCATTTGGAGCCCCTCAGACAGAAGTCAATGGGGGGCCATACAGCCCATTTGAAGCCCCCCAGCCCGAAGCCCCCCCCGAGCCCCCCGTCCCCGGTACTTACAGTCCTGGTCGCCAGGGACCATGGGCTGGGGCTGGGCATAGGGCGGCTGCGCGTAGGGGCCCTGTGGGTACGGCCCGGGCGGGGGGTACGGCCCGGGGGGGTACGGCCCGGCGGGGGGGTACGGCCCCGGTGGCGGGTACGGCCCCGGCCCCTGCGTGAAGCCCGGCTGGGGGTAGGGCGCGGGGGCGAATTGGGGCTGGGGGTACGGGGCCACGGGGTAGGGGGCCTGAGGGTAGGCCGGGGGCGCCGTCGGCTGCTGCTGCCCCCCGAAGCCGTCGCTCGTCACCAGAAAACTCTTCTCGTGAGACATGGTGTCCCGCGGGCTGCGGCCGCCCCTGTGCTGTGGGGGGAGAGGGGGTTAGAGCTGGGGGTGGCATCCCCCACGGCTGTCACCCACCTCCTCATCACCACCCACGGCCATCATCGCCCTCCTCCTCATCCCCCCCCAGTCATTGCTTGGTTACAGCCATCAGCTGCTCATGGCTGTCACCCCCCCACAGATGTCACCCTCCTCCTCATCACTCCGTGGCCATCAGCCCCTCATGGCTGTCACCCCTCCAGAGCTGTCACCCCGTCCTCATCACTTCACGACCATCAACCCCACATTATCATGACCGCGCCACAATTGTCACCCTGTCCTCATCACTCCACGGCCGTCAGCCCCCCATGGCCATGAACCCCCCAAAGATGTCACCCCCTTCCTCATCGCTCCGCGGCCATCAGTTCCTCATGGCTGTCACCCCCCCACAGCCATCACCCCGTCCTCAGCAGCCCCCCATGGCCATCACCTCCCACAGATGTCACCCCCTTCCTCATTGCTCCACGGCCATCAGCCCCTCATGGCTGTCACCCCCCCAGAGCTGTCACCCCCTTCCTCATCACTCCACAGCCATCAGCCCCTCATGGCTGACACCCCCCCAGAGCTGTCACCCCCTTCCTCATCACTCCACAGCCATCAGCCCCTCACGGCTGACACCCCCCCCAGAGATGTCACCCCCTTCCTCATCGTTCCACGGCCAGCAGCTCCTCATGGCCGTCACCCCCCAGAGCTGTCACCCCCTTCCTCAGCCCCCCACAGCCATCGCCCCCCATGGTTCTCAGCTCTCCAGCCATCACCGCCACCCTCAGGCAGCCCTGGGGGTCCCCGGCCAGCTCAGCACGGCACTGGGGGTACCCCACTCGGGGATGCCCCGGGATGGAGGGGGTCCCGCCATGGGAGGGGTCCCGTCCCGCTGCCCCCCCCGGGCCCGCACAAGATGGCGGCGGCGAGGCCGTTGCCATGTCAACAGCCCCCGGGGCAGGGGCGATGTGCGGGGCCGGGCCGCGGGGTCGAGGGGCTCTGCCGTGGTTGGGGGGCTCTGCCATGGCTGGGGGGCTCGGCCATGGCTGCGGGGCGGTGTGCGGGACCGGTTGCTGCCGTGATCGCCGGCAGCGGTGCGGGGAGCCCCGGCGCTGCCCCACCGCCCCCCCGGACCGGCATCGGGAGCAGCGGGGCCCTGCCAGGCCCGACCCCGGCCCCGGCCGCGGCTCCACCTCATGGAGGCCGGGCGCGCTCCGCCGCAGCCCCGGGGCCGCCCCCGCTCCCGGGGCCCGGTTACAAAACCGGGCGGTGAGGGAGCGGCGGCTGCGCCCTAAGCGGGGATCGCGCACGCCGCGGTGCGGTACCGGCACCGGTGCCCGTGCGGTACCACTGAGGTGGCGGTACCGGCGCGGTGTTGCTGCCGGTGCCGAAGCGGTGCCGGTGCGGTGCCGCGGCCCGGCAGGCGCCGGTGGCGGTGCCCGCGCGGTGCCGGTGCGGTGCCGCCGCTGCTCGGTGCCGCAGCGGCCTCGGCCCGGCCAACGGGCAGCGCCGGCCGGTGGCGCAACCGCAGCCGCCGCGTGACGGCCCCGCGCCCCGAGCGGGCGGCGGGACGGGGGGGCTCGGCCCTGCGGCACCGCGGGGGCGGCACCGACACCGGGCGGGGGGTGCAGTAAGGGGGGCAGACAGGGCCTGGGCGGCTTCCCCGGGGGTACGGGGGGCACGGGGTGTGTGCGGTAGCGGGGGCACCCCGAACGGGGTCAGGGGGCACGGGGTGTACCGCACACGGAGGGGTACGGAGGGCACCCCGAACGGGCGACAGGGGGTGCGGGCACCGTGGGGGCACGCAGCATGCGGCACGGGGGGCTCGGGAGGGTCCGCAGCGCATGTCGGGGGGCGCAGAGGGCTGGCAGCAGCGGGTGCGGGGGGGCGCAGGGGGTGTCTGCATCACGGATTGCGGGAATGCGGGGGGGCGCGGTGTGCAGGGGGCCCGCATCACGGGGTGCGGGGGTGCCCGCAGCACGGCGTGCGGGCGGGCTCCGGGGGCGCAGGGGTGCCCGCAGCACGGCGGGCGGGGGGCGCGGGGATGCCCACGGCTCGGCGGGCGGCGTTGCGGGGGTGCAGGTGTTCCCGCATCACGGGTTGCGGGGGTGCCGCCGCCCGCCCCCCCCCCGGTTCTCTCGGAGCCCCGTAAGCCGCTTTGCCCTGACGCTCGGTAAAGCCCCGGCGCGGCCTATTTACAGCACCAGCGAACCTAATCCCCGAGCGCTACCGCGGGGGGAGCTACCGGGGGACCCCTGCTGTGCCCGTGGCCGCGGGGTCCCGCTCGGCCCCGCTACCCTCTCCCCGCTACCCCCCCGTCCCCCCCCTCCTCGAACCGAACCCGCGCGCTGCGGAATGCGGCAGCGGCAAGCGGCGGAGGGAACCGCGCTCGGGGGCGGCCCCGGGGCCCCCGCGGCCCCCGCTCGCCGCCCACCCGCCCCCGGCCGAGCCCCGGGCCCCCCGAGCCCCCCACTCACCGGCCGGGCCGAGCTGCGCGGGTCCGCTCGCTGCGCGCCGGAGGGGCGGGGCCAGCCGGGGGCGGGGCTTAGAGGGGGCGTGGTCTCGGCTGGGCCCGGCCCGCTGAGTGCTGCGTAGGCCACCGAGAGGGGCGGGGCCTTGCTGAAGAGGGGGCGGAGCCAGAGGGAGGGGCGGGGCCGCGCGGCAGAGCGCCCCCTGGTGGCGGCGGCTCGGAATGGGCGCGGGTGGCCCCCGCCCCGCCCCCTCCCGCCGTGCCACGCGTGGGGACGGCGACGTGTCCCCGGTAACGCGCGAGGGACGCTGACGTGTCCCCTGTCACCCGTGGGGCCGCTCCCGTGTCCCTGTGTCATTCTCGTGTACCTCTGCCACCCGTGCGGCTTTTTCCGCGTCGCCTCTGGCGTTAGTTCCGTGTTCCCCGGTCACTCGTGGGGCTGGTCACGTGCCCCCAGGTCACGCAGGGGGGACAGTCACTTGTCCCCCAGTCACCCGTGGGACCTTTTCCGTGTCCCCTCATCACATCGGGGTCAGTTCCGTGTCTGCTGGTCACTCGTCGGGCCGCTCATTTCCGGGTACCCCTGTCACCCGTGGGGCTTTTTCCGTGTCCCCATGTCACATCTGGGGACAGTTTCGTGTCCGCTGGCCACTCGTGGGGCCGGTCACGTGTCCCCCGGTCACGCACGAGGGACACTCACCTGTCCCCCTGTCACCCATGGGGCCGGTCCCGCGCCCTTCAGTCACCCTCGGAGGGACGGACACGCGGGACATGAGGACTGTCCCGTGTCCCCACCCCGGCCCCGCCCCCCGCCCTTCCTCTTCCTTTTTCCCCACGTTTCGGTTTCGTTTCACTGCCGGGGCGGAGCCGCGCGGCGCTCGGTGCGTGGGGGGGCCCTGCCCGGGGGCGCGGGGGGTCCTGTCCCGGGGGCGCGGGGGGTCCTGTCCCGGGGGCGCGGGGGGTCCAGTCCCGGGGGGGCACAGGGTCCCCACGGGGCTGGAGAGGTCCGGGCGGTGTGGGGGTCCAGTCCCGGGGTCGCGGGGGGTCCTGTCCCGGGGGAGCGGGGGGTCCTGTCCCGGGGGGCACAGGGTCCCCACGGGGCTGGAGGGGTCCGGGGCATGGTGGGGTCGTGTCCCGGGGGCTGGGGGGGTTTTGCTTGTGGCTGCAGGGGGGTCCAGCCCCGGGGACCCCAGGGTGACGGAGGTGCGGGTGGGGTTTGGGGAGGGGATTTGGGGTCCTTGTTCCGGGGTGGGGGGCAGGGGCTGTGAAGGATCTGAGGGGGATCGCACCCCCAACGGTGTGGGTGCCCCAGGATGGCCGGGGGGGTGCTGGAGGTGCAGGGGGTCCCCCCTGACGCCCCGGAGGAGCTGCTGGTGCTGTACTTCGAGAGCCGGCGGCGCTCGGGGGGGGGCCCCGTGCAGAGCTGCCAGCGCCTGGGCCCCCTCCTCTTCCTCACCTTCGAGGACCCCCAGGGTAAGCGCGGGTATGGGGGGAGGTCCCAGTTCCGACTGGGAGCACTGGGATTGTGTTTGGGGGTCCCAGTCCCACTGGGAGCACTGGGATGGGATGGGGGAGGGTCACAGTCCCAACTGGGAGCACTGGGATTGTGTTTTTGGGGGTCCCAGCCCCACTGGGAGCACTGGGATTGTATTTTTGGGGGTCCCAGCCCCACTGGGAGCACTGGGATGGGATGTGGGGGGTCCTGGTCCCACTGGGAGCACTGGCGTTGTGTTTGGGGGTCCTGGTCCCACTGGGAGTACTGGGATTGTGTTTTTGGGGGTCCCAGTCCCACTGGGAGCACTGGGATTGTGTTTGGGGATCCTGGTCCCACTGGGAGCACTTGGAATTTGTTTTTGGGGGTCCCAGTCCCACAGGGAGTACTGGGATTGTGTTTGGGGATCCTGGTCCCACTGGGAGTACTGGGATTGTGTTTTTGGGGGTCCCAGTCCCACTGGGAGCACTGGGGTTGTGTTTGGGGGTCCCAGTTTCAACTGGGAGCACTGGCCTTTTGTTTGGGGGTCACAGTCCCACTGGGAGCACTGGGATTGTGTTTGGGGGTCCCTTTTCCAACTGGGAGCACTGGGATGGGGTGGGGGAGGGTCACAGTCCCAACTGGGAGCACTGGGATGGGGTGGGGGAGGGTCCCAGTCCCACTGGGAGCACTGGGATTGTGTTTGGGGGTCCCAGCCCCGCTGGGAGCACTGGCGTTGTTTTTGGGTGTCCTGGTCCCACTGGGAACACTGGGATTGTGTTTTTGGGGGTCCCAGTCCAAGTGGGAGCACTGGGATTGTGTTTGGGGATCCCAATCCCACTGGGAGCACTGGGATTGTGTTTTTGGGGGTCCCAGTCCCACTGGGAGCGCTGGGATGGGGTGGGGGAGGGTCACAGTCCCACTGGGAGCACTGGGATGGGATGTGGGGGGTCCTGGTCCCACTGGGAGCACTTGGATTGTGTTTTTGGGGGTCCCAGTCCCACTGGGAGTACTGGGATTGTGTTTGGGGGTCCCAGTCCCACTGGGAGCACTGGGATTATGTTTGGGGGTCCCAGTCTCACTGGGGGCACTGGGATGGGGTGTGGGGGGTCCCAGTCCCACTGGGAGCACTGGGATTGTGTTTGGGGGTCCCAGTTCCAACTGGGAGCACTGGGATGGGGTGTGGGGGGTCCTGGTCCCACTGGGAGCACGGGGATTGTGTTTTTGGGGGTCCGGGGGGGTCAGGGGGTGCTGGCTGTGTCCCCGGTGACCCCCGGTGCTCCCCCCCCAGATGCTCAGAATGTGTTGGCCCATGGCAGCCACAGGCTGGGGGGGGCCGAGCTGGGGGTGCGCCAGGCCCCTCCCTGGGACCCCACCCACCTTCTGCTGCACGGCCCCGATCCCAGCACCCCCCCCGGGCACCCAGATGTCCCCCTGGAGACCCTGCTGGGGGTCCCCCCCGGCGCCGTCACCCTGTGCCAGGGCCCCGTGCCCGGCTGGGCTCTGCTGCGCCTGCAGGAGCCCCTCACCCCCTCAGGTGGGACTGGGGGCCATGGGGGGGACACCGGGGCGAAGAGGGACGGTGGGATGGGGATTCGGGGGGTGAGGGGTGACGGGATGAGGCTGCCAGGGGGTGGGGACAACAGGGTGGGGATGGAGGGGCAGGGGTGACAGGGTCAGGCTGTGGGGGGGCAGGGGGACAACGGTGGCATGGGTGGGAGTTTTGGGGACTGGGGGACCGGCCTGGGAGCACCAGGGTGGCATTTTGGGGTGCGGGTTCTGCCAGGCAGACCTTGTCCAGGGGGATGGGGCTCGCGGTGTCCCCGGTGCCAGCGCTGCCCGTGCCGCAGAGCTGGCGGCGGCGGAGCAGCGGGCGCAACGGCAGGGCCTGGCGCTGCTGCGGGCGCCGCAGAGCCCCGCGGTGCTGGTGCGGGCGGCGGGGCCGGCGCTGAACCGGGACCTGCTCGAGCTCTACTTTGAGAACCGGCGCAGCGGCGGCGGCTGCGTGAGGGACGTGCGGCTGCTGCCCGGCGGGCGCGGCGCCGTGGTCACCTTCCAGGAGGTGGCAGGTGAGCGGGACCCCCACGCTGGTGCCAGGGGACCGTGGGGAGCCGCGTGGGCCACCGAATGCCCGTCCGTCTGTCCCCCAGCCGCAGAGCGGGTGCTGCGGAGGCCACACCGCCTGCAGGACGTGGCGCTGGAGCTCGCCCCCCACTATCCCTTCCTGGAGCCGCCGCAGGACCTGCCCCCGGACACTGTCCCCGCTCTGGACACGGCCCCTCCTCCTGGCACGGAGCCCCTGCTGGTCACGGACCCCTTGCTGGACACGGATTCCCCTCCGGACGCAGACCCCTCCTCGGACATGGACTGCACGGCAGACATGAACCCCGCACTGGACTCGGCTCCTGCAGCGCCAGCAGCACCGGCATCACACCCTGTGCCAGGGCAGCCATCAGCCACCGTCCCCAGCAGGGACACGGACACAGAGGGAGTCAAGGCCGTGCCCAGCCAGGCCCAGCACGCGGTGGTCCCGGAGCCGATGTCGGCGGTGCTGGCGCAGGACGAGGCGCTGGTGCCGGCAGAGCCTGGAGCTCTGCGCTACCTGCAGCAGCACTACCAGGACGTGCTCAGCAGCATCCCCGAAGTGACCCTGCTGCCGCTGGACGGCGGGGACATCTCTGGGTTCCGGGTGAGCTGTGGGCAGGGCTATGAGAAGGTGTGGACAGGTACAGCTGGTGTGGGCAGAAGTGTGGGCAGCAGTGCAGGGAGGTACAGGCAGGCGTGGCCAGGTGCAGGTGTGGGCAGGAGTGTGGGCAGCAGTGCAGGGAGGTGTGGGCAGGTACAGGCAGGTGTGGGCAGGAGTATGGGCAGCAGTGCAGACAGGTACAGGCAGGCGTGGGCAGGTGCAGGTGTGGGCAAGACTGTGGGCAGGTGCAGGTAGGTGCAGGCAGCAGTGCAGGCAGGTGTGGGCAGCAGTGCAGGGAGATACAGGTAGGTGTGGGCAGGGATGCAAGCAGGTACAGGCAGGTGCAGCAGGTACAGGCAGGTGTGGGCAGGTGTGGGTAGCAGCGCAGTGAGGTACAGGCAGGTGTGGGTAGCAGTGCAGTGAGGTACAGGCAGCAGTGCAGGCAGGTGCAGCAAGTACAGGCAGGTGCAGGCAGGTGTGGGCAGGACTCTGCTGTGCTCCCCTCCCCATGCTCACGGCACATCCCAGTGCCACGGGCTGCCAGCCTCGTGGTGCTGCCTGCAGGTGAGTGGGGAGCTGGGCCCATGCCCATCTCCCGACAGGTGAGCGGGGAGCCGGGCAGGTGCCCAGGTGCTGAACCCCTGCCCACCTCCCGACAGGTGAGCGGGGAGCCGGGCAGGTGCCCAGGTGCTGAGCCCCTGCCCACCTCCCGACAGGTGAGCGGGGAGCCGGGCAGGTGCCAGGCAGTGGCAGATTTCCTGCAGAGCCTGCTGGACTCGGTGGCCTCTCACCCCACGACCCTGCGCTTCCCCGGCGTCGCCCGCTTTCTGTGGGACCCGGCTGGGCAGAGCCTGCTCCAGCAGGTGGAGAGTCGCTTCCAGTGCGTCATCCAGCTGGACGGGGAGCCCTGGAGCCCTCCGGATCCCCAGGTGCAGCCTCGCAGGGAGGGCTCTGGCAGGCAGGTGCCATCGCGCTGGTCCCCGCTGTGCCAGAGCAGCGTTGGTGATGCCAACCCTCGATCCCCACAGCCGGAGCTGGAGGAGCTGCTGCCCCCCAACAACCCCTGGGACCCCCGGTCACGCTCCGGGCACCAGGACCTGCCTGGGAGCAACAATGCTGCTGATGATGACAGCGTTGCTGGTGGTGGGGATCGCTTTGATTCCAACTTTGGTGAGGGGCGAGGGGCGCGCTTTGGTGCCACTCTCGGGTGCTGCGGTGGGATGAGGGGGCCATGGGGGCTGGTTCTCCCCAGGTCATGGTGGGGTCTCACGGCTGACGCCCCTCTGCTCCCACAGAGGAGATCAAGGAGGTGCTGGCAGCACTGCAGCCCAGCAAGGCTGCCCACCAGGGGAACCCCAGCCTGTGGGCTGACACCGCCTTCAGCGTCGAGTGGGGCGCCGATGCCGAGTTCCCTGGTGTGGCCGACGGGGAGGCTGCCGCGGAGCTGCTGTCGGACACCAAGGTGGAGGAGGAGGTGCAGATGGCTCTGGCCATCCAGTACTCCATGGACACCACATGGTGCGAGGAGCAGGAGCTGGCGCACGCCACCGCTCTGTCCCTGCGCTCCTACTGCCGCGAGCAGCAGCAGGGGCAGGCCGAGGAGGACGCCAGGCTCCTGGCCGCGCTGGAGGCCTCGCTGGAGGAGGCGCTGGTGGCAGCAGACGTGGCGCGGGTGACGGTGTTCTGTCCCCTGGAGCGGGACGTGTCGGCGGCGCGGCGGGAGCTGGAGCGGGCGCTGGCGGGGCAGCTGCAGGCGCGGGAGGTGGCGAGCGAGCGGCTGCGGACGCTGCCGGCCACCGGCCGCTGCGCGCTGGCCCTGCTGCGGCGCCGCCACGCCGTGCACCTCGTCCTGCGCGGGGACACCGCTGCGCTCTGTGGCTTCGCCGACTACGTGGCCCCTGCCGCCCGAGACCTCGAGGCGTTGCTGCGGCGCCTGCCGCCACCGGAGCACGGTGTCCCCACTGTCACCACTGCCACCACTGCCGCTGCGCATTGGGTGCGCTGGGACCCCTCTGGCGCCGTTGTCCCCTACGCCCCCGAGGCAGCGACGCTGCTGGAGGAGGCCTGGCTGCGCCAGGAGGGCCGGCTGGACCTGGTGCTGGACGGGCGGCCCTTCACCGTGGATTTGGAGCGCATGGAGGAGTTCGACATCAGCAGCGCCTGTGCCGTGCCCATCTGCCGCAGCCAGCCCCCGCTGGACCGCCCGCTCGGTGCGTGTGGGGGCTGCGGGGCCGGCCCTGCCCCGCGCCGTGCCCGCGTTCACCGGCGCTTTGTCCGGCAGGGCCGGAGGTGAGCGCGCTGGAGGAGGAGGTGCGGCTGATGGCGCTGGCTGAGGACTCGGAGGAGTTTGCTGACACCGTGCGCCATTTCTACAGCACGCTGGAGGAGCTGCACGGCCAGATCAGCGTGGTGCAGGTGGGTCCGGGCACACGGGACCCTCTGGGGTGTCCCCGCGGCACAGTGGTGACACAGCGGTGACACAGCGGTGCCCAGCAGGTGCAGAAGCTGATCCATCCGGTGCTGTACAAGCAGTACCAGCTGAAGAAGGGCAGCGTGAAGCGTGGCTGTGCCGCTGGCACCGCCGTGGAGCGCGTCCTCTTCCACGGAACCACCAAGGCCTCCAGCCGTGAGATCTGCCTGTACGGCTTCAACCGCAGCTTCTGCGGGAAGAACGGTGAGTGCCTGGCAGGCGTGGGTGACCTTGGTGTGGGAACGGGGTGCCAAAGGAGGCATGGTGCCATCGATGTGGGAACAGGGCTCCAAGGGGGACATGATGCCATTGGCATGGCCCTTGTGGGCCTGGTGCTGACAGCATGGGGACAGGGCACTGGGTGCCATTGGCGTGGGAATGGGGTGCTGATCCAGGCACGGTGCTGTCGGTGTGGGAATGGGGTGCAGGGGTGGGCACAGTGCCCTTGATGTGGGACTGGGGTGCTGAGGTTGAAATGGTGCCATCGATGTGGGAACAGGGCACCAAGGGGAACGTGATGCCATTGGCATGGCCCTTGTGGGCCTGGTGCTGACAGCATGGGGACAGGGCACTGGGTGCCATCGCCGTGGGGACGGGGTGCTGATCCAGGCACAATGTCCTCAGTGTGGGAACGGGGTGGTGAGGTGGGCACGGTGCCATTGGTGTGGGAATGAGGTGCTGAGCTGGGCACTGTGCCATCATTGCGGGAACGGGGCACTGTGCTGGTCACGGTGCCATCAGTGTGGGAACAGAGTGGTGAGGTGGGCACAGTGCCATCGGTGTGGGAATGGGATTGCAAGGTGGGCATGGTGCCCTTGGTGTGAGGGCAGGGTGGTGAGGTGGGCATGGTGCCCTCGGTGTGGGAACGGAGCACCGAGGTGGGCACGGTGCCATCAGTGTGAGGGCAGGCTGGTGAGGTGGGCATGGGGCCATTTGTGGAGGAATAGGATGATCATGGGGGCATGGGAATGGGGTGCCAAGGTAGGCACAGTGCCCTCGGTGTGGGAGCAGGGTGGTGAGGGGGGCACGGTGCCATCGGTGTGGGAACGGGGTGCCAAGATGGTCACAGTGCCATCGCTGTGGGAACGGGGTACCAAGATGGTCACAGTGCCATCGCTGTGGGAACGGGGTACCAAGATGGTCACAGTGCCATCGCTGTGGGAATGGGGTGCCAAGATGGTCACAGTGCCATCGCTGTGGGAACGGGGTACCAAGATGGTCACAGTGCCATCGCTGTGGGAATGGGGTGCCAAGGTGGTCACAGTGCCATCGCTGTGGGAACGGGGTGCCAAGATGGTCACAGTGCCATCGGTGTGGGAACGGGGTACCAAGATGGTCACAGTGCCATCGGTGTGGGAACGGGGTGCCAATCTGGCCCAGTGCCGCTGGCACACCCCCGTGCCCCGGCTGCTGACGCCCGCCCCCCCAGCCACGCTCTACGGCCTCGGCGTGTACTTTGCGGCGCGCGCGGCCATCTCGGCGCGGGACCGCTACTCGCCGCGCAGCGCCGACGGCACCAAGTTCGTCTTCGTGGCCAAGGTGCTGACCGGGGAGTTCACGGCCGGGCGGCCAGAGCTGCGGGCACCCCCCCGGCGGGAGGGTTCCGGGACCCCCGAGCGCTTCCACAGCGTCGTGGACGACCCCCGGAACCCTGACATCTTCGTCATCTTCAACGACACCCAGGCCTACCCCCAGTACCTCATCACGTGCCGCTGCCGCCACGGGGGTCCCCTCTGACCCCTCGGAGCCCCCTGGTGGTAGGTCTGCTTCAAACGCCCCCTTTTACCCCCCAGAGCCCCCTGGCACCGGTGCCAGTGTGGGAATTACAGTGTCGAAGTGCTCGAGGGGGCCCTGCCGTGGAGACTTGGTGTGCAGGGAGGTTCCTGCCCTGCCCAGGAGCTTGGAGTGGGGGGATCCCTGCTTGGGGACACTCCTGGGCACCCTCGTGCCAGGGCAGGAGATGGACAGAAGCACTTTGGGGTCACCGGTGTGACGCCGGTGAAATTTGGAATAAAGCTGCAAATAAAATTTTTAATAAATGGGAGAGTTTTGCATGGTTGCGATTGAGGGGACTATGTGTGGGGCTTCCAGTCCCAACTGGGAACACTGGAATAGGGGGGGATGTCTCAATCCCAACTGGGATCACTGGGATGGGGGTGGGTCGAGTCCCACTCCCAACTGGGAGCACTGGGATGGGGGTGGGTCGAGTCCCACTCCCAACTGGGATCACTGAGATCGGAGTGGGTCGAGTCCCACTCCCAACTGGGATCACTGGGATCGGGGTGGGTCGAGTCCCACTCCCAACTGGGAGCACTGGGATGGGGGTGGGTCGAGTTCCACTCCCAACTGGGATCACTGGGATGGGGGTGGGTCGAGTCCCACTCCCAACTGGGATCACTGGGATCGGAGTGGGTCGAGTCCCACTCCCAACTGGGAGCACTGGGATTGGAGTGGGTCGAGTCCCACTCCCAACTGGGAGCACTGGGATCGGAGTGGGTCGAGTCCCACTCCCAACTGGGATCACTGGGATCGGGGTGGGTCGAGTCCCACTCCCAACTGGGAGCACTGGGATGGGGGTGGGTCGAGTCCCACTCCCAGCTGGGATCACTGGGATTGGCGAGATGCCCCAGGTCACGGGTGGGCGTCTCGGTGACACCCGCGGCCCTTTGGGGAGCCCATATGGGGTGGGCACGAGTGTGACACCAACCGCTCCAGCCCCGGCCCGCGGGCACGGGCGGTGTCAGGGCAGGGCTGGCGGTGGCACGGCGCCGGCGTGTGCCAGCCCCGCTGACGTGTGCCAGCGCTGGGATCCCGGCGGGCACCGTGCCAGCCGTGCCAGCCCCGCGCACGTGGCGCCGATCCCCGGGGAGCCGCCGGTGCTTGGAGGTGAGAGCCGAGAGGGACGGGGGGGCAGGAGGGGTCCTGGCCGCACGCCCACCCCCTCTGCAGCGTCCGGCGCCCCGCGCCCCGCGGGTGCCCCGAGCGGGGAGTGCCCGGCGCTGCCGGTGCCAAGCGTGCCGGACCTTTGTCCCCTGGCGCCGAGGGGCCCGCGGGGCCCAGCGCGGCTGAAAAGAGCCCTTTGTCCGGCGCTGGCCGGGGGATTCACTCCCTGCGCCCGTGCCGGCACCGGCACATGACCGCGGCAGGAGCGGCTGCGCCAGCACCGGATCCGGACGGACGGAGCGAGCGGCAGCCCCGGTACGGCCGAGGTGAGGGCGGGTGGGGGTCTGAGCCTTGGCCCCGTCACGGCAGGTGCCACGGTGGGGACCGAGGGTCCTGTCGAGCCGGGAGGGGGTCCCGACTTGGGCTCTGCCGGTGCCACATTGCACTGCCCCGGTTTCGGGTCCCGGGGGGTCCTCGGTGGTCTTTGCGCTCCGCGGGCTGGGTGCGGTTGTGCGGGGCTTGCCGGGGTCAGACGGGACGCGCTGGCCCCGATGAGGCACACGGTGGGGCTGGGGGGTCGGGGGGGCTGTGCCGTGCGATGCCACGGCAGCAGGTGGTTGTGGCGGGGGGCACCGGGAGCCTTTGAAGCCTCCCAGACCCCCCCCGGTGCGGGTGTCGCTGTGCCGTGCACACGGCGGTGACCGCAGCCAGCCAGGGCTGGGCACACGCGTGTCCGCCCGTGTCCACACCCAGCTGTGCACACGCACCAGGGGGCTGCACGCACGCCTGTCCTCGGCTCCAGTTCCCTTTCCTGGTACCGGCTCTCGTTCCGGGTGGCAGCACTGGCTCTGGTTCCTGGAGCACCAGCTCCTTTTGCTGGTGCCAGCTCCAGCTCCTGGCACCGGCTCTGGTTTCTGGTACCAGCTCCGGTTCCTGGCACCGGCTCTGGTTCCCAGCACAGGTTCTGGTTCAAGGCACCAGTTCCCAGGTCCAGCTCGGGTTCCTGGCACCAGCTCTGGCTCCCACTGGCTCCAGCTCCTGTTACCAGCTCTAGTTCCTGGTACCAGCTCCAGTTCTCGGCACCAGCTCCGAGTCCTGGCAGCAGCTCTAGGTCAAGGCACCGGCTCCGGTTCCGAGCACTGGTTCCCGGTACCAGTTCCCAGCACTGACTCCGGCCCCCAGCCCCATCTCCCCGGCTGCACAGAGGCCTCCGGCTCGCAAGCCTCCCCAGCTGCCCGACCACACGCCCTCCTGCAGTGCTGGTGGCCGCAGCCGAGCTCTGTTCCCCGGCCACAAGAGAGCCTGGTGGCCCGCAGGGTGTGAGCGGCACGCTGGAGCCGCGCCGGAGCTATGCCAGAGCCGTGCCACGGCCGTGCCAGGGCCGTGCCAGGGCCGAGCTGGGGCTCCTATCTCATCCCTCCGCCACCGCGCTCCCCTGGGCTTTGAGTGCCGCAGCCGGCGGTGGCCCGTGCCACCATCAAAGGTGCCGCTGCTGTGCCAGGGATGTGGCCGTGCTGTGCCCACAGCCGAGCGCCCAGCCGGGCCGAGCAGCGCCGAGCGGCTGCGGGACTTCCCTGCGGGAGCGCGGGGCGGGCCCAGCTTCGCTGGGAGCGCTGGGCGGGGTTCACCCTCTGCACACTGGTTGCAGTGGTGAGGGTTAACCCTCTCCGTATTGGGTGTACTGGTCACAGTTACCCTCTCCGTACTGGGTGTACTGGGTGCACTGGTCAGTTAACCCCTGTCTGCTCGGTGTACTGGGAGCACTGGTGAGGGTTAACCCTCTCCATACTGGTTGTACTGGGGAGGGTTAATCCTCTCCATACTGGGTGTACCGGGGAGGGTTAACCTTCTCCGTACGGGATGTACTGGGTGCGCTGGTCACAGTTAACCCGTGCCGTGCTGGGTGTGCTGGGAGCTCTGGTCGGGGCTGGCCCTGGTGCTGGCTGAGCACTGGTCGGGGTTGGCCCCCGGTGCTGGGTGTACTGGGAGCACTGGTCGGGATTACCCCCGGGCCGGGCGCGCTGGTCACGGTTAATCCTTCCCGCGCCGGGGGTGCCTCCCCCGCGGGGTGCGCTGGGTGCGGAGGGTGGGGCGCTGAGATAAGGCGCCCCCCGTTGCCCGCCCCCCGCCCCGCCCCTGCCGCGAACCGGAGCTGGTGCCGGTGCCGGTGCGGGCGGAGCCCCCGGGGCCTTTTCCCCCCGGAGCCCCCGCGGTACCGGTGCCGGTGCTCCCCCCCGGTGCCGCATTCCCTCCGGAGCCCTCCCGGTGCCGGTGCCGTTTCCCCCCTGGTCATGCCCCCCCGTCACGTCCCGGCGGACATCGTGGCGCTCGGTGAGTTCCCGCGCGTGGGACCCCCCTCACCCAGTGCCCCGTGGATCCGGGAGCGGCGGGGAGCTGCTCGGAGGATGCTGCGGGGCTGCCGCAGGGCCGGGGGAGGCTGCAGGAGCCGTGGGGGTGGGGGCTGCGGTGTGGAGGGGATGTGCGGGAGGGCTCAGCTGGGGGTGCGAGGGGTGTTCGGGTGCTGAGGTCCGAGTCTGGGGTCGGGGGGAGCTCGGGGGGCGGGGGGGGTCCCTGTGGGTGCCCCTGTGGGCGGGGGGAGGCGGCTGCAGGCCTGGGGCGGAGGGGCTGCGCGGGGGACGTGGGCGATGGAGCCGCTGACTCAGGCTTGGCACCGCGCGCGCCGCGCTGCCCCCCACGCCGCCCCCATCTGCTCCCCCACGCCCGCCCCCCACCTCTTCCCCACGCCCACCCCCCACTGCCGCGGGTGCCGGTGATGCCGGGGGGTCTGGGGGTGCCGGTGATGTCGGTGACGCTGGGGTCCGAGGCTACCGAGAGCGCCGGGCGCTGCGATGTCGGTGATGCCGGTGGGTCCGAGGATGCGGGGCCCGGTGATGCCGGGGCCGGTGGCTCTCCCGGCTTCTGAGCTTCTGCAAATGGCGCCTCGGCCGCGGCAAACGCCCGGTGCTGCCGGCTCCCGGGGGAACGAGCCCGAGCCGGTGTCACGGCTGCGGCGGCGCCGGGGCGGAGGTGGGATCGCGGAGGCGCCGGGATCGCGGAGGTGTTGGGATGCTGAGGGCAGGATCGCGGAGGTGCCGGGATGGCGGAGGCAGCGGGATGGCGGAGGTGCCGGGAGGGCGGGGGCGGGATCACGGAGGTGCCGGGATGATGGAGGCGGGATGGCGGAGGTGCCGGGACGGCGAGGGCAGGATCGCGGAGGTGCCGGGATCGCGGAGGTGCCGGGATCACGGAGGTGCCGGGATCGCGGAGGTGCCGGGATCACGGAGGTGTCGGGATCACGGACGTGCAGGGATCACGGAGGTGCCGGGATCGCGGAGGTGCCGGGATCACGGACGTGCAGGGATCACGGAGGTGCCGGGATCGCGGGGTCATCCCCGCCGCTACCGGCACCCTCCGTCCCGCTCCCCCGGGAGCGCTCCCGGCGCAGAGGGGCTGCAAGCAGCACCGACCCCGCGGGGCGCCCGCCCCGGCCGAAGCCCAGCAGCCGCTCCTGGACACGGAGCCGCTGCCCTGGTGCCGGTGCGGGCTTCTCCCCCACGGCTTCGGTCTGGTTGTTCTGCCCGTGCACGCTCCGGTTGCGGCTGCATCGGCGGGCGCTCCCACGGGA
This sequence comes from Acanthiza pusilla, assembly GCA_036630365.1. Taxonomy (NCBI): domain Eukaryota; kingdom Metazoa; phylum Chordata; class Aves; order Passeriformes; family Acanthizidae; genus Acanthiza; species Acanthiza pusilla. The sequence continues at coordinate 507,252 of JAXCHO010000198.1, read as the reverse complement.
GAGTTCCCGGCGCCGGACCGGCCATCACCGCGGTGGCTCCGTGGGGACTGTGACCCTAGCGACACCGCCCTGCACGGCTCGGCACAGACCCCCATCCCCGGGGCTGGCCCGAGGGGTCCCGGCACCTCCGGGCACCCCGTGATTCTGCCGTGTGTTGAACCGGGCTGGGGTGTGCGGGCGCTGCCGCTGCTGCGGTGCCGGTGCCGGGGGTCCCTGAGGGGTCTCTACCGCAGGAGCCGCGGTCGGCGATGCCGGGGGTACCTGAGGCGCGGAGTGCGGTGGCGATGCCGGGGGTCCCTGGTGCCCCGGTGCCGGGGGGTCCCTAACACACGAAGGCGATGGTCCCGGTACCGGGGGTCCCTGACGCCGTCCCTCCGTTGCAGGAGCCGGGGTCGGCGGGCAGCCGGGGACCGGCGGCGATGGCGGAGGACAGCTCGAGCGGCAGCAGCGGCTCGCCTGGCGCCGGGGACACGCTGCCCTGGAACCTGGGCAAACACCAGCGCTCCCAGCGTGCCAAGGCGGCCGCGGGCAACGGGACGGTGCTGGACCCCGCCGAGAGAGCCGTCATCCGCATCGCAGGTACTGTCCGGGGCACCGGAACGTGTCCGGGGGTCGGGATGTGACAGGGGAGTCGCGCCGTGAGCGGTGGGCTCGGCAGGAGCGGGGGGGAAGGGGAGGGGGTCGGGATGTGTCCGGGGGTCTGGGGCGTGCGCGGTGGGGGGGCGGAGGGGTCGGCGGTGTCTGGAGTCCCGTGGAGCGATGCCGTGGGAGTCCCACGTGGGCCGGGGGACCGAGAGGTGACACCGCGCTGGGAGCTGTGCCGAGGCCGTGGCAGCGATGCCACCATGGGGAATGCCAAGCCGTGCTGTGCCCATAGGGCTTCTAGGGTGTCCCCCCCGCTTACAGCACTCAACCCCCCCGCAAAGAGCCCTCCCCCCGTGGCTATTTCCGTTACACTTCCCTGTCCTTCCCCGCCTCCCTCCCTCCCTCCCTCCCTCCCTCCTTTCCCCCCCCGCTCCCCCCCCCGTCGCCGTCCCCGCTCGAGTTTCGGGGCTTTAAGTCTCTATTTTTAGGGATGACGATGCCCCGTCCCATGGGACCTGTGTCCCCCCCCTGCAGCTCGCCCACGGCTGGGGCTGGGCTCCGGTGGGGGGGGTTGGGGACTGCGGCGGGGCCCCTCAGTGCCCCCCAGGTGGCACAGGGAGATGGAGCTTTAAAAATCCCTCGGTGCTCTTGGGGCTACCGGGGAGGTCCGGGGGGCGTGACGTTCCTGTCCCCACCAGCGGGAGGGCTCGCGGGGGTCTCTGCGAGGGGCTGAGCATTCACTAGGGGAGGGGGCGCCCGGTGTGCCCCTCGAGCGAGGGTAGGGGGGTGAGGGTGAGAGTCAGGGGGTCCCTGCGCCGGCTGTGGGGGGCACCCGGCACCCGCACCCCATCCCTCATCACCTGCGTCCCCAGCCCCACAGTGTCCCCTATCACCCGCTATCCCTGTCCTTTGTCACCCACCCCTCGCCCCCCTTGTGCTCCTCTGGGTACTCCGCGGCCGGGGCCAGCAGTATCGGGGTTCGGGCAGTGCCACATCCCCCGCGCCGTGTGACTCGTGTGGGGGCGCAGAGGATTCCACTTGGCCGATGCCCCGTGGGGTGTCCGTACCCCGCGGGGTGCCCTGCCCCATGGGGTGCCCTGCCCCGAGGGGTGCCCTTCCTCTCGGTGCCGTGTCCGTGGGTGCCCTGCCCCTCGGTGCCGTGTCCGTGGGTGCCCTGCCCCCCGTGCCGTGTCCGTGGGTGCCCTGCCCCCCGTGCCGTGTCCGTGGGTGCCCTGCCCCCCGTGCCGTGTCCGTGGGTGCCGTTTCCGCGCGGGTCACGGCGAGCTTCGGGGCGGTGTCCGGCGGTTCCTTTAAAGGGCTGGGCGGGGGCACGTCCCGTCCCCTGTCCCGTCCCCTGTCCCGTCCCTAGTCCCGTCCCGTCCCCTGCCCAGCCGCGGGGTGCGGGGCCGCCGGACACGCCGGACACGCCGGACACGCCGGGCACGCCGGACCCCGGCCCCGGCAGCCCCCCTCGCCCCCCACCGCCGCCCTCCGCCGCCATGGCCGCCGCCGGCCCCCCTCCCGCGCCCGAGGAGCAGGACTTCATCCAGGCCTACGAGGACGTGCGGGAGCGCTACAAGGGTACGGGACCCCCGCCCCACCGCGGGCCGGCCGGGGGGCGCAGTGGGGCGCCGGCCGCGGGGGGGCCGCGGGGGAGCGCGGCCGCTCATTCCCATAATTGGGCACGGCGGGCACCGCCAGCCCCGGCAGGGGCGGGGGGGCCGGGCGGGGGGCCGGGGGACACGACCCGGCACCGCGGACCCCACGGGAGCCCCACGGGGAGCCCCCCGGGTCGCTGTCCCCGCCGGGGGCTCGGTGCCCGCGGAGGGGCGGGGGGCTGTGCCGGCGGCATCGGTGTCCCCCGGCGGGATCGGTGGCGGCGTGGCGGGGCGGAGGGGTCCCTCCGAGTGGTCTGGGGACAGGGGTGCTGCCGGGTGGCTGAGGGGGGCGCGGAGGGGGCACGGGCGGTGAGGGTACGGCGGCGGGGGCGGCGGAGCTCCGGTGTTCGGCTGTGGCACCGGTGGCATTGCTGTCACTGGTGGCACTGCTATCGCTGGTGGCACCGGTGGCCTCGCGGGGTGCGAGCCCCGCGCTGGGTGGTGGGTCTGACCCCGGTGCTCCCCGCGGTGCCCCCCGGTGCCGGCGCGTGGCCGAGGGCGCCCCGGTGTCGCGGCGTGGGGCCGGCAGCGGCCGCGGCCATGCCCTTACATGGGAGCGGTGCTGCCTGCGGGGGGAGCCCCCCCGGCCCCACGCCGGGGGTCCTCGGGATGAGGGATTCTGGCTGCTCCCACCCGAGCGGGACCCCAGGGTCGGGGCGGTGGGAACGGTGCCCTCACCCTGCAGCCCCTGCTTGGTGCCACCGCCAGCTGTGCCACAGTGCCCGTGTCCCCAGCCTGAGGGACCTCAGTGCTGTCCGGAGTAGCTCCACAGCCCAAGCCTGGCACTTTTCATCGCGGTCCGGGTGCCACCGGCAGGGATGGCACACGGCTCGGCAGCTGTTGTCCCTCACCGGTGCCAGGGCACCGCGGGACAGGTTGGTGCGGCTTGGCTGGTGGTGCTGGGCATGTGGCAGGGGTTCAGTGTCACGGTGTGGTCCCACCGTGCCCACTGTGCTCATTGTCACCATGCTGTCCCACCGTGCCGGGTGAGGCAGGTGCTCATTGTCACCATGCTGTCCCACCTTGCCAGGTGTTCATTGTCACCATGCTGTCCCACCTTGCCAGGTGTTCATTGTCACCATGCTGTCCCACCGTGCTGGATGCTGGTGGTTTTGGTTTTTTGGGTCCCGACGTGGGAGTTTGGTGTCATTCTGCTCCCACCTCACTGAGTGCCGGCAGGTTCAGTGTCACCATGCAGTCCCACCTCTCCCTGGGCCAGCAGGTTCAGTGTCACCATGCTGTCCCACCTCACCGAATGCCAGCAGGTTCAGTGTGACCATGCAGTCCCACCTCTCCCTGGGCCAGCAGGTTCAGTGTCACCATGCTGTCCCACCTCACCCTGTGCCAGCAGGTTCAGTGTGACCATGCAGTCCCACCTCACCCTGTGCCAGCAGGTTCAGTGTGACCATGCAGTCCCACCTCACCCTGTGTTGGCAGGTTGAGTGTCACCATGCTGTCCCACCTCACCGAATGCCAGCAGGTTGAGTGTCACCATGCTGTCCCACCTCACCCTGTGCCAGCAGGTTCAGTGTCACCATGTGGTCCCACCTCACCCTGTGCCGGCAGGTTTGGCACTGTAGGTCCTGGTGCAGGTATTTGGTGTCACCATTCTGTCCCACCTTGTCAGGTGGTGGCAAGTTTGGTATCGCCCTGTGATCCCACCTTGCTTGGTGCCAGCGGGTTCGGTGCTGGTGACACGGGCTGGGTTCAGTGTCACCACAGTCCCTTCTCACTGAGTGTCAGATGGTTTGGTGTCACTCGCTGGGTGCCAGTGGGTGTGGACCCGGAGTGGGGGCTCCTGTCACCCCTCGCCAGGTACCAGTGGGTGTGGGACCTGGAGTGGGGCTCCTGTCACCCCTCGCCAGGTGCTGGTGAGTGTGGGACCCGGAGTGGGGCTCCTGTCACTCCTCGCCAGGTGCTGGTGGGTTTGGTGTCACTTGCTGGGTGCCGGTGGGTGTGGGACCTGGCACAGGGGCTCCTGTCACCCCTCGCCAGGTGCCGGTGAGTGTGGGACCCGGTGCGGGGCTCCTGTCACCCCTTGCCAGGTGCCAGCGGGTTCGGTGCTGGTGACACGGGCTGGGTTCAGTGTCACCACGCAGTCCCTTCTCACTGAGTGTCAGAAGGTTTGGTGTCACTCTCTGGATGCCAGTGGGTGTGGGACCCAGCACGGGGGCTCCTGTCACCCCTCGCCAGGTGCCAGTGGGTGTGGGACCCAGCACAGGGGCTCCTGTCACCCCTCGCCAGGTGCTGGTGGGTTTGGTGCCACGGCTGTGGGGTGGGTGCCGGTGCCCGGCGGCTGAGTGGCCAGAGGGCAGTTTGTCTGGAGGGATGGTGATGTCAGGGCTGAGCCAGCACGGCTGGGAAGCGTCACAAGGCCGGGCAGGCGGGAAGGATGACACAGTGGCGGTGGGCACAGAGCCCATCGGAGCCGGTGATCGCTGCCAGCGCGGCTGGCACGTGCCATCCCCGAGGCTCGGAGCCCTAGGGGACCCAGCACCCACTGCCAGGGACTCTGCCATCCGTGGGGCAGGGACAGAGCTGGCGGTGGGCCTGGCATGGGGCTGAGTGCTGGGGGTGCTGGGGGTCCCCGGATGAGATGGGGGCCCGGAAATTAATGATTTCTCCATTAGAGCTGTGCCTGGTGGGCACTGAAACCAGGCTGGAGGGCACTGTCACCACTGCCACTGTCACTGCGGCACCTGCGCCCCGGGCTTGGCACAGTGTCCATCTACAGTCACCTTTGGGGGACAGCTGGGACACCCCAGCCCTTCACCAGGGTTGTGGTGTGGCGACCATGCCAGGGTCCCAGTGTCCCTGCAGGTGGCTTGTGGTCACAGTGATCACAGTGCAGTGGCCATGCCACAGTCCTTCCCGGTGTCCCTGGGAGTGGACAGTGGCCACAGTGACAGTGTTCCTCCTGGTGTCCCTGGTGCTTGGCTGCTGTCCATGCTGGGATCCCTCCTGCTGTCCCCAGGGACCTGGGAGTGGCTGGTGGCCGCAGTGGCCACGGTGGCTGCAGTGCAGTGCCTATGCTGGAGTCCCTCCTGATATCCGTGGGGCTCATGGGCTGGCCAGTGTCCTCAGTGTGGTGGCCAGCGGCTATGGTGGCTACAGTGTGGTGGCCTCCTGGTGTCCCTAGGGCTGGCTGGTGGCCACAGTGGCCACAGTGTGGTGGCCGTTCCGCAATGTCTCCCGGCGTGCCTGGGGCTCAGGGACTGGATGTGGCTGCAGTGATTGCAGGGTGGCGACAATGTCAGGGTATTTCTCTGTGCCCAGGGCTCTGGGGTGGATGTGGTGTGGTGGCCACAGTGGCCACAGTGGCTGTGCTGGGTCTTCCCTGGTGTCCCTGGGGCTCAGGGGCTGGCCAGTGGCTGTGGTGGAGGGGCTGTGCTGAGTGCCTCCCGATGTCCCCAGGGGTGGCCAGTGGCCACAGCACGGTGGCCATGCCACAGCCCCTCCTGGTGTACCTGGAGTTGCAGGTGGGTGGTGGCCACAGTGTGGTGGCTGTGCTCCCAGTGTCCCCAGGGCTGGCTGGTGGTCACAGCCTGGTGGCCACGCCTCAGCCCCTCCTGCTGTACCCGGGGTCGCGGGTGGCTGGTGGCCACAGTGTGGTGGCTGTGTTCTCCCGGTGTCCCTAGGGCTGGCTGGTGGTCGCAGCCTGGTGGCCATGCCTCAGCCCCTCCTGCTGTACCCGGGGCTGCGGGTGGCTGGTGGCCACACTGTGGTGACTGTGCTCCCAGTGTCCCCCGGGCTGGCTGGTGGCCACGGTGGCCGCAGTGCGGCGGCTGTTCCCGGCTGGCCTTGGGGCTGCTGTGGCCACGCGGAGCTGAGGCTGAGGCCTGGCACCACCAGCTGGCACAGTGCCAGGAGCCCCCGCCAGCCCCCCCAGACAGTGCTGCCAGCGGGGTGAGCTGGGGGGCTCCCCTGCCCCCCTCAGGGACAGACCCCCGCCCCAGTGCTGAGGGGGCACAGCTGGAGTGCAGCCCCCCGCCCCGGGGATGGGTCCCACTGCCGGGGGAGCTGGGCTGAGTGAGCTCGGGGGGCTGTACTGGAATGGGGGGTGGTCGTGGGGGGCACTGTGTGTACTGGGTGGGAGGTGGGGCCGTGCTGGTGGGGGGTCTGTGCTGTCCGGGGGTCTGGGCGGTGGGACCGTGCTGGTGGGGGGGCTGTGCTGTCCTTGGGGAGCTGTGCTTTGGGGGGCTGTGTTGTTGATGGGGGGTCTCTGCTGGGACTCTGCCGTGCCGGGGGGCTGCGGGGCCGGTCCCAGCCGGTGGCGGGGGGGCGGTGTCGGTGCCGCAGGGGCGGGGGGCTGCGGCGGTGGGGCGGGGCTGCGGCCGGGGGGGCGGGACGGACCCGCCCCGGGGCTGCGGGACCGGCCGGCAGCGTGCGGGAGCGCGGGCGGCCATGGAGGGGGCGCGGGGCATCCACCACGAGATCGCCTCCCTCAAAGGTACCGCGGGAGGGGACACCGGGAGGGGTCCCGGGGCCAGGCCCGCGGGGACCGGCGGGGACTCCGCGTCCCGGGGAGAGTTCCGCGTCCGGCGGGGGGGGCTCTCGTCCCGGGGAGCTCCAGCCGCGCCGCATCCCTCCTGTGCCAGTGTCGCAGCGCAGGCAGGAGCGCGGGGGTCGCCGGGGACGCTCCGGCATCGCCGAGGATGCCCCAGCATCGCGGGCATCACTCCGAGTTCCTCGGTGTCAGCAGGCCTCTGCCGGGCAGCGCCGTGCCGGTGCCGTGTTACCGAGCCGTGCTGCAGAGCCGGCGCGCTGGGGCGTGAGTAACGGGCGCCGGCGGATGCCGGTCACGGGGCTGCTGGCGGCCACCGGCCCCTGTGTCACCGCAGCGGGCAGAGAGCCACCGGGGGGCCCGGCACCGCAGCGAGCCACCGGGCGGGGGTCGGGCTGGAACGGAGCCCGGCGAGGGTCGGCATGTACCCGGCGAGAGAGGGGATGGGCCGCGGGAGAGTCGGGATGAAGTCAGCGAGGATCGGGATGGGCCCCGGGAGCGTCAGGATGAAGTCAGCGAGGGTCGGGATGGGATGGACCCCGGCAGGGTCGGGATGGAGCCCGGCAGGGTCGGGATGGACCCCGGCAGGGTCGGGGCGCCCGCAGCCGTGGTGATGCCGCAGGCCCCAGCGAGGGAATGCCGGGTCGTGTCCCCTCCCGCAAAGCTCGGGCTGCGGCGAGGCTGATTTACGGTGAGAACCGTCCCAGCACCGGGACCCCCGCCGGCGCCGGGACCCCTGCCGGCGCCGGGACCCCCGCCGGCACCGGCCTCATTATGAGCCTGTTTCTGGCCGCGGTGCCCTCCGCAAACAGCCGCGGCTTTGTTCCGCTGGGCACGGGGAGCCCCGCGGCCCCGCCAGACCCCAGCACTGGCACCGGCACCGGCGCTGGCACCGGCACGGGGAGGGCAGCGCCGGGCCCGTGGCCAGAAGCCGCTGCCACAACCGCTGCCCGCCCCAGATTTGGGGGCTGCCCCCGCCGGGCTGCCCGAGGGTTCTGTGGGCCGTGTGTCGGGGGGTGGGGGGCGCAGGGGGTGCACGGGGCCGGGGTTGGGGGGTGTCCCCAGCGCCGCGTTCCGCAGCCGGTGCTCCCGGCCCCCCGAGATGCGCTGCGGGGCCGGTGCGGGAAGGCTCTTCCCCGGTGGGTGCGGGGCGGTGCCGGCGCCCTGCCCAGCACGGGGCAGCGGCGGGACGCTGGCGATGGCCCCGCTGTCACATCGCGTTGGATCACGGCGGGCGGCGGGCGCTGACGCGGCACTTCCCGGAGGGAGCCGCCGGCGCGGCCGTGACCCCGCTGCGTGCTGGGGATGCGGGGCCACGGCTGGGGGGACACGCTCCTGCTGTCCCCCACCACTGCCCCCATCCCTTCCCTATAGACGCCCCCATCGCTTTCTCCATCTCAGACACCCTCACTGCCCCATTGCTGCTCCCCATCATTTCTCATCTCTGCCCCCCTATATTTGCCCCCATTCCTGCCCCCATTCCTGCCCCCATCTGTGCCCCCCATCACTCCCTGCATCACTCCCCCTCCTTCTAGTGCCAACCGCTGTCCCCCTTGCTCCTGCCATCTATCCCACCCTGCTGGGGTTCTGGGGTGCTGTGGGGCTCTGTGGGGCTCATGCCGAGGTGGGGCTCAGGCAGGCAACTGGTGCTCTCCCAAGGGATTCACTTTGGGGGGTCTGGGCACCCCAGTGCTCCCAGTGCTCCCAGTGCTCCTGCACCAGCTGTGCTGGGGCCCTGGTGACAGAGGCCCTCTCAAGGGGAGCCTCACTCCCCCACCCAACTCTGCCCTCCGGGATGGCAGCATGGGGAAGTTGTGCAAGTCCTGGTGGGGGCCCTGGTGCTGCCACTGCATTTACATCAGCCCCCGCGGGTTTGGGACCCCCGGGGCCTGGCAGCTCTGGGGCGGGCACCCCACCAGCAGCAGCACCCCATGCCGGGATCACTGCTCCCCACCAGTAATCCCAGTGAACCCCACTGCCACTCGCGGTAGTGCCATAGGCAGGGACAGGGGTGCCGGGGGTGGTGTCCCTCCATTCCCTCAATGCTGCTGGGGGGCTCCTGCTGAGGCCTTGCAGTTTCCCTGTGCCCCGACCTCACTTGCTTGACTGGGGGGAGCTCTGGGGGATTCCGCTCTTTTGGGGTCTGTGGGCCTGGGATCCCCCAGCGTGGGGGACACCCTGGCACCCCAGTTCGTCCCTCCTGCTCTATGGTGTGGATGCCACCCCCACACCCCCCTGGGTATGGCCGTGGAGTGGGGGAGTCCCCCGTGCCGGGGCTCTTCCCACAGCGGTGTTGGGGGTCCCGCTGCAGTGCCGGGGGTCATGCTGGGGTCCCCTCGGTGCTGGTGGGGGTCGTTGGGCGGTTCTCGGTGCCTGGGGGCTCGGGGTGGGGGCAGCTGCCTCATCCCCACCTGCCACCCGGAGGGCGTGGTGTGGCACAGCTGTGCCACCGCCGCGGCTGTGTCACTGCCGGGGAGCGTGGGGGACGTGGGGTCCCCCTGGGGCTGCCGGGACAAACAGGGGCAGGAGCAGAGCAAATATTGACGTGGCAGGATGTGGCTGCCGAGCCCTGCCTGTGCCCCTGCCCGCACCCATGCCCATGCACCTGCTCGCCCCCTGCCCGACCCCCGTGCGGGATGCTCGGGCGAGAGCGGAGGGGCCGTGCCCGGCTCAGGCCCACCCCTCCCGCTCTCAGGGATCCCCGGGCTCGCCGTCCTCTCCGGAGCTCAGGGACACCCACGGCTCAGGGTCCCTCCCCAGGCTCAGGGTGCCCCTCCCAAGCTCAGGGACCCCCGCAGCTCAGTGTCCCCCTCCCCTCGGGCTCAAGGATCCCCGCGGCTCAGGGTGCCCTCCAAGCTCAGGGACCCCCGCGGCTCAGGGACACCCCCCGGGCCCAGGGTCCCCCCGGGCACCCCACGGGGCCGGTCCCGGGGCGGGGGCGGGGCGGGACCCGCGGGGGTTCCCACGCAGGAACCGGCCGGGTGGGTCGGGGCGGGGGGGGAACGGGGAGGTGGCTCCGGCCGTGCCCCCCCCGGGCGGGAGCCGGGGCCGGGGAGGGGCCGGTGGTGAGTCAGGGCTGGGCCTGGGGCCCTCCCCGACCCCCCCGACCGGGGGTGGAGCTGCAGCCGCTCCCGCCGTGCCGGCAGCCAGCGCCGCGCCGTGTCGGATCGCGCCGGGACGTGCCGGGCCATACGGGGCTGTACTGGACTGTACTGGGCTGCGCCGGGCCATACCGAGCCGGGCTGGACCATACTGGGCTGGACTGGACCGTACGGAGCCGTTTTGGAGCGGACTGGGCTGTACTGGACCATACTGAGGTGGGCTGTGCCGGGCCATACTGGGCTGTGCCGGGCCATACTGGGCTGTACCGGACCTTACTGGGCTGTACCATACGGAGCTGTTCTGGACTCTGTTGAGCTGTGCTGGTGAGACGTAACCGAGCCCTGTGCCCTGTGCCTTGTGCCGTGCCCCGTGCCGTGCCACCCGCGCCATGGTGGCGGGGATGCTGATGCCGCTGGAGCGGCTCCGCTCCATCCTGGAGCTGCTGTTCCGTGAGGGTGTCCTGGTCGGGGAGCGGGACGGGTGCCCCCGGCGCACCCACCCGCAGCTGCCCGGCGTGGCCAACGTGGAGGTTCGGCGTGCCATGGCCTCGCTGCGCTCCCGCGGCCTCGTGCGACAAACGGCGGCCTGGCGACACCTCTACTGGTACCTGACCGACGCCGGTGTCGCCCACCTGCGCCAGTACCTGCGCCTGCCGCCGGACGTCGTCCCTCGCTCCCTGCAGCGCGTCCCACGGCCCGCCGTCCCCCGCCCCGAGGCCCGCCGTGCCCCCGCCGCCGCCGGCGCTGGCACCCGCCGGGCACGTCCTGCTGCCGGTGAGAGGCTCTACCGCTGGAAGGACGATGGCGAGGGGCACGTGGAACCCATCGCCGTCACTGCAGGGCAGGGGGTGTCCCGGCCGCCCCCGCAGCCCAGCCCGGCCACAGGTATCAATCAGCGGCCCGGGGTGCTCCTGGTGCTCTCGTGGGTGGGGGCACTCGAGCTCCTCTGCTCGCAGGGGAGGTCTGGGACCAGTCCTTAAGGCCCCCTAAACCCCCCCGGCCAAGGAAGGGGTGGGGGTACCTGCAGGCCCCTGTGCCATCTGGGAGGGAGAAGGGCCCTGGGGGGGTCTCCTTGCTGTGCCCCCTTGACCCCATGGAGACCCTGTGGTCTCTGGGGGATCACGGGGGCTGGGGGCACCGCGGTGCAGGGGGGTGGCTTCGCGGGGTCCCCAAGAGGCCGGTGGGGTGATGGGACCCTGGGCGCTGCAGGGGTGTCATTGCTGCCGCCCTCCCGGGCTCCACCATGGTGGGGAGGGTGGCCATGGGGAAGCTGGGCCGTGCTCTGGGGGGCTGTGCCGTGGGGTGCCCGTGCTGTGGGGCGCAGTGCTTTAGGGCGGCCACGCTGGGGGGGCCATTCCTTGGGGACTTTGCGCCCCGAGGTCCCCACTGGGCCCAGGGTGGGTCGGACAGACGGCGGCAGCTGGGGCGGGCAGTGCTGGTGGGGAGGGGGCTGCGACTGCGGGGGTGTCCCCAACCCCGCCTCCCTGGCGACACGCGATCCCGACACACGATCGGCGGCAGCTGGACCCGGCGGGGGTGCGGGGCGTCCGGTGTCCCAACCCCCCGGGCGGGGCAGCTGCGGTGTCGCCCCGAGGCGGCGGAGAGGGCCCCCCCGATCCCCCCGGGCTGTGAGTCAGCCCGTGGCCGTGGGCAGCCGCCTCCGGTCCAAGTTTCCAACCCGGAGGCGCCGAGCCCGGTCCCTGCCAGCGCCGTGAGTCACCGGCCGGCGGGGGGGCCGGGCCCGCGGCGCTGCTGCCCCGTGGGTGCGGGTCCCAGCAGCACCCACGTCCCGTGGGGACCGGGGGGGGTGTTCTCCCGAGCTCTGGCCCGGGTGTCACATGTCGCGCTGCGCTCCGGGGCTGCGGTCGCCGCCCGATCCTCGCGTGGGGCGCGATCGCAGAGCCTCGGCCGTCCCGTCCAGTCCCGCCGTGGCAGCGGATCCGGCTCCAGGCTTTCCCTCCGCCCCGGGAGCCGCTGCCGGAAAACCCGGCCTGGAGTCACGGCTCGCGGGGACGGGGTCGCCCCGGCGGCGGGGGGCTGCGGGGTCCCCGTGAGGCGGAGGGGATCCCGACACCCCCCCAGCGGCCCCATTTTCCCCCAGCCCGGCGGGCCGGCCTCCTTCTGCGGCGGGGCCGTGCCGAGGCCCTTAGCCCCGGTATAACGGCGACCCCCGAGGTGACGGCCGGGTGACCCGCCCCGCTGCCGGGGGTCCGGGGGTCCTGGGGCGCCGCCGCGGTCGCCCCGTCCCGCCCCCACCCGTGTCATGTTCTAACTCGGGCTTGGTGACGGGCCCCGGTTATTTATATCGACACCCGCTCCCTGCCCGCCCCCCCTGCCCCCGCCGCCACCGGCGGACCCGCGCTGCGCCCTCGCTCCGCGCTCCGCACCTGTCCGCACCCTGCCCGCACCTGCCCGCACCCTGCCTGCCCATGAAGATTGTACCGGGTGGGTGAGACCCGTGGGGGTGCGGAAAGAATGGGGACGGGGGGGGCTGGCGCCGCCGGGGCGCCTTGTCCCGGGATATAAAAAGCCGGGATGAAGGAGACACTCAAGGAGCGGGGGGGGGAAGGCACGGGATGGCGGGGGACACGGGGGGGCCTTGCCGGTGCGACGGGCAGGAGGCGTCTCCGCGCCGCGGTTCGGGAGGGGTTAAGGCGGAGCGGGCGCTGCCCCGTGGGGGCGGGCGCTGGTCCGTCCCTGACCCGCCGAGCCCGGCCGGTGCCGAGCCCGTCCCGTGTCCCGCATGGAGGACACCGGGTCCCTGTTCCCATCGCTGGTGGCGGCGGGACACGCGGCATCCCTCGCCCTGGTGTGGTACTTGCGGCGGCAGCGGGACGAGCCGGGGGGCACCGGTGAGTTGGGCTCCGCTCGGCCCCCCCGCGCTTCGCTCGGCTCGGCCCCTCGCCCCGCCCACCCGCCCTGGGGAAGGGGGAGCCACACGACACCTGCAGCCCCGCTGGGTCCCGAGTGGGTGGGGGGTCCTGGGGGGATCCACGGGGGACCCACCCACCGTGGGGTGGGGGACAAGGGGAGAGACCTCCTGCCCGGGGTTCTGGGGGGCTTCACCTGCCGTGGGGAGCATCCCGGTGGGAGTGGTACCCAAACAGTGGGAGTGGTGGTACCCAAGGATGACTCAGCACTGACAGAGTGTGCCCCCCAGTGCCCCCCCGTGTCCCCCCACCTCCGCTCTGACACTTTCACGAGTGGAGGTCTCGCCAGGAGATTGGGTTGGCACTGGCTTGGCTTCCCCAAACCCTTCCCCAGCATCCCCATCCCGAGGCATGAAGTTGCCAAATAGTTTTGGGGACGGGTATCTGACGACGGGGGGGGGCCGGGAAGGGCCGAGGGGATGCCGGTGTCTGGGGGTCCCGTGAGACCCCCACCCGCACCGCCGGCGCGGCCGCAGTCACCTGCATCCCAGCTGCCGGGGCGCTGCCGGCGGCCCCGGCCCCCCCTCCCGGCACTTTCCAGGGCGTTGGCTGCGGTTTCCGTCGATCTGTGTGCGGCACTGGGCACCGTCACGCGGCCGCCGCCGTGCCGGGACGGCTCCGCTCCCGCGGGGAATCCACGGCCGGGCCCGCGGCCGGTGGGAGCCACGGCGGCCGCTGCCGGTGCCGGTGCCAGATAAGGCGGGCAGGGCACCTTGGCCGGCCCGGAGCCCCCGCTGCTCCCGCCCGGGGGGGCCGCTGTCCCTGGCGCCGGTCCAGCCCGAAGGACACCCCCAAGGTCGCACCTGCTGGGGGCCATCATCCCGCTGCGCCGCGCCGCGCCGCGACCCCCCCGAGCTGGGGGCTCCCGGGGGGCTCCGGCAGCACCGGCTGCTCCCGGTGGTGCTGAGGGCTGCGCTTCTGCGGTCCTTTCGCGTCTCGGGGGTCTTCCACCGGTGGTCCCCGGGCTCGGCTGCGCCGCGCCGGGGCAGTGGGTTTGGTTTTGAGCGCTGTTCCTGAGACCCTCGGGGGCGGGGGGAGAAGAGGGGGGTTCCCGGTGCCAACAAGGGGCTGCCCGGTGCTTGCGGGAGGCTGCCTGGTGCCCACGAGGGGACTTCCCGGTGCCCACGAAGGGACTTCCCGGTGCCCACCAAGGGGCTGCCCGATGCCCATGGGGGCTGCCTGGTGCCCGTGGTGGGCTGCCCGGTGCCCGTGGTGGGCTGCCCGCTGCCCACCAAGGGGCTGCCCGATGCCCGTGGGGGCTGCCCGGTGCCCGTGGTGGGCTGCCCGGTGCCCGTGGTGGGCTGCCCGATGCCCATGGGGGCTGCCCGGTGCCCGTGGTGGGCTGCCCGGTGCCCACGAAGGGGCTGCCCGATGCTCATGGGGGCTGCCCGGTGCCCGTGGTGGGCTGCCCGGTGCCCATGGGGGCTGCCCGGTGCCCGTGGTGGGCTGCCCGGTGCCCACAGGGGCTGCCCGATGCCCATGGGGGCTGCCTGGCGCCCGTGGTGGGCTGCCTGGTACCCATGGTGGGCAGCCCGCTGCACATGAGGGGCTGCCCGATGCCCGTGGGGGGCTGCCTGGTGCCCAAGGGGGCTGCCCGGTGCCCATGGGGGCTGCCTGGTGCCCGTGGTGGGGTGCCCGGTGCCTATGGTGGGCTGCCCGATGCCCATGGGGGCTGCCCGGTGCCCGTGGTGGGCTGCCTGGTGCCCAGGAAGGGGCTGCCCGATGCCCATGGGGGCAGCCCGGTGCCCGTGGTGGGCTGCCTGGTGCCCAAGGGGGCTGCCCGGTGCCCATGGGGGCTGCCTGGTGCCCACGGGGGCTCCCTGGTGCATGAGAGGCAGTACCAGCTGCTCTCGGGTGTCACTTTTGGCACGGTGTCAAAGCAGGTGTTTTCGGGGGACACCCAGCCCGGCCGGGACTCCTGTCCGTGTCTGCATGCCCATGCCCGCGGGGCTGGGGGGCAGAGGGCTGGGGAAGCTCGTGGGGCAGGGCGGGGATGAGGCAGAGCTTGGCAGCCTGGTGGCGGCGCCGGCTGGTTTTGGCAGCAGGATGCCGCTGTTTGTTTGGCCCCGCTCCGGTTTCCAAGGCTGCCAAAGACGTGGCGGCAGTGGGCGGGTGGGGGCCCCAGAGGTTTGGGAACCCCCCCGTGTCCCCCTTTCCGCTTCGCTCAGCTTTTCCACCGCGCTGGCGGCTCTGGCTGTGCCAGGCCGGGAGGGCTGCTGGATGCTGCTTCTGGCCGCAGCTGTGACTCACCGGCCTCGAGGGGCCGTGGCTGGCAACCATCGGCATCCCCAGCACAGCCCCCCCGACACGGCCTCCCCTCCCGGCACCGCCCCTGGCAACCGTGGCGAAGCTCTTCCCGCCACTGTCCCACGTCCTCCGCGGCCGGTGGAGCCGTGGGAAGCGTATCGGAGCCGTGGGAAGCGCGATGGAGCCGTGGGAAGAGTGTCGGAGTGGTGGCAGCGTGCGGGAAGCGTGGCGGGCGTGGCCCGCGCATCCCGCGGGACACGTGTCCCTTTCCAGGCGGTGTTCCCCACTCGCCGCTGCTATCGCCCCGGCTCGCCCCCCCCGCCCCCCCGCCGCTCCTTATCTCCGCAGCACAGATGGGACATTGCTGCCGTGGGGCTGAGCCGTGGGTCGGCACCGTGCCATGCCGTGCCGTGCCATGCCCAGCCCCCACTGCTGGGCCTTGCTGATGACCTGGTTCAACCTGGCTGGCTTGTGCCATGTTGGGTTTTAACGCTAGACCCCCCGAGACTCCCCCGAGACCCCCGTGAGACCCCCGTGCTCCTCGCAGCAGGGATGTGCCTTGCTCCAGCAGCCCCTTCCACGCTCAGTGTGCTGCAGGTGACCTCAAACCACTCCAGGGTGTCCCTGACCGAGGGTCCCGTGCCATCCCATCCCTGAGCCCGGCCGTGCCCACGCTGTGCCCATGCCATGCCCGTGTCCATGCCTGGTGGTTCGAGCCCCTCCAGCTTTGCCCCAGCTGCGCTCTGCCCACACCCGTGCGGGACTGGGGGGTCCCTGCAGAGCAGAGCGGCCGGGGTTGGGCTCCGCTCTGCCCGGGAGCAGGAGGAGCCGGGCTGGCGGAGGCCGTGGGCTGTGTGAGTCACTGGCCGCGGCTCTGGCCGCGCTCCGGGCACGGATTCCGCTACACTCCCACCAGACGCGCTCGGACGCCGAGCGGGGCGGGGGGCGCCGGCCCGGGACGCGCGATGGGCTTCTCGCTCTGCTGCTGTTGCTGCTGCGAGCCAGAAGCAGGTGACCTGCGGGCCGGGGGGTCGGGGAGATCGGGATGCCGTGGCGTCCCCCAGGACTCCCGTTCCCGCCGCAGGCACAAATAGCTCCGGCCCTGCGTGTGCCGGAGGACTCATCGGGACGCGGCGTTGGGCACAGGGGGTCCCGGCAGCCTGGGGTGGGTCGGTACCGTGGGGACCCACAGGAAAACACTCTGAGGGCTCCCCTTGGCACAGGGACCCCTGTGGGGAGAGGAAGCCGGAAGGAATGGATGCTGGAGTAAGCGGTTCGTGGTGGGGGGCACGAGATGCCCCCACTCCGGGAGCTCTGTGGGTGTGGAGGGGCAGGGACGTGGGTGATGGAGATGTCGGGGTGCCCCGTGCATGCAGTACCGGGTGGTTCTGGGGGTACCGGGCAGAGGGGTGCGGGTTGGGGGGAACGGGGAGTACTGGGCGCTGTGTGGGGCGCAGAGTCCCAGCCCCGGGGTGCTGAGTGCGGGAGGGGGTGTCCAGTCCTGAGATCGCCCCGAGGTGTGGGGTGGCGTTTCCCCTCGGGTTACAGGGTGTCCATCCCGGATCCCTCCGGTTTCCCCGGGTGCTGCGGGCGGTGGCGCAGCCGGGACGGCCGGGGGCAGGGCGGGGCGGAGCGGGGCGGGTCCCGCCCGTTTCCCCCCCCCGCCCGCCCGTCCCGTCCGCCCGGTGCCGCCGGTCGGTCCCGGCCGTGGGTCCGTCGGTCGGTCGGTGGATGGTGGGTCCCGTCCAGTTCCGTGCGGTGGAGCGGCGCGGCCATGTCGAGCCCCGGTCGCGGGGGGGACTGGCTGAGCGGCGGCTCCGGGCCCGAGCGGCGGCGGTACCTGAGCGCCCGGCTCTGCTGCACCGGTGACCGAGGGGAGCGGGGCCGCGGGGGGGCACGGGGGAGGGAGCGGGGGTGTCCCAGGGAGGGAGGGGGGCGCGGGGGGCTCGCGGCGGGGGTGCGAGAGCGGCGGGACGGGGGGAACGGGGAGCGGCGGGAGGGCGGGGGGGAGACGGGGAAGGGCGGGGTATGCGTGAACCCCCCCTTGAGCAACGCCCCTTCTGTGACCCCGCCCTCAGAGCCAGGCTGAGCTGCGCTGAGTTTGGGGCGGGCTCAGCCGGGAGGGTGTAAGTTTGTATGTTTGTTTGTGTGTGTGTGTGTGCGTGTGTGTGTCTCTGTGTGTGTATGTGTGAGTGTGTGTGTGTCTGTGTGTCTGTGTGTGTGTGTGCGTGTCTCTGTGTCTGTCTGTGTCTCTGTGTGTGTATGTGTGAGTGCGTGTGCGTGCACACGTGTGTGCGGGTGCACGTCTGCTCACGTGTGCACCCGCGAACACGCGTGTGTGTACACCCGTGTGTGTCCGTGCACTCGGGTGTGTACAGGCGTGCATGTGTGTGTGTGAGAGTGTGAGTGTGAATGATGCTCCATGTGTGTCTGTGCGGGGCTGTGTGTGCATGTGAATGAGGTGCTGCACACGTGTGCTTGTGTGTGTGCGCCCATGTGTGTGTGTGCATGTGTGTGTGTGCATGTGAGTGAGCTGCTGCACACGCATGCTTCTGTGTGTGCATGTCTGTGTCTGTGTGTGCACACACATATATGTGCCAGCGCACACGTGTGTGTGAGCATCTGCACACCTTTGCAGGCCATTGCACACGTATGTCAGTGTACACATGTGTGTGTGCACACATGTGTCCTGGTGCATGTGTGCAGTGGCGCACAGATGTGTTCTGTGCGTGAGTGTGTGTGCGCCCCTGCACACTCACATGTGTGTGCTGCTGCTCGTGTGTGTGTATGTCTTCACACATGTGTGCGCATGCCGGTGTCTGTGTGTGTGTCTATGTGTCTGTGTGTCTGTGTGTGTGTCTGTGTGTCTGTGTGTCTGTGTCTGTGTGTGTGTCTGTGTGTCTGTGTGTCTGTGTGTCTGTGTCTGTGTGTGTGCATGCCATGTGTCTCTCTGTGTGTGTGTGTCTGTGTGTGCACACCGTGTGTGTGTGTGTGTCTGTCTGTGTGTCTGTGTGTCTGTGTGTGTGCCTGTCTGTGTGTCTGTCTGTGTGTGTGTCTGTGTGTCTGTGTGTGTGTCTGTGTGTCTGTCTGTGTGTCTGTGTGTGCAGGCCGTGTGTCTGTGTATCTGTGTGTCCGTGTGTCTGTGAGTCTGTCTGTGTGTTTGTGTGTGCAGGCCGTGTGTCTGTGTGTCTGTCTGTGTGTGTCTGTGTGTGTGTCTGTGTGTGTGTCTGTGTGTGCATGCTGTGTGTCTGTGTGTGTGTCTGTGTGCACACCGTGTATGTGTGTGTGTCTGTGTGTCTGTGTGCATGCTGTGTGTCTGTATGTCTGTGTGTGTCTGTGTGTGTGCCTGTCTGTGTGTCTGTGTGTGTGTCTGTGTGTCTGTCTGTGTGTCTGTCTGTGTTTCTGTGTGCATGCTGTGTGTCTGTGTGTCTGTGTGTCTGTGTGTGTGTCTGTGTGTCTGTGTGTCTGTTTCTGTGTGTCTGTGTGTCTGTGTGCATGCTGTGTGTCTGTGTGTCTGTGTGTGTGTCTGTGTGTCTGTGTGTCTGTGTGTCTGTCTGTGTGTCTGTGTGTGCAGGCCGTGTGTCTGTGTGTCTGTGTGTCTGTGTGTCTGTGTGTGTGTCTGTGTGTCTGTCTGTGTGTCTGTGTGTCTGTGTGCATGCTGTGTGCATGCTGTGTGTCTGTGTGTGTGTCTGTGTGCACACCGTGTATGTGTGTGTGTCTGTGTGTCTGTGTGTCTGTATGTCTGTATGTCTGTGTGTGTCTGTGTGTGTGCCTGTCTGTGTGTCTGTCTGTGTGTCTGTGTGTGCAGGCCGTGTGTCTGTGTGTCTGTCTGTGTGTCTGTGTGTGTGTCTGTGTGTCTGTGTGTGTGTCTGTGTGTCTGTGTGTGCAGGCCGTGTGTCTGTGTATCTGTGTGTGTGTCGGTGTGTCTGTGTGTCTGTGTGTCTGTGTGTCTGTGTGTCTGTGTGCATGCTGTGTGTCTGTGTGTGTGTCTGTGTGCACACCGTGTATGTGTGTGTGTCTGTGTGTCTGTATGTCTGTGTGTGTCTGTGTGTGTGCCTGTCTGTGTGTCTGTGTGTGTGTCTGTGTGTCTGTATGTCTGTGTGTGTCTGTGCATGCCATGTGTCTGTGTGCGCACACTCAGCTCCCCATGCCACCCACCCTGGGGTGCTCCCACACCTTAGGGACCTCCTGCCATCAGCGCCCCGTGTGCCCCTCCTGCCGCCTCACGTCCCCCTCGTGTCACCGCGGGGAGCCCCTGGCGCTGACCCTCTCTCCGGTGGTGTCCCCCCGCTCCCGGCTCCTCACGCTCCCCGCGGTGCCGACACCCTGCTCGCCGCCGGCGCCTCCCGGCACTCCCTGGCGTGGGGCTCGAGGTGTCCCCCAACCCTGAGTCCCCGGGCCGGTGCCGGGAACTCCCGCAGCGCTTTGCTGCCCCGCTGTCCCGGCCTGGTGCGTGGCGGTGTCCCCTGGCTGTCACCACGGCGCTAGGTACGTTCCGTGCCCGCGGGTGCCCGCGGGTGCCGCAGGGTGCGGGTGCCCGGCGCAGTGTCGAGGTGGGGGCGGCTCGGCGGGTCCCGGGGGCTCCCTCAGAGACGCCGTGGGAGGGAGCCGGGCCGGCCCGGTGGCGTCGGCAGCCGCGGGCGAGGCTGAGGCGCTCCTGCCCGGCCGGCCCGGCTGGCCCGGGAGCCGCCGGAGCCGGGAGCTGCCAGGGCCGGGAGCCGGGAGCCGCCTGCCCCGGGAGCCGCCGGGGCCGGTGCCAGGAGCCGCCCCGTCAGGTCTTCAAAGCGCCCGCTCTGACGCCGCCGCGTTCTCTCGGTCGGTAGCTGTCGGTGCCGGGGGGTGCCGGTGCCGGGGGTGCCGGAGCGGCGGTGCCGTCCCGTCCCTCACCCCGGAGCGATCCCAGGCTCTCGGTCGCGCCTCGGGACCCACCGGTCCCGGCCCCTACTCGGCACGTCGGGAGCTGTTCGGCCCGTGTGAGAGCGGTGCCAGAGCAGAACGGTGCCACCCTTCAGTGGCACCTCCGTGTCCTTCTCCCGCCTGGTGGCACCTTCGGCCGTGTCGCGGTAGCCGCGGCTCCGGGGTGTCCCTGCCTCCCCCGACGTGCGTCAGCAGGGCTCCCACCGCGCTCCGAGCGCCAGATGTGCCTATGCCAGATGTGCCTGTGCCAGATGTGCCTGTGCCAGATGCGCTCTCGGCGGAAAAATGTGCGTGCCGAGGCTGGGGCCGGGCCGGTGCCGCCCGCATTCCGCGGCGGCCGCGCTGGCTCTGCCCCAGCGGGCATCGGGCCGGCCGCGGCAGCCGCTCCCTGACGGGCCCCTGCCCCCACAGGGTGTCACGGGTGGGTGTCACGGGTGGGTGTCGCGGGTGGGCGGGGGCCGGCGGGGCTCCCCGTGGCGCCGCGGGCGCGCGGTTGGACCGTGAGTCACGGCAGGACACGGCCACGGCCCCGTGTCCTTGGACTCCACACTGGGGACGGGCAAAGCTCGCCGCTGCAGAATGGGGGTGCTGGGGCGCAGACGTGGGCGTGGGATGTAGGGCACGGATGTTGGGGTGCAGACGTGGGCGTGGGATGTAGGACACGGATGTTGGGGTGCAGACGTGGGTTTTGAGGCACAGATGTCGATGTTGGGGCACAGGATCTGGGCCCAAGGGCACTGACGTGTATGTCGGGGTGCAGACCTAAGGATTGGGGTGTTGGCCGTGCCAGGCTGGCAGTGCTTAGGGCACCCGCAGCTGTACTTTCCCCAGCAGCTGCCACCTTTGCCGTGGATGACGTGGGTGACGTTGGTGACATGGGTGCCGCGGGTGCTGCCACGGGCAGGACTGCCAGCTCCATGTCACCCCAAGGGGCTGTGGATTCTCAAGCACCCCGGAGGTCCCCAACCCCGAGTGCCCCAACGAGGGACGTCCCGGGGGGATGCAGCACCCGATGGGGCACAGCCCCTGAATTCCCCCTGTGGTGCCCACACCCGACATTGTCACCCATGGGGGGCGTGTGGTGGGAGATGAGTCCCTGGGGGAGGGGGATTCCTGAAGTGTTGCCAATGTCCCTGCCCGACGCGAGCACCCGTGGGTGCTGTGGGGCACAGGGGAGGGTGTGGGGTGCTGTCCTGGGCTGTTTGTCAGGCACGGAGCTGCTGTGTGCATGGGGGCACCCGGGGAGTCTGTGGGGCTCAGTTCCCCATCCTGGGGGATCCTGCAGCCCAGGGGATTGGGACCCTGAACCCCCCAGGAGGGGCCCCAGGAATCTGAGCCCCTCAAGTGTGGGACCTGGGACCGGGGCTGGCAAACCTGGGGGGCTTGAGCCCCAGGTGGGGGGAGCAGGGGTCCTACAGCGCTGGGGCGTGGGTTGGGGGTTCTGGCGTGATCCCTGGGCTTCGGGACTGGATGGTGCCAAAACCCCCAGAGGGACTGAAGGTCCCAGCCGGGGGCTGGGGAGCCCCTGACCATGGGGCCAGAGGGGTTCTGGGGACCCTCAGTGTGGGGCCAGGGGGTCTTGAGCTGGGAACCTGGGGACCTGAGCCTCCGGAGCTTGGAGACCTGGTGGTCCTGAGGTGTGGTGACTGGGGGTCCAACAGCCCCAGATCGTGAGTCCCAATCCCCCCGGGCTTGTGAACCTGAGGGTCCCAAGGCCCCGAGGTGTGGGGCAGGGGGTCTGACCGCCCTGGGCGAGGGGTGAGTGGTTTCTGAGCACCCCGATCTTCAGGAACGAGGGTCTCGCTCCCCACGCTTGCAGATCCGGGGGTCTCGCAGCTCCGTGTGTGGGACGGGGGCTGTCGGCTCCCCGTGGAGTTCCCCATGGCTACTCCGTGGGTCCGTGCCCCATCCCGGCTGCGGACGCGGGGAGGGAAGGGTTAAAGCGGCGCCGTGGGCTCGGGAGTTTCCTGTGGGCAGGGTCGGGGCGTGGGGCGGGGGGCGGAGGGAGGGAGCCCCGTCTCCTCCCCGGGCCGCCCCACTCGCGGCGGGACCGGCGGCGGAGCGGGAAGGGAGAGCAGCTGTGTCGGGGCTCAGCATGTCCCGGCCGCGGCGCAGCTCGGAGGAGGCTCCGGCGGTGACCGCCCGAACGGGCTCCGAGGACAACCTGTACCTGGCCGTGCTGCGGGCGGCCGAGGGCCGCAAAGGTACCGCGGCGGGGGACGTGGGGAGCCGCCCCACCATGGCATCCCCCACCTGGGGCGGTGTCCCCAGGCCAGGCTGCGGGCAGACCCCCACACCAGGGCGGTGTCGCCGGGGGACACCCCATGCGGAGTCCGTGTCCCTGGGGCTGTGGCCCCCGGGCAGGCCGTGGGGCAATCCCCACCCCAGAGCGGTGTCCCTGGGGCAGCGCTCCATGCCGGGGCGGTGTCCCCAGATCGGTGTGCCCAGGGCAGCCTGCGGGTCTGACCCCCACGCCGGGGCGATGTCTCCGGCCAGGCTGTGGGGCAGACCCCCACGCTGGGGCGGTGTTTGCGGGGCGGGCTGTGGGGCAGAGTGGGTCAGACCCCACGCCGCCGCCCAGCCCCATCCCCATCCCCGGTGCCCGTCGGTCGCTTCCTGCCACGCCCTGCCTGGCCGCCCTGGCCTGGCCGCGGCTCTCGTTCTGCGGCCGCCGCGGGGTGGGCGCAGCTCCGGGGACCACTTGGGTGTCAGCGTTGTGGGCGCGGGTGCCGGGCTATGGTGTCGGTGCCCCCCGCTCGGCGCGCACTGTGCCCCACGTTTCCTTCCTTCCTTCCTCTCGCACCGTGGCCACTCCCGGTCCGGCACGCCCTGGCTGTGCCGCTGAGCGCCCGTGGGCCCGAGGGCCGATTCGGGCTGTGCAGCAGCATCCCCGGGTGCTCTGCCGGGTGCTCTCCCGGGCGGGGGGTGTTGGCTGTGGGGCGCTGGGTGCCGCGTGGGCAGATCCCAGCACGCTCCGGCAGGGCAAGACGCAGCATGCGGCACCAGGCTCGCCACGGCGAGGGCAGGGGTTGTTGTGGCAGCCGCAGCACCCGTGGCATCGCCCTGAGTTTATGGGGTGTCACTTCTGGCCTCCAAGCCCTCCTGGGCATCGGGCTGGGTCTGGCGCTGGCGGTGACGCTGGGGACCCAGCGGGAGCGGGGACAGGAGGATGGGTGCTGGCAGTGGGGTGCAGGGGGCTCAGCGGGGTGCGGGGCAGTGGGCGCTGGTAGCGGCTGCTGGGGGGTGGGTGCCGTGCGGTCCCGGGTGCCCTTCCCAATGCGTCACGATTCCCATCCCATCCCCTAATGACAGGGCAGCGGACAGGGAGTGCCGTGACTCACTGCAGCCCTGTTGGCCCTGTGCCCACAGAGAAGGGTGTCCCGGGGATTGGGGTGTCCCGAGGATTGTGGTGCCCCGGGTGTCCCACAGCTCTGGCAGTGCAGACGGTGCGTGGGCTCATCTTGATCCCATACACATCCCACCAGGGCCCTGCCCGCGGGGCCAGGGCTGTGCCAGGGTTGTGCTGGGACAAATGCCCCATGGCCTCATCTCTGCACCATACCCATCCTGCTCAGTCAGTGCCCGCTGAGCCCAGGGCAGTGCTGGGGCTCCTCGCCGCAGTGCCAGGGGACTCAGGGTTCGGTGGGCACCTCCTTCTCTGAGCAGTCACAGAGCCACAGAATATTCCGAGTTGAGAGGGATTCCACAAGGATCACCCAGTCCAGCTCTTAATTTGTCCATACCGAGGTTGAACCTGCAACCTTGGCATAATTAGCACCACGCTCTGGCCAACTGATCTAATCTCAGCGCTCGGTGTTGAGGTGCTGCTGGGTGCTGCTGGGTGCTGGTGGGTGCTGGCACGCTGGGGCCGATCCCCGTTAGCTGTTTCCTTTCCCCACACCCCGTGACTCACCGTGGTTCCCCAGAGCGGTTGGCTCATCGTTTCCTGCGCCAGCCATGCCCTGCGGTGCCACCGGCGGGGCCTGGTTTTTGCCATGCCCCTGTGACCGTGACCCTGGTGCCGCAGGCTCACCTGTCCCTCTCCTCTCTTGCAGATGAGCGAGATCGTGTCCAGAAGAAAACCTTCACCAAATGGGTCAACAAGCACCTTATCAAGGTATTGGGCACTGCCAGTCCAGCGGGCACCGCTGCCGGCACAGTCCCTGGCCCCAGGCCCCGAAGCCCCTCCAGGCACAGCCCTGTGTGTGGGATGCAGCAGTGGAAGGTCCCCGGTGCCAGTGCTGGTGCTCCTGTGCCACACCTGTGGTTGAGGCCTCTCAGCTGCCTCCATGGTGGTGGTCTGCCCTTGCAGGCGGGATCTGTCTCCCTGCTGCCCTCCCACGTATGCCAGGAGGGGACAGTGCCCCTGGCACGTGGGGACGTGTCCTGTGCCTTGATGCCCTCAGTCCTGTCCCACTCCTGTCCCCATTCCCCGGCAGTGTGCTGGCGCCCATTGCCACAGGCAGAGCCCCACCTTGGCACCTGGCACTCACTGGAACATCCCCCAGCCCCCGCGCCAATGTCTTCCCACGTATCCCTGACCCCGCAGTGCCACCATGGTGCCACCATGTCCTGCCCATCCTGGGTCCCCTCTCTGCTCTCTCCTAACTGCTCTCTTCTCTCTGCCCCGTGCAGCACTGGCGAGCAGAGGTAGGTCCTTCCTCTCTCTCTCTCTGTCGCACCGCGCTCCTCCTCTTTGCACACCCTCCTTTCCCCGCACTGGGGATGGACCACTGGGGCTGCCGCTGTGGTAGGCAGTGGGTCTGACCCCTTCACGGTGGGTGGTGGGTCCGACCCAGCATGGCGGGCACTGGGTCTCTGTGCATGCCAGAGTGATGCCAGAGTGACGCTGGAGTGATGCCGGAGCGATGCTGGATCCATCCTGGCACGGGGGGAGCTGCTGTGTGGTTTTGGGGGAGATGTGGCACTGGGGACACCAGTAGCACTTGGGGCTGTGTGTGAGCACCTGCTGCTCTGGGGGGGTCACAGGGTGTCCACCTCGGTGCTGGCTGGTGGGGGGAGGGGGATGCTCAGCTGCCCCTGGCCTCCCTGACACTGTTACTGTCCCCACAGGCGCAGCGCCATGTCAACGACCTGTACGAGGACCTGCGGGACGGGCACAACCTCATCTCGCTGCTGGAGGTGCTGTCGGGTGACACGCTGGTAGGTGCCACGCTGCCCTGCCCCGCCCCGCACTGTCCCCAACTCCGCGCCGTGTGCCGGCACCCCTCCGCCGGCTGTCCTCATCCTCGTCCTCACCCTCGCTGCCTGCCTCTGTTCCCTCTCTTCCCGCTTGGCCGTCGGTCTGTCCCGGTGACCCCCGAGTGCCCGCGCCCCCCGCCCCCGCCTCTAACCTCTCTTTGCTTTGGTGCCCTCTCTGCTTCCTGGCGCCGGCCCCCGGCCCCCGGCCCACCGCCGCCTTTGCCTCCTCCTTCTCCTTCCTCTCTCTGCTCCTCTCCGCTCGGCTCGGCTCGGCCGGGGCAGCCCCGGGAGCGCGACGTCCTCCGGACCTTGCGGTTGGTGAGTGGTTCTGCTGTCAGCTCTTGGCATGGCCCCGCATGGCGACCGGTGACACTGGCACGGAGCAGTGCCGAGCATGTCCCAGGACTCTGTCTGCATGCCATGTGCCATGTGCCGTGTGCCATGCCCATCCCAGTGGTCCGGCCGTGTGCCATGCCTGTCCCAGTGCCATCCCGGTGCTCTGGCTGCATGCTGTGCCTGTCCTGGTGCCCCCTGATGCCGAGTGCCGTGGGGGTGGGTTTCCCTGGGCCACACCTCAGTGGCAGCAGCAAGAGAGAAGTCATCTTCCACAAGCAGCATCGCTGGGAGCGATCCCGCCGTGCTGGGCATTGTCAGGCTGGAGCAGGACTGTGGCTCCTGGCACCACAGCAGGACATGCTGCTGGCTCTGCAGCGTGGCTGGCCAGGGGGGTGGCACCATGGCCACCAACTCCCCAGGTCTCATGCCAGAGCTGGCCCTGGCCCCGAGCAGCTGCGGGTCCATGGTGGCCCCGTTCTGTGGGACAGAAGGGACCCTGGTCCATTGCTGAGTGGCACGAGGGGGTCCATGCACTCCCCAGTTCTCCCGGCAGCCAAAGCTGGGCTTAGCTGGTGCAATGTCCACATTGCCGTGGGGCAGGAACATGTGGGGGGTCTGTCTGGGCAGGACTCAGGGGACCCTGGCTGGGACCCACAAGTTTGGGGGGGCTCACCCAGCTTGGCAGTTCCTCGTCCTGCTGAGGGGACACTGGAGCTGGTGGCGAGGGACCATGGTGGCCGGAGATGTGGCGCTGCCAGGACCGCGGTGCATTGGCGCTGAGGCCAGCACGGGTCCCGCCTGGGCAGTGGCTGCCGTGCCCACACTTGGGGCACTCGGGATGGCTCACACATTCCCTCGGGATGGCTGCGATGGTCCCGGTGCTGCCGGGCGCGGCGTGGGAACAGCCTGTGCCGGCGGGATCGCGGGGGGAGCATGGGGAGCGTCCCCACCCCTGCAGGGGCAAAGTGCGAGGGCGGGTGCCATCGGCATGTGCGGCGCTGGGAGGGGCCGGATGGTGCCGGGGGGGTGGGGGGGTTGGGGTGGCAGGACAGTGTCACGGCATCGTGGCGGGGCCATGGCTGTGAGGGGGACAGGGGGGGTGTCGTGGCGCCACAGCCGTGGCCGTGCGGGGGGGCTGCGGTGGCAGGACAGAGCAGGGCTGTGTCCACTGTGGCCGCACTCACCGCCCCTCTCTCCCCCAGCCCCGGGAGAAGGGCCGGATGCGCTTCCACAAGCTGCAGAATGTCCAGATTGCCCTCAACTACCTGAAGCATCGGCAGGTGAGAATGGAGTGGGACCCCTGGGATGTCCACAACCCCCGGGGGATGTCCACAACCCCCAGGGCCGTGCCGTGCTCTGCCACCCCTGAGCCATGGGATGTCCATAACCCCCGGGGGATGTCCATAACCCTGGGGCCGTGCCGTGCTCCACCACCCCTGAGCCATGGGATGTCCATAACCCCCGGGGGATGTCCACAACCCCCAGGGCCGTGCCGTGCTCTGCCACCCCTGAGCCATGGGATGTCCATAACCCCCGGGGGATGTCCATAACCCTGGGGCCGTGCCGTGCTCTGCCACCCCTGAGCCATGGGATGTCCATAACCCCCGGGGCCGTGCCGTGCTCTGCCACCCCTGAGCCATGGGATGTCCATAACCCCCGGGGGATGTCCATAACCCTGGGGCTGTGCCATGCTCTGCCACCCCTGAGCCATGCGTGCCCCGTGCTGCAGGTGAAGCTGGTGAACATCCGGAACGATGACATCGCCGATGGCAACCCCAAGCTGACACTGGGGCTCATCTGGACCATCATCCTCCACTTCCAGGTGAGCCCGGCAGGATGGGGATGGGGGCAGTGGTGCTGAGGGACCTCCTCGGGCCGGTCTGGTGTCCAGTGGGGCAGGAGCGGTGTCACTGCCAGCTGCCACCCAGAGAGTGTCCCCGTGCCCGTGCTGGTGCCCGTGCCGGTTCCCAGAGTAACAGCTGTGTCCTGGCAGATCTCAGACATCCAGGTGACGGGGCAGTCGGAGGACATGACAGCCAAGGAGAAGCTGCTGCTGTGGTCGCAGCGGATGGTGGAGGATTATCAGGGCCTCCGCTGTGACAACTTCACCACCAGCTGGCGGGACGGGCGCCTCTTCAATGCCATCATCCACCGGCACAGGTGGGTGCCACGGTGGAGCCGTGTGATCCACGGCAGGCGTGTGCTCAGCCGTGCCGATCCCGCTCGGGGCAATGCGAGCGCGTGCTCCTGACGAGTCCCAGCCCATCGGCTGTGCCGTGCCCACCACAGCGTGCTAGGGCGCTGGCAGGCAGGTCCCCGCGGGTCCTGCCGGGACCGCTGCGTGCTTTTGGGGAGAGAAAATATGTGCAGGCCTGTGCCAGGTGGGGGGAGTCACCTGCAGTGTGCCACGTCACAGCTGTGCCCTCCTCCGCACCGAGGCACTGCCACACTGAGCTTGGCCCCGCCGGGGAGCCCCAAGGGGGGCCAAGGTGTCAGCCCCACAGCTGTCAGCCCCATGCAGGGTTGGGGTGACCAATTTTCAGGACATGCGGGCTCTGACTGTGCCAGGGTTCCTGCTGTGGGTATCCCCAGCTCCTCGTTTCCCCATGCTGGCTGTGGGGGTCTCCCCCGCCACCGGTGCCCCTGGTGTGGGGTGTGGGGTGGCCGGGCAGGAGTACAGGCAGAGGAAGCAGCCCTGGCGGCCCCAGGAAAGGGGGGACTTGCCCTCCTTGGGGTTTTGGGGTCCCCACAGCCCCGCTGATATCTGCTGACCCCCCACTCACAGGCCAATGCTGATCGACATGAGCCGGGTGTACCGCCAGAGCAACCTGGAGAACCTGGACCAGGCCTTCACCATCGCCGAGCGGGATCTGGGGGTGACACGGCTGCTGGACCCCGAAGGTACAGGCTGGGGTGAACCGGGGGTCCCTCTGCAGGGCCCCATCCCTCCCCACCATGGGATGTCCCCGCCTGACCCCATCCCTCCCCGCAGACGTGGACGTGGCGCAGCCAGACGAGAAGTCCATCATCACCTATGTGTCCTCGTTGTACGATGCCATGCCGCGCGTGCCCGAGGTGCAGGACGGCGTCAAGGCCAATGTGAGTTGAGGGGCCGGGGGGTCACTGCTGCTGCCACCCCCTGCAGTGTCACTCCCAGCCCCACACGTGTCCCCCTCCCCAGGAGCTGCAGCTGCGCTGGCAGGAGTACTACGAGGTGGTGACGGGACTGCTGCAGTGGAGCCGGCAGCACTCGGCGCTCTTCGAGGAGCGTCGCCTCCCTGCCAGCTACGAGGAGATTGAGGTGAGGCCACCGGCACAGGGGTGGGGGAGGACAGGGACGGTGCTGCCATCCTGGCACGGGCATGGGGATGGACACAGAGACAGGCACAGGGATGGTGCTGCCATCCTTCCATGGGCAGGGGGATGGACACAGACAGGGACAGGGACGGTGCTGCCATCCTGGCATGGGCATGGGGTGGACACAGAGACAGGGACAGGGACGGTGCTGCCATCCTGACACGGGCAGGGAGATGGACACAGACAGGGACAGGGACGGTGCTGCCATCCTGGCATGGGCAGGGGGATGGACACAGACAGGGACAGGGATGGTGCTGCCATCCTGGCACGGGCATGGGGATGGACACAGAGACAGGGACAGGGACGGTGCTGCCACAGGGATGACCAACCCTGGAGCCACTGGTAGCTGGGGCAGTGTGTGGCAGGCTCCCAGCTGGCCGGTGGCCCACCATGGGTGGCTCATGTCCAGTGTGGCTGCACCCATGGCAGCACACGGCCAGCTGTGCCATGTCACAGGTCACCAGGACACCTGGGTGTGGCTGTGGCGCTGAGCCCCCACTGTGCCAGCCTGGGGGTCTGCAGGGTTTGGGGGCTCGGAGCCGTGACAGAGCCGGGTGCCCCATGAAGGGGGGGCCGCTCTGACTCACCCTCCCTGGCTCTGCCGTGAGTCACCGCTGGCAAAGCCCGGCACGGCCACTTCCTTCCCGCGGCTCTGCACACACGGAAAATTGAAGAGGGGGGTGAAAGGGCGGATGCTTGGGGAGGGGGCAGCGGCAGCTGGGGGTCCCCGCTCAGCTGCTGCCCCCCCCCGGCAGATCCTGTGGCGCCAGTTCCTCAAGTTCAAGGAGACGGAGCTGCCGGCTCGGGAGGCCGACAAGAACCGCTCCAAAGCCATCTTCCAGGCGCTGGAGGTACCGCGCCAAGGGCTGGGCGGGGCTTGGAGGTCCTGAGGGGTGACGCTCCTGGGTGTTTGGGATCTCAAGGGGTGGGGGGACTGAGGGGGAGACCCTGGGGTGGAAATCCGGAGGGTCTCCGGTCCTGAGGGTTGGAGGTGCTGAGTAGCCAGGGATTTCGAGAAGCTGGGGATGTGTCCCAAGGGGATGATAGTCCTGTGGGGCTGGGGGCCTCGGGGGGCTCTGGGTGTGTCCCAAGAGGATGATGGTCCTGGGGGCTGTGGGTCTCAGGGTGTCAGGGGTCTTGGGGGGTGTGGGGTGGGTCCCAAGGGGATGATGGCCCCAGGGTGCTGGGGGTCCCAGCGTGCCGGGGATCCCGCGGCAGTCCCCAGGCGGTGTGTGACATTTGGGGTGTGCAGGGCGCGGTGCAGTCGGGACAGCTGAAGGTGCCCCCCGGCTACCACCCACTGGACGTGGAGAAGGAGTGGGGGCGGCTGCACGTGGCTGTGCTGGAGCGGGAGAAGCTGCTGCGGGCAGAGTTCGAGAGGCGAGTGGAGGGGGCCGGGCAGGGCCGCGCTGGCACCCACACCCCCGTGCCGCTGCCAAACCGCGGGGCTGGGCCGGGGTGGGGTGTCCCGGCCCCCCCGAGGGGGAACCACAGGGCTGTGAGTCACCGCTCTTGCTGGGAAACCTCTGCGGCCGCCGGCCCCGAGCGCGGCACGGCACGGCACGGCAGGAGAGGGATGGGGGCAGCATCGGGGGCGGTGGGGATGGGGTTGGGAAGTGGGGTGGGGATAGGAAGTGGGGTGGGGAGCGGGATGGATGATTGGATGGGGATGGGGGGGATTGGGAATGGGATAAGGGGCAGGATGGGGAGTGAAAAGGGACAGGATGGGATGTGGGGGATTGGGATTGAGATTGGGATTGGGATTGGAATTGGGATGAGGGGCAGGATGGGGAGTGGAATGGGAAGCAAGACAGAGATCGGGGGAGATGGAGAACAGGACAGGGAACAGGATGCAGCATGGGACAAGACCCACACCGTGCATGGCTGGGACAGGTGCCCCCCGGGCAGGACCTGATCTGTGCTGACTGTGTCCCTCCGTGTCCCCCGTGTCCCCACAGGCTGGAGCGGCTGCAACGTGTGGTCACCAAGCTGCAGATGGAATCAGGGCTCTGTGAGGAGCAGCTGAACCAGGCAGATGCTCTGCTGCAGACGGTGAGCGCTGGCAGCCCTGGGGGGGAAGGGCCTGGTGGTACCCCCACCGGGACCCCGACCCCTGCCGCACCCCTGGCCGTGACCCTAACATCCCTCCACCCGCAGGACGTGCGTCTGCTGGCGGCGGGGAAGCCTCCACAGAAGGCGGCAGAGGTGGAGCGGGACCTGGACAAGGCAGACTCCATGATCCGTGTGCTCTTCAACGATGTCCAGACCCTCAAGGACGGGCGGCACCCCCAGGGCGAGCAGATGTACCGCCGGTAAGGGCAGTTTGGGGGTCCCCACGGCTTGTCCCCATAGCCCTGTGCCCCCAGAGCCCTCCATATCCCCCTTGTCCCCCTTGTCCTTCCCGCCCCCTGTGCCCCCAGAGCCCTTCATATCCCCTGTGTCCCCTTTGTCTTTCCTGCCCCCTGTGCCCCCAAAGCCCTTCATATCCCCTGTGTCCCCCATGTCCCCTGGTCCTCCATGCTGCTCGTGCCCCCCATGCTCCCTGCACCCCCAACCACCCCATGTGCTCTGTGCCCCCAAAGCCCTGCAAAGCCTTCTGTGACTGCCATGTCCCCCATATCCCCTGTACCCCTCAAAGTCCCCCCTACCCTCTGTGGCCCTTGCACCCCCAAAACCCCCCTGTGACCTCTATGTCCCCTGTACCCCTCTGGGACCCCAAAGCTTCTCATGACTCCAAAGCCTCCCATGTCCCCATACCCACCAGTGACCCCTGTACACCCCAAAGCCCCCCGTGCCCCCAAACTCCCCCTGTTCGCTGTACCCCTGTACACCCCAAAGCTCCTCATGACCCCAGAGTCCCCCATGCCCCCCGTGCCCCCCACTGACACTTCCTCCCCTCCCCCCGCAGCGTGTACCGCCTGCACGAGCGCCTGGTGTCCATCCGCACCGAGTACAACCTGCGGCTCAAGTCGGGGGCGCCGGTGACAGCGGTGACATCCGTGTCCGTGGCATCGGGGCAGCGGCGGCCAGAGCCGGACGAGGCCCCGCTGCGGTACCTGCAGGAGCTGCTGGCCTGGGTGGAGGAGAACCAGCGGCGCGTGGCCACGGCTGAGTGGGGCGCGGACCTGCCCACGGTGGAGACACACCTGGGCGCCCACCGCGGGCTGCACCGTGCCATCGAGGAGTTCCGTGCCAAGGTGGAGCGGGCACGGGCCGACGAGGTGAGAGCCCTGGGTGCTGGGGATCCCCAGGTCCTGGGGGTGACGAGGTGAGACCCTGCAGCGTGCTGGGGTCCCCAGGTCCTGGGGGTGACGAAGTGAGACCCTGCAGGGTGCTGGGGTCCCCAGGTCCCGGGGGTGATGAAGTGAGAGCCCTGGGTGCTGGGGATCCCTTGGTCCTTGGGGTGATGAAGTGAGACCCTGCAGGGTGCTGGGGTCCCCAGGTCCTGGGGGTGATGAAGTGAGACCCTGCAGGGTGCTGGGGTCCCCAGGTCCTGGGGGTGACGAAGTGAGACCCTGCAGGGTGCTGGGGTCCCCAGGTCCTGGGGGTGATGAAGTGAGAGCCCTGGGTGCTGGGGATCCCTTGGTCCTTGGGGTGATGAAGTGAGACCCTGCAGGGTGCTGGGGTCCCCAGGTCCTGGGGGTGATGAAGTGAGACCCTGCAGGGTGCTGGGGTCCCCAGGTCCTGGGGATCCTCTGGGGCTGTTCCCGCTCTGCTTCCAGGGGTCCTCCTGGTGCTGTCACCTCCCCTGCTCCTGAGCATTTCCCATGGGGTCCCTGAAGTGCCATGGCTGCCCCTCTTTCTGCTCCAGGGTGTCCCTGAGGCACCAAGGCTCACCCACCTCTGCTCCTGGGTGTCCTTGAGGGCTGTGCCAGGCTGCTGGGGGTGGATTTGGGGAGAGCAGCCCATCCCAGCCCTAAAGCCCTCAGCCCCCAGCGGTGCCCTTGCTCTGGGGGCCAGGGGTGCCCTGGGAGGGTGGTGGGCACTGTGCCCCGAGGGCATCCCCTGGCTCCTGCAGCCGGGGTGCCTCACCCTCGGTCTGGCCCCTCCACTGCTGTCCCCACCTGAGTCCCCTTGTGGGGGGCCAGGGGGCAGCTGGGGTGCTGCTGTCCCGAGGGGAACCCTGGGACTGATGGCGTGTCTCCCCCAGACCCAGCTGGCCCCCGGCCCCCGTGGCGCGTACCGAGAGAGCCTGGGCAAGCTGGAGCTGCAGTACGCCAAGCTGCTGGTGAGCGGAAATGGGGGGCACACATGGGGGGATCCGCTGGGGACGTGTGGCTTGGGGGGTCATGGGGGACAGACATGAGGGGACCTGATGGGGAGGGGGTGTGTGACATGAGGGGCTTCTGCTGGTGGGGTGTGAGATGTGAGGACATGGCGGAGGGGGGGCAGTGTGACATGGGACAGACCTACTGGAGGAGAGTGTGACAGGAGAGGGGACAATGGTGGTCGGGGGTCGTGTGTGAGGGCTGTGGGGAGGACGATGGGGGAGATGTGCAGGCAGGAGGGTGCAGGACGTGGTGGGGGAAGTGGGGAGGAGGATGACGGGGACAGAGGGCAGCCCTGTGGGGATGAGGGTATGGGGTGTGGCCACGCAGGACAAGGACACAGCTGCAAACCCCACCCATGCCTCCCCAGAACTCCTCCAAGTCGCGGCTGCGGCACCTGGAGAGTCTCCATGGCTTCGTCAGCGCCGCCACCAAAGAGCTGCTGTGGCTGAGCGAGCGCGAGGAGGAGGAGGTGGCCTTCGACTGGAGCCACAACAACCCCGCCATGGCTGCCAAGAAGGAGAGTTACTCGGTACGGGCACGGCGGGTGACACGTGGGTGTGGACATGGGGATTGGCATGGGCATGGCGATGGTATGGACACGGGCACAGGGATGGGCACAGACACGACGTGGGCACAGGGATGGACATGGACACGACATGGGCACCGTGATGTGCATGGACGCAGACGGGCAGGGACAGGGGGATAGGTATGGACATGGACACAGGGATGGACATGGACATGGACACAGGGATGGGCATAGACAAGGCATGGGCACTGTGATGTGCATGGACATGGACATGGACATGGGCATGGACATCGATGCTGGGATGGTTGTGGACATGGACTCAGAGATGGGCACAGCCATGACACGGACATGCATGTGGGCAGACACACATGGAGGACACCTGCTGCACGTGGACACACACACACGTGTGCCATCCCTGCATAAATATGGACACAGACACACATGTGTGCCATCCCCAGACATGTACACGGACACACACGTGTGTGCCATCCCTGCACAGACATGGACACAGACACGTGTGCCATCCCTAGACACAGACATGGACACAGACACACGCATGTGTGCCATCCCTGCACAGACACACATGTGTGCCATCCCCGGACACAGACATGGACACAGACACACATGTGCCATCCCTGCACAGACATGCACACAGACACACACGTGTGCCATCCCTGCACAGACACACACGTGTGCCACCCCTAGACACAGACATGTACACAGACACACACACGTGTGCCATCCCTGCACAGTCACACACGTGTGCCATCCCCAGGCACAGGCACAGACATGGACACAGACACACACATGTGCCATTCCTGCACAGACACACACGTGTGTGCCATCCCTGCACAGACAGACACACATGTATGCCATCCCCAGACACAGACATGCACACAGACGCGTGTGCCATCTCTGCACAGACATACACATGTGTGCCATCCCTGCACAAACATGGACACAGACACACATATGTCCCATCCCCAGACACACACACGTGTGCCATCCCTGTACAGACACACATGTGTGCCACCCCCAGACACAGACACAGACACACAGAGGACACCTGTTGCACACGGACACCCACACAGACCCACACACATGCAGACACACACACACGTGTGCCATCCCTGCACAGACACACGTGTGCCATCCCTAGACACACACATGCACACAGACACACACGTGTGCCATCCCTAGACACAGGCACACACGTGTGCCATCCCTGCACAGACACACACATGTGCCATCCCTGCACAGACACACACGTGTGCCATCCCTGCACAGACACACACGTGTGCCATCCCTAGACACAGACATGTACACACACACACACAGAGGACACCTGCTGCACATGTACACCCGCACAGACCCACACACGCATGCAGACACACACACGTGTGCCATCCCCACACATGGACATGCACACAGCTGTGCCACATGACTCCCTCCCTGCTCTGCAGCACTGAGCCCCCGTGTCCCCCCCACACCCAGAACCTCCATAGCCCTTCCGAGCACCCCCAGAGCGCCCCTTGCACACACAGCCCCCGCCGTACACATACAAACAGAGCCGTGCACACGCGTGCTCAGCTGTGTGCGCACACACACCTGCCCGCGCACACGTGTGTGAGCCCTGCCCCTGCCCCAGGCGCTGATGCGGGAGCTGGAGCTGCGGGAGCGGCGGATCCAGGAGCTGCGGACCTCGGGGGAGCGGCTGCTGCGTGAGGAGCACCCCGGGGCGCAGACGCTGGAGGTGGGGAGCACGGGGGGATAATGGGGGGGGGCTTTGCGGGAGCTACCGCATGCGGAGCACCCCAGGGTGTGGGAGGGGGGCTCGGGGCTGGGGGGAGTGTGAGAGGGTGGGGGACATGGGGAGGCTTCGTGGGATCAGCTGTTCTGTGAGGAGCACCCCAGGGCACAATGCTGGGGCTCGGTGTGGGGCTGGGGGCAAGTGGTGGGGGGCTGGGGGGCTGCAGGGACTGGGGGATCTGGGAGGGTGTGGGGAATCTGGAGGGGGCCTGGGGGTCTCAGTGACCTTGGGGGAGCTGAAGGGGCTGGGAGAATCTGAGGGGCACCTTGGGGCCCTGGGGGGTTGGGGGGGGGGTTCAGGAGGGTCTGGGCACTGGGGGTCACTGGCGTGGGGCACAGTGGGCACTGGGGGTCACTGGTGTGGGATGCAGTGGGCACTGGGGGTCACTGGCGTGGGGCACAGTGGGCACTGGGGGTCACTGGTGTGGGATGCAGTGGGCACTGGGGGTCACTGGTGTGGGTGCAGGTACAGGTGAGTGTGCAGGTGTGGGCGCCTGTACTGGTGCAGGTGCCCTCGGTGCCAGCCCTGGTGTCCCCCCCGTTGCCCCCAGGCGTTCCTGGCAGCACTGCAGACCCAGTGGAGCTGGATGCTCCAGCTCTGCTGCTGCATCGAGACCCACCTGAAGGAGAACACCAACTACTTCCAGGTACGGGGGGTGCCAGGGAGGGGCTGGGGGGTGGGAGGGAGGGAGGCTGTGACCCCAGTGCTGACCCCCGGCCCCCCAGTTCTTTGCTGAGGTGCGGGAGGCCGAGGAGCTGCTGCGGAAGACAGAGGAGACGATGCGGCGCAAGTTCAGCTGCGACCGCGGCACCACGGCCACGCGCCTTGAGGATCTGCTGCAGGACCTTGCGGTGAGGGCACCCCCGAGACCCCCGGGGGGACCCCCAGAGTGACCCCCAGACCCCAGGGGGATCTCTCAAGATCCCCGGGGTGACCCTGCTGCACGACCTTGCAGCGGAGGGCAAATGGGACCCCAGGGGGACTGCCCAAGTGGAGCTCCCCAAGATCCTCAGGGTGACACCTCCAGGGTGACTCCAGCCCCATGGCAACC
Organism: Acanthiza pusilla; assembly: GCA_036630365.1. Classification (NCBI taxonomy): domain Eukaryota; kingdom Metazoa; phylum Chordata; class Aves; order Passeriformes; family Acanthizidae; genus Acanthiza; species Acanthiza pusilla. The sequence goes on along the minus strand of JAXCHO010000198.1, from coordinate 470,757 downwards.
CCAGAGTGACCCCACCTCTGGTCCCGTGGCAACTCTGAGGTGACAACCCCTCTGCAGCCCCTGGGGTGACCCCCAAAATGAGAGTCCCACAGCAGCCCTGAGGTGTCCAGCTGCACAGTGCTGGGGTGGCACCCCCACTGCAGCCCCTGGGGTGACCCCAACATGTCCATTGCTCTAACAGACTAGGGTGACCCCCCTGCCTCATATTCCTGACCCCTCCCAAAATTCCTGGACCCCCCTCTCAGAATCCCAAGAGCTCCCAAAACTTTTGGGACCTTCTGATATTTTTGAGCTCTCTCAAAAAAACATGGAATCTCCCTAAAATTCTGATTCCCCTCAACACCGTGGGACACCCCAAATCCTGAGGTGCCCCAAACCTGCCCCCACAGGAGCAGAAGGAGCAGCTGGCGGAGTTGGGGGCACAGCTGGGGGGTCTCTCCCGCCGTGCCAGGACCATCGTGCAGCTGAAGCCACGCAGCCCCTCGACACCCCTGCAGGGCCGCCCCCCCATCCAGGCCGTCTGCGACTACAAGCAAATGGAGGTGAGGGGGGACACGAGGGTTGGATCAGGGTTGGTTCCTCTGGGGAGGGTGTGGGGGCATGTGGGGCAATGTGGGGAGACATGGTGGGTGCAGCACCCCAGTCTGATCTGCCCCAGCCCCGTGGGGGAACACAGGAGGGGCTGACACCACTCTGGTGGACATGGAGAGGCATGAGGGACCCCCCACCCTGCTCTCATGCTGCCCCAGCCCCGTGGGGGGACACAGGAGGGGTGACACCACCCTGGTGCACATGGAGAGATATGGGGGACCCCCCAGCCTGCTCTCATGCTGCCCCAGCCCCATGAGGGGACACAGCGGGGGACACAAGGGGCCCCAAACCCAGTCTGAGACCACACCAGCCCCACAGGGGAATATGGGGGGACACTGGGGAATTTGGGAGAGGCACAGGGGTCACAGGTGACCCGCCCCGCCCTGACCCCATGTCCCACAGGTGACGGTGCACAAGAACGACACCTGTGCCCTGGTGAACCACGCGCAGCCGCAGCAGTGGCGGGTGCTGAGCGCCGCCGGCAGCGAGGCCATTGTCCCCTCCGTCTGCTTCCTTCTGCCACCTCCCAACAAGGAGGCTCTGGATGCCGTGCACAGGTGGGGACAGTGACCCTGCGCCCCCGTCCCCCCGGGCTCCCCCGTGTCCCCCCTCTGACACCACATCCCCGCAGGCTGGAGACCACCCACCAGCAGCTGCTGGGGCTGTGGCAGCAGCTGCACCAGGACCTGCGCAGCCTCCGCGCCTGGCAGTACCTGATCCGGGACATCCAGCAGATCCAGTCCTGGACGCACGTCACGGTGAGTTCCCAGGGGTCCTGGCGTGGCACAGGGGTCCCGGGGGTCCCAGCAGGGGCTGACACAACCATGTCCCCCCCAGTTCCGCACGCTGCCGGCCGAGGAGGTGCGGCAGGTCCTGCGCAGCCTGGAGAGTCACTACCAGGAGTTCCTGCGGGACAGCCAGGATGCCCAGAGCTTCCAGCCCGATGACCGGCTGCAGGTGGAGCGCGACTACAACGCCTGCACCCACAAATACGAGCTGCTGCTGCGCAGCCAGGAGAAAGGTGGGTGTCCCCGCGGTGTCCCCAGGGTGCTGAGCCATCCTGATGTCACTGCGTGTCCCCGTGGTGTCCCAGGGTACTGAGCCGTCCCCCTGTCCCCGCAGGAGAGCAGGACGAGTCTCTGTGCAAGAGCTACATCTCGCAGCTGAAGGACATCCGGCTGCAGCTGGAGAGCTGCGAGAGCCGCACCGTGCACCGCCTGCGCCTGCCCCTCGAGGCCGACCCCCTGCGCGAGTGCGCCCAGCGCCAGGCTGAGCAGCAGGTGTGTGACACGTGTGTGACACGCGTGTGACACGTGTGTGACATGTGTGTGACGTGTGTGGTGCGCACAGATGAGGACCTCAGAGCCAGGATGGGCCTGGAGGAACAGTTTGGGTTGGAAAAGCCCTCAGAGCTCATCGAGTCCGCCCAGTCCCCCACCCCTGACCATGTCCCCAAGTGCCACGTCCACATGGCTGTTAAATCTCCTCAGGGATGGTGCTCCACCCCTGCCCCAGGCAGCTGCTCCAGGGCTGGACAGCACTTTCTAGGAGGAATTTTCCCAAAATTCCCAAATTTCCTAAACCTCCCCTGTCCGCCTGCACCGATGGGCTGCAGACCCTTCTCCTGCTCCGCTCCTCCTCGGGTCCAAGGGGGCTGGGGGAGCATTCGCTCGGGGGTTGGCCCTGACCTGCAGCCGGCAGGGACTGAGGGATTCCTTCCCCGCAGCAAACCCACCTGGAGCTGGAGGGCATCCAGAAGAACCTGGCCAAGGTCAGCGAGAAGACGGAGCAGGTGCTGGCGCAGCCGGAGCAGGCGGGCTCAGCCCCTGTGCTGCGCTCCGAGCTGGAGGTCACCCTGCGGAAGATGGAGCAGGTGTACAGCCTGTCCAGCATCTACCTGGAGAAGTGAGTGAGCCCTCACCCCCGGGCTGGGAACGAGCCTGGGCAGCTGGGAGACTGCGGGGAATCTGGGGAGAGCCAGTCTGCCCTTCCCTTTCTTTTCCTTCCCTCTTCCTTTCTTTTTTTTCCTCTTTTCCCTTTTCTTCCTTTTCTTCTGGCTCTGTGGTGCTGCTCTGGCTGAGCTGTCCCACTCCCATCCTGATCCTGGCTAACCCGTCCTGCTCCCGTCCCATTCTGGACATGGTGGAAAATTTCCAGAATCTTTACTCAGGACAAGCAGGAGCCATCTTTGTACCCCACCCTACTCACTGGCAAAAACTGGGCCAAGCCAAAACCACCAGTCCATCCCACTCCCCACTGAGGATGTCCCACTCCCATCCTGATCCCAGCTAATCCATCCTGCTCCTGTTCAATTCCCATCCCACTCCCAGCTGAGGCTGTCCCGCTCCCATCCCACTCCCAGCTGAGGCTGTCCCGCTCCCATCCCACTCCCAGCTGAGGCTGTCCCACTCCCATCGTGATCCCAGCTAATCCATCCTGCTCTTGTCCCATTCCCATCCCACTCCCACCTGGGGCTGTCCCGCTCCCATCCTGATCCCAGCTAATCCATCCTGCTCCTGTCCAATTCCCATCCCACTCCCCGCTGAAGCTGTCCCGCTCCGATCCCACTCCCAGTGGAGGCTGTCCCGCTCCCATCCTGATCCCGTCCTGCTCCCGTCCCATTCCCATCCCACTCCCAGCTGAGGCTGTCCTGCTCCCATCCTGCTCCCGGCTGACTCTGTCCCTCTGCCGCAGGCTGAAGACCATCGGGCTGGTGATCCGGAGCACGCAGGGGGCTGAGGAGCTGCTCCGCAAGTACGAGGAGCAGCTGAAGGATGTGCAGGCAGTGCCAGCTGACCTGGCCGAGCTGGAGGCCAGCAAGGCTGAGCTGAAGGTACCAGGGGCTCTGGGGGTGCCGAGGGGAGCCAGGGTGTGGTTGGGGACACTGTGGCCGGCCCTGACCACTACCCATTTGTCACAGCGGCTGCGGGCACAGGCTGAGGGGCACCAGCCCTTCTTCAGCACGCTGGAGACTGACCTTGGCAAGGCCAAGGACGTCAACGAGCGGATGGTCCGCGGCCACAGCGAGCGGGACGTGGACCTGGAGCGGTACCGGGAGCGGGTGCAGCAGCTGCTGGAGCGCTGGCAGGCAGTGCTGGGCCAGGCTGACCTGCGGCAGCGCGAGCTGGACCAGCTGGGCCGCCAGCTGCGCTACTACCGGCAGAGCTGCGACGCGCTGCGCCAGTGGATCCACGACGCCCGGCAGCGCCAGGAGGCCATCCAGGCTGTGCCCATCACCGACAGCCAGGCCGTGCGCGAGCAGCTGCTGCAGGAGAAGGTAGTGCCAGCTGGGGGGTGAGGGGTGCTCACAGCTGTCCCCAGTGGGGCGAGGGGTGCTCCTGGCCCTCCCCAGCAGGACAAGGGGTGTGCACAGCCATTCCCAACGGGGCAAGGGGTGCTCCCGGCCATCCCCAATGGGGCAAGGGGTGCTCCCAGCCATCCCCAATGGGGCAAGGGGTGCTCCTGGCCCTCCCCAGCAGGGTGGGGGGTGCTTCTGGCCATCCACAGGAGGACAAGGGGTGCTCCCAGCCGTCCCCAATGGGGTGAGGGGTGCTCCCGGCCATCCCCAGCAGAGTGAGGGGTGTGCCCAGTCATCCCAATGGGGCAGGGGGTGCTCCTGGCCATCTTCAGTGGGGCAAGGGGTGCTCCCAGCCATCCCCAATGGAGTGAGGAGTGCTCCTGGCCATCTCCAATGGGGCAAGGGGTGCTCCCGGCCATCCCCAATAGGGCAAGGGGTGCTCTTGGCCCTCCCCAGCAGGGTGGGGGGTGCTCCTGGCCATCCACAGTAGGGCAAGGGGTGCTCTCAGCCGTCCCCAATGGGGCAAGGGGTGCTCCTGGCCCTCCCCAGCAGGGCAAGGGGTGCTCCCAGCCATTCTCAGCAGGATGAGGGGTGTGCTCAGCCATCCCCAGCAGAGTGAAGGGTGCTCCCAGCCATCCCCAATGGGGCAAGGGGTGCTCCTGACCATCTCCAGCAGGAGAAGGGGTGCTCCCAGCCACCCCAATGGGGCAGGGGGTGCTCCCAGCCATTTCCAATGGGGCAAGGAGTGCTCCCAGCCATCCCCAATGGGGAAAGGGTTTCTCCTGGCCCTCCCCAGCAGGACAAGGGGTGTGCACAGCCATTCCCAATGGGGCAAGAGGTGCTCCCAGCCATCCCCAATGGGGCGAGGGGTGCTCCCGGTCATCCCCAATGGAGTGAGGGGTGCTCCTGGCCATCCCCAATAGGGCAAGGGGTGCTCCCAGCCATCCCCAGCAGGGTGAGGGGTGCTGCCAGCCATCCCCAATGGGGTGAGGGGTGTGTCCAGCCATCCCCAATGGGGCAGGGGGTGCTCCCAGCCCCCCCAATGGGGCAGGGGGTGCTCCCAGCCATCCCCAATGGGGCGAGGAGTGCTCCCAGCCATCCCCAGCAGGACAAGGGGTGCTCCCGGCCATCCACAGCAGGGCAAGGGGTGCTCCCGGCCATCCTCAGCAGGATGAGGGGTGTGCCCAGCCATCCCCAGCAGAGTGAAGGGTGCTCCCAGCCTTCCCCAATGGGGCAAGGGGTGCTCCTGGCCCTCCCCAGCAGGGTGAGGGGTGTGCCTGGCCATCCCCAATGCTGCAAGGGGTGCTCCCGGCCATCCCCAATGGGGCAAGGGGTGCTCCCAGCCATCCCCAGCAGGGCAAGGGGTGTACACAGCTGTTCCCAATGGGGCAAGGGGTGCTCCCAGCCATCCCCAATGGGGCAAGCCGTGCTCCCGGCCATCCCCAGCAGGGCAAGGGGTGCTCTCAGCTGCCACTGGCCATGGCAAGGCAAGGGGTTCACCTGGCCATTCCCAGCAGAGCGCAGGGTGACCCTGCCCATCTCTCTCCACGGCAGAGGGAGGGGAGTGCCCAACCATCTCCAGCCATAGCAGGTTGAACATTGCTCTTTGGTGGCCACCAAAGCAGAATGGGGGACCGCCCTTGGCCATGGCACGTGGTGGTGCTCTCAGCCATCCCCATTGGGGTGGGGGTGCTCCTGACCATTTTTGGCTACAACAGGGTGAGGCGTGCTCCTGGCCATTCCCAGCCGTGGCAGGGCTAGTGGTGCTCTTGGCCATCCCTGGCCGTGGTGGGGTGAGCTGTGCTCTCGGGTGGCCGTGGGGTGCCTGGACTCACCCCCACGTGTCTCCCCAGAAACTGCTGGAGGAATGCGAGCAGCACAAGGAGAAGGTGGAGGAGTGCCAGCGCTATGCCAAGCAGTACATCGACGCCATCAAGGTGTGCCCACTGCCTGGGGGCTGGGGCTGGTGGGGGGCGGGGGAGGCAGTACTGTGGCGAGGGGGCTCACAGGGCATGGCAGAGCTCTGATCACTCTCTCCTCACCAGGACTACGAGCTGCAGCTGGTGAGCTTCAAGGCACAGGTGGAGCCGATGGCATCACCAGCCAAGAAGCCCAAAGTGCAGTCAGCATCTGACAGCATCATCCAGGAGGTGAGGGGGGTCTCACTGCCACCGGCCTGGGATGTCCTGTGGCTCCTGGGGCATGGCTGCTCACGGAAGGGGTGGGCTTGGGGATGTGGTGCATGGTCTTGCCTCCATCCAGCCCCATCACTGCTGGGGTACTGGTGGGCCGCGGGCGTGCTCCCCCCTCTTCTACTGACCCACTGTCTCCACAGTACGTGGACCTGCGGACGCAGTACAGCGAGCTGACCACGCTCACCACCCAGTACATCAAGTTCATCACGGAGACGCTGCGGCGGCTAGAGGAGGAGGAGGTACGGAGTGGTGCAGGGCAGCACGGCCGGCTGTATAACCAAAAGGAATGTGTTTCATGGGGTCTCCAGCCCCACCACTAACGCCAGCCCATGGCCATGGTGCCAGGCCCATCACTAATGGTGACCCGTGGCCGTGGCTTCAGGCCCATCACTAACACTGCCCCATGGCTGTGACTGCGGCCCCATCACTAATGCCAGCCCACGGCCATGGTGCCAGGCCCATCACTAATGGCAGCCCATGGCCGTGACTCCGACCTTATCACTGATGGCGGTTCACGGCTGTGACTCCAGCCCCACCACGAACGCCAGCCCATGGCCATGTCTCCAGGCCCATCACTAACACTGCCCCATGGCTGTGACTCCAGCCACAGCCCCATCACTAATGGTGACCCATGGCCGTGTCCCCAGGCCCATCGCTAACACTGCCCCATGGCTGTGACTCCAGCCCTGTCACTAATACTGCCCCATGGCATGACTCCAGCCACAGCCCCATCACTAATGGTGACCCATGGCCGTGTCTCCAGGCCCATCACTAACACTGCCCTGTGGCTGTGACTCCAGCCCTGTCACTAATACTGCCCCATGGCTGTGACTCCATCCACAGCCCCATCACTAATGGTGACCCATGGCCGTGTCTCCAGGCCCATCACTAACACTGGCCCATGGCGTGACTCCAGCCACAGCCCCATCACTAATGGTGACCCATGGCCGTGACTCCAGGCCCATCACTAACACTGGCCCATGGCGTGACTCCAGCCACAGCCCCATCACTAATGGTGACACATGGCCGTGACTCCAGGCCCATCGCTAGCACTGCCCCATGGCTGTGACTCCAGCCATAGCCCCATCACTAATGGTGACACATGGTCGTGACTCCAGGCCCATCACTAACACTGCCCTGTGGCTGTGACTCCAGCCCTGTCACTAATACTGCCCCATGGCATGACTCCAGCCACAGCCCCATCACTAATGGTGACACATGGCCGTGACTCCAGGCCCATCACTAACACTGCCCTGTGGCTGTGACTCCAGCCATAGCCCCATCACTAATGGTGACACATGGCCGTGACTCCAGCCCTGTCACTAATACTGCCCCGTGGCATGACTCCAGCCACAGCCCCATCACTAACAGTGACCTGTGGCCGTGTCTCCAGGCCCATCACTAACACTGGCTCATGGTGTGACTCCAGCCCTGTCACTAATACTGGCCCATAGCCTCTACCTCCTGCTCCCTGCTGGGCTCCTGGGAGCAAGGCTGCTGGCTCTGTGTGCAGTGGGTCTCTGAGCCGAGCCGGCTCTGAGCACTGGGGGCTCTGGTGTGACTGGTGGTAGGAGGCACTTCCCAGATACACGTAGTGCAGTCAGCACCTGTCTGCGCATGCTGCTGTGCTGGGCGCTGGCCCCTGGGGTCTGGCGCGGGGTAACCTCTCTAACTCTTGGTTTCTGCCCTTGGAGCTGCTTTGCCAGTGCTTTTTCTTGGGGAATTATTGTGTTGGTGGGGATCTAATGGAGGGTAAAAAACCAGGATGACTCTGGCAGCCCTGCACCAGGTACTCACTCTGCGCATGCCCTCTCCCCGCGGCACCCTTCGCCTCCCCCACGGCTCACCCTCTCCTCCTTGCCCTCCTCTACCTCCGTGCTGCTCCGGGACCAGGGGTCCAGTGTGGGGTCTGGCTCCCCTGCATGCGCTGCCTGTGCCCGGGCTCTGTGGAGCGTGCGGCTGCCTCGCTCACGGTGCATGCGATGCGCGCGCTGCGGCACGGCCCCGAGCCAGGCGCCAGCCGTGTCGGCTCTTTGGTAGACCCTGCTCCCAGTTGCCTGGAGAGGTCTGGGAGGGGTTTGAACCAGCTGAACTGCTCTCTCCTGTTGAGGCTTTCCCGGCAGGGAAGGCTCTGCTGGCACCGCCCTCGCACCGCTCCTCTCTGTTCTGCTCCTGGTGCTCCGGCCGTCTCTCTCCTTTCCCCACGGCAGGGGCTCTCTGTGCCAGCCCCCTCACACGGGGAGCCACGGTGGTGATGTGCACGCTGCTTGCATCGTCTTCATCCCTTGGGCTCCGCTCGCTCTCTGTCCCTTCTCTCTGGAACGTGGCTTCCTGCACTGCTGTCTGGCTCCTGTTGCCTGTCTGCCTGTGCTGTCGTGTGTCCCCTGTCCTGCCATACATCTTCTGGAAGCTGGTGTCACCGCCACTGGCTCGCGCGGTGGCCCGGGGGCCGAAGCCATTCCACGCGCATCCGCCACCCTTCCGCTGTCTCGGCAGTGCGTGGCTGGGCCAGCATCGATGCCACGGCGCGATCGCCTCCCTTGTGATTTGTCTCTCTCTCCCCTCTTTGTCCCCTGCACCCTCTTTCCCCTCCAGAAAGCCGCCGAGAAGCTGAAGGAGGAGGAGAGGAAGCGGCTGGCGGAGGTGGAGGCGCAGCTGGAGAAGCAGCGGCAGCTGGCCGAGGCCCACGCCAAAGCCAAGGCACAGGCAGAGGCGGAGGCGCGGGAGCTGCAGCTCCGCATGCAGGAGGAGGTCACCCGGCGGGAGGTGGTGGCCGTGGACGCCGAGCAGCAGAAGCAGAACATCCAGCAGGAGCTGATGCAGCTGCGGCAGAACTCGGACCACCAGATCAAGTCCAAGGTGAAGATGATCGAGGAGGCTGAGTACAACCGCAAGAAGGTGGAGGAGGAGATCCGACTCATCCGCCTGCAGCTGGAGAGCACCGAGAAGCAGCGGGAGGGCGCAGAGACGGAGCTGCAGGAGCTGCGGGCACGTGCCGAGGAGGCCGAGAGGCAGAAGCGGCAGGCACAGGAGGAGGCTGAGCGCCTGCGCCGGCAGGTAAAGGAGGAGAGCCAGAAGAAGCGGGAGGCAGAGGAGGAGCTGAAGCGCAAGGTGCAGGCTGAGCGCGAAGCGGCACGGGAGAAGCAGAAGGCAGTGGCGGACCTGGAGCAGCTGCGGCTGCAGGCGGAGGAGGCTGAGCGGCGCATGCGACAGGCAGAGGCCGAGAAGGAGCGGCAGATCCAGGTGGCCCAGGAGGTGGCCCAGCGCAGCGCCGAGGCTGAGCTGCAAAGCAAGCGTCTCTCTTTCGCCGAGAAGACGGCGCAGCTGGAGCTGTCGCTGCAGCAGGAGCACGACGTGGTGGCCCAGCTGCAGGAGGAGGCTGAGCGGCTGAAGAAGCAGCAGCTGGAGGCCGAGCAGTCACGGGAGGAGGCTGAAAAGGAGTTGGAGCGCTGGCGGCAGAAGGCCAACGAGGCACTGCGCCTGCGGCTGCAGGCCGAAGAGGTGGCCCACAAGAAGTCACTGGCGCAGGAGGAGGCTGAGAAGCAGAAGGAGGATGCAGAGCGCGAGGCCCGCAAGCGCGCCAAGGCTGAGGAGGCAGCCCTGCGGCAGAAGGAGCTGGCGGAGGAAGAGCTGGAAAAGCAGCGGGAGCTGGCTGAGGGCACAGCCCAGCAGAAGCTGGCGGCGGAGCAGGAGCTGATCCGGCTGAAGGCGGAGATGGAGAATGGGGAGCAGCAGCGCCTGCTCCTGGAGGAAGAGCTCTCGCGGCTGAAGGGGGAGGTAAACGAGGCCATTCAGAGGAGGAAAGAGCTGGAAGAAGAGCTGGCCAAGCTGCGGGCAGAGATGGAGGTCCTGCTGGAGAGCAAGGCCAAGACAGAGGAGGAGTCACGCTCCAGCAGCGAGAAGTCCAAGCAGCGGCTGGAGGCAGAGGCCAACAAGCTGCGGGAGCTGGCCGAGGAGGCCGCCCGCCTGCGCGCCCTCTCCGAGGAGGCCAAGCGGCAGCGGCAGCTGGCAGAGGACGAGGCCAGCCGGCAACGGGCCGAGGCTGAGCGCATCCTGAAGGAGAAGCTGGCGGCCATCAACGAGGCCTCGCGGCTGAAGGCGGAGGCGGAGATTGCGCTCAAGGAGAAGGAGGCGGAGAACGAGCGGCTGCGGCGGCTGGCGGAGGATGAGGCCTACCAGCGCAAGCTACTGGAGGAGCAGGCGGCCCAGCACAAGCAGGACATCGAGGAGAAGATCGCCCTGCTGAAGCGCTCCTCGGAGAGCGAGCTGGAGCGGCAGAAGGGGCTCGTGGAGGATACGCTGCGACAGCGGCGACAGGTGGAGGAGGAGATCCGAGCCCTCAAGGCCAGCTTCGAGAGGGCCTCGGCCGGCAAGAGCGAGCTGGAGCGGGAGCTGAACCGCATCCGTGGGGAGGCAGAGGAGGTGCAGCGCAGCCGGGAGCAGGCAGAGCGGGAGGCTGAGCGGCAGCGGGCGCTGGCGCTGGAGGAGGAGGGCCGGCGGCGCGAGGCCGAGGAGAAGGTGCAAGCCATCCTGGCTGCTGAGGAGGAGGCCGGGCGGCAGCGGCGGCTGGCCCTGGAGGAGGTGGAGCGGCTGCGGGCCATGGTGGAGGAGGCGCGGCGGCAGAAGGAGCTGGCGGAGAAGGAGTCGGAGCGGCAGATCCAGCTGGCGCGGGAGGCGGCGCAGAAGCGGATCGCGGCGGAGGAGAAGGCGCACCTGGCCGCCGTGCAGCAGAAGGAGCAGGAGCTGCTGCAGACGCGCCAGCAGGAGCAGAGCCTCTTGGACCGGCTGCGCGAGGAGGCCGAGCGGGCTCGGCGGGCGGCCGAGGAGGCCGAGTTTGCCCGCGGCAAGGCCGAGCAGGACGCCAGCCTGTCCCGGCAGCGCGTGGAGGAGGCCGAGAGGTTGAAGCAGCAGGCAGAGGAGGAGGCACAGGCCAAGGCTCAGGCACAGGCGGATGCGGAGAAGCTGCGGAAGGAGGCTGAGCTGGAGGCAGCGAAGCGGGCGCAGGCGGAACAGGCAGCCCTGCGGCAGAAGCAGCTGGCCGATGCCGAGATGGAGAAGCACAAGAAGTTTGCTGAGCAGACACTGCGGCAGAAGGCGCAGGTGGAGCAGGAGCTGACCAAGGTGAAGTTGCAGCTGGATGAGACAGACCACCAGAAGGGCATCCTGGACGAGGAGCTGCAGCGGTTGAAGGAGGAGGTGACAGACGCTGTCCGGCAGAAGGCCCAGGTGGAGGAGGAGCTATTCAAGGTCCGCGTGCAGATGGAGGAGCTGGCCAAGCTGAAGAGCCGCATCGAGGAGGAGAACAAGGCGCTGATCCTCAAGGACAAGGACAACACACAGAAGTTCCTGGCCGAGGAGGCAGAGAAGATGAAGCAGGTGGCAGAGGAGGTGGCCCGGCTGAGCGTGGAGGCACAGGAGGCCGCCCGCATGCGGCAGCTGGCCGAGGACGACCTGGCACAGCAGCGCGCGCTGGCAGAGAAGATGCTGAAGGAGAAGATGCAGGCAGTGCAGGAGGCCACGCGGCTTCGGGCCGAGGCTGAGATGCTGCAGAAGCAGAAGGATCTGGCACAGGAACACGCCAAGAAGCTGCAGGAGGACAAGGAGCAGATGCAGCAGCGCCTGGCTGAGGAGACCGAGGGCTTCCAGAAGACGCTGGAGGCCGAGCGCCGGCGGCAGCTGGACATCACGGCTGAGGCTGAGCGCCTCAAGCTGCAAGTGGCCGAGATGAGCATGGCCCAGGCCAAGGCTGAGGAGAAAGCCAAGCGGTTCAAGAAGCAGGCTGAGGAGATCAGTGAGAGGCTGCACGAGACTGAGCTGGCCACACGGGAGAAGATGACGATGGTGCACACCCTGGAGATTCAGCGGCACCAGAGCGACGAGGACGCAGAAAAACTGCGCAAGGCCATCGCCGACCTGGAGAAGGAGAAGGAGAAGCTGAAGCAGGAGGCGGCACTGCTGCAGCAGAAGGCAGAGGAGGTACTGGGCTGTGGGTTCCCCTTGGCGGTGGTGGTACACAGGGAGGCTGTCCCTCTCCCCAGCCAGCCCACACCATCCCTGGCCAGGTCCTCAAGGACCGTCACCGGGGATGGTGGGGCAGGACCCCCATGCAGGTCAGGGATGTGCGTAGAGCAGAGGGCAGTGAAGCAAACCCCTCGGGCAGCGTCGGAGTGGGACCCCAAACCCCTGTCCTCCTGCCGTGGAGGGAGGATCCCCACCACCTGGGCCAACTCTTCCGCCCTGTGGCGTGTCCTGCCATGTTCCTCTCTGTGCCCAAGCTCCCAGCCTCAGTGCTGGGGGTTCCCTTGTGTCGTCCCCCTGCTCATCCTGCCCTGTGTTGTGTGTGGCTCCCTAACCCCGGCTCTGCTCCTTAACTCTCGCCTGGTGAAGGGAGTGTGTGGGTGACTCTGTGCCTCCGTGCCACCCCTGCCACCCGTCCCCCTGCCTCAGCCCACCCCCGGTCCCCCACTGCCCTCCTGGGTGTCTGACCACACTGTCCTCTCTCCCATCCCAGATGCAGGTGGCCCAGCAGGCTCAGCTCCGTCAGGAGACACAGCTCCTCCAGCAGAGCTTCCTGACGGAGAAGGATGCCCTGCTGCAGAAGGAGAAGTTCATTGAGGAGGAGAAATCGAAGCTGGAGAAGCTCTTTAAGGATGAGGTGAACAAAGCCCAGAACCTGAAGGCAGAGCAGGAGCGGCAGCAGCAGGAGATGGAGCAGGAGAAGCAGCAGCTGAAGGCTATGTTAGATGAAGCCAAGAAGCATCAGAAAGAAGCTGAGGAAAATGTCCGGCACAAGCAAGAGGAGCTACAGCAGCTGGAGAAGCAGCGACAGCAGCAGGAGAAACTTCTGGAAGAAGAGAACAAGAAGCTGAGGGAGAGGCTCGAGCAAATGCAGGAGGAGTACAAGGCCGCCCTGGCCCAGAGACGAGAGATCATGATCCAGACGGACGACCTGCCTGGGGAGGCCGTGGTTACGACAACGCAGCTGCTGGACATCAAGGCTGTGCCCAATGGCCGGGATGCAATGGACGGCTTAGCCCAGAACGGGGAGCCGGAGTTCGCCTTTGACGGCATCCGGCAGAAGGTGTCAGCAGAGAAGCTGGCTGATGCCGGCATTCTGAGCAGGGAGAGCTTAGACAAGTTGGCAAAGGGTGTCGTGAGCGTGGGCGAGCTCTCTCAGAGGGAGGACATCAAGAAGTACCTGCAGGGCAAGAGCAGCATTGCCGGATTGCTGATCAAACCCTCCAACCAGAAGATGAGCATCTACGAAGCCATGAAGAAGAAGCTGCTCAGCCCAGGCACAGCGCTGGTGCTCCTGGAGGCACAGGCTGCCTCCGGCTTCATAATTGACCCCGTGCGGAATGTAAGGCTCTCGGTGAACGAGGCGGTGCGAGAGGGAGTGATCGGGCCGGAGCTGCACAACAAGATGCTGTCGGCCGAGCGGGCTGTCACCGGCTACAAGGATCCCTACACAGGCGACAAGATCTCCCTGTTCCAGGCCATGCAGAAGGATCTCATTGTCAGGGATCATGGCATCCGCCTGCTCGAGGCCCAGATCGCCACCGGCGGCATCATCGATCCTGTCAACAGCCACCGCCTGCCTGTGGAAGCTGCCTACAAGCGCGGCTATTTCGATGAGGAGATGAATCAGGTCCTGTCTGACCCCACTGACGACACCAAGGGCTTCTTTGACCCCAACACTCAGGAGAACCTCACCTACCTGCAGCTCATGGAGCGGTGCGTGACTGACCCGGACACAGGGCTGTGCCTCCTGCCACTCACTGACCAAGCAGCCAAAGGTAGAGAGCTGGTCTACACTGACAAGGAAGCCAAGGATGTCTTCAAGAAGGCCACAGTGACGGCACCGTTTGGCAAGTTCCAAGGGAAGACGATGACCATATGGGAGCTCATCAACTCAGAATACTTCACCGAGGACCAAAGGCGGGACCTGATCCAGCAGTACAGGACTGGCAAGATCACGGTGGAGAAGATCATCAAGATCGTCATCACGGTTGTGGAGGAAAGCGAGAAGAAGAGCCAGATGTGCTTCGAGGGTCTGCGGGGCCCCGTGCCTGCCGCCGAGCTGCTGGAGAGCAAGATCATCAACAAGGACCTCTACAACCAGCTGCACCAGGGCAAGAAGTCCGTAAAGGATGTGGCGGAGATGGAGTCTGTACGGCAGTACCTGAAGGGCACAGATGCCATCGCCGGCGTCCTGGTGGAGTCGACGGGCCAGAAGCTCACCTTCTACGAGGCCCTGAAGAGAAACCTGCTGAAGCCAGAGGTTGCCCTGTCTCTGCTGGAGGCGCAAGCTGCCACTGGCTACATCATCGACCCTGTGGGGAACAAGCTCTTCTCTGTGGATGAGGCCGTGAAGGCGGAGGTGGTGGGGCCGGAGTTCCACGAGAAGCTGCTGTCGGCGGAGAAGGCAGTGACTGGCTACAAGGATCCCTACACAGGTCAGACGGTTTCCCTCTACCAAGCACTCCAGAAGGGCCTCATCCCCACCGACACCGGGCTGCGGCTGCTGGATGTCCAGCTTGCCACTGGCGGCATCATCGACCCCGTCAACAGCCACCGTCTCCCGCTCGAGGTCGCCTACAAACGTGGCTACTTCGACCCGGAGATAAACAAAGCTCTGACTGAGCTCCGGGATGATGCCAAGGCTTTCTACTGTCCCAACACCCAGGAGAACCTCACCTATGCCGAGCTGCAGAAGAGCTGCCACCGGGACAAGCAGACTGGCCTGTGCCTGCTGCCGCTGTCTGACGAGGCCATCCAGTCACAGCAGGAGGAGGTCTACACCGACAGCCAGGCCAAGGAGTGTTTCGACAAAACGACCATAGAGGTGCCAGTGGGCAGCATGAAGGGCCGGACGATGACCATCTGGGAACTGATCCACTCCGAATACTTCACGGAGGAGCACAGGCGGGAGCTGCTCCGACAGTACAAGACCGGCAAAGTGACAATCGAGAAGATCATCAAGATCGTGATCACCATCATTGAGGAGGCAGAGACCAAAAAGCAGGAGAAGCTGACATTCAGTGGTCTGCGGGCACCGGTGCCAGCCAGCGAGCTGCTGGAGTCCTGCATCATCAGCAAAGCCCAGTACGAGCAGCTGAAGGAAGGCAAGAAATCGGTGAAGGACCTCTCTGAGACAGATGCGGTGAGGAGGTTCCTGCATGGCAGTGACTGCATTGCCGGTGTTTATGTGGAGGCCTCCAAGGAGAAGCTGAACATCTATGAGGCCATGCAGAGGAACCTGCTGAGGCCCAGCACCGCTGTGGTCCTCCTGGAGGCCCAGGCAGCCACCGGGTTCTTGATTGACCCTGTGAAGAACCGTAAACTGTATGTCAACGAGGCGGTGAAGGCTGGTGTTGTCGGGCCAGAGCTGCACGAGAAGCTGCTGTCGGCTGAGAAAGCTGTCACAGGCTACAAAGATCCCTACTCAGGTGACACCATCTCCCTGTTCCAGGCCATGAAGAAAGGGCTCATTGTCAAGGAGCACGGCATCCGCCTGCTCGAGGCTCAGGTTGCCACCGGTGGCATCATCGACCCCGTGCACAGCCACCGCCTGCCCGTGGAGGTGGCCTACAAGCGTGGCTACTTCGACGAGGAGATGAACCGGACCCTCTCTGACCCCAGCGATGACACCAAGGGCTTCTTCGACCCCAACACTCAGGAGAACCTCACCTATGTGCAGCTGAAGGAGAGGTGCATCGAGGATCCCGAGACCGGCCTGTACCTGCTGCCTCTGCGGGAGCCCGAGAAGCCAAAAGTGGTGGAAACCACCCAGATGTACACCGAAGCAGAGACACGGAAGGTGTTCGAGGAGACGCAGGTGGACATCCCTGTGGGCAGCCGAGCAGGCTCCTCCATGACGCTGTGGGAGATCATGCACTCAGACCTGCTGCCCGAGGAGCAGCGGAAACAGCTCATGGAGGAGTTCCAGTCAGGCCGCGTGTCCAAGGAGCGCATGATCATCATCATCATCGAGATCATCGAGAAGACTGAGATCATCCGGCAGCAGAATCTCACATCCTATGACTACGTCCGGCGCCGCATCACTGCCGAGGACCTCTACGAGGCCAAGATTATCTCACAGGAGATCTACAACCTGCTGAAGCAAGGCTCCAAAACCTTCCAGGAGCTCCTGGACGTGGAGACTGTTTGGAAATACCTTTACGGGTCAGGCTGCGTGGCTGGCATCTACATCCCCTCCTCCAAGCAGACACTCAGTGTCTACCAGGCGCTGAAGAAGGGCCTGATCAACTCTGAAGTGGCCCGCTCCCTCCTGGAGGCCCAGGCAGCCACCGGCTTCATGATTGACCCCGTAAAGAACGAAATGCTGACCGTGGATGAGGCAGTCAGGAAGGGCGTGGTGGGGCCGGAGATCCATGACCGCCTCCTGTCTGCGGAGAGGGCCGTGACCGGCTACAGAGACCCATACAGCGAACAGAAGATTTCCCTCTTCCAGGCCATGAAGAAAGATCTCATTCCCAGCGAAGAGGCCCTCAAGCTCCTGGATGCCCAGATCGCCACCGGTGGCATCATTGACCCACACCTGGGCTTCCACCTGCCCCTGGAGGTGGCCTACCAGCGAGGTTTCATCAACAAGGAGACGTACGACATGCTGTCGGAGCCCAGCGAGGTGCGCAGCTACGTGGACCCCTCCACGGATGAGAAACTCAGCTACACTCAGCTGCTGAAGCGGTGCCGGAAGGACGAGAACTCCAGGCTCCTCCTGCTCCCGCTCTGCGACACACGGAAGCTCACCTTCCGGGGGCTGCGGAAGCAGATCACCGTGGAGGAGCTGGTCCTTTCGCAGGTGATGGATGAAGCCACAGCCAAGCGCCTCCAGGAGGGTCTTACCTCTGTCGAGGAGGTCTCTAAGAACCTAAAGAAGTTCCTGGAGGGCACCAGCTGCATCGCTGGCGTCTTTGTGGACTCCACGAAGGAGCGTCTGTCTGTCTACCAGGCCATGAAGAAGGGGATCATCCGGCCCGGCACTGCCTTCGAGCTCCTGGAGGCGCAGGCGGCCACGGGCTATGTGATTGACCCCATCAAGGGCCTCAAGCTGACGGTGGAGGAAGCCGTGCGGATGGGCATTGTGGGCCCCGAGTTCAAGGACAAACTGCTCTCTGCCGAGAGGGCCGTCACCGGCTACCGGGACCCCTACACCGGAAAGCTCATCTCCCTCTTC
Organism: Acanthiza pusilla; assembly: GCA_036630365.1. NCBI lineage: Eukaryota > Metazoa > Chordata > Aves > Passeriformes > Acanthizidae > Acanthiza > Acanthiza pusilla. Next base: position 453,473 of record JAXCHO010000198.1, on the reverse strand, counting down.
CAGGCCATGAAGAAGGGTCTGATCCTGAAGGACCACGGAATCCGCTTGCTGGAGGCTCAGATTGCCACGGGAGGGATCATTGACCCTGAGGAGAGCCACCGCCTGCCTGTGGAAGTGGCCTACAAGAGAGGCCTCTTTGACGAGGAGATGAACGAGATCCTGCTGGACCCCAGTGACGACACCAAGGGCTTCTTCGACCCCAACACGGAGGAGAACCTCACGTACCTGCAGCTCATGGAGCGGTGCATCACAGACCCAGAGACTGGCCTCTGCCTCCTGCCTCTGAAGGAGAAGAAGCGGGAGAGGAAGACCTCCTCCAAGTCCTCTGTCCGCAAGCGCCGGGTGGTGATCGTTGACCCAGAGACGGGCAAGGAGATGTCCGTGTATGAAGCCTATCGCAAGGGCCTCATTGACCACCAGACCTACCTGGAGCTGTCAGAGCAGGAGTGCGAGTGGGAGGAGATCACCACCTCCTCCTCCGACGGTGTGGTGAAGTCAATGATCATTGACAGGCGCTCGGGGCGCCAGTATGACATCGATGATGCCATCAGCAAGGGCCTGATTGACCAATCAGCCCTGGACCAGTACCGCTCAGGCACCCTCTCCATCACCGAGTTTGCTGACATGCTCTCTGGCAACATGGGCGGCTTCCGGTCACGGTCGTCCTCGGTAGGATCCTCCTCCTCCTACACGGTCAGCCCAGCCCTGACGCGGACCCAGATCTCCATGTGGACTGACCCGACCGAGGAGACTGGGCCAGTGGCAGGCATCCTGGACACGGACACTCTGGAGAAGGTGTCCATCACAGAGGCCATGCGCCGCAACCTGGTGGACAACATCACAGGGCAGCGGCTGCTGGAAGCCCAGGCCTGCACCGGGGGCATCATTGACCCCAACACCGGTGACAAGTGCACTGTTGCTGATGCGGTCAACAAGGGCCTGGTTGACAAGATCATGGTGGACCGCATCAACCTGGCGCAGAAGGCCTTCTACGGATTTGAGGACCCGCGGACCAAGACGAAGATGTCGGCGGCGCAGGCACTGAAGAAGGGCTGGCTGTACTACGAGGCCGGGCAGCGGTTCCTGGAGGTGCAGTACTTGACCGGGGGCCTGATCGAGCCCGATGCCCCAGGCCGTGTCTCCCTGGATGAGGCGCTGCAGAAGGGCACCATCGACGCACGGACTGCCCAGAAGCTGCGGGATGTCAACACCTATTCCAAGTACCTCACCTGCCCCAAGACCAAGCTCAAGATCTCCTACAAGGATGCCATGGACCGGAGCATGATCGAGGACGGGACTGGCCTGCGGCTGCTGGAGGCCTCTTCCCAATCCAGCAAGGGCTACTACAGCCCCTACAACGTCAGCAGCGCCGGCTCCACCTCCGGATCCCGCTCGGGCTCTCGCACCGGCTCCCGCTCAGGCTCCCGGCGCGGCAGCTTCGATGCCACTGGCTCCGCCTTCTCCATGACCTTCTCTTCCTCCTCCTACTCCTCCTCGAGTTTCGGGCGCAGATACGCGGGGGGTACCCAGGGCTCCATGGAGGTGGCCGCCCTTGCCCTCGCCCTGTCCACATCCCGAAGCTGCGGGTGGGAGGCGAGCGAGGAGTGCCCTGGGGTGCTCGGGCCCCTGCTCCACGTGGCCTGAGACCTGCCAGCCCCCCGAGGTGCTGCCTCACCCGCTCCGCATGTGGCAACGCTGCTGGCTAATCACTAGTATTTTTTTTTTAATTTTGAACCTCCACTCTTCTCCCAAAGCAGTGCCTCAAGTTTAACCAAAAAGACAAGACTAATAAATTAATATATGCGAATGTGCTGACAGTGTTTGTATATTAAGAGACAAGAGAGAACACACACTACCCTCCCCGCCCTGCGCCCCGGGAGCTGGACACCGTTCCTGCTCCTGGCGGCACCAATCCTGCCGCTGCTCGCACACGGCGCGGCCGAGCCGGACACCAGGAAAACAGTTCCCTGTTTGGATCTAACCACTTAGCACTCTTTTGTAATTAACCTGCCGGCTTCAGCCCCCGCACCCCAAAGGAGGAGACGACCTTGGCCCCGTGGTGCACCCCACTGCAGCCGGTGTGCCGGAGGAGGACATCGCGGGCTCCTCGGCACCGGACGGCCAGACACGCCTGCTGCCTGGACCCCTTCCACGCACCCTCAGCGCGGCGAGGAGGGGGCTCTGCACCGCGGCCCCCGAGCTGCCCCATCTCCCCGCCTTGGCCTCCCAGCACGTCCCCACCACCACACCGCGGAGCTGGTGCCCCGACCGTAAGTGCCGCGCTGGCGCTGCCCGGTGCTTCCGCGCCACGCGGGGGGACCTGCCTCCGCTCCGCCGCTTCACCCACCGAGGGGCTTCGCTGCGCGCCTGCCTCCGCCAGCCCACCCGCTCACCTGTCCTCCGGGACGCACCCGCCGCGGTCGGCCGGTCTGTCTGTCTGTCTCTCCGTGTATCTGGGAAGTGCTTCTGCTTGAGGTTGATTTCCTCACACTCATGTGGCTCCATGACCCATTGGCAGGTGTCTGCCAGAGCCCACGCCCCAGCCTGGCTCCGCGCAGCTCCTGCCCCCAGAACCCTCCGGCCGTGGGGGCTTTCCTGTCCCTCACAAGGGCTATGGGGACCCCTGGAGCACAGGGTGGGCCATGGGATGCGGTAGCAGCCTGGCACACACTCTTGTTAGAAATAGGCAGATTTCTGTAAAACCAACCTCCTTTTCCTTCTTCGCGGTAATTCCACCCCCTGGCTCCTGCCCTGTGCTGGCGCTAACGCGCTCTCTCTCTGGCAGACGTCTTTTTCCAGTCCCAACAAAGACGTCCCGGTGCCGCTGGGCGAGCTCCTGAGCTGGGTCTCCGACATCAGCAGGTCGTGGATGGGCTCAAGGGGAGCCCCGGAGGCGGCAGCTGCTCGGCCGTGCTCACCAGCACAGGTAATGCCGACCTCCCCGGTCCGTCCCGGTCCCACAGCAGGTGCGCGGCACTGACGGCCAGGCTTGGTGGCTTCATTTCATGGTTTGTTCTCCCTGTCTCATCCCATCTTTTCTGTTCGCTTTGTTGTAGTGTGGCTGGATGTCCATACCACCTCCCCTCATCGCCGCCATGGAGCCCGTCCCCTGCCCTGAGGCCGGTGGGACTGCACCTGAGGACACAGGGACGTTCTCCCTCATCCTTTGCACTTGCCAGAGTCCCCAGGCAGAGACTGGGGCCACAGTGCCTGAGCAGTCAATGGCCCAAGAAGCACCCACAGGGTCACCTGGCCCCCACACACTCCCTCCTCCCTGGGGGCGGCCTCCTGGTGTGGTGTTGGGCTCACTGCGGATCTCCAAAACATCTCCTCCTTCCCACCTGCTCTCATCTGCCACCTGTAAATCCAATCATGTTACCCTCCGCCTCCCGTGTCGTTATTGCTCTCATTACCCCGTTTGGCTTTGCATGAGGTGCCACTGCGCGCGGCTCCAGGACAGTCCCCTCTCCCGGGGCCCCCCACACCCCGACCATCACTCATCGGGACAGTGGGGGTCCATCGATTACCCAAACACATCTCTTTTTGGGGGCAAAACACTAAACTTGTACATACCGCAAAGTGTCTGTAAAAGGAGCAGTGTGGACCCAGGGCTCCCCTGCAAGGGCAGTAAAGGAGAATCCTCTGAAACCAGCCGGCAACTCTGCGTGGTCTGTTCACCCCTCCAGCCTCACCACCGTGGCCACGGGCTCCCATTGCCTCCCGCAGCTTCGTGCCGTGGGCTGCGTGTGCTGCCGCAGGTCATGGTGAAGTGTGTGGGGTCTGACCAACTCCCGGTGCAGGTGCTGCACCTGAGGGCTGGGCCTGGGTGCACAGGTGGGGCTGCCAGGCACAGAGCAGCGCCACGGGGGTGTTCCCAGAGCTGCCCCATGCTGGTGGCACCACTGCGAGGCCAGTGTGGGTGCAGCACCAAGCCAGTGCACCCCTGATTTTGGGGAGTGGGTGCTGCTGGTGCTGTGGAGGCTCCTGAGGCTGCATCCCTCACATGAGCACAGAGCCGTCCCTCCATCAGTGGGGCTCCGGACTGGGCAGGGACACTGTCCTCCAAGGTGCTGTTCCCTTGCGTGCTGCTACCACTGCTGGTCTGGGGCCATGCCTGCTGCTGCCGTGGCCTCTGCCCAGTGTGGACTGTGCTGCGGGCGCTCCGTTTCTGGGCAGTGAGGGGCTGCTGTTGGTGGATGGCAGTGGCTGGCTGTGAGGCTGAGGCACTTGAGGGGGTTCAGGACCTGATGGCCTGGCAAGCACTGGTAGGGCAGCAGCATTCAGAAGCAAAAGCCCTGGCAAACCTGGCAGCCACTGGCACAGGTGGCTCAAGGGGTCTGTCCGGTGAGAGGTGCCACTGCCCTGCCTAGGCTGGGACTCCTGAGCAGAAGGGTCATCCTGCAGCAGCGCCGGGAGCCCCAGGCACTGTGCCAGGAGCACCAGAGCTGTCAGGACCTTGCAGAACCCCTGCAATGTCCAGGAGCTGGTGGGGTCTCAAGTGTGCCGGGGCCAGCCAAGCATGTCAGCATCCCCGGGTGGGGAGGCCAGGCTGGCCGGGACAGATGGTGGTGGCTGGGTAGGACGTTAATTGCATTGTCCATCAGCAATTAACTGCAGCGTCCGTCTGTCCCCACTGGCCGTGGGACGTGGCCGTTAGGCGCAGCAGGGCCAGGGGGGCTCAGGGGGGTCGCAGGCTGCAGGGCTCAGGAGAGGTCCCAGGGCAATAAGATGCTCCCCCAGGTGACACGAGCTGCTTGGGACCCTGTCCCACCCCACTGCCCCCCCCAGATACTTTCTCATGTCCCCCAGATGTTCCCTGCTCCCCCAGATATTCCCTGCTTATCCCCCAACTTCCTGACCTCCCCCCCACCCCTGCTGGGCTAGTCATCTCTCCCAAAGCTCATGAGGTCACCAAGAGCCCTCTGACTCAGGGCTAAGCCCCATGGCCCAGTGCCATGTCATGGGATGGAAGCCCCTCACCACCCCCCAAAACCAGTGGGGTCCAACTCTGTTTCCTGGTGAGAGACCCACCCGCTCCTGGGCTCAGCCATGGGACTCACATCCATGTGCCAGAGGGAATCCCATTCTCCACACCCCTACAGCTCTGTGCCCCTGGCATGGGGACCCTACCCGCTGTGCCCGGGGTGGTGGGATCCCCCTGCAGAGCCTCGCAAAGGAACGCAGGAGGGTGAGGAGGGGGGAGGCCCTGAGATCTGGGCTGTCTGCTCCTGGGGCGAGCCAGACTCATCCCCCATGCAGCACAGTGTGCCTTGTCCACAGACACTCTCCATCATCTCATGTTGCTCCATGTCACCCTCCTGCCCCACTGATACCCTCTGTCCCTCCCAAAGGCCCTTCAGCACTGTGTGTTGGGCTGGGAGTGACTGGGCCAAACTCGTCACGATGGAGAATTCCATGATATTCCCCGTTTTAATGCCCTGCCTCTCATCCTGCCCTGCTGCCGCGGCGGCTGGAGCCAACCCTCCCCGCCCCCCGAGTTAAACCATCCCTCAGCACTGCGGTGGCACATGAGACACCGAGTGCCTCCCCGGACGGGTCCCTCGCCCCCCGCCCGGCGCACACCGGCGTTCACCCACCGCCCTTCGCGGCGTGAGTGGCAGCACCGCCCCGTCCTGGCTGTGCTCGGTCGCGTGGGACCCGTGGCCGCTGTCCCAAGCGTGGCCGCGGCCGCCGGCTCGGCCCTGCTGGCACAGAGCAGCTGCCAGCTCCGTGTGCCCACCGCCCCAGGCGCTGCTGGCTCGGCCCCCGCCGCGCCGGGAACGCTCTGTACAGCTTCTCCACAAAGACGGACCGGCCTCTCCCACGCCCCCCCCTCGCTGGGGCGCTGAACCTCCTCATGGGCAGGGACCCCGAGACCCCCCCGGCCGTGCCGCTGAGGCTCGGAGCTCGGGTGCCGGCCAAGGGCGGCTCTGCCTCGTGTGAAGCGCTGCCGTCTCTGTGCCCCGTCGGGCTGTGCCGGGGCCGGTGCTGGCTGGAGCGGTGAATCCCCCGGTCCATGGTGCGGGGTCCGGGGGTGCGAGCAGGGATGGCGCTGCCCCAGGGCTGCGAGCAGGGATGGCGCTGCTCCAGGGCTGCGAGCAGGGATGGTGCTGCTCCAGGTCTGCAGCCGTCACATCCTGCCGGGCACCAGGCAGCCCCCGGACCTCAGGCATCCCCAGAGCGATGGAGTGCGGATGGCGGTGGTGCCGTGTGGGCAGCGCGGTGCGGGGACCTGCCTCCCTCAGCGGCACGGCGGAGCTGCTGTCAGGCAGCTCCAGATCCGTTTGTCCCGGCTGTCACCTTCCCGGGTGTGTGGGCAGCCTGCGGTGTCTGGTGCCCGAGCCGGGGCTGGGGGCTGCTCTGGACCGACCCCCGCAGCGTGCTGGGGCAGGCGGCGGCTGTGGGACCCTCACAGGCAGCACCCAGCGCGCCCCAGGCCCATTTGGGGTTCACTGCTGCTCGTGGTCTCGTGTCTCTTGGCACGTGCGACCGGAGCAGCCGCGCTGGCACCATGTCTGGGACAGGCTGGCAGCGATCGTCGGAGCTCCAGCCCCAGCCCCAACCCCACCAGCCCAGGCTGAATTTGGGCTGGAAGAGCGTTTCCCACTGCAGATGCTGTTTGCCCACCTGCCGTAGCATCCTCCACCTCCCCAGTTCCCTGTGCCCGACCTCTGGCAGCAGGGCTGGCACTGTAAGGCTGCAGTCCTGCCCTGGGATGAGGGCTCTCTGTGGGGTCCACAGGACCAGGGACCACCAGCATGGGGCAGGAGGGCTGTGGGACCACCTGTGACTGCACTGGAGCTGCCACAACCCCACGAGCCTTGGTGGCCCCAGCTGTGCCCCAGCTGTGCCATCCTGCTCCCTCCCTGGACACTCACCTGGTCCTGGGCAGGAGGAAGCCAGACAGTGCTGGTGGCTCATCCAGCTGGTCGCTGTCACTGGTGCCACAGCTGGGCCAGGCGGCCACACTGTGGGTGTGTGGGGTGGTGGGGTCCTGTTTATGGCATCATGACAGCAGGGTCTGCCATGAGCACACATCCCCAGAGTGTTTCCGATGGGACTGAGCCCTGGTGGCACTCCGACCACGAGGAACTGCTGTGGCACCAGCACCCAGCACTCAGCACCTGCCTGATACCTCTTTCCCTCACCCAGGGAATTCACTGCTGCTCCTGGTGAGGTTCCTGGCCAGACCCTGGCTGAGGCTCCTTCTGCAGCAGACATATCCCAGGCACTCCCAGCCCCACTGTGCTGCAGCTCCTGCTCAGCTGCCTTATGCCACCTTCCCAGCAGTGCCATGTCACTCCTGCACCACATCAGTTTTATCTCCTCGTTATTCAGCCCACATTCCCTGGCTGTTTCCCCCGGTACAGCATCTTGGACACACCGTCATGTCTTTGCTCAGATCTCAGGGTTATCACCATCTTTGTGGCACCACAGTGGCTGTACCCTGTTCCCCTCACAGGATCCACTCCTTGTGCTCAGCCAGGTGACCTGGCTTTAATTAATCACCAGTTAATTACAGGGCTCCCAGGCTGTGGGAGCAGCATCACCCTCAGCCTTTGGGTACAGGTTTGGTGTGATCTCTCCTGCCAGTCCCGCTCTCCACCAGGGCACAAAGCAACTGCTGCCCATTCATGCCCTGCGTCCCTGCCTGCACCAGGGCATTGCTGTTTTGTAAATCTTGGTGTTTGCCTGGCATCTCCTCCCCTTTGTTGTGGCAAAGTGGCTGCACTTGCAGCATCAGAGTCAGGAGCAGCTGGTCTGAGACATCCCTGCTCCGTGCCAGTGCAGTGGGTTTTCCATGTGTTGGTTTGCTGTTGGTCAGTTTTTGCCAGGGGTCAGTTTGCCGTGGCTTGGCTTGGGCTCAGCCAGGGGCTGAACCATGGCTCTGCAGTACACAGAGGTGTGGGGACACTGGGGACCAGAGGTAGTCTGAGAGGCAGCAAGGTGAGGTCTGGGAGTGATCCCAACAGGAAAAGTGTTGGGAAATTGGAGTGCACCACAGGAATGCAGAGGAGCTGGAGCCAAGCCAAAACCTGCAGGTACTGGTGATGGCTGGAGCAGAGCACAGACGTCGGGGATCCCAGCCAGGGGAGCTCTGTCCCCTCTGGTGGGGCTGGGCTGTCCCTGGGGGACACAGCGACTCTCCAAGACCTCCACAGTGGTATGCCAGGGGCAAGATTGTGGAGCCTTGTCCCCTGCCCCTCTGCCAGGACCTGGTGTCCTGTTCCCACCGTCCCTCTGCTCTACTTGCAGATGCACCGTGCTGTGGGAGACGCTGGGCTCACCGGAGAGAGTGTGGAGGGGTCGCCACGGGACGGGGAGGAGATGGAGAGGTACGGGCACCGCTGGGCACTGCCAGACATGCGGTGTTAGGAGCTGTGCGTGTGCCTGGGCGTTTACACCGTGATGGGGGAGCTGGTGACCCTACACAGCTCAGGAACCTGGGGGCTGGGATGGGGAGGGCGTGGGTTGGCTGTGCTGGGGCAGGCGGGGTGGGAGTGAGCACAGCTGTGAGCTCTGGTGTGGCTGTGATTCACTTGGTGCAGGTGGGTGGTGAGGCTGGAGCTCGGGGAGGTGCAGGCAGGGAGGGCGGTGGCCATGTCCCCCACAGCCTGGTGTGTCCCTGCTCTCTCCCCAGAGCCTGTCTGCGCTCAGAGCAGAGACTGGAAGTGCAGGAGCAGCTGCTTGCCCTGCGGCACTGGCTGGACACCATAGAAAAGCAGCTACTGGCGCTGCCGGAGCCTGGCACGGCCCTGCAGGTAACTTCTGACCCCAGGCTGTGACTGGGCCATGCAGAGCCAGGCAGGACCAGCCCACATCTGCGCTGAGGCTGGTGAGGTCTCGGTCCTTGGAAAAGAGGAAGGCATCTGGCCACAGCTGGCTGGGACACCCTTCAGGACAGCTCTGCAACCGTCTGGTGTTAGGTCACCTGTCCCCAGCTCCTGCCCCCCAGCCCAGCAGTGCTGCTGGCTTGGAGCCCCACGGTCCTGACGGTACTCGTGGTATCACTGCCTTGGAGCCCTGCTGACCACAGGGCCACCGCCTGCACCAGGGTCAGCTCATGGCACTGCTGCCTGGGCATGGGGAGCGTGGCCAAACCACAAACCACACCAGGGCTGTGCGGCTGTATGAAGGGTGTGCGGCCAAATGAGGGCTGTGGGGCTGTGCATGGGGGTGTACAACAGGGCACACGAGATGTGCAGCAGTGCATGGGGGTTTACAGTAGGGCACAGGGTGTGTGCAGCAGTGCATGGGGTGCACAGCCATACACAGGGGGTGTTCAGCAGTGCATGGGGGTGTACAACAGGGCACAGGGGGTGTGCCCCTGTCAGTGCACGGGGGTGTACAATGGGACACGGGGTGTGCAGCAGTGCATGGGGGTGTACAATGGGACATGGGGTGTGCAGCAGTGCATGGGGGTGCACAGCCATGCACAGGGGGTGCGCAGCCATGCACAGGGGGCGTGCAGCAGTGCATGGGGGTGTACAACAGGGCACAGGGGGTGTGCCCCTGTCAGTGCATGGGGGTGTAAAATGGGGCACGGGGGGTGCAGCAGTGCGGGGGGAGGGGCACAGCCAGGCACAGGGGTTGTGCATGGGGGTGTACAGCCAGGCACAGGGGGTGTGCAGCAGTGCATGGGGGTGTACAGCCAGGCACAGGGGGTGTGCAGCAGTGCATGGGGGTGTACAGCCAGGCACAGGGGTTGTGCATGGGGGTGTACAGCCAGGCACAGGGGGTGTGCAGCAGTGCATGGGGGTGTACAGCCAGGCACAGGGGGTGTGCAGCAGTGCATGGGGGTGCGCAGCCATGCACAGGGGGTGCGCAGCCATGCACAGGGGGCGTGCAGCAGTGCATGGGGGTGTGCAACAGGGCACAGGGGTGTGTGCAGCAGTGCATGGTGTGCACAGCCGTGCACACTCATGCACAGGGTGCATAGCCATGCACAAGGGGGGCGCAGCCATGCACAGGGGGTGTGCCCCTGTCAGGGCAGACGGCTGTGTGCCCATGCACTGACCGCGCAGCCGTGTGCTGCTGTGCCCCCATGCACTGACCGTGCAGCCGTGTGCTGCTGTGCCCCCATGCACTGACCGTGCAGCCGTGTGCTGCTGTGCCCCCATGCACTGACCGTGCAGCCGTGTGCTGCTGTGCCCCCATGCACTGACCGCGCAGCCGTGTGCTGCTGTGCCCCTGCCCCTGCGCGGAGCCGCAGTGGGAGCGGTGCAGTGGGGGCTGCCGGCAGCCCCTCCTCGCCGCCCCGCGCGCAGCCCCTCGCCGGCTCCTTTTGTTCGAGGCCTGGCCGGCACACGGGCTCCCTCGGCACACATGACGGCACAAACTGAAAGGGCCATTCATCCCGGCCCCAGCGCAGACAAAGCCGAGGCCGCACAGAAACCCACCCGGCTCCCGGGATCTGAGGCTGTGGATTCCAGCCGACCGCTCCCGCCCGGTGCCCCGCGCCGGGCTCCCCTGCCCGGGGCGCCCGTGCCACCCCGAGCCCGGTACCTGGGGCTGCGGAGCGTGCCGGGCGAGCTGCCGGCGGCTGCGTGGGATGGAGGTGGAGAGTGGCTCTGCTGAAGGAGCTGGATCCTCACCCCCTGCCCAGCTTCCGCCTGGCAGCTCCCGGCTGGGCTCTGTGGGGAGCTGTGGGGTGCCTGGAGTACCGTGGGGTTCAGACCCATGCTGGGTGCCGAGCACCTCGGAGCCAGCGGTGGAAGGCTCCAGAGCCGTGGGGGGAGGATGATGCAGAGCTGCTGCAGGACGGTGCAGAGCCACCGAGGCCCTGGCAGATGCTAATTCCCAGCAGCGTCTCTGGCAGCAGACAAAGCCCCCGGCCCCGCCGCCCGCCGCTCCCAGGAGACCCCAGGGAGCCCCATCCATCAGCGTGGCCGACGTGCCTGCGGCGGCCCCCCGGCTCCCGGGGCCCAGCAAGGGGCACCCATGCGGCTCTGTGGGGCAGGACCCTCGTCCTGGGGGGCTCTCACTGGCTGGGAGGCCGCAGCGCTGGAGCTGAGGCAGGGCAGGATGGGGAAGGGGTTCCCACCATGGGCAGGAGCAGCCCCCGTCTGGGCACCTCCGGCTGCCCCCTGGTCCATCCAGCACCCAGGGTGGCAGCGAGGGGGTTCTGGAGAACCAGGCCTGCAGCACCCTGGCACTCAGGGTGGGCTTCTCTATAGTATCTTGGTAGCCCAGCCAAGCCCTGCTCCAGTGAATCCCCCCTGCCCCTGGCTGAGTGTCCCCCGCACCCAAAGAGCCCCAGGGAATGGGGCCACGACCCTCACTGACCACAGCGTCCACAGCCTGGGGGAGCAGAGCCGGGGGTTTGGGGTGCAACCCCAGAGCTAGAGGGACTGTGTCGCTGTGGGGCGGACACCGTGGGGCTGTGCTGTCCTGGGGCTCACTGTGAGGCAGCACAGCCCGGGCTGGTGGCGGTGCAGGTGTTGGTGCAGGTGGCGGTGCAGGTGTTGGTGCTTGGGCAGGGACAGGGACAGGGGCAGGTACAGGTGCTGATGCTGGTGTCGGTGTGGGTGCTGGTGTTGGTGCCGGTGCTGATGTCAGTGCAGTGCCGATGCCGCTGCCGGAGCAGTTGGCGTTGTCGGTGCAGGTGTCGGTGTCTGTGGCTGCTGGGGCAGGTGCAGCGGCAGGAGCAGGTGCCGGTGAGAGGGCAGTGCCGGAGCAGGTGCCGGTGCCGGTGTCAGTGCCGGTGCCGGTGCAGGTACCAGTGCCAGTGCGGGGTGCCGCCTGTCGCCCCCCCGGGCTGCGCGGGGCGGGCGGTGGGCCGGCGCCGCCCCTCCCCCGCGGGATGGCTGCGGGGCCCCGGGGGTTTCCCCGGTAACGGCGGCGATCGGCGCCCGGAGGGTTAACGGGGGCGGCGGTGTGTCCGAGGTCAGACCAGCCCCGCCGAGCCGGGCCGGTGCCGGTGCGAGGGTCTCCGCCCGGTGCTCCCCGCGCCCCGCGCTCCCCCCGCGCCGCGGGCGCGGCGCACAAAGGCGGCGGGGCTGGGGCGGCGGTAACGGGGACCGAGTCTCCCCCCGCCGCCTCCGCCCCGCTCCCCCTCATAGGCCGGGCCCCCCCGGACCGGTAACGGCGGCGGCGGCGTCCCCGGCCCGGCCCCATGGACGCCCGGAGTCGCCGAGGGGTGAGTGCGGGGCGGGGGCTCCGCGAGGGTCCGGGACTGCGGTGTGCGCGGCGCCGGGCGGGGTCCGTGTCCCGCAGCCCGCCGGGGCGGGGGGCGCGGTGCGGGGTCTCCTCAGATCACCCCACGCCGTGGCCCACCCACCCCGTGCGGCCCCGCGGACCCCGACGCGCGGGAGGGGCAGTGGGGTGGGAGTGCGATGCCCAGTGGGGTGCGTGTGTCGGGACCCTGCTGTGGATGTGAGTGTGTGCGGTGACCGTGCACGAGGGCTGTGCCCGTGGCGTGTTCCACGGCGTGTTGGGCCGCGCGTGGGGGTTTAGAGTATGGCACCCACGCCAGGGGCACGGCCACGGCGGGTGCGTGTGGGCGCACGTGCACTCCCCACGCGTGTGCGGGGCTGCTACAGGTGTGTTTCATGTCACGGCTGAGGAAGGCGTGGGGGTCCTGTCGCGGCCCCCCGAGCAGAGGTGTGGGGTCTGCTTGTCGGGGGAAAATGTGCACACGGGGGGGAGCGTGTGTATGGGTGTGTGCTTGCACACGTGTGTGTGTGTGTGTGTGTGTCTGTGTGTGTCTGTGTGTTTGCACACGTGTGTGTGTGTGTGTGTGTGTGTGTGTGTTTGCACACGTGTGTGTGTGTGTACACACGTGCACAGGGGCGTGTGCCCAGCGCCGTGCCGGAGGGCCGGGAGTGAGGCCGGGGGCCGGGGGTAGCAGCACTGCGGCTGCGGCGGGGGGGCTGCCGGAGGAGGGTCCTGCCGGGTCACGCTGGGGATTTATGGCTGCGGCAGGGCTTGCAGGGTGGGGAGGCCACCTGCCTGTCCCCTCCCCGCCCCCCGGTTGGTGCCCCGCCGCCCCCCGCTGCTCTCAGCCCCCCGTCCCCCCGGGCAGATGCTCCTCTCTCCCGGCTCCGCCGCCCTCGTTAATCCAACGGCACAAGGCGACGCCGGGCGGGAGCATCTGCCTCTCCCCAGTGCCTGGTCCTGCTGCCACCGCCGCGTCCTCTGCCGAGACGCGTAGGACAGGCACCCTGGGCACTGCCAGGGGATCCCTTAGGGTCCCCTCCCTCCGCCAGGCCCCAGGGACAGCCAGCGTCCCATCTCCTTGTCGCGGTGCCCTGGCTCTCGGCAGCCCTTTGCTGGGGGGCCAGGACCCCAACACCAGAGAAGGAGTTCAGGCAGCCCCGGCAGCACAGCGGGGTGAGGGGGTCGATCGGAGCTCAGGCCAGTGTCCGGGTGCCCTCGGTGGTCCCGGTAACGCGCATCCCCTGGCTCATTGCAGGCCGGGATTTGAGGCGGGGGCCCGGCGCCCGCGCCATGGGGAACTCGGTGAGTCGGCCCAGCTGCCTGGGCGAGAAGAGCCGGCGGCCAGAGGAGCTCCCGCGGGAGCCGGGGCTGGACGCGGGGCAGCCGTCCACCGGAGGCGTCATGGAGGCCTGGCCGGGGCTGCTGGAGAAGGCGCCGGTGCCGGTGGAGAACGGCTGGAGCCCGGTGCCCGGTGCCGTTCAGAGCCGGCAGGGCAGCCCGGTGCTGAGGCGCAGCCAGTCCGAGGTGGCGGTGCAGAACGGGGGCACGGCTGGCGTTCCGGCGAGGGCGCAGATGGGGGGCGCAGCCTGGACGCCCCCCCGGGCCAGCGTTCCGCGCAGCACCTGGTCCTGGAAACCTGTCACCACCCGGGAGGTGACGGAGGTGACAGAGGTGACTGAGACCATCGTGACAGAGATCGTGGAGGTGACCGAGTACCCGGCGGGTGAGAAGGGCGGTGAGCCCGTGGTCACCCGGACGGTCACTGTGCTGACGGAGTGCGTGGGGGAGCTCACTGCTGCTGGCTGCGCCGGACACGTGGATGCCACTGAGGTGACTGCCGGACAGAGACCCTTGCCGGGAGGACGCTGCCAAACCCTGTGCCACGGGGCTACCCTCCGGCATGGTTTTGTCCACAGCAAGTCTTGACCTTCGTGTCCGTTGGCCAGGGCTCGTGGGGAGTCACTGTCTGTGCCCTGTGTGGGCTGGGCTGGTGGCACCCCTCGGGCTGGGCACCAGCCTGGTGCTGTAGGACAGGGAATTCCCTTCCCTCAGCTCAGCTGGTGGGGGCCATGAGTCTGGAGGGATCCAAATGGCACAGAGTGTGCAGCCCCTGCCTTGGGGAGCCCTGTGAAGGATGCCAGGGAGGACCCCATGGGCTGGGCAGGGTCCCACTGTCCCCGGTGTCACCTCGGGGACAGGGCAAGGTGTGGGGGCTGCGGCCCAACCCCATGGCTGTCCCCCCCCGCCCACATGGACAGCTCAGCCACCTCTTCCAACAGGTGTCCTCACGGGCTGTCCCTGTCCCAGAGGAAGCAGCAGAACGGGGCCAAGAGACTCTGGAGCGGCTGCTGGCCTGGGTGGCCGACATGGAGGAGCTGGTGAGCAACCAGAAGCCGCCATCGGCGGAGGCGAAGGTGGTGAAGGCGCAGCTGGAGGAGCAGAAGGTCAGCAGGGCCAGCCGGCATGTCCCACCCACGCATGCTCTGGCCGGGGATTAGGGGCCCGGGGTTCAAGCGGCCGCCCAGGGCTGTGCCGAGGTGGCAGAGGTGGACGGGGTCCCCAGCACAGCACAATGTCCCCCGTCCTTGCAGCTCCTGAAGCGGCTGCTGGAGGAGCGGAGGCCGCGCGTGGAGCTCGTCCTGCAGGACAGACTGACGGCACACGGCTCTGGCATGGTGGCGCCTGAGGCCAGTGCCAGCCTCTCCGGCCTCCGCGAGAGGTGGGACAAGCTGATGCAGGAGGCTGAAGCCAGGTGGGTCAGGGGCAGGCCCCCATCGCCGGGCTGGCAGTCCCATCCCGCTGGCACAGGCTCTGCCCACTGGTGTCCCCTGTGCGGAGTCTCTGTGACACCCTGATGTCCCTGTGCTCTGCCCCACTGGCACTGGGGCCACCATGATGGAGGGACCGTCCCCATCACACGTGCTGGGGCTGCACAGGAGCAGTGTGTCCAGGGCTCTACGGACTGTCTGGCACACGGCTTCCAACAGGTCACTCTGTGGGGACACTGGCCTTGCTGTGTCCCTCGATTCAGGGGAGCATGGGGACCCTGGTGTGGGGGAGATGGGGTTTTTCTGTCTGGGACCTTGGTCTCAGGGATTGTCACTTACCCATCCCTCCCGGCACAGGTATGGCTGCCTGGAGCGGATCCTGCCGGCGGCCCAGGGCTTCCAGGAGGCTGTAGACGCCTTCCAGGAGTGGCTCGGTGCCACAGAGCGGCAGCTGGCCCAGCTCTGGCGTGCTGACGGCTGCGTCAGCCGCGTGCAGGACGCCCACCAGGAGACCCAGGTGGGCGCAGGTTGGGCGGGGAGTGGGCACAGGGTGGACACGGCCACCTGTGTCATTGTTGGTCGCTACTACAGGCCCTCTGTGAGGAGATCCGCGGGCGGCTGGGGGAGCTGGACGGTGCCCTGGAGAGCGGGCAGCGGGTCCTGGAGATGGTGACAGGCGAGTGGCAATGGCTGGGAGTGGTGGCCAAAGTGTCAGGACCAGGAGACTTGGGATGGGATGAGCATGGACAGCATCAGCCCAGCCCAGCAAGGGGACCCCAGGGCACTGGGGGTCCTCAGGGTGTGCTGCTTCCCACCTGGTGTGAGGGGGCAGAGAGCATCCCATGGGATGTGGAGGGGCCAGGACAGAGCCTGGGGGTCAGGGCCATGGTGGGGCAGGGTTCAGCGGTGGTGAGGTGCAGCTGGGGAGGTGGATCTTGCTGGCAGTGGGATGAGAGGCCAGAGATGGGTCTGGGAGCAGCAGGAGTGGGGTTGGGAGAGGAGAAAGGTTAGGACAGGGTGATCATCATGGGGTTGGAAGCTGTCGGTGTGGCCGGTCCCATGTCCAGGGATGCCAGTGTGGTGGCGCTGATGGCGATGTCATGCTGCCACAGGGGAGGAGGCCCAGCTGACACAGGAGAAGATGGAGTCGCTGAGGATGCGGTACCTCATCGTGGGCCAGAGCAGTGCCGACACCATGCACCGGCTGGGGCAGACCCTGGAGGCCTCGTCTCGCCTGGGCACGGCCCCTGAGGACCTGGCACTGTGGCTGAGCCGCATGGAGAAGGAGCTGGGCGAGCAGGAGAGCCAGCAGGATGGCCAGGAGCCCTCGGTCACTGCCAGTGACAGGGAGAAGGTGTGGGACACTGGGGTCCCTGAACCCTCAGCATTCCCAGCGTCACTGTCTGCACTGGGAGTTTGGTCTGGGTGGGACACAGTGGGTGATGGCAGACAGTCCTGTGGGACTGGGATGCGCTGGGGGTCCATGTCCTGAAGCTGGACATGCTTGCACACCCTCTCCAGCTGACGTCTGTCCTTCTGCTGCAGTTTGAGCAGGTTCTGGAGTCCCAGCTCGCCCGTGTGGCTGGGCTGGGCGAGCGGCTGGAGGAGATCGGCCGCGTGCAGCTGGATGCTGAAGCTCTCCGCTCGCAGCTCTCTGAGCAGAAGGTGGGTCTGCAGCAGTGCCCAGGGGTCCCAGCGGCACTGGCTTGGCATCCCCATTCTGCTGGGTCCTGCCAGGACCTGGCACCCACCTGCGGCTCCATTCTAGCTGCTCTCCGCCGAGATCCTGCATTGCCGGGGCCTGGTCGAGCGTCTGCTGGGGTTCTCAGACCCTCTGCTGCGCTGCTGCCCTGACCCTCTGCGGCAGCGCCTTCAGGTGAGCCGCGAGGGTGTCGGGGGGACACTGCCAGCACCCAGGGATGGCTGTGCCCTGTGTCCCTGGCCGCCGGGTGACTCCTGTCTCCACAGCCGTCGGTGCAGGTGCTGCGGGAGCGCACGGAGCAGCTCTCCCTGCGCAGCGGAGCCTGCGCCGTGCAGCTGGAGCACGCCCAGTCCCTGCTCACCCAGTTCTCCGAGGCCCTCGAGGAGCTGCTGCCCTGGCTGGAGGAGACGCAGGCCCTGGGGGTGCAGCTCTCCCCCAATGCCATCAGCTACGAGGCCTTCAAGGAGCAGCAAGCGTTGCTGCAGGTGCGAGCAGCACAGGGGCCAAAGGGGCTCGCTTGGCCTCCCCGCGGTTTGGGAGTTGAGAGGTGACAGGATGGGAGTGTCATCATCATGGGGACCACCGGGGTGGGGCACCCAGGAGTCCTCTGCGAGCACCAACACACATCCCCGTGGGGCACATCCTATGGGGCACAGCCCACCCCAATGCACCCCCACGGCTCTTCCTTGCTGCCAGAGCCTGCGGGAGGCCATAGCCGAGCACCGGCCGCTGGTGGGGAAGCTGCAGCGCGTGTCAGCGCAGCTGGTGGAGCTGAGCCCGGAGCAGGGAGCTCCGTTCCAGCGGCGCTGGCAGGAGGTGGAGGAGCAGTACGGCCACATCCGCGAGCGCGTGCGCCAGGCCGCGGCTCTGCTGGAGGATGCCCTGCCGCGGTACAGCCAGGTACGGGGCTGGCACTGGGGTGGGGCGCGTCCCCAGGGGCATCCCCTCGAGTGACCGGGCTGGTCCCCAGCTGTCGGAGCGCATGGATCTGCTGCTAGAGTGCCTGGAGCGGCTGCAGAGCCGGCTGCAGAGCCAGCCCCCCGTCCGCGGCGATGCGGCGCACTTGCGGGAGCAGATCCGAGAGAACAGCCTGGCCCTGGGCGAGCTGGAGAAGCTCGGGGTGGCCCTGGAGGGTGTCCGTGCACAGGGCGAGGAGCTGCTGGCCACCATGCAGGCGGTCAGCTCCGACGCCGCAGCCAGAGGTACTGGCGCGGAGGGGTGGGCATGGCCCCACTGGCAGGCGATCCGTGCTCCTGTCAGGGCTGTGTGTGGGTGCTGGGTCCCTCGCAGCACCCTGATCCCTGACCCGTCGCGCCCCACAGGGATCCAGGAGCGCACGGCACAGCTGCTGTCGCAGTGGGGCTGCCTGCGTGGCCGCTGCCAGGAGCAGGAGCGGTGGCTTCGGGAGCTGCTGGCGCTGGCCGAGCGCTTCTGGCATGGCCTGTCAGAGCTGGCTGTGGCGCTCAGTGACACCCAGCAGCTGGTGCTGGGGCTGGAGGAGGCTGGCGGCGAGCCCGAGGCCATCCGCACGCGGCTGCGCACCATGCAGGTACGGCCAGGCAGGGGCTCGGTGGGCAGTGCCACCGCATGGGCAGCCCCCAGCGTGGGCAGCCCTGAGCCCCCCACCCTGCGCAGGCACTGCGGGAGGAGATCGACGCACTGCAGGGTGAGCTGGACACTCTGGGCAGCCTGGGCGTGGAGCTGATGGCCTCCTGTGGGGACCCCGACAAGCCCGATGTCACCAAGAGCCTGGACGATGTGAGTGTCCTTGGGGTTGGGTTCAGAGCGGGACAGGGTCCTGGGGCTGTGTGGATTTGGGGTCCCCTGATCCCCATCAGTGCCACTGACCCCTCCACCCCAGACCCCTGCTCAACACCACTGACCCCCACACAACTCCACTGACCCTGTGCCCCCACATGGTGTCTCTGATCCCCATGCCTGGATGCTCCTCTGGTGCCACCCCTGTGTCCCAGCACCCCCCATGGCACTCCCACACCCTGTCCCCTCATGCTCTGTATCCCCAGGGCACTCTGACCTCTGTGCCCTGTCCACCCTGACCCCCCTGTCCTGTCCCCCTGCGCTCCGGCCCCGCTGAGGCACCACTGACCCCCATGCCCGGCCGCAGCTCTACTCCTCCTGGCACAGCCTGAGCAGAGTGTGGACGGAGCGCAATGGGCGCCTCGAGGAGCAGCTCCAGGCCGCCCTCAGCTACCAGGACACGATGCAGGTGGGTGCAGGGACCCTCGGGGAGATCCCCCATGTGGGGGGCTGTGTCACCTTCCCGTCCCCACTCAGGGGTGCGAGGGGCCATGGGGCCACCACCGAGCTCCCAACCCCGACCTCCTGTGTCCCCTATCCCCAGCGGCTGCTGGAGTGGCTGGACACGGCAGAGCTGCGCATTGCCGAGGAGTTCCTGGTCGGCGGAGACCTGGACATGGTGCAACAGCAGCTGGCAGAGCTCAAGGTGCCACGATGTGCCACGCTGGGCCGTGCTGGGCCGTGCTGTGCCCTGACCCCTGGGCGCAGGGAGGGCAGTGGGCGCTCTAGGCAGCGGTGGGATGGAGGGATGGCAGATTGGACAGTGCTGGTGCCCCAATGGCGGGCGCTGGGTAGCCAAGTCCTGCCGGGGGTGGCCAAGTCCTGTCCCCCACAAGTCCCTGAGCTGGCTGGGTACCCCCACAGGAGCGGCTCAGGGGCCTGTGCTGTGCCATGGGGTGCCATGGGGACAGGCAGACCCTGTCACAGCATGTGGGGCCATGGGGACAGGCAGACCCTGTCCTGGTGTGTGGGGGCCACGGTAACCAACCAGTGCCACCCCCCAGGAGTTCAAGCGGGAGCTGTACCAGTGCAAGGTGGATGTGGAGAGCCTGCGGCACCAGGGGGGCACGGGGCAGGGGGACCCCCCGGCCACCCTCAGCGACTTCCGCCAGCGCTGGGACCACCTAGAGGAAGAGATCGTCAGCCGACAGGTGGGGAGGGAGCAGGGGGCCCACAGGGCAGGGCTGAGGGGACACATGGGGTGCCATGAACATGCTGGGTGGGCATCTCCTTTGTGTGCTGGGTGTGTGGGGCTGGGTCAGTGTGGGGAGTTCCAGGTGGGCACTGGGTGGGTGCTGGCTGGGTGTACAGGGCCGTGTGGGCACAGGGTGGGCATACGGGGCTGTGTGGGCATTGGGTGGGCACTGGGTGGGTGTACAGGGCCGTGTGGGCACTGGGTGGGCATATGGGGCCATGTAAGCACCGAGTGGGCATATGGGGTCGTGTGGGTACTGGGTGGGTCCTGGGCAGGCATATGGGGCTGTGAGGGCACTGGGTGGGTGCTGGGCAGGCATATGGGGCCATGTGAGCCCTGGGTGGGCACTGGGCGGGCATATGGGGCCGTGTAAGCCCCAACGTCGCGGCTCCCTCCCGGCAGCACCAGCTGGAGGCAGCGCTGCTGGGGCTGGGACAGTTCCAGCACCAGCTGGCAGAGCTGCTGCAGTGGCTGAGCCGCACCGGGGAGCAGCTGCGCGGCCCCGCGCCCCTGCGCCCCGACCTGCAGAGCTGCGAGATCGAGCTGGCCAAGCACAAGGTGAGGCTGCACCCTGCCCTGGGGGACACGTGGCACAGATCCACTGTGGGGACCCAGCTCAGGGCTGGGGGTCCTGGCCGTGGTCACACTGCCAGGGTGTGTGTCCTGGGGGTCCTGGCTCTGGTGGCACCCCCAGGGTGGGTGTCCTGGAGGTCCTGGCTGTGCTGGCAGCCCCCGGGTGGGTGTGCTGGGGGTCCTGGCTGTGGTGGCACCCCCAAGGTGGGTGTCCTGGGGGTTCCAGCCATGGTCACACTGCTGGGGTGTGTGTCCTGGGGGTCCTGGCTGTGGTAGCACCTCCGGGCTGTGTGTCCTGGAGGTCCTGGCTATGGTGGCACCCCCAGGGTGTGTGTCCTGGGGGTCCTGGCTGTGGTGGCACCCCCCGGGTGGGTGTCCTGAGGATCCCAGCCATGGTCACACTGCCAGAGTGTGTGTCCTGGGGGTCCTGGCTGTGGTGGCACTGCCAGGGTGTGTGTCCTGGGGGTCCTGGCTGTGCTGACACCCCTGGGGTGCGTGTCCTGAGGGTCCCAGCCATGGTCACACTGCTGGGGTGTGTGTCCTGAGGGCCCTGGCTGTGGTGGCACCCCAAGGGTGGGTGTCCTGGGGGTCTTGGCTGTGGTGGCACCTCCGGGCTGGGCTGCAGCCTCCTGGCTGCAGGGCACTGCCTGGCCCCTCCTCGGGGCGCTGCGGCAGCGGGGCCGGGCAAGCTGCAGCGCAAGGACGCGTCCCCTCCCGTGGTGACACCATGGAAGGAATGACTCCACACCGGCCCAGTGCCACAGCCCCTTGCCCGGGCACGCTCGTGACGTGCGTGACACAGGCGAGGCTGCAAGGGCTGGACTGTTGCTGTGCTGGGGGGGCCATGCAAGGGCTACCTGTCCCCTCTGTGCCTGTCCTGGCCACCTCCCTGATGTGAATCAGCAAATCTTGTGCCTCAGCCCTGCCCCGCACCCTGCTGAGATCAAGAGCCCTGCCACCAGCTTGGTGGCACCCATGGGCACAATCCTTGCCCAGTCTGGCACCCCCAGTCCCCAGGGCTGTGGTGGCAGCAGAGGTGTCTCGGGGTGAGGGGCTTTGCATGGTGCAGAGAGAGGAATGAGGGGTGGGGTGCCCTGGTCCCTGGTCCCAGCCGTGACCCCGCCACCCTGTCCCCAGGTGCTGCGGACCGACGTGATGTCCCACGCCCGCACGGTGCAGTCGGTGACCGAGGCTGGGCAGGGGCTGCTGCTGTCCAGCCTGGGCGAGAGCGTGGAGGGGCTGCAGCGCAGCCTGCAGCAGCTGGGGCAGCACTGGGACCTGGTGCGCAGCGAGACGGAGAGCCGGCAGCTGGAGCTGGAGAACAACCTCAGCCAGGTACGGCCGCGGGGCTGCGGCGCTGCCGGACGGTGGGGACAGCGCTGAGCCCCCCCTCGCCCTCAGGTGCAGGACATCACGCTGGAGATCACGGAGCTGCTGCAGTGGCTGGAGCAGGTGGAGCTGCAGCTCTTCTGCTCCAAGCCGGCCTGGGGCCACCCGGATGCCACCAAAGAGAAGCTCAATGCACATCTGGTGAGAGCCAGTGCCGGACTGGGCCCTGCTGCAGGGCTGGCCCCTGGGTCTGTTGGTCTCTTGGGGGGATGTGTGCCCCAGATCCACCCCTCTCCACACTGCAGGGCTGGGATCATTCCCTGCTGCCTCCTCTCCCCAGCCACGCAGAGTCTCCCTCACCAGCTCTGCTCCTTGAGACAGAGCAGGAGCCATCCTTGTCCCTTACCCTGAGCCTGTTCCTGTCCCTATCCTCATCCCTGTCTCCATCCCCTCTCCCCGCTCACTGTGGCTGTCTCGCTTGTCCCCATCCTCTGTCCCCATCACTGTCCCCTGTCTACTTTACCTGACCTCCTCCACATCCCCATCCCTCTCCCCCTTCTCATCCCTGAACCTGTCACCCCCCAACCCATCCACATCCTCACCCCCATCTCCCTGTCCCCTTCCTCATCCTGCTCCCTGTCCCCTGTCCCCATCCCTGAACCTGTCACCCCCCAATTCACATCCTCACCCCCATCTCCCTGTCCCCTTCCTCATCCTGCTCCCTGTCCCCTGTCCCCATCCCTGAACCTGTCACCCCCCAATCCACATCCTCATCCCCATCTCCCTGTCCCCTTCCTCATCCTGCTCCCTGTCCCCTGTCCCCATCCCCGAACCTGTCACCCCCCAACCCATCCACATCCTCACCCCCATCTCCCTGTCCCCTTCCTCATCCTGCTCCCTGTCCCCTGTCCCCATCCCTGAACCTGTCACCCCCCAATCCACATCCTCACCCCCATCTCCCTGTCCCCTTCCTCATCCTGTCCCCTGTCCCCATCCCTGAACCTGTCACCCCCCAACCCATCCACATCCTCACCCCCATCTCCCTGTCCCCTTCCTCATCCTGTCCCCTGTCCCCATCCCTGAACCTGTCACCCCCCAATCCACATCCTCACCCCCATCTCCCTGTCCCCTTCCTCATCCTGCTCCCTGTCCCCTGTCCCCATCCCTGAACCTGTCACCCCCCAACCCATCCACATCCTCACCCCCATCTCCCTGTCCCCTTCCTCATCCTGCTCCCTGTCCCCCATCCCGATCCCGGTCCCCCAGTGGTTGCTGACCCGCTGTCCCGGCAGGAGCTGTGCCGGGAGCTGGAGGCGCGGGCGGTGACGTACCGGGGGCTGCGGGAGCGGCTGCAGCGCCTGCTGGACTCGTGCCGCGCCGGACGACCCTGCAGCACCGAGCACAGCCTGCGGCTCCTGGAGCAGAAGTGGGAGAGCGTCCAGGCCGAGGCGCAGGAGAGGAAGGTGTGCAGGGTGGGGGGCTGTGGCCTCCGGGGGCTCACCCTGACCAGGCCCGGTCAGGAGTGGTGGGGGTGCCCATCCCCACCAGTGCCTGCCCCTCCCCGCAGGAGCGCCTGGCCGAGGGGCTGACGGTCACCACCGAGTTCCACGGCTCCGCGCAGGAGCTGCTGCGCTGGGTGGCCCACGCCGAGGAGCTGCTGGGGTCCCCTGCACCACCCAGCTTCGTCCTCGACACCGTCACCACCCAGATCCAGGAGCACAAGGTAAGAGTGGGCAGGGCCGGTGCGGTGCCCTCGGGGCTGGTTCATGGGGCTGGGGTCTCCCTGGCACCAGCAGGGAGATCTCTGTCGGGCTGGTTCATGGGACTAGGGTCTGCCGTGGGGTCCTGCATGGCACTGACGCCAGCAGGGAGATCTCTCCTAGGCTGGTTCATGGGGCTAGGGTCTCCCTGGCACCACTAGGGAGATCTCTCCCAGGCTGTTTCATGGGGCTGGGGTCTGCCTGAGGGGTCCAGCGTGGCACTGGCACCAGCAGGGACATCTCTCCTGGGCTGGTTCATGGGGCTGGGGTCTGCCCGAGGGGTTCAGTGTGGCACCAGCAGGGAGGTCTCTCCCGGGCTGGTTCATGGGGCTGGGGTCTGCTGAGGGGTCCTGCAGGGCACTGGCACCAGGAGGGAGATCTCTCCCAGGCTGGTTCATGGGGCTGGGGTCTGCTGAGGGGTCCAGTGTGGCATCAGCAGGGATCCCCCCCAGGGATGTCTGTCCCCACAGCAGTGGAGTGAGTGGACTCTGTGCCCCATCCCAGCATGGGCTGTGTCCCGTTCTGGCACGGGCTGTGTCTGGGGGTTCCTCACCCACCCCAGGACCACCCACAGCCAGCTGCCCCCTCCCCGCAGGCCCTGGTGAAGGAGGCGAATGCCCATGGGGAGAAGCTGGGCAGCCTGGAGGCCGTGGCCGCGCGCCTGAAGGATTTCAGCCGAAAGCAGGATGGGGCTGTCATCCAGAACCTGGTGCTGGCAGCGCGGGAGCGGCTGGGCAAGGTCCTGCAGCGGGCAGCCGAGAGGGGGGCGGCACTGGAGGAAGCCCGAAAACGCAGCAAGCAGGTACCGGGACACTGCCATGAGCTGGGGAGGGGGCTCTGCCCCTTGGTTTGCTTTGACATGGGCCTGGAGGGACAGGAGAAGGGGGAATGGCTTCCCACTGCCACTGCACAGGGTTGGATGGGATCTTGAGAAGCAATTCTTCCCTGTGAGGGTGGTTTTCCAGAGAAGCTGTGGCTGCTCCATCCTCAGAATGTCCAAGGCCTGGTTGGATGGGGCTTGGAGCAACCTGGGCTAGTGGAAGGTGTCCCTGCCCATGGCAGGGGGTGGGACTGGGTGGGCTTTAAGGTCCTTTCAACCCAAACCGTCCCAGGACTGATGATTCCATGGCATGGGCCCTGCTGGGAGCCATGCCAGGAAGGAACCACAAGGCTCCAGTGTTGTCACTGTGCTGTGCTGGCCCATGGTTTACCCCACGGTGGTGCCCAGGCCATGCCACTCCCTTACATGGCTCCGTGGCTCCTATCCAGGTTGCCCCAGATCCATTTTGCCCCTGCGTCCCCCCCTCAGCCCCCACAGCCCTCCCTCCTTTGCAGTTCAGCGAGTCGCGGCGGCTGCTTCTGGACTGGATGGACGAGGTGGAGCAGAGCCTGGAGGTGCCTCAGGACGCTGCCACCAGCCAGGAGGAGATCAAGTGCCAGCTGGCTGAGCACAAGGTGGGGCTGCCCCGCTCCTTGGCTTGGGGGGGCACAGAACTGGGGTTCTGGGGGCTGCAGAGGGGGCGTCCCCAGCTCCCAGGGGGATCACCCAGTGCCGGGGGGGGTTGGACAACTCCCCAGGGCCGTGCTGCAGAGTTGGGAGCCCTGGGGTGGGGCAGCGCCAGGCCAAGGGCTGTTGGCACCCCAACCGCCCCAGAGCACTCGGGGGAGGAGGGAGTCTCCCCCAAAGCTGGGGGGCCCAACACCCACCTGTGGGACCCCTGCAGGCGTTCCAGAAGGTGCTGCGGACAAAGCGTCCGGTGTACGAGGCGACCCTGCGGAGTGGGCGGGCACTGCGGGAGGGGGCCCGGCTCCCCCAGGACCTGCAGCCGCTGGAGGAGCTGCTGGGGGAGCTGAAGGAGCGCTGGGATGCGCTGTGCAGCCATGCCGCAGAGAGGTGGGAACGGGGAGGGAGGGAGTGGGGTGGGGTGGGATGGGATGGGATCCATGGGATGGGATGGGATGGGATGGGATGGGATGGGATGGGATGGGATGGGATGGGATGGGATGGGATGGGATGGGATGGGATGGGATGGGATGGGATGGGATGGGATGGGATCCATGGGATGGGATGGGATGGGATGGGATGGGATGGGATGGGATGGGATGGGATGGGATGGGATGGGATGGGATGGGATGGGATGGGATGGGATGGGATGGGATGGGATCCATGGGATGGGATGGGATGGGATGGGATGGGATGGGATTGATGGGATGGGGATGGGATGGGAGTAGGGATGAAAATTGTATGGGATAGCACAGGATAGAATGGGATGGCACTATCTGTTCTCTGCTCGCTGTGTGGGTCCCTGGTAGGCAGAACTGCCCTTCCTCCCTGAGTATCCCACTCCCTGCTCCGAGACCCCCGTTCCCAGAATTGCTGGGCTCTGCCCATGGGGTGCAGCTGGGCCCCATCTGTGTGAACAGTGGCGCTGCCAGGACCTGTCCCTGTCCATAATAGCACTACCATGACCTGTCCCTGTCCATAATGGTGCTGCCAGGACCTGTCCCTGTCCATAATGGCACTACCATGACCTGTCCCTGTCCATAATGGCACTGCCAGCTCTGTGGGGTGGCCGTTCCTGGCTCTGTGGGGTGACACCCCACCTGGGTGATGCTGCAGCATCTCCTGTGCCCCCCTCTCAGGCAGCACAAGCTGGAGGAGAACCTGCTCTTCTCGGGCAAGTTCACGGACGCGCTGCAGGCCCTCATGGACTGGCTGTACCGCGCCGAGCCACAGCTCAGCGAGGACGTGCCCGTTGGAGGGGACCGGGACCTCGTCGGGGACCTCATGGACAAGCACAAGGTGGGTGTCCTGGGGCATGTGGGGATGCCCCTGGGGAGCCCCAGGCTCTGCCACCACTGTGTCCTCCCTCCATGTGGGACAGGACCAGAGCCAGGCACAGGACAGGGCATTGCCCACTAGAACAAGCCCTGCCTGACCCCCCTCGCCCTGGGTCGGCACTGGGGGGCCCTGTGTACCCCAGTGCCGGGGAGGGTTTGGGGTGCAGGGGAGCCCTGTGCCCACTGCTGTGAGGATTTGGGCTGCAGACGAACCCTGCACAGCAGTGGGGTCCAGGTGGAGTGCTGGGACCCCCCGGCACCTCCGACCCCTCCCACTGTCCCTGCCAGGTGTTCCAGAAGGAGCTGGGCAAACGCGCCAGCTGCATCAAGACGCTGAAGCGCTCGGTGCGGGACCTGACGCGCGGCAGCAGCAGCGTGGACTCGCAGTGGCTGCAGCGGCAGGTGGAGGAGCTCAGCACTCGCTGGGACCTCGTTTGCAAACTCTCCCTGTCCAAGCAGGCCCGGCTGGAGGCCGCGCTGCGGCAGGTGAGGCTCGGGGGAGGCACCAGGGGAAAGCCCAGATTGGGGTCTGTGCACCCATGTGGGAAGGTTGAGGTGGCCGTGGGGGTGTGGGGTGCCCGGGGGGGTGGTTGGCCGTGCTTTTGGGGGGCTCTGTGGGGTGCTCGGGTGGTGGGTGGCTTGGGGGGAGCTCCATGGGGTGCTCAGGGGATGGTTTGCTGTGCTTTGGGTGGAGCTCCATGGGGTGCTCGGGGGGTGGGTGGCCGTGCTTTTGGGGGGAGCTCCATGGGGTGCTGGGGTGATGGGTGGCTGTGCTTTGGGGGGAGCTCCATGGGGTGCTTGGGTGGTGGGTGGCTGTGCTTTGGGGGGAGCTCCGTGGGGTACCCGGGTGGTGGGTGGCTGTGCTTGGGGGGAGCTCCGTGGGGTGCCCGGGGGTGGGTGGCCGTGCTTTGGGGGGAGCTCTGTGGGGTGCCCGGGGGGTGGTTGGCCATGCTTTGGGGGGAGCTCTGTGGGGTGCATGGGTGATGGGTGGCCATGCTTTGGGGGGAGCTCCATGGGGTGCACAGGTGGTGGGTGGCCGTGGGGGTGTGGGGTGCCCGGGGGGTGGGTGGCTGTGCTTTGGGGGGAGCTCCATGGGGTGCCCGGGGGGTGGGTGGTTGTGCTTTGGGGGGAGCTCCATGGGGTGCTCGGGCGGTGGTTGGCCGTGCTTTGGAGGGGCTCCGTGGGGTGCTCAGGTGGTGGGTGGCCATGCTTTGGGGGGAGCTCCATGGGGTGCATGGGTGGGTGGCTGTGCGTTGGGGGGAGCTCCGTGGTGTGCTCGGGGGGTGGGTGGCCGTGGGGGTGTGGGGTGCCCGGGGGGTGGGTGGCTGTGCTTTGGGGGGAGCTCCATGGGGTGCTCGGGTGGTGGTTGGCCGTGCTTTGGGGGGGCTCCGTGGGGTGCTCAGCTGGTGGGTGGCCATGCTTTGGGGGGAGCTCCGTGAGGTGCCCAAGGGGTGGTTGGCCGTGCTTTGGGGGAGCTCCGTGGGGTGCTTGGGGGGTGGGTGGCTGTGTTTCCAGGCTCGGTGGGTGGCTGTGCATTGGGGGGTGCTCTGGGCTGCCTGGGTGGCATGGGGGCCGTGTATTTCGGGGTTCTCCGTGGGGTGCCTGGGCTCGGTGTGTGGCGCTGCGTGGGGCTGTGCGGCTCTGTGTCGCAAGGTGCCATGGCCAGGTGCCAGGCTGGCTGCTGTGGGCACCTGTCGCAGGTGTGAATGCATGCAGGGTGCCTAGAGCAGGTGGCTGCATGGCACAGGGAGGTGCTGGGGGGTCAGAGGAAATTGTGTCCAGGTGTAGAGCCAGGTGCAGGGAGTCCCCTTGATCCCACTGCAGGGTTGGAGCGAGGCTGGCAGCAGCTCTCCCTCAGCACAGCGTGCGGCCAGTGCCCGTGCCAAGGGCTTGTCCACTCAGCAGCTGCAGAGTCAGGGTCTGGCCAGGAGATTCAGGGTCTGGGGGGGCTCAGGGGCTGGGACCTGGGGCTGCAAGGTGGGTGCTGAGCAGGTCCCCACTGTCGTGGCAGGCGGAGGAGTTCCACACCCTGGTGCACTCCTTCTTGGGGCGCCTGACCGAGTCAGAGAAGACCCTCAAGTACGGAGTCTTTCCTGAGGAGGAGGCAGCTGTGCAGGAGTGCCAGACCCAGCTGCAGGTGGGTGCCAGCCCCCACTGGCCCCTACCTCAGGTTTGCCCCAGGACCTCCATCACTGGGGTCAGCCAGCCCCAGCCAGGCCCTGCTGGGCTGTGGGATCCCCACAGGGACATGAGGGATGCCACCACAGAGAGGTGTGGGATGTCACACCAAGCACATGGGGTTTGGGGCTCCTAATGCCCTGAGGTGAAGAGATTTGGGCATCCCCACCCCAATCCACCAATCCTTGTGGCGCAGGGGAGTGTGGCAGGGTCTGGAGGGCTGAGACCTGGCAGTACCATGGTCTGTGTCCCCCCAGGAGCTGATGCAGTCCCTGCAGTGCCAACAGCTGGAGCTGGAGTGCATCACCTCGCTGGGGGAGGAGATCCTCGCCACCTGCCATCCTGACTCCATCATCACCATCAAATCCTGGGTCACGGTCGCCAAGAGCCGCTTCCAGGAGGTGAGGGAGGTGCTCTGTCCCCATCCCTGCCTGGGGGAGCAGAATGGCACCTGCGCATGGGGCAAACACGGCCCCATGCCTCTCCCACTGCCCCACGCCTCTCCCTCAGGGGCTGCCTGGTGCACCCCCCCAAACCAGTGCATTGCAGGGAGCTGGGGGTGCTCGGCCCCAGAGGGCACAGAGGGTCTTGGCATTGCCGGTGTCCCCCCATGCTCCACCCTGTGGCCTCACGGGGGTCACTTGGGGTCTCTGTGGTACCCCTTGGAAGGTCGTGGCTCACTCCTGTGCAGCAGCAGCCACCACGCAGCTGAGGCAGGGAAACATGGGGGCAGTGCCCTGGGGACCCCCAGCCGTGATCATGTTCCCACAGTGGCCCAGAGCCTCTCTGGGTTGAGGGTTTGCAGGTAAGAGACTCCTGGCGCTCCTGGGACCGGTCTGGCAGGTTCAGCCAATCCCACACAAAGCCCTTATTGAGCAGAGACCTGCAGGATCTGCTCTGGATCTGCCCTGGGGCTGCCCCCCTAACACCACTCACTCCAAAATGGGAGTGCAGCTGGCATGTCCACACAGCACAGACCTGGGGACCCTCGGCACAGGGTGGGCAGCACCCCCAGCCCTGCCCCAGCTGCCCAGCAGGAGCTTGGTCCTGCCCCATGGTTACTACAGCTGCTGGCCGGGGGTCCATGTGCCTGCCCCTAGGTCATGGTCGGCTGTGGAGCCCCCACCTCCCTGCCCCATTGCCACTAGGGCTGTTGCTGGGGGTCCGTGAGCCTGTCCCATGGCCGGGGTGGCCATGGCTCCTGGTGTGACTTGTTCCCCCAAATCAATGACCCTGTGGCACCTGCTCCGGATGGGAGACCTTGATGTCCTCAGTGGGGTGGCATCCCTGTGTCCCCTGCCCCATTGCCCCTGGCTGCTCTGCAGGTGCTGAGCTGGGCGCAGCAGCAGGGCGAGCGGCTGCGGGCACAGGCGGCCGTGCTGGCGGCCGAGCGCGAGGAGACGGCGCAGCTCCTGGACTGGATCACGGCCGCCGAGGAGGCACTGGGGCTGCGGGACCAGGAGCCGCTGCCCGAGGAGGTCGAGCAGCTGGAGGAGCTCAGTGCCCAGCACGCGGTGAGGAACCCCAAACCTGGCTCTCCCTGGGGACCGTGTCATCCCCCGAACACACCCCATCCAGCCCCGGGTGAGGACCGGGCCTGACCGAGGGCTTTGGGAAGCACTGGGCTGGGGTCGTGGGTGCTGCTCACACACAGCACCTTTTGCGTTGCGCTGCCCAAGCCCACCATGTCTGCAGCACACACAGGGTCCTGGGAGGGGGACAGCAGGGCTGGTCTGCAGGGGCTGTGGGGCACAGGGGGGACTGCGCCAGCAAGCGCTCAGCACCAGCGCTCTGTGGCAGGTGTTCATGGAGGAGCTGAACCACAAGCAGCCTGACGTGGAGAAGGTCACCAAGAGCTGCAAGCGGAAGCTGGCGGTGGATCTGGGCCCCCCGGCCACGCGCCGACTGGCCACGCGTAAGGATCCCCATCACTGTCCCCCCAGCGCACCCCGGACCCCCGGCCGCCCCCTCACCCCCCTCTCCACAGGTCGCCGCAGCAGCGGGAAGGCACAGGGCACGGCGGCGGTGCCGCTTGGGGGGCTGGAGCCCCAGACACCCCTGATGGCCCAGCTCCTGCACCGCTGGCAGCAGCTCTGGCTGCTGGCCCTGGACCGGCAGTACCGGCTGGAGACGGCCCTGCAGCGCCTGCGGGAGGTAGGGGCAACCCAGGGGTCTTACTGCCCTGGGGGTCCTGAGTAGTTCCTCTCATCTTCTGCATATGGGAGCCCCTGCCCCAGTTCAGATGCAGATGGGGTCAATCATCCCAGACCCTGTCCCTGCAGCTGGGAGTCCCAGCACACCCCATGGGTGCACCTTGACCTCCCAGAGTGGCTGCTGGAGCCCAGGACCCCCTGTGCGCCCCAGAGTTGGGGGTCCTGGGCAGAGACCCTCCCTTGCAGCCTTGGTAGGGCTGGGGCTGGGAGCAGCCAGGCTGAATGTGGGGACCCCGTGGTCACCCCGGCTGGCACGGCAGGGATGAGGGGGTCCTGCTGGTGTGTTAATCCCCCTGTGTGCCCCTCCAAGCTGGAGGAGTTCGCGCACTTTGACTTTGGCGTCTGGAGGAAGCGCTACATGCAGTGGATCAGCCAGATGAAGTCCCGCGTCCTGGACGTTTTCCGCGGCATCGACAGGGACCAGGACGGGCGCATCAGCCAGCGGGAATTCATCGAGAGCGTCCTTGCCTCCAGTGAGTGCCGGGGGGCTGGAGGAGGCCAAGGGGGCTGGCACTGGGGGGCTGAGGGTCCCTGTCCCCCCACAGAGTTCCCCACCAATGTCCTGGAGATGAATGCCGTGGCCAGCATCTTCGACATGAATGGTGACGGCTTCATCGACTACTACGAGTTCGTCAGTGCTCTGCACCCCAACCGTGACCCGCTGCGCCGCTCTGCCGACGCCGATCAGATCCAGGACGAGGTGTGGTGGGGGGCAGCGGTGGGGGGGGCTGGAAGGGTGGGGGCCGTGCCTGGGGCTGAGCTGAGTGTGCCCCCGCAGGTGAACAGGCAAGTGGCCCAGTGCAACTGTGCCAAGCGCTTCCAGGTGGAGCAGATCAGCGCCAACAGGTATCGGGTAAGTGTCGACCCATGGCACTGCCGTGGGTGCCAGCCCTTGTTCCCCAGCCCGGGGTCCTGGCAGGGAGGGGGCACATCCCCATGCCCCGAGGAGCCCTGCCACCTGTAGGAGGGCAGTGGCAGAGGGGCTAGAGGGTCCACAGGGATGGGCACGTCTGGGTGGTGGCACCTGCTCCGGCGTCCCTTCCCAATACCCAGCCCTGCCGAAGCCCCTGGCCCCACCTTGCCCAAGCGTCTCTCTGCCCGCAGTTCGGGGAGTCCCAGCAGCTGCGGATGGTGCGGATCCTGCGCAGCACGCTCATGGTGCGTGTGGGTGGGGGCTGGATCGCGCTGGATGAGTTCCTGGTGAAGAATGACCCCTGCAGAGGTGCGTGTGGGGGTCCTACACCAGGCACTGGTGCGGTGGGGTCTCCGTGCCCGGCACGGTGCCTGCGGGGCATGGGGGGCACAGCTTACCGCGCTCTCCAGGGTCTCGCACTGCTGGGACCCCATCACTAGCCCTCTCCCTTCCCCTGTTGCCCCCAGTGAAGGGAAGGACCAACCTGAAGATCAACGAGAAGTACCTGTCCTCAGACGTCTTCGGAGCCGCCGCCGCCGCCAGGTGTGCAGGAAACCAGTCGGTCACCTCCTCCAAAGTATTGTCCCCGAGCCGCTCCAACTCCAGCCTCAGCCTCTACAGCAGCGCCTCGGCCCCCAGCAGCCCCCTGGCCAGGAAGGTAAGGGCCGCGGAGCCCCCCGCCAAGTCCTGACCCCCCCAACCCACCTGCCACGGGCGGTGACCCTCCCTCACCCTCCCCAGTCGGTGCTGCGGAGGACGCGCTCCGGGGATCGCTGTCCGCGCTCGCGGGGCTCGGGACTGCCCGACGGAGCCGAGCTGCAGTTCAGTGCGGCTGAGGAGAGCCTGCCTGTGGCACCGCCAGGTGAGCTCCGTGCTGCTGCGACGCTCCTGCCCGCCCGTAGGGCAGGGAGCTGGGGGGCACAGGGGAGCCGGGTCGGTGTGGGGTAGGGCCGCGGGGCTGTCCCGTGGTCCCTCGGGGTGCTGGAGCTGGGTGCAGGAGAGGCTTCAGCCCCTCCGTGCCGTCGCAGAGCCGCCCGAAGGGTCCCCTCCGGAGCGCTGCAGCCCCTGCCGCTGACCCCCGCGCCCGCCCTGCGCCCAGCACCCTCGGCCGGCCCCACTCAGGACCCTCTTCCCCGAGGCTGGAGGACGGCGAAGCCGCGGCCGCGCCCCCCGCGGGTCTCCGGCCCGGCGCTGCGGCCCCCCGAGCGGGGCTGAGCTGTCTGTCCGTCACCGATCCCGCTGGGGCCAGTTCCGCGGATATGCAACTATCTCCCGACACACACCGAGCCCCCGGGCTCCGGTCTCCCGCCCCACGGCTCCGCGGGGCAGCGCGGGGCGGGGTCTGAGCCCCGGTGCCCCGCTCCAAGTGCCCGGGGCTGTGGGACCAGCCCGGCACCCCCGCGCTGGGCCCTGCCCTTCTCCCGTGCCGTCAGCTCAGGGGGGCTGCGGTACCCCCGGCATCTGGCGTTGCTGACGGGGGTCCCCATCCTGCCTCCGATGCCCCGGCGGCAGGCGGTCGGGCTCGGTACCCGGGCCCCGGGACCCCTGGCCGGATGCCGAGCCCCGTTTCTGGTGCTAACCCTCACTCCTCGGCCTTCGGTGTGTGTGCACGGGCCCCCGGCCCTGGCCGCCCCCTGCCCTGGTGGGGCTGGGGCTGCCACGGGTGGGGGTCCCTCGCCTGCACTCCCGTCCTGCCGGTGGCACCGGCGGGCAGCGGGACCCCCACCCTGCTGACGCATGCTCGTGCCACCCCGCTAACCGGACAGCAGTAGAGCTGAATGTAACCCCGGCCGGGCCACCCGCCGCCACAATAAACTGTAGTGAGGTTCCTTTTTCTATGAGCATCCAGTCCGTCTGTCCGTCTGTCTGCTCGGGGAGGGGCTCCATCCATCTTTCTCCTCGGCCCTCTGCTGAAGCAGGGGTCCATCAGTCTGTCTGTTTGCTCGGGGCAGGAGGCTGCACTCTGACTTGTGTGCTCACCCCACTATCAGGATGGAGAGCTGCAGTCTGTCGGTCTGTCTGTCTGCTCAGGACAAGGGGCTGCAGTCTGTCAGTCTGTCTGTCTGTCTGCTTAGGACAAGGGGCTGCAGTCCATCAGTGAGTCTGTCTGCTCAGGACAAGGGGCTGCAGTCTGTTGGTCTGTCCATCTGCTCAGGACAAGGGGCTGCAGTCCGTCAGTCTGTCTGTCTGTCTGCTTAGGACAAGGGGCTGCAGTCTGTCAGTGAGTCTGTCTGCTCAGGACAAGGGGCTGCGGTCTATCGGTCGGTCTGTCTGCTCAGGACAAGGGGCTGCAGTCTGTTGGTCTGTCCATCTGCTCAGGACAAGGGGCTGCAGTCTGTTGGTCTGTCCATCTGTTCAGGACAAGGGGCTGCAGTCTGTCAGTCTGTCCATCTGTCCAGGACAAGGGGCTGTAGTCCATTGGTCTGTCCATCCCCTCGCCGTGCTGTCAGGGCAGGGGGTGCCGCAGCTGAGCAGGGCAGGGGGTGTCACATCACCAAAGCAGGTGCACACCGGCACAGTGGCACAGGGTGGCTGGGCACGGCCGGGTGTGCCCCAGCTGGTGCCACCGGCAGAGCCGCCCGGCGCCAGAGCCACGGCTGGCAAGCCCCAGGC
The DNA here is from genome assembly GCA_036630365.1 of Acanthiza pusilla. NCBI lineage: Eukaryota > Metazoa > Chordata > Aves > Passeriformes > Acanthizidae > Acanthiza > Acanthiza pusilla. The sequence continues at coordinate 419,411 of JAXCHO010000198.1, read as the reverse complement.
GCTGCAGTGGGTGCCAGTGGGCACCGTGCCGCGTTCCCTCCTTTCCAAGGAAGTCATTGCTGGCATTCCTGCTGTGCCTAGCGCCAGCGCCCACGGTGGGCAGCACGAAGTGAGGCCAGATCCCTGTCCCTGGGTGCTGGCTGCTCTTTGGCCATCCTGCAGCCCTGAGGACACCAGCAATGTCCACGTGGTCCCCAGCCAGCGTGGTCCCAGCAGGTGTGCATCCATCACCTGCCTGCCCCGTCCCAGGTGGGAGGGCTAGGGGATGGTGGGGATGGGCCCAGCTGCCTGTCAGGATGGGATGGGCTGTCTGGAGGCACTGTGTCCACACTCCAAGAGGTGGGGGACACCTTGAACATGGGGACGATCTCGAGTCATTGCAGCACCATGACCCTCACCTGGCACCTTCCCACCTTGGGGAAGTCCCAGAACACATGGACGAGGGCTGTGGCTCTTCTCTTTGATCCCCCACTAGCACTGCCTGGCTGCCCCTCCTCATCCCAGTCCCCTTGGTCACCAGGCCATGTCCTCATGGTTTCCAGTCCCTTTTTGCACTGTTTCACCCTAAAACTCTATCTCCACTAATTTCTTTTCTGAACAAACACAGAGACAAACAATCCAGGACCAGAATTGTGCCTGGGCTGGGCACATCCCTGGTCATGCAGAGAGGAGCCCCACGAATGCCCTGGCACAGGTCAAGGCCCCCCAAGAGCAGGGCTGAGCCCATGGCTCTCCATGGGACATCCCAGGGTAGTCCCGCAGTGCTGCCGGCGCGGGCTGGGACTGCCGGCACGAATTGCGCTGCACATTCCTGCACCTGTGGAAATCTCATCCACCACTCCCAGCTGGGGCAACACGCCTGGCACCACCGGCATCACCGGCACCGCGGCTTGTGTCAGCCGCATCCTGATCCCCAGGCAATGGCACTGGCTTGGGAAGCAAAGACAACAGGCACGGGGTGGCTGGGCCCACACCAAACTGTTTGCAAAGTGTTTTCGCTGCAGCACAGCCCCTGGGGCTGCAGCAAGGCTGGCAGTGATACAATGCGCAGGCACACCCATCTGGAATGGGCACACGGGAACTTCACCTACTGGAACTTCACCATCGTCAGGGAGGTGAGGAGCTGGGATGTCCTGGGAGGGCCTTGCTGGCTCTCCGTGGTTGGTGTCTGCAGCTGGTGCTGAGTTTGAGGGATCACATTGCTGGGGCAGCAGTGGGGAGCAGGGCTGGAGCTTCGGCCCCAAGTGGGATAATCATGGCTGGGTGCTCAGCCGTGAGCCCCCAAGGCCCCACTCCGAGTCCCACAGCCCTGCTCATGGGTCAGAGCAGCTGTCCTGGAGCTGGCTGACCCCACTGCAGGGAACCGGAGGTGGGCACTGCCCTGTTGCCCAACCACCCTGGCACTCACCCTGGCTGTGGGAACCCTGGGATGGGGACTTTCCCTGCCTGACGTCCCATTCCACGCACCCCACACAGCCACCCTGGACCCATCAATGGAGCCTGGATGCACCATGGGGGTGAGTGGCTGTGCCCCAGGGCTGGGGACTGGCAAAGGGGAGAGCGCTCAGGTGTGTCCCCCCAGACACCTCCTATCCTCCCTCTGGGGTGTGAGAAGAACTGGTGCCAGGGCAGCTCCGCCAGCCCTGGGATGCACAGCCCAGCTTGTGCCACTCTGCTCCTGGCTTTCCTGCCCTCAGCACGGCTGTGTCTCAGGCTGCTCTGGCAGGCACCGGGCTCTCCTGCAGCTTGGATCCACGTCCTGAGCGAAGCCTTTGCCTGGCGCCTTGGTATAGTGCAGCTGGGGAAAGAACAAGAGCCACAGCCTGGAGCCCTCTGGACCCCCATCCTGCCCCATCTGGGGACAGGGCTGGGACACTGGCGGAGCTGGAGGCAATGGCAGGTTGACAACGGAGGCTGGCAGGGCTGGAGGCCTCGGTGCCGCGCGGGTTGGCGTCGACACCAGCTCTGATCCTCAGCTGGAATCCAAGCACACGTGTGTGAGTGTGTGGAGACGCACGGCAAATGTGCGTGAGCACCTGAGCGTACCTGTGCATGAGGCTGTGGGTGTGGGCACCGGTCCTGGGCAGCAGAGCCCCAGCAGGCACCTCCCGGCGCTGAGCTCAGCGTCTGGCCCCAGCCCCGGTGGTGGCCGCGCTCCTGCTCTGCCTCAGCCCCTCCCCAGCGTCCACCTGGAGGGATGACGAGCTGGCAACTCACACCCAAGCCAGCCCAAACTCCTTGTGCTGCCACTGCCACTCCACCAGTGCCACCAGCAGCACCCTGAGCCCCCTCACCAGAGCCAGAGCCTGTGAACTTGCCTCTGGCCCTTGGGCTGTCCATGAACCTGGACTGATGGCAGCTGGGACAGACGAACACGGCCCCAGTGTCCTTCCCACAGCCCCTGCTGGTGGCCAGGTGTGGTGGTTTTGCTTGGCCCAGATTTTGCTAGTGAGTAGGGTGGGGCACAAAGATGGCTCCTGCATGTCCTGTGTGAAGATTCTGGAAATTTTTCCACCACATCCAGCAGAGCCAATCTCTGATGGCTCTGAAGATGATGGACATGCTGCTGGCCAAGCCTGAGCCAAATTAAAGATGTTAGTTACGCCTCTGTGAAAACATATTTAAGAAGAAATCAAAACTACGTATTTCTCCCAAATAACTCTGCCAGTGCTCCCGTGACACCCAGCTTGGTTGGCCACCAACCCACCCCCATGGGGTTCCTGCTGTAGGACAGCCCCTCCATCACAGAGTGACCATATCCCAGTGCCTCTGGGCACCCCTTCCCCACAGCCAAGGCCCTGCAGCCCCACAGCTCGGCTGGCACGGCAGGGGTGTCACCGAGGCTCTGGGAGCCACGGCCGCCCACAGGCAGGGGAGAGGTGCCCAGGCCGGTCGCTCCTCATCCTTGTCGGCAGCTGAGGAGCTTTGATGAAGCCGCGCGTGCTTTGGTTGGATTTGCCCAAATCGCAGCTGCTCATTACGGCTAATTAACACCACAGCCCCTTCCCGCCGCCGCGGGCAGCAGCAGCAGCCACCCTGCACTGGCAGGGGGAGCGTGGCAGGGCTCAGCATGGACCAGTATGGCCCAGCACAACCCAGTATGGCCCAGCACAGTGCCCTGGGTCCTGTGTGCACAGCTGCACTGCCCCGACAGGGACCCGAGGTCCCCTCCTGCCTGTTTTTTGACTGTACCCATCTCTCCGGCCACAGGCCACCATGTCCATGCCTGGTCCCGCTGCAGCCCTGGGGCTGTCTAGACTCCCAGCGTGGGTCACAGCACAGAGGCTCCGCTGGCCCCCACCCTGCTGGAGGGTGAGCAGGTCAGTGCCTCAGCAGCAGGAAGTTCTGTGGTGCCGGCGCTGCTCTGGGGTGCCGGCGCCGAGCCCTCTGCGGTGGCGGCGAACACTCATTCCTGTTTGCCAGTGGATTAAGGCTCCTCAGCACCTCCCGTGAGCGACACCTCTGCCAACGCCTGGGCAGCCACCGGAAACTTGTGCCAGTTTCTGGGACACAGCTGACTCTCTGTGGGCCACAGAGGCAGGGATGGGATGGTGGCAGCCACTGGCCCTCTCACTGGCCCTGTCATTGGCCCCACTGGTGCTGCCCCTGTTCGAACATCATCCCACGAGTCCAGGGCATTGTGCCAGCCAGTGCCTCTCAGTTCCACAGCTCTGGCTGCTCCAGGTGACCCTACCTAGGTTCCTTTGCCCTCCTGGACCACCGGCTCAGTGCTGCACAAGCACAGAGGAGCTGCCCTGCCCAGGTGTTTGGCAGTGCCATTCCAATGGGAATGCCCCCCCCATGGGGTGCAGCACTGCTGCTGGGTCTGCTGCACCCACAGAAGGCACCAGGGCTTGGTGCCCACCGGACTGCGCTGTGCTGCATCTCAGGCTCACCTGGCCAGCCCCGTGCCTGGATACCGGCATGTCTCCAGACAACACACTCCCACACACCGTAAACATCTTGCCCAAGTGCCACATCCCTTCTGCAGCACCTCGCCCTGCATGGTGGTACCGCAGGAGACTGTGGCACAGCCCCCTTACCCCAGCAGCCCCAAAGGCCTCTTTGCCCTATGTGGTACCCACCAAGCACCTGTGGCACTGGGGAGAGGGCTCAGAGTGCTCAGGGGGGAGCAGGAGCAGGATGTGGGGCTGGCTGCAGGGTCTGGAGAAAGGGTGTGGAGCTGGTGACGGAGGCAGGGCAGGGGTGTTTGGGTGACTCAAGCAGCAACAGGATGGTTTGGGCATGTTTTGGGCAATTCAGGCTTCAAGGGCATCCAGGGGTGTGGGCAAGACTGGGGGGAGCAGGGAAGGGTCCCCCTCTCTACCCCAGCTGCTGGGGTTAGGCCTGCACTGGGGGTCTGTCAGCCTGGGGTCTGGCCACCTCAACGAGGCACAGGGGCACTGCTGGCAGCAGGGAGGGTTTGGGGGGTGATGGGGAGAAGAATGAGGAGCTGCTGGGGACAAAAGCAATGCTGACCCTGGGGAGGAAGGTCTCTGCCCTTTGCTCTCACCTCCTCTGTGGTGGGCACAGCCCACCGGGACAGGGCCACCTCCAGCACCGCAGCTATTTTGGGATCAGTGAACCCCCACAAGGGGGGACCCCAGCTCCCAGAGGGAGCCGTGGGGAGGGCTGGCCCGCGAGTTTCTGCAAGGGCTGGGCCGGTGTGTCATCCCCAGGGGCGGGGAAGGGCCAGGTTTTAAACGTGCTCTGGTCCCGGGCAGGAAGCAGCGGCAAAGCAGCGGAACTCCGGGCACCTGCCAGGGGCGCCCGTTGTGTGACCGCCGTGTGCAGGTAGGAGAGCTCGGGCGGAGAGGACCCTGGCTGGGGGCTAGGGGCCGTGCCGGGGGCTGCAGGGGACAGAAGCGCTCCCGCGATCCCCGGTATGGGAGGAATGCGGCAGCACTGCCGGTGCCGGGGTGGGACCGTGGGCGTAGGGCAGCAGTCGCACGGGACTGTTGCACCCTGGGCACTGCCAGCCGTCCTGGGGCACAGTGGGAGGATGGCGGTCCCAGACCCCGGCACGTCCCAGGAGCAGGACTGGAGGTGATGGCTACCCGGGCAGGACGGCTCCCGGGAAAAGCCCGTGTCGCCTCGAGGCTCCGATGGCGCAGGGGGGCTCGGCGGGTGCTGAGGAAGGGGCAGGTGGTGGGATAGGGCAGGTGGAGAACTGGCAGCTCCCCCCACAGAACCCGGTGAGGTGGGTCCACGGTGCGGTGGGGCTGTCCCTGTGGACAGGGTGCGACTTCATCCCACAGCACCCCCACAGTACCCTGTAAGTGGGTCCACGGTGCGGTGGGGCTGTCCCTGGCGACAGGGTGCGACTTCATCCCACAGCAGTCCCATTCGGGCACCCGGCAGGACCCTGCGCCAGGGCAGCCGGGCAGGCAGCACTGCCTGGGAAGGGGTGTGAGCTGCCCCCAGCCCGCTCAGAGCAGGGGCCCCCAGAGCTCCCCGGCTCCCCTCCGTGTTCCCATCACCCTCTATCACCGCCCCCGAAAACTTCCCTACTGCTCTCTTTCCTCCGAAACGCCGCCGGCCTCAGCCTGTCCCAGGGGACACCACCCTGCAGACTCTCCCACCCCCAGCCCCGGCCTCTCCCAGCGTTCTCAGTCCCTGCCCCAGCAGAAAACTCCTCCGCCACTCTCTCCCTGACACCATGTCCCCCACTCTGCCAGTAAAACCTGTCCCTTCTCCTGGTCCCACCCCAGGGCCCCCGGCAGCCTCTCCCTCCCCAGCCGGTGCCGCTCTCGGGGTGCTCCCTGCGGGTGCAGACGTGCGGATTTTCCCGCGGGACGTGGGGCAGCGGCGCAGTCGGGTGTGCGAGGAAGGGTTTTGCTCGGGATTCCCGTGGGTGTCAGTGGGGGCTGGGGGCTGCGGGGGCTGGGGGCTGGCGGTGGGTGCGCGGGGCCGCGGCTCACAGTGGTGCCAGCGCGTTCCCTGACGCAGCCGGGAGGGAAAGCCACAGAGCACCGGCTGCGGCTGCCAGGGAGTGCTGCCCGCGTCGGGGAGAGACCGTGGCCCCGGGGAGGGTGGCAGGTGCCAACACCTCTGCCAGGAATCTCCCTACCTTCGTCGGCAAAGTCGGTTACTCAAAGTTTCCAGTGAAGCTGACGCCTTCTGACGAAAGGGAGCGGAGCGCTTCCCCTCCCGCGTGCCCCCCGCCCGGGGAGGGGCAGGGGGCAACACCTCGAGCTTTTCATTCCCCACCCCCCGGGCGTTCAAGCTGCCACAGTTATGGATCGCAATGCCCAAATTCCATCTGCACCCCGGTGCCAGTGGCCAGTGTGGCTCTGGGACACGCGGGGACCTGCCTGGGGCTGTCCGGGTACTGGAACCACACCGGTGCTGATGGCCGCGGCTGTCTCAGCTCTGGGACGTGCAGGGACCTGCTTGGGGCTCTCCAGACACCGAAGCCACACCGCTGCTGTACCCACGGCATGGCTGGGCTGAGCTGAGCCCAGCTCCTTCCAAGGGCAGCACAGCCGCTGCCATCCAACCCGGCCTCTCTCTGCCAGGAAAGGGCTGCGGGACCGGGAAAAGCTTTCTCGGCACCGGGACCGGGGCGGGCAGAGCCGGTGGGAGGTGCTGCCAGTCCCGCAGGTGTTTTGCATGCGCATGGCACAGGGGTGCCCATCACGGGCACCAGTGGGCGTGGGCACTCGGTGTGAGCCCGTGGGACAGAGGAGACAGCCCGGCATGGCGCGGAAGCTTCTCGTGGCCAGCCCACGGCGCAGGACAACTGGCCCGGCTCTCAGCCAGCAGCTGGACTCCTCGCCCTGCCCCTCAGGACCCTCCTTTCCCCCAGGCAGAGACCCCCGAGTCCTCCTCCCGTCTCCCGGTCCTTCCCGGAGGCAGACGCAGCCCCGGGGCCTCCCGCCCGTCCCCACCTCTTGGCGCCGGAGCCGGGCGCAGTCCTGATCCTGCAAACACAAACAGCATTGCCTGGGCAGATCCGAGCCGCGCTGACATCACCGGGCTGAGGGAGCCGGCTCCTGTTGAGACCTTTCCCCGGGCCGGGCAGCGAGCCCAGAGCACGGCTGGGAGAGAGGAGCAAGCGTGGGGAAAAGGTGCTGGCGCGGCCGAGGGGCTCAGAATGAGCTGGAGGGTGACATGGGGACGAAGCCGGGTGCACGGAGCCCCTTTGGAGAGGCTGCTCCTGGGGTGGGCAGGGCCCGAGCACAGGACCCGCCGGCACCGTCATGGTGCTCTTCGCTCCCAGCGCTTCTTCACACGGGTGGTGCCGGGGAGCACATGGGTCTGTGAGCTCTGGGCAGTGAGACAGAGCTGCTCCACGCTGTCCCCACTCGGTGTGACCCCTGCGGGAGGGTCAGTGTGGCACCGGCTCTCCCTGGGGCTCTGTGTGGTGAATGTGTCCTTGCAGCCGGGTCCAGAGATGCCGGTGGGGAGCACTGTGATCCCCCTGCTCGGCTGCAGGAGCTCAGGCAGGCGTTTCCTTGGTCCTCCACAGCACTTTTTGCTCGGCCCGTGGCCTCACCCACCCCTGTAGGACCGGTCCAGCCCTGACAGACCCCGCTCGGCTGGAGCTCTGCCTTAGGGGATGGCGTTCACGAGGGAATAAGACATCAGACCTGCCCCCTCGCTCCTCAAACCTGCTCCAGCCCCGCAGCCTCCTGCTGCAGGACGCCCTCCTGCTGAAGGCTGCTGGCACAGACGCTGCGGAGGCTGCGGGCAGGGAGGCTCCTGTGCCGCTGTGTGCCGCAGCCACAGCCCGAAGGCGGCGGCTGACCGCAGCTCCCAGAGCTCGGCACGCCCGTGCTCGGCCGCGGGCACCTCCAGCCGCCCAGTTCACACGGCCCCGTGCAGATCCCAGCCTTGCAAGCAGGCTGGCGGGTTTGGGTTAGGTGTAATCCCACCCTGGGGTAGCCCTGGAGGGTCTTTGCCCGGTGCCCACTGCTCACTCAGGTGGAACCTCTGCCTTCCTTGCGTTGTTGGACAGGGTGAGCAGGGGGGGACAGCAGAAGGAGAGGGGGAGTTATGCAATAGCCATGGTGGGAGCACACAGACCTGCATGCCAGCAGCCCTAGAATCACAGAATCACGGAATGGTTTGGGTGGAGAGGGACTTCAAAACCCATCCAGTCCCACCCTGTGACAAGAGCAGAGACACTTTCCATGGGACCAGGTTGCCCCAAGCCCTGTCCAACCTGACCTGGAAAACTTCCAGGGATGTGGCAGCCACAGCTTCTCTGGACAATCTGTGCCAGGGCCACACCATCCTCACAGCTGGGAATTTCTTCCCAAAATCCCATCTAACCCTGCCCTCTGGCAGTGGGAAGCCATTCCCTGTGCCGTGTCCCTCCATCCCTTGTCCCCAGTCCCTCTCCAGCTCTCCTGGAGCCCCTTGAGGCACTGGAAGAGGCTCTGAGGTCTCCCTGGAGCCTTCTCTTCTCCAGGTGAACACCCCCAGCTCTCCCAGCCTGATCCAGAGCAGAGGGGCTCTGGCCTTGGAGCATCTCCATAGCCTCCTCTGGACTCACTCCAACAGCTCCATGTCCTTCTGCTGTTGGACCCCAGAGCTGGAGGGGCAGAATTCCCCCCTCCCTAGCTGCCCACACTGAGGGATCAGCCCAGGGCACAGGGGATTTTTGGGATCCCAGTGCATATGGACAGGGCATGTGGAGCTTCTCCTCCACCGCCTCCTTGAGTTTGGCCAGACCTCTCAGGATGGTACATCAGGTTTAGACATGCTCAGCCTTTGGCTGTCACTTCCTCCTGCCTGAGAATATTTATGTTTCTGATTTCCCTGTACTTAACATGCAAACCATAAAGAAGCTGATTTCTCACTGAGCTTTCCCACTCTCCCCCTCTCTCTCTCTCCAGAGTCTTGAGAGCTGTGCGAAGCATTCAGCAGGAGGATGGAGAGCAAGCCAGCAGTGAACGGCCACACTGTTCCCAGCTCTCTCAGGGAAGACATGCCAGGGACAAACCACTTGTGCCAGGACATGACGCCGTGCAAACAGCAAAAAGCAGCTGGCAGGGATGTGGCAGCTCCGGATGCTCCCGGGGAGCCCTCCGAGACAGCTGGCAGCATTGCAGGCGTGTTCGTAGAGGCTTCAAAGCAGATAATGAGCTTTTATGAGGCCACCAGAGAGCATCTCCTGAGCTTGGATTCGGCTCTCTACCTCCTCGAGGCCCAGGCAGCCACGGGCTCCATCTGTGACCCAGTGAGGAATTGTCGCATCCCCGTGGCAGAAGCTGTGAGGATGGGGCTGGTGGGGCTGGAGCTGAAGGAGAGGCTGCTCTCGGCAGAGAGAGCTGCTACTGGCTTTGTGGACCCCTACACAGAGGAGAAAATCCCCCTGTACCAGGCGATCCAGAAGGAGGTGGTGGGGAGGGAGCAGGGCATTCGCCTGCTCCAGGCCCAGATGGCGACCGGAGGTGTCATCGACCCAGCCACTGGTGGCCGGCTCCCAGCGGATGTGGCCTGTGAGAAAGGATATTTGGATGAAGAGATGTGGCAGCTCCTCTCTGACCCCAGCAATGAGGACAGCAAAGGGTTCCTCGATCCCAGCACAGTGGAAAAGGTCACTTATTCAGAGCTTAGGAAGAGGTGTGTGGTGGATCCGGCCTCAGGCTTCCTCCTCTTGCCGCTACAAATCACATTCCCGGGGCTGGGAGGGAGGGTGAGCAGCAGGGACCTGATGGACTCGGGCATCATCAGCCCTGATGTGTTCCGAGGCCTCGAGGAGGGAAGAGTCTCTGCCCAGGAGGTGGCAGAGAATGACATTGTTCAGCACTTCCTGCGTGGGATGAGGAGCGTGGCTGGTGTTGTCTTGCCTTCTGGGGAGCAGAAAAGCCTTTACCAGGCGCTGAGGGAGCATCTCCTTGTGCCTGGCGCTGCTCTGATGCTCCTGCAAGTCCAGGCCTCCACCGGTAGCCTGACAGACCCCCTAAAGAACAAAAGCTACTCAGTGGATGAGGCTGTCAGGGTCGGTCTCATCGGCCCAGAGCTTTATGAGAAACTGTCTTCGGCTGAGAAAACCCTCACTGGATACAGGGACCCCTCCACTGGGGAAATGCTCTCTCTGTTCCAAGCCATCAGGAAGGGCTTTGTCCCCAGGGATCATGGCCTTTGCCTTCTGGAGGCTCAGGTGGCCATGGGGGGAGTGATTGCTCCAGGCAGGCACCTCCGTGTCCCCATGGAGACAGCCATGGAGTGGGGGTACCTGGACGAGGCCACCAGGCAGCTCCTCTCCAGCCCTCCTGATGACGTGAAGGGCTTCTTCCACCCTGGCTCCAAGGAGAAGCTGAGCTACGCGGAGCTGCTCCAGCGCTGTGTCACCGATCCCAGCACAGGGCTCCTGCTGCTGCCACTCGCTGGGGATGGTGGCGAAGGATCCCAGGGAACGCTCCCCTTCTTCGACCACAGGACCCAGACGGCTCTGGAAAACACACAGGTGCCCATCTCTGCAGGGAAATTCAGGGGCAAGTCGGTGTCTCTCTGGAAACTGCTCTTCTCCGACTACATCCAGGGCGAGCAAAGAGCTGCGCTTGCTCAGCAGCTCCTGGCAGGAACGCTCTCCCTGCAAGGACTGGGAGAGGCCATCAGAGCCACCATCGAGGAAAAGGCTGCCACTGCTAACGTCACCTTCAAGGGCCTGAGGGACCAGGTGACGGCTGACCAGCTCCTGAGCTCAGAAATCATCAACAAAGACTTGTTTAAGAAACTCAAGGAGGGAGAAACATCAGCCAAAGAAGTTGTCAGCATGGACACTGTCAGGAAGTACCTGCAGGGCACAGGGAGCATTGGTGGGCTGCTGCTCCCCGACTCCCAGGAGAAAATCAGCATCTACCAGGCCAAGCGGAAAGGACTCCTAAGGCCGGGAACGTCTCTGATCCTCCTGGAGGCACAGGCTGCCACCGGGTTTGTCATTGACCCTGCTGCCAACAAGAGGTATTCCGTGGACGAGGCTTTACGAGCAAACGTCATTGGCCCGGATGTTTATGACAAGCTGCTGGCTGCGGAGAAATCCGTCACCGGCTACAGAGATCCTTACTCAGGGGCTAAGATCTCCCTGTTCCAGGCCATGCAGAAGGAGCTGATTGTCAGGGATCACGGCATCCGCCTGCTCGAGGCGCAGATCGCCACTGGTGGCATCATCGACCCCGTCAACAGCCACCGCATCCCTGTGGAGGTGGCCTACAAGCGCGGCTACTTCGACAAGAAGATGAATTTAATCCTCTCCGACCCCAGCGATGATACCAAGGGCTTCTTCGACCCCAACACCCACGAGAACCTGACGTACCTGCAGCTGAAGGAGAAATGCATCACTGAGCCCTCCACGGGGCTCTGCCTCCTCCCTCTGAACAGCAGGAAGCGGCAGTTCATTGACGAGGCCACCAGGCAGGTGTTCAGGAACTCCTGGCTGCCCGTCAGGTTTGGGCGCTTGCGGGGGGAGAGGGTCTCTGTGTGGGACCTGCTGAACTCAGAGTACTTCAGCGAGGGGAGGCGCCGGGAGATTTTCAACCACTTCCAGCTGAGGAAGCTCAGCCTGGAGCAAATCCGACTCATGCTGGAGGAGGAGATGAAGAAATGGGCCCCCATCAAGTTCCCAGCCATGAGAGGCAGTGTCAGCGCTTATCACCTGATGGAAACTGGTGTCATCAACAGGGCCCTGTTTGAGCAGGTGCTGGAGGGATCCATCACCCCAGAGCAAGTCCTGCGCATGGACTCTGTCAAGAAGTACCTCTACGGCTCGGGCAGCATCGGGGGCATTGTGCTGCAGCCATCCAACCAGAGGATGAGCATTTACGAGGCCATGAAGCAGAACATCGTGGTGCCAGGAGTAGCCCTGCCCCTGCTGGAGGCTCAGGCTGCCACGGGCTTCATCATTGACCCTGTGAACAACCAGAAGCTCCGCGTGGATGAAGCTGTCAGGGAGGGAGTCATCGGGCCAGATGTCCACGAGAAGCTGCAGCACGCCGAAGGGGCTGTGACAGGCTATAAAGACCCTTTCACGGGCAAGAAGATCCCCCTTTTCCAGGCGATGAAGAAGGGCCTGATCGCAGACAAGCAGGCCATGCAGCTCATGGAGGTGCAGGTGGCCACGGGAGGCATCATTGACCCAACGTGTGGCCACTACATCCCCCTCGAGTCAGCCCAGCAGCGAGGGTGCCTGGATGAGGACACAAGCAAGGCTCTTTCCAAGCCCAGCGATGACCACAGAGCCTTCTGCCTCCCCGACAGCAAAGAGAGTGTGACCTATGCTGAGCTCATCCAGCGCTGCCAGAAGGATGATGTCTCCGGCTTCCACTTGCTGCCTCTGGCACAGACAGCGGCTCCCGCCTACACCGATGAGCAAATCCAACGGATTTTCAAGGAAACCATGGTGAAGGAAAAAGGAATCTCCCTCTGGGAGCTCATGCACTCAGGGTATTTCACCGAGGAGCAGAGGAGCGACTTCACAGAGAGGTTCCGGTCAGAGGAGCTGTCCCTGGAGCAGCTGGTGGCTCTTGTGCTCAGGCTGGTGGGGGAGATGGAGATGAAAGCCAGGACCCAGATCTCCCTGGAAGGCCTGAGGGGCAGCGTGCCCGTGGTCTGGCTGCTGGACACAGGCATTATTTCTCAGAGGACGTTTGAAGAACTGGCTCAGGGTGTAAAAACTCCCGAAGAAGTGGCTGCAATGGAGAGTGTGAAGAAATACCTGCAGGGCACAGGCAGCATCGCTGGGGTCTTCATCGAGGCATCAAAACAGAAGATGAGCTTCTACGAAGCCATGAAAAACAATCTCCTCCTCCCTGGGGTTGCTCTGAGGCTGCTCGAGGCTCAGGCAGCCACGGGATACCTGACTGACCCCACAACGAACCGGAGGCTCGGCGTCAGGGATGCTGTGAGAGCTGCTGTTGTCGGAGAAGAGCTTTCTGAGAAACTCCTTCTGGCCGAGAGGGCAGTGACAGGTTACACAGACCCCTACACCGGGAGCTCCATCTCCCTGTGCCAAGCACTCAGGAAAGAGCTCATCCCCCTGGCAGAGGCTGTGCCCTTGCTGGAGGCCCAGCTGGCCACGGGAGGGGTGGTTGATCCCATCCACCACCTCCACCTGCCGCTCCAGGCTGCCTGCAGGTTTGGCTTCTATGACGAGGACCTGAACCAAATGCTCTCTCAGCTGGATGACAGCACCAAGATATTTTTTGACCCAAACACCAAGGAGAACGTGACCTACCAGCAGCTGAAGGATCGGTGCATTCGTGAGGCTGAGTCGGGTCTGTGGCTCCTCCCTCTGTCAGAAAATGCGATGTTCTGCGTGGATGAGCAGACCATGAAGGTGCTGAAATCTGTGACTGTTTGTGTCAACGTGGGGCGGTTCAAAGGACAGACCGTGTCTGTCTGGGACCTCCTCAACTCCGAATACTTCTCAGACAGCAAGAGAAGGGAGCTGGTGCAAAAGTACAAAGATGAGAAGAGTGAAGTGCTGCAGGAAATCACAACAACTATCACCACAATCATCCAAGAGACTGAGGCACAAGGCAAGAAGTTTGCATTCAAGGGCCTGCGGAAAAGGGTGTCTGCCAGTGACCTCTTCCAGTCCGAACTGATAGACAAAAAAACCCTCGATGAGCTCAGCCAGGGGAAGAAAACAGTCAAAGAAGTCACCGAAATGGAGTCTGTCCGCAGATACTTGGAGGGCACTAATTTCATAGCAGGGGTCCTTATACAGCCAAGCAAAGAGAAGATGAGCATCTACCAGGCCATGTGGAAGGGCATCCTGAGGCCAGGGACCGCCCTGGTGCTGCTGGAGGCGCAAGCAGCCACCGGCTACATCATTGACCCCGAGAAAAACAAGAAATTTTCAGTGGAGGAAGCATTAGAGGTGGGTCTGATTGGAGGGGAGATTTTTGAAAAGCTGCTGTGTGCAGAGAGAGCCGTGACAGGCTACACTGACCCCTACACCAAAGCCCCAATGTCCCTGTTTGAGGCCATGAACCAAGGGCTGATCGTGAAGAGCCACGGCATCCGCCTGCTCGAGGCGCAGATCGCCACCGGCGGCATCATCGACCCCGTGCACAGCCACCGTGTCCCCGTGGAGGTGGCCTACAAGCGCGGCTACTTCAACGAGGAGATGAACCAGATCCTCTCCGACCCCAGCGACGACACCAAGGGCTTCTTCGACCCTAACACCCACGAGAACCTCACCTATATGCAGCTGCTGGAGAGATGTGTCCAAGACCCGGAGACTGGGCTGTACATGCTGCAAGTTGTAAAGGAGGGAGGAAAGTATTTCTACATTGATGAGTCTACCAAACAGGTTTTGCGCTCGAAGCACCTTCAAGTGAAAGTTGGAAAGTTTAAGGACCAAACAGTTTCTGTCTGGGAAGTCCTCTGCTCGCACTACATCTCAGAGCAGAAAAGGAAAGAGCTGGTGATGCAGTACAAAAGCAAAACACTAATGCTGGAAGACCTGATATCCCTCATCTTAAAAATCATTGAGGACACGGAGCGAAGAGGAGAAGCTCTCAAGGTCAAAGGACTGCGGGGGGAGGTGTCGGTGTCAGAATTGTTCAACTCTGAGATAATCGACAAGAGAACTCTGGATCAGCTGCAGGATGGGAGTCTCACGCTTGCCAGCCTCACCAAGAGGGACACCGTCCAGAGGTACCTAGACGGCACTGGGTGCATCGCTGGGGTGTTCCTCCCATCGAGGAAAGAGAAGATGAGCATCTACCAGGCGCTGAAGAAGGGCCTCCTCACAGAGCAATGTGCGCTGGGGCTGCTGGAGGCGCAGGCAGCCACCGGCTTCCTCATTGACCCCTGGAAAAACCAGAAGCTCTCTGTGGACGAGGCTGTCTCGTCCGGGCTGGTGGGCAGTGAGCTGCACGAACAGCTGATGTCGGCAGAGAAAGCCGTGACAGGATACACGGATCCTCAAACAGGGAATAAAATATCCCTCTTCCAGGCTGTGAGGCAGAAGATAATAGTCAGGAATCAAGGCATCCGCCTGCTCGAGGCCCAGATCGCCACTGGTGGCATCATCGATCCCAGGCATGGCCACCGCCTGCCCGTGGAGGTGGCCTACAAACGTGGACACCTGGACGAGGACATGTTCCTCCTGCTTTCGGATCCAGATCATGGTAGCAAAGGCTTTATAGATCCAAACACCCGTGAGAAGATCAGCTACAGCCAGCTCCTGCAGAGGTGTGCCAAAGACAGGGAGAGTGGCTTGTTCCTGCTGCAGGTCCTGGAAAAGGAAGGTGACTATTTCTACATTGATGAACAAACAAAAAATGCCCTGATGTGTACAAAGGTCCAAGTGCCTGTGGGAAAATACAAGGGACAAGTGTTATCGCTGTGGGAACTGCTCTGCTCCGAGTACATCACAGAGGAGAAAAGAAAAGAACTGGTGAAAAAATATAAAGTGGACTCCCAACACATTCTTCAAGGAATCATTGAGACAATACTACAAATAATTAGACAAAAAGAAGAGGACAGAAGTGATGTCTGGTTTCAGGGAATCCGACAGCAAATTACAGCAGCAGAACTGCTCAGTGCAAAAATAATTACAGAGGAAACAATGGAAAAACTCCATGAAGGAAAAGAGACAGCAGAAAAAATAGCACAAATAGACAGTGTGAGGAGATACCTTGAGGGAACGGGAAGCATCGCTGGCGTGCTGGTGCCCTCCAAGGCTGAGCCGGGCAAGATGGAGAAGATGAGCATCTACCAGGCCATGTGGAAGGGCATCCTGAGGCAGGGCACGGCGCTGGTGCTGCTGGAGGCGCAGGCGGCCACAGGTTTCATCATCGACCCAGTCAAGAACAAGAAGCTCTCCGTGGACGAGGCCGTGTCCTCCGGGCTGGTGGGAAGTGAACTGCAAAACAAACTTCTCAGTGCTGAGAGAGCTGTGACTGGCTACACTCACCCCTACACGGGACAAAAGATGTCCCTGTTCCAAGCCATGAAGCAGGAGCTGATCGTCAGGCACCACGGCGTCCGCCTGCTCGAGGCGCAGATCGCCACCGGCGGCATCATCGACCCCGTGCACAGCCACCGTGTCCCCGTGGAGGTGGCCTACAAGCGCGGCTACTTTGACCAGGAGATGAGCCAGATCCTCTCCGACCCCAGCGACGACACCAAGGGCTTCTTCGACCCCAACACCCACGAGAACCTGACGTACCTGCAGCTGCTGCGCCGCTGTGTGCCCGACCCGGACACGGGGCTGCTGATGCTGCAGCTGATGGACAAGGGCTCCGTGCTCTACCAGCTGACCGAGGCTGCGCGCAAAGCCCTGCAGGATGCCCGCACCACCCTGAGCGTGGGGCTCTTCCAGGGCCAGAGCGTCACCGTCTGGGAGCTCCTCTTCTCCCGCTACGTCCCTGACCACCAGCGCCAGGAGCTCCTGCGCCAGTACAAGGCGGGGACGGTCACCATCACAGAGATGATCAACATCCTCACGGACGTCATCACCAAGGCTGAGGCTCAGGGACATGGTCCCAACGTTGTCCCCAAACCCACGACAGGGAAGGCCCCAAAACTGATTCCCCAGAATGGTGAGGCCACAGACTCCCAGCAGAACCTGGAGAAGGAGCGGGAGCTGGAGCTGGAACGGTCCCTCAAGTCATACACCATCGAGGTGACAGCTGGTGGCTTCCATGGCAGGAAGGTGTCCCTGTGGGAACTCCTCTTCTCCAAGTTCGTGTCACAGGCCAAGCGTCAGGAGCTGCTGGGGCAGCTGCGGGCTGGGAGCCTGGCGCTGGCCGAGCTGGCCACGCTCCTCACCGTCCTCGTGGAGGAGGCAGCAGAGCGCAGCAGCAGCGTGAAATTCACAGGCTTCAGGAAGCAGGTGAGCGCCTCGGACCTGCTGGACTCGGGCATCATCGACACGGACACGCTGGCCGAGCTGGTGCAGGGCGCCAGGACGGTGCAGGAGGTGACAGAAATGGCCTCGGTCAAGCGCTACCTGGACGGCACAGGCGTCATCGCCGGCGTGCTGGTGCCCTCCAAGGCTGAGCCGGGCAAGGTGGAGAAGATGAGCATCTACCAGGCCATGTGGAAGGGCATCCTGAGGCAGGGCACGGCGCTGGTGCTGCTGGAGGCGCAGGCGGCCACCGGCTTCCTCGTCGACCCTGTGACAAACCAGAAGCTCTCTGTGGACGAGGCCGTGTCCTCCGGGCTGGTGGGCCCCGAGTTGCAGGAGAAGCTGCAGTCAGCCGAGCGCGCCGTGACGGGCTACTCTGACCCCTACACGGGCGAGAAAATCTCCCTGTTCCAGGCCATGAAGAAGGATCTGATCGTCAGGGATCACGGCGTCCGCCTGCTCGAGGCGCAGATCGCCACCGGCGGCATCATCGATCCCGTGCACAGCCACCGTGTCCCCGTGGAGGTGGCCTACAAGCGCGGCTACTTTGACCAGGAGATGAGCCAGATCCTCTCCGACCCCAGCGACGACACCAAGGGCTTCTTCGACCCCAACACCCACGAGAACCTGACCTACCTGCAGCTGCTGCGCCGCTGTGTGCCCGACCCGGACACGGGGCTGCTGATGCTGCAGCTGATGGACAAGGGCTCCGTGCTCTACCAGCTGACCGAGGCTGCGCGCAAAGCCCTGCAGGATGCCCGCACCACCCTGAGCGTGGGGCTCTTCCAGGGCCAGAGCGTCACCGTCTGGGAGCTCCTCTTCTCCCGCTACGTCCCTGACCACCGGCGCCAGGAGCTCCTGCGCCAGTACAAGGCGGGGACGGTCACCATCACAGAGATGATCAACATCCTCACGGACATCATCACCAAGGCTGAGGCTCAGGGACACGGAGCCAACGTTGTCCCCAAACCCACGACAGGGAAGGCCCCAAAACTGGTTCCCCAGAATGGTGAGGCCACAGACTCCCAGCAGACGCGGGAGAAAGAGCGGGAGCTGGAGCTGGAGCGGTCCCTCAAGTCATACACCATCGAGGTGACAGCTGGTGGCTTCCATGGCAGGAAGGTGTCCCTGTGGGAGCTCCTCTTCTCCAAGTTCGTGTCACAGGCCAAGCGTCAGGAGCTGCTGGGGCAGCTGCGGGCTGGGAGCCTGGCGCTGGCCGAGCTGGCCACGCTCCTCACCGTCCTCGTGGAGGAGGCAGCACAGCGCAGCAGCAGCGTGAAATTCACAGGCTTCAGGAAGCAGGTGAGCGCCTCGGACCTGCTGGACTCGGGCATCATCGACACGGACACGCTGGCCGAGCTGGTGCAGGGCGCCAGGACGGTGCAGGAGGTGACAGAAATGGCCTCGGTCAAGCGCTACCTGGACGGCACGGGCGTCATCGCCGGCGTGCTGGTGCCCTCCAAGGCTGAGCCGGGCAAGGTGGAGAAGATGAGCATCTACCAGGCCATGTGGAAGGGCATCCTGAGGCAGGGCACGGCGCTGGTGCTGCTGGAGGCGCAGGCGGCCACCGGCTTCCTCGTCGACCCTGTGACAAACCAGAAGCTCTCCGTGGACGAGGCCGTGTCCTCCGGGCTGGTGGGCCCCGAGCTGCAGGAGAAGCTGCAGTCAGCCGAGCGCACCGTGACGGGCTACTCTGACCCCTACACGGGCGAGAAAATCTCCCTGTTCCAGGCCATGAAGAAGGAGCTGATCGTCAGGGATCACGGCGTGCGCCTGCTCGAGGCGCAGATCGCCACCGGCGGCATCATCGACCCCGTGCACAGCCACCGTGTCCCCGTGGAGGTGGCCTACAAGCGCGGCTACTTTGACCAGGAGATGAGCCAGATCCTCTCCGACCCCAGCGACGACACCAAGGGCTTCTTCGACCCCAACACCCACGAGAACCTGACGTACCTGCAGCTGCTGCGCCGCTGCGTGCCCGACCCGGACACGGGGCTGCTGATGCTGCAGCTGATGGACAAGGGCTCCGTGCTCTACCAGCTGACCGAGGCTGCGCGCAAAGCCCTGCAGGATGCCCGCACCACCCTGAGCGTGGGGCTCTTCCAGGGCCAGAGCGTCACCGTCTGGGAGCTCCTCTTCTCCCGCTACGTCCCTGACCACCGGCGCCAGGAGCTCCTGCGCCAGTACAAGGCGGGGACGGTCACCATCACAGAGATGATCAACATCCTCACGGAGATCATCACCAAGGCTGAGGCTCAGGGACACGGAGCCAACGTTGTCCCCAAGTACACAGAGAGAGAGGTCCTGGCAAAACCGATCCAGAACAGCAGTGCCTCAAATTCCCAGAAGGAATGGGAAGGGAACCAGCAGGAGAAGGAGCTGGAGCGGTCCCTCAAGTCATACACCATCGAGGTGATGGCTGGTGGCTTCCATGGCAGGAAGGTGTCCCTGTGGGAGCTCCTCTTCTCCAAGTTCGTGTCACAGGCCAAGCGTCAGGAGCTGCTGGGGCGGCTGCGGGCTGGGAGCCTGGCGCTGGCCGAGCTGGCCACGCTCCTCACCGTCCTCGTGGAGGAGGCAGCACAGCGCAGCAGCAGCGTGAAATTCACAGGCTTCAGGAAGCAGGTGAGCGCCTCGGACCTGCTGGACTCGGGCATCATCGACACGGACACGCTGGCCGAGCTGGTGCAGGGCGCCAGGACAGTGCAGGAGGTGACAGAAATGGCCTCGGTCAAGCGCTACCTGGACGGCACGGGCGTCATCGCCGGCGTGCTGGTGCCCTCCAAGGCTGAGCCGGGCAAGGTGGAGAAGATGAGCATCTACCAGGCCATGTGGAAGGGCATCCTGAGGCAGGGCACGGCGCTGGTGCTGCTGGAGGCGCAGGCGGCCACCGGCTTCCTCGTCGACCCTGTGACAAACCAGAAGCTCTCTGTGGACCAGGCCGTGTCCTCCGGGCTGGTGGGCCCCGAGCTGCAGGAGAAGCTGCAGTCAGCCGAGCGCGCCGTGACGGGCTACTCTGACCCCTACACGGGCGAGAAAATCTCCCTGTTCCAGGCCATGAAGAAGGAGCTGATCGTCAGGGATCACGGCGTCCGCCTGCTCGAGGCCCACATCGCCACCGGCGGCATCATCGACCCCGTGCACAGCCACCGTGTCCCCGTGGAGGTGGCCTACAAGCGCGGCTACTTTGACCAGGAGATGAGCCAGATCCTCTCCGACCCCAGCGACGACACCAAGGGCTTCTTCGACCCCAACACCCACGAGAACCTGACGTACCTGCAGCTGCTGCGCCGCTGTGTGCCCGACCCGGACACGGGGCTGCTGATGCTGCAGCTGATGGACAAGGGCTCCGTGCTCTACCAGCTGACCGAGGCTGCGCGCAAAGCCCTGCAGGATGCCCGCACCACCCTGAGCGTGGGGCTCTTCCAGGGCCAGAGCGTCACCGTCTGGGAGCTCCTCTTCTCCCGCTACGTCCCTGACCACCGGCGCCAGGAGCTCCTGCGCCAGTACAAGGCGGGGACGGTCACCATCGCAGAGATGATCAACATCCTCACGGACATCATCACCAAGGCTGAGGCTCAGGGACATGGTGCCAGCCTGATCCCCAAATCCACGACAGGGAAGGCCCCAAAACTGGTTCCCCAGAATGGTGAGGCCACAGACTCCCAGCAGACGCAGGAGAAAGAGCGGGAGCAGGAGCTGGAGCGGTCCCTCAAGTCATACACCATCGAGGTGATGGCAGGTGGCTTCCATGGCAGGAAGGTGTCCCTGTGGGAGCTCCTCTTCTCCAAGTTCGTGTCACAGGCCAAGCGTCAGGAGCTGCTGGGGCAGCTGCGGGCTGGGAGCCTGGCGCTGGCCGAGCTGGCCACGCTCCTCACCGTCCTCGTGGAGGAGGCAGCACAGCGCAGCAGCAGCGTGAAATTCACAGGCTTCAGGAAGCAGGTGAGCGCCTCGGACCTGCTGGACTCGGGCATCATCGACACGGACACGCTGGCCGAGCTGGTGCAGGGCGCCAGGACGGTGCAGGAGGTGACAGAAATGGCCTCGGTCAAGCGCTACCTGGACGGCACGGGCGTCATCGCCGGCGTGCTGGTGCCCTCCAAGGCTGAGCCGGGCAAGGTGGAGAAGATGAGCATCTACCAGGCCATGTGGAAGGGCATCCTGAGGCAGGGCACGGCGCTGGTGCTGCTGGAGGCGCAGGCGGCCACCGGCTTCCTCGTCGACCCTGTGACAAACCAGAAGCTCTCTGTGGACCAGGCCGTGTCCTCCGGGCTGGTGGGCCCCGAGCTGCAGGAGAAGCTGCAGTCAGCCGAGCGCGCCGTGACGGGCTACTCTGACCCCTACACGGGCGAGAAAATCTCCCTGTTCCAGGCCATGAAGAAGGAGCTGATCGTCAGGGATCACGGCGTCCGCCTGCTCGAGGCCCAGATCGCCACCGGCGGCATCATCGACCCCGTGCACAGCCACCGTGTCCCCGTGGAGGTGGCCTACAAGCGCGGCTACTTTGACCAGGAGATGAGCCAGATCCTCTCCGACCCCAGCGACGACACCAAGGGCTTCTTCGACCCCAACACCCACGAGAACCTGACCTACCTGCAGCTGCTGCGCCGCTGTGTGCCCGACCCGGACACGGGGCTGCTGATGCTGCAGCTGATGGACAAGGGCTCCGTGCTCTACCAGCTGACCGAGGCTGCGCGCAAAGCCCTGCAGGATGCCCGCACCACCCTGAGCGTGGGGCTCTTCCAGGGCCAGAGCGTCACCGTCTGGGAGCTCCTCTTCTCCCGCTACGTCCCTGACCACCGGCGCCAGGAGCTCCTGCGCCAGTACAAGGCGGGGACGGTCACCATCGCAGAGATGATCAACATCCTCACGGAGATCATCACCAAGGCTGAGGCTCAGGGACATGGTGCCACCCTGATCCCCAAATCCACGACAGGGAAGGCCCCAAAACTGGTTCCCCAGAATGGTGAGGCCACAGACTCCCAGCAGACGCAGGAGAAAGAGCGGGAGCTGGAGCTGGAGCGGTCCCTCAAGTCATACACCATCGAGGTGATGGCAGGTGGCTTCCATGGCAGGAAGGTGTCCCTGTGGGAGCTCCTCTTCTCCAAGTTCGTGTCACAGGCCAAGCGTCAGGAGCTGCTGGGGCAGCTGCGGGCTGGGAGCCTGGCGCTGGCCGAGCTGGCCACGCTCCTCACCGTCCTCGTGGAGGAGGCAGCACAGCGCAGCAACAGCGTGAAATTCACAGGCTTCAGGAAGCAGGTGAGCGCCTCGGACCTGCTGGACTCGGGCATCATCGACACGGACACGCTGGCCGAGCTGGTGCAGGGCGCCAGGACGGTGCAGGAGGTGACAGAAATGGCCTCGGTCAAGCGCTACCTGGACGGCACGGGCGTCATCGCCGGCGTGCTGGTGCCCTCCAAGGCTGAGCCGGGCAAGGTGGAGAAGATGAGCATCTACCAGGCCATGTGGAAGGGCATCCTGAGGCAGGGCACGGCGCTGGTGCTGCTGGAGGCGCAGGCGGCCACCGGCTTCCTCGTCGACCCTGTGACAAACCAGAAGCTCTCTGTGGACCAGGCCGTGTCCTCCGGGCTGGTGGGCCCCGAGCTGCAGGAGAAGCTGCAGTCAGCCGAGCGCGCCGTGACGGGCTACTCTGACCCCTACACGGGCGAGAAAATCTCCCTGTTCCAGGCCATGAAGAAGGAGCTGATCGTCAGGGATCACGGCGTCCGCCTGCTCGAGGCCCAGATCGCCACCGGCGGCATCATCGACCCCGTGCACAGCCACCGTGTCCCCGTGGAGGTGGCCTACAAGCGCGGCTACTTTGACCAGGAGATGAGCCAGATCCTCTCCGACCCCAGCGACGACACCAAGGGCTTCTTCGACCCCAACACCCACGAGAACCTGACCTACCTGCAGCTGCTGCGCCGCTGTGTGCCCGACCCGGACACGGGGCTGCTGATGCTGCAGCTGATGGACAAGGGCTCCGTGCTCTACCAGCTGACCGAGGCTGCGCGCAAAGCCCTGCAGGATGCCCGCACCACCCTGAGCGTGGGGCTCTTCCAGGGCCAGAGCGTCACCGTCTGGGAGCTCCTCTTCTCCCGCTACGTCCCTGACCACCGGCGCCAGGAGCTCCTGCGCCAGTACAAGGCGGGGACGGTCACCATCGCAGAGATGATCAACATCCTCACGGAGATCATCACCAAGGCTGAGGCTCAGGGACATGGTGCCACCCTGATCCCCAAATCCACGACAGGGAAGGCCCCAAAACTGGTTCCCCAGAATGGTGAGGCCACAGACTCCCAGCAGACGCAGGAGAAAGAGCGGGAGCTGGAGCTGGAGCGGTCCCTCAAGTCATACACCATCGAGGTGATGGCAGGTGGCTTCCATGGCAGGAAGGTGTCCCTGTGGGAGCTCCTCTTCTCCAAGTTCGTGTCACAGGCCAAGCGTCAGGAGCTGCTGGGGCAGCTGCGGGCTGGGAGCCTGGCGCTGGCCGAGCTGGCCACGCTCCTCACCGTCCTCGTGGAGGAGGCAGCACAGCGCAGCAACAGCGTGAAATTCACAGGCTTCAGGAAGCAGGTGAGCGCCTCGGACCTGCTGGACTCGGGCATCATCGACACGGACACGCTGGCCGAGCTGGTGCAGGGCGCCAGGACGGTGCAGGAGGTGACAGAAATGGCCTCGGTCAAGCGCTACCTGGACGGCACGGGCGTCATCGCCGGCGTGCTGGTGCCCTCCAAGGCTGAGCCGGGCAAGGTGGAGAAGATGAGCATCTACCAGGCCATGTGGAAGGGCATCCTGAGGCAGGGCACGGCGCTGGTGCTGCTGGAGGCGCAGGCGGCCACCGGCTTCCTCGTCGACCCTGTGACGAACCAGAAGCTCTCTGTGGACGAGGCTGTGTCCTCCGGGCTGGTGGGCCCCGAGCTGCAGGAGAAGCTGCAGTCAGCCGAGCGCGCCGTGACGGGCTACTCTGACCCCTACACGGGCGAGAAAATCTCCCTGTTCCAGGCCATGAAGAAGGAGCTGATCGTCAGGGATCACGGCGTGCGCCTGCTCGAGGCGCAGATCGCCACCGGCGGCATCATCGACCCCGTGCACAGCCACCGTGTCCCCGTGGAGGTGGCCTACAAGCGCGGCTACTTTGACCAGGAGATGAGCCAGATCCTCTCCGACCCCAGCGACGACACCAAGGGCTTCTTCGACCCCAACACCCATGAGAACCTGACCTACCTGCAGCTGCTGCGCCGCTGTGTGCCCGACCCGGACACGGGGCTTTATTTCCTTAATATTTTTAGAAAATAATTGTTAAACCTTTTGGGTTTTTTTCTTGTTTTTGCCTTGGGGAAGAATGTTTCTATTGTGAATAATTCTTTTGCTACCGGTGTTTGTCTATCTTTTTCTAATTTTTTTTTTACCATTTATGTTCCTGCTGAGGGAATTTCCTTCACGAACTCTTTTCTTTACCACCACCCACCCACATCAGGTGCAGCTTTGAAGTGCCTCCCCCGAGCAGTGTTGGTGCAGCGCATTGAGCCTTTTTCTTTGGTTGCCTCTCAGGAACAGAGGAGCCAGCCTGGGTTATCTCAGGTCATTTTGGTGAAGTATGTCATCCACATTTTCCTCACGCAGGTCTTTGTTCCATATGGGTGTTGCTGTGAGTGGTGTTTTTATTCTCTTCCTCTCTTTTCTTGCATATGCTGGCTATTTTCCCCAGAAGCTTTGCAGGACGATATTCAGGTTACAGGTTTTCAAGCCTGAGTTTTGCACGGAGAGCAGATTTCCGTGTGGGCAGGATGCCAGGCTGGCATTGGGTGTCACTGGTGTGGGACATAACATCTGTGTTTGCTCTCCATGCCTCGGCCTGTCCTGCTTTTCTGGGGGTGTCTGGAGCAGAAATACTCTCAGCCCTGAGTGGTTTGGTCTCTCGTTGTGCTTTCCCTCCCTCCATGAAGGTTCTGTGGGGACAAATCCTCACCGGAGCTGGGCTGTACTTTTAGTCTGTCCATCCACAGCAGAACCTCCGTTCCCTCCTGCTCCTTTTGCCCTCCTGTGCCCTGAGCTGAATTAACCCACATACCTTTCTCCCGGAAAGGAACAGCCCCAGAGCCACTGCGCCATGGAGTTCAGGGATGAATAATTCTACTGCTGTTTAATAGAAGGAAACTTACCCTCCTTAATGTGCTGCCTTAGGCCGTTTGCCTTAATTAACCTGGTAATGTCCTGGAAAATGGATTTTTGGCCGCAGCTGGTACAGCTGATACCTGGGAACAAGGGTGGAGGAGCTGTGGGACTCCTCACTGTGACCTGGCGTGGAGCCAGGAGAATTGCACAGGCTCAGGAAGTGATGGGGCAAATTAATGGGGCAAATTAAATGGGGCAAATTAATGGGAGAGAAGTCACAGAATCATGGAATGGTTTGGGTGGGGAGAGACCTTCTCATCCCACCCCCTGCCATGGGCAGGGACACCTTCTGCTGGACATGGATGCTCCAAGCCCTGTCCAGTCTGGCCTTGGACACTTCCAGGGACGGGGCAGCCACAGCTTCTCTGGGCAACCTGTGCCAGTGCCTCTCCACCCTCACAGGGAAAAATTTCTTCCAATATCTAATCTAAACCTACTTTCTTCCAGTTTGAAGCCATTCCCCCTTGTCCTGTCACTCCAGGCCCTTGTCCCAAGTCCCTTTCCAGCTCTTTTCTAGCCCCTTTTAGGTACTAGAAGGCCATAAAAACACCTCCTGGGAGCCTTATCATCCCAGAAACTCAATTCTCCCTTCCAGGAAGGCAAACAGGAGCAGCCAGCGTTGGGTCACTGGGCTGTGTCTGTTCTGCGTCAGTGCCAGCGTGGTGCCCCTGCAGCTGCTGCGCCGTGCCACAATCTGGGACACTCACAAGGACAGGGCACAAGCCACCCTGGGCTCTGGCAGCACCTGGATCTTGGCCCTGGGACTGGCAGGTGCTGAGCTGAGGCCTCCAGGATATTAAACACTAATCACAGCCAGGAGTGCCAGCCCCTGTGGACCTTGTCCCCTGTGCCACACTGCTTCCTCCCCTGCCTCCCTCCCCACCTTCCTTCCCGGTCCTTAGAATCTTGATTTGGGTTGGGAAAGCCCTGTGAGAGCAGAGAATCCAACCTCTCCCCCAGCACAGCCAAGGCCACTTCTAACCATGTCCCCAGATGTCACATCCAAGTGTTTATTGAACACTTCCAGGGATGGGGACTCCACCACTGCTGGGGCAGCTGTGCCAGGGCTGGACAGCCCTTTCCAGGAGGAATTTTCCCAATTCCCACCTAAATCTCCCCTGGCACAGCTTGAGGCTGTATCCTCTTGCCCCGTCCCTCATTCCCTGGTGCAGAACTGGACCCCGACCTGGCTGCACGCTCCTGTCAGGGAGTTGTAGAGAGTGAAAAGGTCCCCCTTAAGTCTTCTTTTCTCCAGGCTGAGCACCCCGAGCTCCCTCAGCCCCTCTGGGACCCTTTCCCAGCTCCATTCCCATCTCTGGACACACAGGCAGCACTGGGGCTGGGGAGATGAGGGGCTGGAGCATCTCTGAGGGATGGGCTGAGGGAGCTGAGCCTGGTCAGCCCTGAGTAGAGACAACTGAGAGGGCACCTGTGCAATGAGGGAGGTGTCAAACCAGGCTCTGCTCCGTGGTGCCAACCACTAGGACACAAGGCAATGGGCAGGAACTGATGCCCAGCAGGTTCCACCTGAGCATGAGGAAGAACTTCTTTCAGTTCTTCTTCTCTCAGTTCTGTGCAGTGACTGAGCACTGGAACAGAGACCAGAGAGGGCATGGAGTCTCCCTCACCAGAGATATTCTAGAGCCATCTGGACACAATGTTGTGCCATGTGGGCTGTGATGACCCTGAGGACCTCCACTATGGGTCCTTCCCACCTGACCCACCCTGGCGAGTCTGGGATTTTGTAACCCCACTGTACCAAATCCAACCCACACCCCCACTGTGCCCACGGGCACATTTGAGGATTAGCTGCTGCCAAAGCTGAAAGCAGAAAACACAAGAACTGAAGGCCCTGCTGAGGCACAGGAAGGGATTCCCCCTCCCTCCCTCCCTGCAGTCCGAAGCCGATCTGCTGGGGAAGCCCTGGGTCCCTTTTGGTGAGGGTGCAATTGGAATATTCTGTGCCCCAGCTCTCCACAGCGCAGCAAACTCCATGTTCCAGAGCACCCCCTGGATTCCTGGGTATTGGGAAGAGATTTCTTCCTGTGAGGGTGGGGAGGCCCTGGTCCTGCTCAGAGAAGCTGTGGCTGTCCTGTCCTTGGAAGTGCCCAAGGCCAGGCTGGACGGAGCTTGGAGCGACCAGAAGGCGTCCCTGCTCATGGAATTGGGTGTTGGAACTGTATGATCTTTAAATTCCGTTCCCACCCAAACCATCCTGCAATTCCGTGACTCCTGAGCTCCTGGCAGAGGCACATCTGCCTCTGCTCTGCGCACAGCCCTCGTGGGTGCATTTTGGGAGTGCTTGACTGAGCGCCACGAGCTGCCACGATTGGCATAGGTCTGCAGGTCCCCAGAGGTCACTGCCCACACCTGGTCTGGCCACGGTGGCCACCTGTCCTCCTGAAGGTGTTGGTGGCCAGGCACTCCATGGCCTGAGTGGGTGGTGGAAGGCTCAGCCAGGGGAGCGCAGGCTGAGTTCCCCCAGGCAGAACAGCCACGTTTGTGGCAGGGGGACGCGTTTATTTAGTGATGATCTCCGGGGCAAGATTTCCCCTGGAGGTTCTACCAGCACCCATCACCTGTCACCTGCATCCCAGGAGTGAGGGATGGCATAAATGGCTGACCCTCACCCTTGGAGAAGGGCAGTGAGCTGCATCTTTGGCCAGCTGGTCAGAAGGGCAGAGCCCACCAGCTCCAGCCAGATCTGCGCATCCTCCAGTGCCCAAAGTGAGCTCTGGAGATACCCTCACAGCTGCGGCTTGGGGTTTGGGGCAGGCACTGAGTGAGCAGAGCTCTGTCCATACCTGTGCCTTGTCCCAAAGTGCCTTGGGGGACAACAGGAGTGTGGCTGGGGGGAACCTGGGCCAGATCTTAAGCATGATCCTTCCCCTCGTTGTGCTCCAGAGCTGCCGAGGGAAGTGGAACAAGCACTTGGGACAGGAGATATGATCATTTGAAAGGCGAGTAGAACAAAAGGGGAAAATTCGGAAATGGAGTGAACCCAATGGATTGGGATGAAATGAGGGGCAGCGAAAAGGAGCAAAAGTGGCCCAAATTCTAGGAATTGAATTTCTGAAATCAGAAAGGAAAGTCAGAAGGGCAGGCAGGAGAAAAAAGCAAGAAAAGGAAAGGTTGGAAAATCTGGGGGAAAAAATTCACCGAAGGGCAAAGAAGCAAATGGCATGGCATGAGTTGAAGTGCAGAGAAATGAACCAAAGCTTGCCAAATGGATCCTGACTGAAATCACAAGATTTCATTTCCTTTCATGAAATGAATTTTATGAAAGGAAATGAAATCCCAAATTGCGAGAAGAAGTGGAACAAGCGCTTGGGACAGGAGATATGATCAAATGAAAGGCCAGAGTAGAAAATGTGAAAATTTGGAAATGGAGCGAATCCAAGGCAATGGATTGGGATGAAATGAAAAGGAGCAAAAGTGGCTCGAGGAAACTCGGCTGCCAGGAAGCCAAATGATAAGAGAATTCCCTGGGAAGGCTGCAGGAAGCAGTTGCAGCTGTGCTGCATGCCTGGCACCACCCAAGTGACCTTGACACCATCCCTGCAGCTCTGGCACCACCCAGTGCCACTGGCACCCTCACTGCACCCCTGGCACCACCCCAGCACCCCCAGATTATCTCCCTTCCGGCCCCTGCCGCAGACCAGGTGCCCTGAACACCAGGAAAATCCTGGCCGATCCCTTTTTACCAGGAATGACGAGTCAGGGCAGAGGACACTTGACAATCCTTTCCCACAGAGATCAGAGTTGTGCAATCTTTCCCAGACAGAATAAAGAGCATTTTTGTCTGCGTCCGTGTCTGCCTGTGCCCGTCCCCTGGGCGCGGGGCTGGGCTGGCTGCTTGTGGCTTTTGAAAGAGAACATTTTTGTTATTCTTTCCTCCGGAGGCGCCTGCACAGGCGGAGCGGGGGCGGTGGCGGAGCGGGGGCGGTGGCGGAGCGGGGGCGGCGGCCGGCGGTACCTGCCGGGCAGGTGACTGCGACACCGCCGAGGGTCCCACACCGCCGAGGGTCCCACACCGCCGAGGGTCCCACACTGCCGAGGGGACGCTCCCCCTCGGGTCCAGCTCTGCCGGCTCACGCAGCTCTGCAGACCCCGGGGCTCTCCGCACCCGCCCGGGGCTCCGTGCCCCGGGAAGCGCCGCCGCCGGGAATTGCCGGCACACGAGCTCCACGCCGTGGGTCGTGCCGGGCAGAGGGGCACCGGGAGCTGCTGGGTGTCTCTGATTACCGTGTCCCCCGTGTGACAGACGTAACTCTTTCAGACAAACTGGTTGTGATGCTGGTGATTTTTGTATTTTCTTTTTATACCCTTTTTATATTTTTTTATACCCTTTCCCTTCCCTGTTACCCTCTATACACACTCCTTGTACCCTGCACGAACACTCCTTGTACTTTAGCCCTACATGTTTACAACCCTTGCAGTCTGATATTTAGCTTAGTTTGGGGTCCTGCAAAGCGAGGAAGACCAAACATTCAAATTATCTCAGAACTAGAGGCTCCAACCTGTTCTCTCTTGGAATATGTTTTTCTAAACTAGGCTGTAGTCTCATTTGGGGGGGGGGGTGTTCATTAGAATAGGGGGCAATTATGCATTTATTAAGTTTCTTATTGGGGGATTTCAAGTAGATATGCTAATTTTGTGAAGTCCATGAAAATCCGGTATGCATTGTACAGGGGCTCCGGCTCGTCGTTCGCTCCATGGCGTGTTTTCCACCTTTGATGAGCCTGAGCACCTAGGATCCTATTAAACCGAGGTAAATTCCCTTCTCCTTGTACTGCTGCATCTGCTTCATATTTTTACTAGCCTGTTTAAGGCATCAGTTGAGCCCTGCACTCCTCACATCCCTGATCCCCTGGGATTGATGCCTTAAATTGGTCATTTCTGGCCAGACAAGGGAAAACGCCGCTCAGAGGTCAGACGCAGATCCTCTGATAAGGATTTCTTCTGATAAGGCACCGCTGACTCGGCCACACCAGCACAAGGAGCAGGGCCAAACAGCATCACAGCATTAGAAGGGGCCAGAAACCATCAGAGACCCCCGAAGCACCTCCTGAGTCATTTTGGAGGCTTCCACCAGACGATGGCACACGATTCACTGTGTTGCATCCAATCGTGTAAAACTGCCCCCCCAGGGGAAATACCTGAACGGCCCCACCTAGACCTGAATGTAAATTAACCCACTGGGGTCGTGTTTTGTGGGCCCCACCCCCGATGGATGAAGGCTGTGACCATCACTCCAACCATGGACACTGAAATTGCGATGGTCAGGTCTCATCCCTGGGAAATGGGTGGTGATACCCTTCCTCTCCATTACCTACTCTTGTCTTTTCTTTTTCTTGCTTCTCCTTATATATTTTCTTAAGTGATATATTTAGACTTCTGAATTTTCATAGATAATAACCAAAACAGCCGCATCCTTTTCTTTCTCCTCCTTACACATTTTCTTAAGTGATATATTTAGACTTCTGAATTTTTATAGATAATAACCAAAACAGCCACATCCCTCCTTTCCACTTAAAGGAATTAAAGCAATCGCATTGTTTTAAAATAACCCCAGGGGTGTGTACACAGGTTAGTCAGTGTCGTTTCACTCTGATACACCCCAAGGGATGGATTAATAAGAAGTCTGCCATGCTCTGCCTGTGCACAGAATTTTCTGAGGGCTGCCATCCCCATGCCAGGCTCTGTGCATCTTCTCCACAGGAAAATATCCTCAGCAGCCCCAGCTCCAGGGGCTCAGGGACCAACGCTCCCAGGACCAGCTGGAAGGGAGCCAGGAGCAGTGTCAGCACCTGAGCTCTGGCACCAGAGGTTTCCCAAATCAATCACTGAAGGAAAACACCCCCCGAACACCCCAGTGCTGAAACATCCTTGGGAAAGGCATCTCCCAGCCCTCTGATGTGGTTCATGGCTGCTTCAGCCAAGACTCCCACACCTTCCGGCAGGTGAGGCCGCAGGGCTGTGGATGCCCTGCCAGGTGTGTCCATGCCAGGCTTCCCAGGAATCTGCAGGCACAGCTGGTGAGTCAGTGAGTGCAGGAGCATCCCGGGGGTCTGTGCCCCTCTCTGTGCCCTGTGGAGCTGCAGTGAGGGGCAGAGTTTGAAATTAATGTTGGAAATGAATGTTTCAGGGGCTGCCCCAGACCTGCACTCACCTGGTGTTGCTCTGTGGACACATCCCACATATGCAAGTGGTCAGAGGAGTCATGCCCCAGGCTCTGGAGAGTGTCCCAGGTGCTCTCCACAGCTCTAACGGGACCAGGGCTCCACGTCCACTGTGGGGAGATAAACCACAGCCTGTCAGGTGCAAAGAAACCTCCGAGGGAAGCTGCCATTTGCTGGAACTTCAGAGGCATCTAAATGAGCTGTGCCAGCTCCAGAGAATGCTCCAGGGCCACTGGCACACTTTGGAGGAGTGTCCTGTGTGTCTGTGGCCATGGCCGTGCCCAAGGAGCAGTGGGGGGACCAACGTGGAGTGACTCAGTGGTGCCACACTCACTGGGCCAGGTCTGTGTGTGGGGTCTGGGCTGAGCTGAGCAGAGCTGAGCGAAGAGAGAGGTGGGATCCTTCTGCCTGAGAAGGTCTGGTGGACCTCCCAGACCCCTGCACCCCTCGCACTCTCTCCTGCCAAGGGTGCAGCCCAGGAGAAAGCATTTCTGCAGCCCAGCTGGAATGACTGAACCTGTGGTGAACGGACAAAATCACCATGGAATCACAGACTGGTTTGGGTTGAAGTGTCCCTAAAGCTTATCCAGTCCCAACCCCCAGTGCCGTGGGCAGGGACACCTTCCACAGTTGCTCCAAGCCCCATCCAACCTGGCCTTGAGCTCTTCCAGGGATCCAGGGGCAGCCACAGCTTCTCTGGGCAACCTCTGCCAGGGCCTCACCACCCTCGCAGGGAAAAATTTCTTCCCAATACCTCATCTAGATAAATCCCTCCTTTTTCAGTTAAAAATGGTCACTCTCAGCCCATGATAAGAGAAATGCCATTAGTGAAGTTCCAGTTATGCTGCAATTACCAAGGCAGGCTGAGAACAGATTTCAGAGCAGGGAGAGAAGACACCAGGACCGGGTCCTGTATCCACCTCTCCCCCGAGGACAGGGGACCTCCTGCCCAGGTGTGTTCCCCGGAGCCAAATCCCCACGGTGAGTCAGAGGGAAAAGCTCTCGGTGTGCTGATCAGCCAGTCTGGTGAGCGCCTACGCCAGCAGGAATGTGCTTCTGGAGCAGGACATCCAGGACAGGCAGGGCCGGGGCGGCAGCCCCTGCTGCTCACCGAGTCACTCACGGCCACGCGAGGCACGGTCACACACCCGCCGTGGGCAGCTGTCCGTGTGCCTCAGCCGTGCCTTGGACACACACTGTCACATGTGTTCGGGCTCACAGGGAGTCAGAAATGCCTTGTACACACACTGTCACATGTGTCCAGGCTCTCCTGGAGTACACACGTGTGGTACATGCACTGTCACATGTGTCCAGGCTCTCCTGGAGTACACACGTGTGGTACATGCACTGTCACATGTGTCCGGGCTCACAGGGAGTCAGAAATGCCTTGCACACACACTGTCACATGTGTCTGGGCTCTCCTGGAGTCACCCACATGTGGCACATGCACTGTCACATGTGTCCAGGCTCTCCTGGAGTACACACGTGTGGTACATGCACTGTCACATGTGTCCAGGCTCTCCTGGAGTCACCCACAACTTGTACATGCACTGTCACATGTGTCCGGGCTCACAGGGAGTCAGAAATGCCTTGCACACGCACTGTCACATGTGTCTGGGCTCTCCTGGAGTACCCACATGTGGCACATGCACTGTCACATGTGTCCGGGCTCTCCTGGAATACCCACATGTGGTACATGCACTGTCACATGTGTCCAGGCTCTCCTGGAGTACACACGTGTGGTACATGCACTGTCACATGTGTCCAGGCTCTCCTGGAGTACCCACATGTGGCACATGCACTGTCACATGTGTCCAGGCTCTCCTGGAGTCACCCACACCTTGTACATGCACTGTCACATGTGTCCGGGCTCACAGGGAGTCAGACACGCCTTGCACATGCACTGTCACATGTGTCTGGGCTCTCCTGGAGTCACCCACAACTTGTACATGCACTGTCACATGTGTCTGGGCTCACAGGGAGTCAGAAATGCCTTGCACACGCACTGTCACATGTGTCTGGGCTCTCCTGGAGTACCCACATGTGGCACATGCACTGTCACATGTGTCCACACCCACCTGGAGTCACCCACATGTGGCCATGCACTGTCACATGTGTCTGGGCTCTCCTGGAGCACCCACATGTGGTACATGCACTGTCACATGTGTCCAGGCTCTCCTGGAGTCACCCACACCTTGCACATGCACTTTCACATGTGTCTGGGCTCTCCTGGAGTACACACGTGTGGCACATACACTGTCATATGTGTCCAGGCTCTCCTGGAGTACCCACGTGGGGTACATGCGCTGTCATGTGTGTCCACACCCACCTGGAGTCACCCACACCTTGTACACACACTTTCACACGTGTCCAGGCTCACACAGAGTCACACCAGAGCCCACACCGTTACAGGCACATGGAGTCACACAGGAGCCCACAGAGCCACACAGGAGCTCACAAAGTCACACCAGACCCCACAGAGTCACACCAGACCCCACAGAGTCACACAGGAGCCCATAGAGTCACATAGGAGCACACAGAGTCACACAGGAGTCCACAGAGTCACACCGGACCCCACAGAGTCACACCAGACCCCTCAGAGTCACATAGGAGCCCACAGAGTCACACAGGAGTCCACAAAGTCACACCAGACCCCGCAGAGTCACACAGGAGCCCACAGTCACACCAGACCCCACACATTCACACACACAGAGGCACAGACACCTGTGCAGATTGGCAGGACACACACTGTCACAAACGTTCCTGTGCACACCATGGCAAACACTGTCCCTTCTCTGTCAGCCCAGGCATGGCTACAGGGTCAGGCTTGGTCTCTGTCCTGGCCGGGAGGCAGGGACAGCTGCAGGATGGTGGCTGCAGCTTGCAGCCAGCCGAGGGACTCAGCCAGGGCAAAGGCAGCTCCCACAAGCCCGGGTCCATGGAGACCTCCATGGCAGCTAGGAGCATGGGCAGGGCTGTCCACAACCAGCTGTGTGACAGAAAAAAGTGGTGGCCGAGTCCAGAAGCCTCAGGGAGAGAGATGTGTCCCACATCTCGCACTGGGACTGCTCCCCAGCCCCTGCCACCCCGGGACGGTGGCTCCGTGGTCAGCCCAGGTACCTATTCCAGGTGTGCTCCCGTGTGACAGCACAGGGCAGGGCCTCCCCTGCCAGGGGCGGGGAAGGGAGGATTTAAATTGGGCACTTGCCTCCTCTGCTCACCTGGCTGGGAGTCGGCGGGAGGAGGAGGAGGAGGCAGAAGAGGAGGATCAGAGCCTGCCGGCGACCCAGCAGCTCTGGATACACGTCCAAGAGGTAGGACAGAGCCCACCTGGGGGTCATCGAGGCCACCACAGATACCTGCAGGGGAAGCGGGGACCTCACCTCTGTCCCAAACTCCATCGCGGGGCGGGGGTGCCTGCTGAGACTCCCAGGAGAGCTCCAGGCAGAACTTGGTCCTTGCTGGGAAGGGACAAAGTGATCGAGTGGCAGCAGGGCTGACCGGAGCTGCTGCTCCATGTGATGTGTTTTGCGTCGCCGATGCTTCAGCTGAAGTGGGATGCGGGAGGGAAACAGCTGGAGCTGTTTCCAGCACCTGGAGCCGGAGGCTGCGGCTGGAGCAGGGGGCTCGGCTGGGATTCAGGGGCCGGAGGCTGTGGCTGGAGCAGGGGGCTCGGCTGGGATTCAGGGGCTGTGGCTGGAGCAGGGGGCTCGGCTGGGATTCAGGGGCTGGGGGTCGCTGGGACCCCCAGGGCCGGAGGCTGTGGCTGGAGCAGGGGGCTCGGCTGGGATTCAGGGGCTGTGGCTGGAGCAGGGGGCTCGGCTGGGATTCAGGGGCTGTGGCTGGAGCAGGGGGCTCGGCTGGGATTCAGGGGCTGTGGCTGGAGCAGGGGTCTCGGCTGGGATTCAGGGGCTGTGGCTGGAGCAGCGGGGCTCGGCTGGGATTCAGGGGCTGTGGCTGGAGCAGGGGGCTCGGCTGGGATTCAGGGGCTGGAGGCTGCTGCTGGAGCAGGGGGCTCGGCTGGGATTCAGGGGCTGGGGGTCGCTGGGACCCCCAGGGCCGGAGGCTGTGGCTGGAGCAGGGGGCTCGGCTGGGATTCAGGGGCTGTGGCTGGAGCAGGGGGCTCGGCTGGGATTCAGGGGCTGGAGGCTGCTGCTGGAGCAGCAGGGCTCGGCCAGGAGGGTACGAGCGAGCGCTGGGCTGGAGGTACCGCTGTGATTTCCCTCCCCAGGGCTGGGGACCCCCGCCCCGCGGGGCCACCCCGGCTCGCTCCGGCTGGAAAACCGCTTCCACCGGAGCCTCCTGGGCTGGGCTGCTGCGACAGCTTGCAGAGCCAGCCCCTGCCCCGGGAGCTGCGTGTGCAGCCCAGCCCCGCATCAGGAGGCTGATTAGAGACCAGCTAATGACAGGCTG
Organism: Acanthiza pusilla; assembly: GCA_036630365.1. NCBI lineage: Eukaryota > Metazoa > Chordata > Aves > Passeriformes > Acanthizidae > Acanthiza > Acanthiza pusilla. The sequence goes on along the minus strand of JAXCHO010000198.1, from coordinate 383,825 downwards.
CAGTTGGGAAACGAATTTGCAGTGCAGAGCGTTCACACGACATCCGTGTCCTCAAAGGTGTCGCTGGCTCCAGGGTGTGACACCGCTCTCCGGGACACAGGGCCACCCCAGCGGGTGGCACAAGCAGCCCGTCACCTCCTCAGAGTCGGGCAGGGAGGGAGAGAAGCTGCTGCCAGGGTGGACAGAACCACGGGCAGGATCTCCGGAGAGCAAGGGCTGGGCTGGGACTGCTGGGATGAATCTCTCCCCCATCGTGATGCATCTGCCTCAGCATCAATCCAATATTTAAATGGATCAAAAGCAATGACTCAGAGACTTTCCGACCTGTTAGGTAAACAGTCGGAGACTTAAGCTCTGACCCTGATAATGAGTTAAACGTGTCATTAATGTCAGTCACAACAGTTTACAGGAGAAGGGTGTTCCCAAGGAAATGCTTTGGGTTTCGATTCTGCTGTTTTTACAAGACTGTGGCCTCATCACTGCACAATGTTGGAGATGCTGAAAGTTTGTTTACACGGCTTCCCAAGGGGACCAGGTGACAGCATGTGAGACATCCCGTGAGTGGGTGGCATCCCTGCCCGTGGCAGAGGTTGGAACGAGATGAGTTCTAAGGTCCCTCCCCACCCAAACCATCCTGGGATTCCATGATGCATCTGTGATTGCTACACTAAATTAGACAGAGCCCAGTTTTGCAGGACAGGAGGGTGATGAGAAGGGGTTTGGGCTCTCTGCCCACCCAGCGGCCTTAGAACAAGCAGAGACACAGAGAACCCAGAGATCCATCCCAGCTGCAGCAGTGGCCTTGGACCTGCTGCTGCCCATGGATCTGAACTGCCACTCATCCATCCCTAAGACCTTTCCTGTGTCCTGTGGACTGCTGGGGTGTTGTGAGATCACACAGCACCCAGGAAGATCCACACAGACAGCCATGTGCTGTCCCTGTCACCCTGTGTCCCCCCATGCTCAGAGCCAGCCTGGGACCAGGACAGGGCCAGCCAGGGTGACAGTCTCAGAGGGCAGAAAATGACTTGCAGCACCAGCCAGTGCCTCTCTGAGGCTGTGGCATCATGTCAGGAAGCCACTGCTGTCTCTTGGCATGACCTGGGCTTGGGAAAAGACCTCCAGCAAGGTCTGCCAGTTGCAGGGCAGTTCCAGGGAGCAGGGAGGGCACAGGGAAGGAGCAGTGGTCCTGTCTCATGCTGGCACCCGGTGGCATCAGCCCAAACGTGAGGGGTGGCTGTGTCACCCAGGAACAGAAGAGAAAGGTGGTTGAGGCCACAGGTTTGAGGCAGTGTCGGGCTCTGAGAGAGCTCCTCGGGGGGCTGGAGTGAGGCTGAGGTGTCCATGCTGCTGAGATGATGTTTCTTCGGATGGTGCATGTCTGTCACTAACCTGTGATGTGCCCTCAGAGCTCTCTGCCCACCCCAGCTGCACTCTGGCCCTGGGATTGCTCTGAGGGAGCAGCAAAGCCCCAGACCCCACTCCCTGCTTCTCCCTGGGCTCCTGAGATCACCTCCAGGAGGAAATTTCCTCCACATCCACTGTGAAAACCGCACACGGACTTTTGTCTTACCACAGGCTCTGTTTGTTTCTCCCTCCTCAGACACACTCAGTGCCCCAGAGGAGCAGGATTCCTCCCCAGAGATGATGCAGAAGATGAGTGGATGCTCCCAGAACAACAAGTTGAGCAGCACAGGGAGGAACCCAGCTGCAGGTGAACACAAAGAGATGGGTGGGGGTGGGAGTAACTTCATCGCTGGAGTCTTCATCCAGGCCAAGCACAAGAAGTTGAGTATCTACGAAGCCATGATGAGGGGGCTGCTGACCCCGGGCACGGCGCTGGTGCTGCTGGAGGCACAGGCGGCGTCGGGGCTGCTCACGGACCCCGTGAGGAACGAGCAGCTCTCGGTGAAAGAGGCACTGGCTCAGGGACTCATCGGCCGGGACTTCTATGAGAAGCTGCTGTCAGCAGAGGGAGCGGTGACAGGGTACACAGAGCCCTACACAGGACGCAGGATCTCCCTGTTCCAGGCCATGAAGCAGGAGTTCATCATCAGGGAACACGCCATCCGCCTGCTCCAGGCCCAGATCGCCACCGGTGGCATCATCGACCCCACGCACGGCCACCGTGTCCCCGTGGAGGTGGCCTACGAGCGCGGCTACTTTGACCAGGAGATGAGCCAGTTCCTTTCTAACCCCGAGAATCAAACAAGAACTTGCTTCGACCCCAACACCCACGAGAACCTGACGTACCTGCAGCTGCTGCGCCGCTGTGTGCCCGACCCGGACACGGGGCTGCTGATGCTGCAGCTGATGGACAAGGGCTCCGTGCTCTACCAGCTGACCGAGGCTGCGCGCAAAGCCCTGCAGGATGCCCGCACCACCCTGAGCGTGGGGCTCTTCCAGGGCCAGAGCGTCACCGTCTGGGAGCTCCTCTTCTCCCGCTACGTCCCTGACCTCCAGAGAGAGGAGCTGCTGAGGAAATACAAGGAGGGGACAGTGACCATCCTGCGGATGATGGACATCCTCACCGCCACCATCACAGGGGCAGAAAGGGAAAATGGGGCTCTGGGCTCATGCACAGCCAAACCCAACAGCAAGGTGAGGGCGTCACTCCCAGCTCAGGACACACAGTCCCACGAGCAACAGTTGAGAAAGTCCTTAAAATCCGCAACCGTCCGTGTCACTGCTGGGGAGTTCCGGGGGCAAAACGTTTCTGTGCTGGACCTGCTCTTTTCCAAATACGTCCCTCAGGGGAAGCGGCAGGAGCTGCTGGAGCTGTACAGGGCAGGGATTCTGACCACGGGGCAGGTGGCCACTGTGGTCACCACCATCGTGAACCGAACAGAAGCGGCGAACGCTGCGCTCGTGGCAAATGCCAGGAGCCCACACAGGGCAGTGGCAGCGGCAGGGGAGGATGGAGAGGATTGTTCAGCACACCTGGATGATGATTTGAAAGCCACCACCATCAGTGTGCCAGCTGGGGAGCTGCAGGGAAAGCAGGTGTCCCTGTGGGACCTGCTCTTCTCTGACTACATCCCCGAGGAGAAGAGGCAGGAGCTGCTGGAGCTGTACCATGAAAGGTTACTAACTCTGGAGCAGATGACAACCATTGTCACCACTCTCATTATGAAAAAAGAATCCACAGGCAGGAAATTCCATATTACAGTCAAGAGTTCCAACAAGGACACTGCGACAGCAGCAGGAGAGGAGGGTGACAACTCCCCCGAAGAGGAACCATGGGAAACAACCTTAAAAACCACAGTGGTCAACATAGATGTTGGGGAGTTTCAGGGCCACAAGGTCTCAGTGTGGAATCTGCTCCACTCCCAGTATATCCCTGAGGAGAACAGGAAGGAGCTCCTGGAGCTGTACGAGGCAGGTGAGTTAACCCTGGAGCAGGTGAAGACTGTTGTCACCACCATTGTCACCAAGGCAGCAGCAGCAGCAAGGGCAGAGCCCTCAGCACCTGTGACTGACCCCAGGGCAGAGCCAGTGGCCACAGAGGCTGAACCCACCCCTCTGCACCAGGACAGCTCTTGGGAAGAGACCCTGAAGGCCACCACAGCTGAGGTGTCAGTGGGGGAGTTCCAGGGCAGGCAGACCTCCCTGTGGGACCTGCTCTTCTCTGACTACATCTCCGAGGAGAAGAGGCAGGAGCTGCTGGAGCTGTACCGTGCAGGGACATTGGCCTTGGAGAAGTTAACATTTGCTGTCACCACTCTCATTAAGAAAAAAGAAGCCACAGGCAGGAAATTCCGTATTACAGTCAAGAGTTCCAACAAGGACACTGTGACAGCGGCGGGAGAGGAGGATGATGACTCCCCCAAAGAAGAACCATGGGAAACAGCCTTAAAAACCACAGTGGTCAACATAGATGTTGGGGAATTTCAGGGCCAAAAGGTCTCAGTGTGGGATCTGCTCCACTCCCAGTATATCCCTGAGGAGAACAGGAAGGAGCTCCTGGAGCTGTACGAGGCAGGTGAGTTAACCCTGGAGCAGGTGAAGACTGTTGTCACCACCATTGTGACCAAGGCAGCAGCAGCAGCAAGGGCAGAGCCCTCAGCACCTGTGAGTGATCCCAGGGCAGAGCCAGCAGCACCTGTGACTGATCCCAGGGCAGAACTGGTGACTTCTGTGAGCGTCCCCAGGTCAGAGCCAGTGGCCACAGAGGCTGAACCCACTCCCCTTCATAGGGACAGGGCTTGGGAAGAGGCCCTGAAAGCCACCACGGCCAATGTGTCAGTGGAGCTGTTCCAGGGCAGGCAGACCTCCCTGTGGGACCTGCTTTTCTCTGACTACATCCCCGAGGAGAAGCGTCAGGAGCTGCTGGAGCTGTACCGTGGGGGGACACTCCCCATCCAGGAGCTGCTCAGCACCACCAGCAGCCTCGCCTGTGACAGCCACGAGAGGCACTTCAGGGCCCTTCCTGCACACACCGTGGATCTCCTGCGCTCTGAGGGCTCCTACGTCACGTTTGGCCCATCCCAGGAGCGCAGGGTGTCGGTGTGGGAGCTCCTCTCCTCCAAGCAGGTCTCTGAGTACAGGCGGGAGGCACAACTCGACACCTACCCCTCGGGAGGGCTGACGGTGAACAGAATCACCATCACCACCACCATCACCACTGGCCTCCGGCACGAGAAGAGCCACTCCTGGCACCACTAACAGAGGCAGAGGAGGGTGCTGGGTGCCTGTGGGACTTTGCTCTCCACATGCCTCCGTGTGTCACAGCAGTGACAAAGCCATGTGTGGAGTGGGGTGGGTGCTCGGTTAAACTCCTGCTGTCTCAACTCTGGCTGTGCTGAGATTTCTTTTGCCCAGCAGAGCTTTCCCAGAGGGGCTCTGGGGGCATTCAGGAGCCTTGGCACTGCACTGACCAAAGACACGTGGAGCCAGCGTCCAAGTCGGGTGGGCTGGAGAGTGTCCTGAGTGGGAGCAGGCAGAGACCCCAGGGCAGGGGCTGTGGGCTGCACCACCCAGCCCCAGGAGAGCCACAGAGGGACAGACACCCCCTGCTCAGCACAGCTGGGACTCCACCCAGCAGGGGCAACATGTGGGGCTGCGGTGGCCCATGGGACATTGAGATCTGACCTGTCCCTCGGTTCTGCGGCAGAATGGGGGCACAGGGGTCCCTGGGCTGCTGGAGCTCATGGCACGTGAGTGCTGAAGGACAGGGACAATGGTGCCAGGGGCACAAGGGCACGAGGACACTGCATGCAGGGCTTGGGGGGCTGCTCCACAGAGGGAATGAGGATGCTGGAAATTCCTAGGAAGGGGGCAGAGAGCAGGATGCCATCTCCTGAGGTGCTTATTGTCCCATCCATTTGTCCCGTCCATTTGTCTCATCCCATTGTCCCATCTCATCCATTTGTCCCATCCCATTGTCCCATCCCACTGTCCCATCTCACTGTCCCATTCCACCCATTTGTCCTATCCCATTGTCCCATCCCATCCATTTGCCCCATCCCATCGTCCCATCCCACCCATTTGTCCCATCCCACTGTCCCATCTCATTGTCCCATCCCATCCATTTGTCCCATCTCACTGTCCCATCTCATTGTCCCATTGTCCCATCCCATCTCATTGTCCCATCTCATTGTCCCATTGTCCCATCCCATCTCATTGTCCCATCCCATCCATTTGTCCCATCTCATTGTCCCAGCTCATTGTCCCATTGTCCCATCCCATCTCATTGTCCCATCCCATCCATTTGTCCCATCTCATTGTCCCATCGCATTGTCCCATTGTCCCATCCCATCTCATTGTCCCATCTCATTGTTCCATCCAATCTCATTGTCCCATCTCACTGTCCCATCCCATCCATTTGTCCCATCCCACTGTCCCATCCCATTGTCCCATCCCATGAGGACCCAGAGGAGCACAAGAATGACGAGGCATGGGGAAGGAGAGGGAGGATGAGTGGACTTCTGGGGTGGAGACATGCCCAGGGTGGGTGGCACAGCAGCCATGTGCTCCGTGTCTTCTCCAGCCCACGGATTGTGGGTTATTGCCAATCCAGCACGAGACCAGCTGAGGCCGAAGGGAGGAATTCTGCACACTCAGGGTGGCTGGGCTGAGGATGTTCCCACGCAGGATGTCCCTGGAGCTAAAATTCCTGTGGGCTCACACAGTATTTGGAGTAAGTCACGGAGGAAAACCCACCAGGGCCACTAAACAAGAGGAGAGATGGCAGAGCCACCAACACCGTGGGGACACTGGGGTGGTGCTGCCGTGTCCGTGCCTTTTCCCCACACCGTGTCCCCTCACCCTGTCCCACCCACCGGCTGGTGGCTGATGCCATCGATGGGACAGACCGTGACACTGCAGCCCCTCTCGTGTCCCTGCCCTTGACAGCGATTGGCACTGGGACACACTGAGGGCTCGGATGGTGTGGGAGGACTCTCAGCCAGGGTGGGGAAGGGTCTGGGGGGACTCGGTGCCATCTTCATCCTGCCCGGGGGGCCGAGACTGGGAGGGCTCCAGATGGCTCCAGGGACTCGGGTTGCACTCCCACAGGAAGTGCTGGATTTCCAAAAAAGCAGCTGAAAGAAAACAGGAGGTTGAGCGAGGGGAGAGCTGAATACATTTGCATAGTGAAAAGCTCGTTGCATAACGGGACGGATCGGAGCAGTCTCCGAGCGCTCCCGGGGCCACGAGGGGAGAGGAAGGGTCAGGGAGTGGGAACCTCATCCCTGCGGGAATGTCGCACCACAGCGGAGACACCGGGAAACGCCTCCGTTTTGTGGGAGAAGAGTGAGGTGAGAGCAAAAGCCCCAGGACGGGACCTGACCTGCTGAAAAAAGGAACAGGAAACCAAAAAATGCCTCGCTGTGCCCACAGGCGTGAGTGGGAAAGCAGGGGGAGTGCCCACAGCAGCTTTCCCTGCAGAATCACAGAATCACGGACTCATGGAATGGTTTGGTACAAAGGACATTAAAATCCATCCCATTCCAGCCCCTGCCGTGGGTAGAGACACCTTCGACTATCCAAGGTTGCCCCAAGCCCTGTCCGAGCTGGCCTTGAACACTTCCAGGGATCCAGGGGCAGCCACAGTTTCTCTGGGCGCCTTTTCCAGGGCCTCCCCACCCTCACAGGGAAGAATTCCTTCCCAATATCCAATCTAAAACGACTCTCTTTCAGCGCAAAGCTGTCCCCCCTTGTCCCCTGTCACTGCTTGCCTTTGTGAAATGTCCCTGTCCAGGGATCCAGGGGACCCACACACCTCCCCAGCAGCGCCCTCGAGTGTGGGACGTGGTGCCAGCCTGGCCCATTCCCCCCTGGAGCCCCTCAGCCCACCCGGGCACAGCCAAGGGAGCTGGCAGGGCACTCCCAGGTCAGCTCCTGCCTTCCCCAGGAATCTTTAGCAGAAAAAGCAGGCTCTGCCCTTCCTTTTCCAGCAGCCACAAACGTTCTCTGAGTGTCCAGTCCAATCTGCTCACGTGCAAACCCCTCCATCAGCCGAAGCAGACGCACTCCTGGCTCCCTGTTTGTCCCTGATAAGGCTGCCCCGGGCACTTTTATCTCCCAGCACATCTGTCCTGCCAGAGCTGCTCCTTCTCTGCATTCCTCCCTCGGTTGTGTCTCTGCTGCTTTTGCATCCATGGGTTTTCGGCTCTGGCTGTACCCAGAGCCCTGTCCAGCCCCTGGCACGGTCTGCCCCTCTGGAAACACATCCTGGGAGGAAAACCCATCAGGGTTTTCCCATCCTGGGGCAGCTGAGAAGACTCCACAGCCTCGTCACCCTCGGAGCACACATCCCTCCCGAGGCTGCTGCACCCACACTCCTTTTCCTCTTTAATCGCTTCCACGTCGTGTGCTTCGTGGCATAACTGTTTGTTCAGTGACTCCAGGGCATGACTGTGCATTCGGGACCATTCCTGATGGTCCCATGACTGTTCCTTTAGCTTCAATGTCACCTGTTCCAGCCCTCTGCGCTAGCTCAGCTCAGCTCACTCACCGCGCCTGGTGTTTATTGACAAAGCTGTTGATAAAAATATTAAATTAATTTGGCTCTGAGAGCTCATATTCTTCTTTTCAACTCCTTTCCAGCACATTTCAGTCTCTGAGGGGCAGACAGTGCACGGCACATGTCTCTGTCCCATCTATGCTGTCACAGGGGACAGAAGTTTCCTTTTTGGCTTCACAGCCACTGGGATCTGCTGGGGAGTGCAAATTGTCCTGGTTTGTCCCACAGCACAAAGAGGGGAGCCCTGAGGTGTCTCCAGCACCTTCTCCTGAATTCCAGAGGCCACACCTGATGCCAGCTTCGTTTGTTATGTTTCTCCTCATGAAAGGTTTTACCTGGAAGATAAAAAGGAACAAACCAGACTGTTACAATGAAGCTTCACCCAGTTTTCCACTGAGCTGGTTCCACTTTGTCTTAATCAAAGCTCAGAAAAGTGTTAAAGGTTGCTGGAAGAGGGAACTCCCTGGCTATGACATGTCAGCCTGAACTCCACCCTCTGTGACAGCCAAGAGAAGGTCCTGCAGCCCAAAGTCCCCTGGGCTGGGGGTCACAATGTCCTTCCTCATCATCCTCCCTGGGTGGGAGATGTGCCAAGAGTGTGGCATGGACTGTCCCCTCCTCACCAGGAACTGCCCATCCCAACCCCCCACGCCCACCAGTGTCCCTCAGGGCCAGCGTGGGCAGCAGGACAGGGACCCCGGCTAGCTCTACCTGGGGACAGGGCTCCTTTGGGGGTCCTGGAGAGGTCAGGATCCTGGAGGGATCACAGAGGGATGGAAACTGAAGGAACCAGCAGAGATTTCAATGGGAAACCACAGCCTGGAGAGCAGGGAATACCACCAGCCAAACACAGGGTTCAGGCATGGAGACTGGGATCAGGGTCTCAGCCAAACACGGGGTTCAGGGCATGGAGGCTCTGGGGTTGGGGTCTCAGCCACACACAGGATTCAGGGCATGGAGGCTCTGGGGTTGGGGTCTCAGCCACACACAGGGTTCAGGCATGGAGGCTCTGGGGTTGGGGTCTCAGCCACACACAGGATTCAGGGCATGGAGGCTCTGGGGTTGGGGTCTCAGCTAAACACGGGGTTCAGGCATGGAGGCTCTGGGGTTGGGGTCTCAGCTAAACACAGGGTTCAGGCATGGAGGCTCTGGGGTTGGGGTCTCAGCTAAACACAGGGTTCAGGGCATGGAGGCTCTGGTGTCGGGGTCTCAGCTAAACACAGGATTCAGGGCATGGAGGCTCTGGGGTTGGGGTCTCAGCTAAACACAGGGTTCAGGGCATGGAGGCTCTGGGGTTGGGGTCTCAGCCAAATGCAGGATTCAGGCATGGAGGCTCTGGGGTTGGGGTCTCAGCCACACACAGGGTTCAGGGCATGGAGGCTCTGGGGTTGGGGTCTCAGCCACACACAGGATTCAGGCATGGAGGCTCTGGGGTTGGGGTCTCAGCCACACACGGGGCTCAGGGCATGGAGGCTCTGGGGTTGGGGTCTCAGCCACACAGAACGCCGGGTGTGCCCACGCCATCCCCACCAATCAGTCCAGTTTCCATCCCTGTGAGTGGGGCCAGGAGTCAGGAAATCCTGAGCAAGGCCTTGTGGAGCAGCAGGGAACCCTCCCAGGAGCTGCTGGGGAAGGGAGGTGGCAGCAGGGGATGACACAAACCAGGTGCCCTTTGTGCGTGAGCAGCTGCAGGCAACAGGCAAAGTGCAACGGCTGGCTCCAAAATCCAAGCAGCCTGCTCCAAAATCCAACCAGCCTGCTCCGAAATACAATCCCTCTGCTCCAAAATCCAACCAGCCTGCTCCAAAATACAATCCCTCTGCTCCAAAATCCAAGCAGCCTGCTCCAAAATACAATCCCTCTGCTCCGAAATACAATCCCTCTGCTCCAAAATCCAACCAGCCTGCTCCAAAATACAATCCCTCTGCTCCAAAATACAATCTCTCTGCTCCAAAATACAATCTCTCTGCTCCAAAATACAATCCTTCTGCTCCGAAATACAATCCCTCTGCTCCAAAATCCAACCAGCCTGCTCCAAAATACAATCCCTCTGCTCCAAAATACAATCTCTCTGCTCCAAAATACAATCTCTCTGCTCCGAAATCCAACCAGCCTGCTCCAAAATACAATCCCTCTGCTTCAAAATACAATCCCTCTGCTCCAAAATACAATCCCTCTGCTCCAAAATCCAATCTCTCTGCTCCAAAATACAATCACTCTGCTCCAAAATACAATCCTCCTGCTCCAAAATACAATCCTTCTGCTCCGAAATCCAATCAGCCTGCTACAAAATACAATCCCTCTGCTCCAAAATACAACCAGCCTGCTCCAAAATACAATCCCTCTGCTCCAAAATACAACCAGCCTGCTCCAAAATACAATCACTCTGCTCCAAAATTCAACTGGCTTGATCCCAAATACAATCCTTCTGCTCCAAAATCCGATTGGCCTGATCCCAAATACAATCACTCTGCTCCAAAATCCAACTGGCTTGATCCCAAATACAATCACTCTGCTCCAAAATCCAAGCAGCCTCCTCCAAAATCCAATCACTCTGCTCCCAAATCCAACTGGCCTGCTCCCAACTACAATTGTCCTCCAAAGTACAACCGGCCAGCTCCAACAGGGGCAGCTGCTGACAGTGCTCCCAGGACCCTGACCCCACCTCCCTTTGTCATCTCTGCTCTCAGAATCACAGAATTGTTGAGGTTGGAAAACCCCTCTGAGCCCACTGAGTCCGGCTGTCCCCCCAGCACAGCCAAGGCCACCACCAACCCATGTCCCCAAGTGCCACATTCACATGGCTTTAAATCCCTCCAGGGCTGGGGACTCCCCCCTGCCCTGGGCAGCTTTTTCAGTCCTTTCCAGGAGCCTGTCCCTCAGCCCTTGGCTTGTCCCGTGGTCTGTCCCACGTCCTGTAGCTGTTCTCTCCCACCTGCAGAGTGACCCATGCCCTGCCCCACTCACAGCACAGCCTCTCCCCCCATCCTGCCCCTCAGCTGCCATTCCCTGCACCTCCGAGGGTGGATGAGCCTTCCCGAGTGGATTCAGATTATCTCATTTTTAGCCGTGGCCGATTCCAGACAATGCCCTCATCCGAGCTGCGCCCACAGCTCCTGTGGTCAGCCTCACCTCCACACGCTCTGGCTCCCTTCCCACTTCTGGAAGCATTTAGGGAAGAGCTGGAGACGTGTTTCCTGCCCAGCGGGAGCACAGGCAGGGCTGGAACGTGCAGAATGAGCCATTGCAGAGGCTGCAGCCCCTCTCCCAGCTCTCAGGCCCGCCCTGTGCCCCGGGGGGATGTTCTCAGCAGTTCCAGGAAACCGCTCTGCCCCTCTCCCAGGATTGCTCTGACCCCGTGGTGTTGGACTCCTGCTGACCTGGCCCCCCCAATTCACACACCTGAGTTACCTGCGTCCACACCTGCGCAGCTCCAGCTGCAGGTGAGGAGCAGATTAAAGCCTGGTGCAAGTCAGCACTAAATGGATTTTGCAGAGTCGTGTGCTGGCCACGTCGGCCCTCAGAGTCCGTGGACAAACGTGCTTAGACGGATGGAGCAGCAGAAAGACGATTGCCAGATCCACGGAGCCGGTTTGGCACCTCAACCTTCAACCCGACACAGTGTGAGCTGCGCAACAACACATGACATCATCACATCCCTGCCCCACCCATCAAACACGGGTAAAAATAGCCACACGCCAAGAGGGGCCTCCCAAGAGGGGCAGGGAGAGGGGAAGGGAAACTGGGAGCTTCCCCCAGCCCCATGGAACTGGTGTGGGGTGTCCTGCTCCCCAGGGAGTGGTGGTCCCACTGCATTGTTCCTGCAAACCTCAGAGCCTGCAGGGAAAGGGATGAAAGCAAACTGACCTGAGAGGGGCTCAGAAATCCCCACAAATTCTGTCAGCTCACAGTCGGAGCACGTTCAGGGGGATCCGTACCTGGGACCCACATTAAATAAGGCAAGGAGCTCCAGGCTGGCTGCACATCCCTGGGGCATAATCCCCTCCAGACCTCCAGGCTGGGAAGCAGTTTCACACCCCCTGCCCTCCATGGGGTCTGGAGGTCCTGGTCCAAGCCATGGTTCTGGAGGGATCCGTGCCACCTGGGGACAGCAGTGACAGGAGCCCCAGCTCTGCTCTCCGAGTGCTGCCTGCCTGGGGCAGTGGAGACAGAACTCGCCCCCAGCAGCAAATCCTGCCTGCCTGGCCTCCCACACACCAGAATCCAAAACATGAACCTTTAGACCTGTAATCTCACTGCTGAGATCCCCAAAGTCCTCAGCCAAGAGTCCAAGCCCAAATGGAGGCACTGAAGGTGTTTCTGTGCTCAGGGCAGGCAGGAAGGAGCTCAGAGAGGATGGGTTGATGGCAGCACAGCCTGGGGAGCTCCTCTGCCAGGAGCATTCCCTCCTGGAGCCCTGTGGACAGAGACAGCAGATTTTCCCAGGGTCCCTGACTGCAAACTGTGGTGGGAAGAAGGTGAGACTGAACCTGAGAGGGGCTGGCAGAGGGACAGGGCAGAGTCTGGGACAAAAGGTCTCTGCAGCTGCCCCACACCAGGGGATTCCCAATGGAAATGGCCTCGTAGGGGCTGGTGAAGGAAATGCAATCAGCTCCTGGGCATGAGAATTGTAGAATCGTTTGGGTTGGAAAAACCCCCTGAGGCCATCAAGTCAAACTGTTGCCCAGCACTGCCAAGGCCACCACTGACCGTTGTGGATCATTGTCCCCAAGTGCCACATCCACACGGCTGCTAAATCCCTCCTGGGATGGGGACTCCACCACTGCCCAGGGCAGCTGTGCCAGGGCTGGACAGCCCTTTCCAGGAAGGAATTTTCCTAATATCCCACCTGAACCTCCCCTGGCACAACTTGAGGCCATTTCCTCTTGTCCTATCCCTCATTCCCTGGGAGCAGAGCCCAACCCCCACCTGGCTGGGAATTCTAGGGAGTGAGAAGGTCTCTTCCACCCTGAGCCTTCTTTTCTCCAGGTTAAGATCCCCCCTCCCCCAGCTCCCTCAGCCTCTCCTGGTGCTCCAGCCCCTTCCCAGTTCCATTCCTGTCCCTGGACATGGTCCTGCAGGAATCCTCAAGGACCAGCCTTGAGCAGGGAGATCCAGGGCCCAGCCAGCTCCTGCTGCTGGGTGGGATTTATGTGCCTCAAAGAACTTTAAGGATTCCTGTAGGAGCTGCTGGGCAGGGAGAGGTCAGGGACATGGGAATATCGAGCCAGGGATGTGTCCAGCATGTGGGTGACAGCATGTGGGAGATCCACAGAGCACTTCTGAGGACCAAAATCTTCCTGCCAGAAAGTTGGGAGCAGCCCCCCAGCTCGGACCTGAGCCCACCGTGTCTCTGCAAAGCTGGGAGCAGCTCCCCCCAACTCGGACCTGAGCCCACCGTGTCCCTGCAAAGCTGGGAGCAGCCCCCCAGCTCGGACCTGAGCCCACCGTGTCTCTGCAAAGCTGGGAGCAGCCCCCCAGCTCGGACCTGAGCCCACCGTGTCCCTGCAAAGCTGGGAGCAGCTCCCCCCAGCTCGGACCTGAGCCCACCGTGTCCCTGCAAAGCTGGGAGCAGCCCCCCAGCTCGGACCTGAGCCCACCGTGTCTCTGCAAAGCTGGGAGCAGCCCCCCAGCTCGGACCTGAGCCCACCGTGTCCTTACAAAGCTGGGAGCAGCCCCCCAGCTCAGACCTGAGCCCACCGTGTCTCTGCAAAGCTGGGAGCAGCTCCCCAGCTTGGACCTGAGCCCACCGTGTCTCTGCAAAGCTGGGAGCAGCTCCCCCCAACTCGGACCTGAGCCCACTGTGTCCCTGCAAAGCTGGGAGCAGCCCCCCAGCTCAGACCTGAGCCCACTGTGTCTCTGCAAAGCTGGGAGCAGCCCCCCAGCTCAGACCTGAGCCCACTGTGTCCCTGCAAAGCTGGGAGCAGCCCCCCAGCTCGGACCTGAGCCCACTCTGTCCCTACATCCTATTTTGGCCCATTACCAACAGTGGACCCTGAGAGGAAAAGCACAGGGACCTGAGCAGGGGCTGAGTTGTGTTTCATCAGCTGCAGCTCCTGGCAATCCACAGCGTGGAGCCTCTGGAGCCAGAAGCTGCATCTGCGTCTCTGGTTAATAGCCCTCAATCAATTTTTCTCCCACAAATTTGCCTAATGGCTTTTAAAATCCCTTTAAAATCTACTTGGGCTGCTGCAAACGCCCTGTGGCAATGAATTCCGCCGTGTATCACACCGACACTCACCCCAAGGAACAGGAAAAGATTTCCCCTCAACCGTGGGGATATCCCATGGGGTATCCCACTCCATGTGGAATGACACGCCTGGAATGAACAGGCAGGACAGATGTGCTGTGCTGTGCTGTGTGTTCCCCAGTGAAGGAAAAGGGAGTTGTAGAAGGTGTGGAATGGTGAAGGGCCTCTCCCAGTGCCCTCCCCGTGCTGTCCCTGCAGTCCAGCCCTGCACGTCCCCAGCTCAGGTGTTCTCCCAGCTGAATAACTGGTTTCACATGAAAGCTTGTCCACACCTCTGCCACCCCTCCCTGTGCCACCAGAGCCAGCATTGGAGCTGAACCACCCAGAAACTTCAGTGGCATCAGCAAACTCTGCCAACTCATTGTTCGTCCCTTTTCTGGGAGGGGGTTGGAGGTAAGAAAAGGCAGTCCCACAGGGAACCAGAGTGGGCCAAAGGACAGGAGGTGGTCACGGGAGTGCCATTGGGAAGTGGAGTCAGCCAAGGCTGGGAGGAAATGCTACAGGGGCTGTGAAGATGCAGCAGATGGAAAAGGTGCCTGGGTGTGGTGCGTGTTTTGTGTTTGGTTGAAACCTTTTTATTCCTTGTCCTTGAACTTATTCCCAGATGCACTTTTGACTTCACTGTGATAAGAACCAGAGGTTGACTTCCCTTCCAGCCCTGTCTGGCACACACGGGACAAGGTCACCCACCGTGGGAGCTTGTGGCACCTGGCACAGACACAGAGCACCGCAGTGTAACGGGGGGTGGATGGGTGCCGGGAGGTGGCTGTGGCCCAAGGGTGGTGATGGGGGGCTCTGCCAGGGCCAGCATGGGGTCACAGTGACACACTGAGAGCCAACAGCAGGGGCTAACCCAAGTGGGCTTAGACACGGGGCTGACACGGGGCCCTGTCACTGCCCATCGTGGTGCCCCAGGGCTGTAACTGGTGCCACCCAGGTGCCACAGTCAGAGCAGCCCAGTCAGTGGCCCAGCAAGACCTGGTGGTGGCCCACACCAGGAAACACCTGCCGTTGCCTTCTCCTATGTCAGGGCCAGGATGTTGTGTACAATATCTAGTGTGCACCTCCTGCGTCACCTCGCCCAGAGCCACCTTCGCCGTGGCCCCCTCGGTTAACCACGGCGGCCAGAGGAGCCACAGGCTGGAGGGGGAGGACGTGCCCAAACCCAGCCAGGCGCCAGTACAGTACGGAAGAAGGGTGGGACAACGATTAGCCGGGCTAAAAGTAACTGGAGACGGCCAGAAAAAGAAAAAAAAAACCCAACCGACGAGCCAGAGACTTCCCAATGGAATGAAAACATCTGTTGGGCGCTGGGTGGGGGCTGTGCAGCCATTTCGGGGTGCCCAGGGCCCGGCGAGGGGGTCCTGCAGGGGTCCAGCCCCCTCGGAGCAGTGGCTGCTCGGGAAGGTGCCGCGGTGGCCGTAGCACGTCCGGGGACGATTGTGGGGAGTCTGGAGGAGGGGAGCCCCCCGAGACAGAGCTGGAGGGGGCAGCAGCTGGGGGGAGGCTGGGCAAGGAGGCACCTCCGGCATGGGACGGGCCCGGGAACGGGGCTCCGAGGGGTGGGACAAGCCCCGGGGCCCCGGACGGGGGCAACCGGCGGGTGCTGGGGGGCGGCGCTGAGTCCTGCGGGGAGCGAGGGGGAGGACACGGACACGCACTGGGCGGCCCCGGGGCGGGCCGTTCCCGGCGGCGCATCCCGCTCCGGGCTGCGGGAGGTGCGGGAGGTGCCGGGGGTGCGGGAGGTGCTGGGGGTGCCGGGGGTGCCGCCGGTGTGGGGGGTGCGGGGGCCCCTCCCGGTGGGGCGGGGCGTGCGCGGCCGCACGTCCGGAGCGGGGCGGGACGAGACCGGGCCGGCCCCGCGCGGCACCGGCACAGCGCGGTGGGGCTCGAGGCGGTGCGGATCCGTGCGGTGCCGCTGGGATCGGTGCGGCTCGCCTCGGCTCCGTTCCGTTCCCTTCGGCTCGGTTCCGTTCTGTTCGCTGCGGTTCGGTTCGGCTAGCATCAGCTCGGCTCGACGTGATTCGGAGCGGCTCGGATCGGATCGGAGCGGCTCGGATCGGATCAAAGCGGATCGGATCGGACTAGAGCGGCTCGGCTCTGCTCAGCGCATTTCGGCATAGCTCAGCACAGCTCGGCTCGGCACAGCCCGCACAGCGCGGTTCGCGGCGGGGATGGCGGTCCCGGAGCCGGACGCGCGGCTGGCGCAGGAGAAGGAGGAGGAGAGCGAGGAGGAGAGCGAGGTGCTGGAGGAGAGTCCCTGCGGCCGCTGGCAGAAGCGCCGCGAGCAGGTGGGAGCCGGGCGCGGCGGGACGGGAACGCCGGAGGGCGGCCATGGGAATGTCGGGCTGGGGGACGCCGGGAGATGGGGATGTGGATGCCGGGGGATGCGGATGGAGACGCCGCCGCCGGGCCCTGCGGGGCCCCAGGCTGTGCGGGGCGCCCAGCGCGACCCCTCGCCCATCGCAGTCGCCGGGCACGGGCAGCGCCCGCAGGTGCCCGGGGCATGGCGATGGCCGCGGCCGGAGGGCGATGCGGGCAGCGGCTCCGCGGGGAGCGAGCCCCCGGGGGCGGCCGGAGGCGCGGAGAGCCCGCGGCGGGGTGAGCCGGTGCGGGGAGCCGGGCTCGGTCATGCCTCGGGTCGGGGTGTGCCGGTATGGAAAGCCAGGCTCGCCATGCCACAATGCTTCGTGTGCCGGTGTGGAAAGCCAGGCTCGCCGTGCCACAGTGCTTTGTGTGCCTGTGTGGAGAGCCGGGCTCGCTCCGCCTCGGTGCGGGGAGCCCTGTGCGGGAGCCCGGTGCAGAGAGCCCGGTGTGGGGAGCCCGGTGCGGGGAGCCCGGTGCGGGGAGCCTTGTGCGGGAACCCGGTGCGGGAAGCCCGGTGCGGGAACCCCGGTGTGGGGAGCCCGGTGTGGGGAGCCCGGTGTGGGGAGCCCGGTGCGGGAACCCGGTGTGGGGAACCCGGTGCGGGGAGCCCGGTGCGGGGAGCCCGGTGCGGGGAGCCCGGTGCGGGGAGCCCTGTGCGGGGAGCCTTGTGCGGGAACCCGGTGCGGGGACCCCGGTGCGGGAACCCCGGTGCGGGAACCGGGCTCGCTGTGCCCAGGTGCGTGGGGACCATGCCCTTGTGTGGGGAGCCGAGCTGAGCGTGCCCCGCTGCGGCTGCCGGTCAGGGGTGCTCCGTGCAAGGGTTTCACCGTGCCCTGATCTGGGGTGTGTGGAGCAGGGAGTCGGGCTCATCGTGTCCCAGTGCAGGGTGCCAGGTGCTGGCAGCCGGGCTCATTGTGCCCCATTGGGGGGATCCCGGAGCTGCGCTCGCCATGCCCCGGTGTGGGAAGCCCCGGTGTGGAGAGCCGGGCAGTGCCCCGGGGCACCGGAGAAGTCCCCGGCACGTCCCGCAGCGCAGGGCTCCGATGCCCGTGGGACTGCCGAGGGTCCCGGAGGGCTTTGCTGGTCTGGGTCCTTGAGCTGTGCCCGGTGACAGTGACACAGGTTGCAGGATGGTGACCCCGAGGCGATGGCCTGGAGCTGCTACGGGGACTTGCTGGGTCAATGGTGGGGTGACAGGGCTGGCCCTCACAGCCCACCCCCAGGTCTGGAGAACCCGGTTCTCCTCTCCAGAGAAGGAGTTGGTTCACTTCAGCTGATCTTCCTAGGCCAGGGCGCAGCATCAGAACCATCTCCACAAAAATGGGGCTGGAGTGACCCTGCCTCTGTCAGGGCACCCGAGTCAGTGGGTGAATCCTGACCCCAGGCAGGGGTGGGACAGCACTGAGGGACAGACACGTCACAGGCACTGTCACAAGCCCTTGGAGGGGAAAAGGCCCATCCAAAGCCAAACTGTTTATCTTCCCATTATCTCCCCTCTCCCCTGCTAAGGACCCGGCCTGAGCGTTCAGCTCTGCCTGCGGCTGCATTTCCCAGCCTGAATTCCCAGTCTGGGCTTTGCTGAGATCTTGATAAGCTGCTCCTGTCTGATATCCTGCCCCTGCCAGCACCATCAGCACCTGCCATTCTGTCCCTCGGTGCTGCCAGGTGCTTCCACACCCACACATTCCCCTTCCCCCCCCATTCCTGCTCCCTCCCCCTCTCGGGCAGAAACCTTCCCCACACCAGGGTGCCTAACCCTGACCCTGACCCTCATGAAAAGAAGGACATCGAGGAGCCGGAGCGTGCACAGGGACAGGAATGGAACTGGGAAGGGTCTGGAGCAGCAGGAGTGGAGGAGGGAGCCGGGGGGGGCTCAGCCTGGAGAAAAGGCTCAGGAGGAACCTTCTGGCTCTCCACAACTCCCTGACAGGATGGGGCAGCCAAGTGGGGGTCAGACTCTGCTCCCAGGGCATGAGGGACAGGACAAGAAGAAATGTCCTCAAGCTGTGCCAGGGGAGGTTTAGGTGGGATACTAGGAAAATTCCTTCCGTCTGTTCTGGCCGAATGGCGATGTTTAATGACGAGGATTTCAACACTAATTTTGTGCAGGAGCTTTCCAGAGTGGTGCTGCCATGCCTGGATCTGGCCCAGGGGGTTCATCCTCCTGTGCAGGAGAAGTGGAAACCCCCAGTGCCATCTCCACGCAGATGCTTTGGGTCGTTGTCTCTGTGCCATGCTCTCCATCCGCAGGGATTTTCTAGCAGTGGGAAGGGTGGGTTGGCTTTTCCAAAGGCAGGACAGCTGTTCCAGGAGGGCTGGAGTGGCAGGAAGGCTCCCTGATTGCCAAGAGGAGGAAGTTTTGTGGAAGAGCTGTATTTGTGCAAATTCACAGATGCTTCGTGACGTGCAGGAAGGAGCCGAGTGCTGTCGAGCTGCTCTCCTCTCACTGCCCTCAACACTCCTGGAGTTTGTACCCACAGGGAGCTTCCCTCACTGTCCTGAAGATTCACTGTAATTATTTATTTTGCTAATCTGGTTTTGTCAGAAAAGTCGAGCCCTGTGCGGGACCTGCAAAGCTGTGCCCAATCTCTGGTTTGGAGAGCAGGGCCATCAGGGTGGCACTGTCCTGGTGGGCAGAGCTTGAAGCTGGGAGCCTAGAATGCTGACAGAGCATGTCCTGCTTGACCCGGGGGGCTCAGTGGGGGCTCAGCCTGGAGAAAAGGAGGCTCAGGGGGACCTTCTTGCTCTCCACAACTCCCTGACAGGAGGGTGCAGCCAGCTGGGGGTCAGGCTCTGCTCCCAAGGGCAAACAGCTTCAAGCTGTGCCAGGAGAGGTTTAGGTGGGATATTGAGAAAATTCCTCCTGGGAATGGCTGTCCAGCACAGGCTGCCCTGGGCAGTGGTGGAGTCCCCACCCCTGGGGAGATTTAACATCCCTGTGAATGTGGCACTTGGGGACATGGGTTAGTGATGGCCTTGGCAGTGCTGGGGAGTGGATGGACTCGGTAGGCTCAATGGCTTTTCCAGCCTGAACCATTCCATGATTCCCTGGTTCCCTAGGCCGAAAGGCAGCGTGCGATACATTAAGATTAATGTACATTAATGGTGTGGACTCAAGGACTACACCTTGTTTTCACACATGGGGCTGTGCTGGACCTGCCCTGCCCCCCAGCAATAAACCACCTCCCTTCCCAACCTATTTCTGATCATTTATTCCTCGGGGATGTGAAGTCACAAGTTGTCACGAGCAGTTCAGGGAATAGAAGCGCTCGGATAAGGTGTGAGGAGAAGCAGCACCGTGGCCCCTGCCGTGTCACAGCCCCAGCCCAGCCCTGTCCTGCCCCTCTCAGGGCTCTCCTGTTGTTTGTGAACTGCTGCAGGCGCAAAATTTTCCACGTGGGAACACCGGGGCTCTTTCAGCCTTGCTCTGATGACCTCATTTGCTTTTCCCACCCACCCTGGGGAGCGTGAGCAGAAGGTTGCTTTTCTGCTTTTGTGAAAAGTTTTGCACCTTCACTGGTCTGAGCGGGGGCTGTGGCTGAGCCCCAGCACCTCGTGCTGGGATCAGTCCGAATTATCCCTGTTGGTTTGTGTTCCCAAACCCTCAATCTGCCCGGAAGAGGAGGTTTATGACCAGCAGGTATTTGCTGCTCACGAGTGCTGGTCCCACCACGTTCATCTGTCACATTTTCTGGGTTCAGGCCACGATTTCCACATCCTCCCCCTCATCCCTCCCACCCATCCCTGCCTGTCAGTTCTGCCCATTGTGCTCCCTGTGGGAATGCCCTCAACCCAGTTCTGGGTTCCTGAGGGCCTTCCCCTTGGGATGAGAGTGGTGTGTGCTGTGGCAAAGCTCAGCTCTGGTTCATGGACAAAACTTTGGAGTTGTTTCTATAATTTATTCCTCTAAGCAGCCCTGGAGTTGTCTGTTCCTCATAATTCTGTTCGTAATTATTTCGGAGCACCCTTGGAGTTCAGTGCAGGAAGGGATGGGGCATTCCGAGGAACCTGGACAGGCTGGGGAGGTGGGACAGAGTGAACCTCGTGATGTCCCAGGGCAGGTCCTGCACCTGGGTCGGGTCCCAAAACAAACACAGGATGCAAGGACTGGCTAGAGAGAATCTATGGGGAGAAAGACCTGGGGGTGCTGGGAAAGGCTGGATATGCCCTGGGATCCCAAAATCCCCTGATCCCTCAGCGTGGGCAGCGGGGAGGGGGGGAATTCTGTCCCTCTGCCGCACTCAGGTGAGACCCCACCTGCAGAGCTGCCTCCAGCTCTGGGGTCCAACAGCAGGAGGACATGGAGCTGTTGGAGTGAGTCCAGAGGAGACCACGGAGATGCTCCAAGGCTGGAGCCCCTCTGCTCTGGATCAGGCTGGGAGAGCTGGGGGTGTTCACCTGGAGAAGAGAAGGCTCCAGGGAGACCTCAGAGCCTCTTCCAGTGCCTAAAGGGGCTCCAGGAGAGCTGGAGAGGGACTGGGGACAAGGGGCGGAGGGACAGGACACAGGGAATGGCTTCCCACTGCCAGAGGGAAGGGTTAGATGGGATTTTGGGAAGAAATTCTTCCCTGTGAGGGTGGTGAGGCCCTGGAATGGAATTCCCAGAGAAGCTGTGTCTGCCCCATCCCTGAAAATTTTCCAGGCCAGATTGAATGGGGTCTGGAGCAACCTGAGATAGTGGAAGGTGTCCCTGCTCATGTCACAGGGTTGGAACTGGGGCTCTGGAAGATCCTTCCCCATCCTGGGATTCTACAATTCAAACCACGAGCTTTAACTCACCCAGCGGGATGAAAGAAGGGAAGGAGGGAAATAATAGTATAAGTGCAGAGAAGAAATGCTGAAGCAGAATTTAAGGAAATAAAGTGATATTAAAAAGTCAGCAAGAGGGGGAGGTTTTGGGGTGTTGCTGCACGTTCCCACAGACCAGAAAGTGAAAACAAAACATGGAAAAATAGTGTAAGCGCTGGAATCCCGTGAGGTGCAGGGGGTTCCCATTTTTAGGCATTAATGAGGTTTGCAGTTGGCAGCAGGATCGCCCGTTCCGTGGTGGATGATTTGGGAAGGCTCCAACTATGCAATATCTGCCACAGGGTTATTTTTAAAAGCTGCTTTATTGCCAGCCATCCCCAGGGATCTGGGCTCGGAGCGTGCGGAGCTGTGAGGAGCTTTTCCAGCGCAGGGGGATCAGCTGGAGGACTTGGCTCCTTCTTTTCCTGCCATTTCTTTTGTTCCTGTCTCTTTCTTTCTCCTTCTGCAGCTTTTATTTGCTGCGGGTGAGCTTTGCAGGGTGAGTTTGGGGTGAGCTCAACTGATCTTGTGGGTGAACTTCTGAGACTTTTGGGTTAATATCCAAGAATTTAGGATAATATCCAAGAATTTAGGGTTAATATCCAAGAATTTTGGCTCATATCCAAGACTCTAGGGATAATATCCAAGAATTTAGGGTTAATATCCAAGACTTTAAGACAGTGAAGGCTTCACCCTGACTGTGCTCTGAACAGCGGTTTTGGGTCACCCTAGAGGCTTCTAACTGAGGATAAACCAAGAGGAAATTGAATTCTAGTGGAAAACTCACCGGTAGATAAATGTTGCTGGAAGCAGACAGTGGAGTTCTGTCCCCAGCACGTGCTCCGGGGGTCTGGCAAGGAACAAGCCTTGGCTGTGCCAGATTTAGAGTCCTCCCCATCACCCTCCGAGCTCGTGTGGGCGGTGCGGGGCCTGTTCTGGATGGTGCCTCGGGGCCGCTCTCCCCGTGCCACGTTCTCCATTTCACGGAGCCTTTAATCCTTCGGGATCTTACCCGGCCACAACAATCCTGTGCCTTGTTCTCGCTGCTGGGGAGGGAGCTGACGTCAGCCCGCGGTGAGGATTCAGTGCAGGAACTTGTGGGTTTTCATGCAGGAACATGCTCCTTTATCCCATCCGTATTCTGCAAGGAATGCCTGGCTGCAGCTCCTTAATCCCATCCATATTCTGCACGGGAATGCTGGGTTGGAGCTCCTTTATCCCATCCATATTCTGCAAGGAATTCCTGGCTGCAGCTCCTTTATCCCATCCATATTCTGCAAGGAATTCCTGGCTGCAGCTCCTTTATCCCATCCATATTGTGCACAGGAATGCCTGGCTGCAGCTCCTTAATCCCATCCATATTCTGCACGGGAATGCCGGGTTGGAGCTCCTTTATCCCATCCATATTTTGAACAGGAATTCCTGGCTGCAGCTCCTTTATCCCATCCATATTGTGCACGGGAATTCCTGGCTGCAGCTCCTTTATCCCATCCGTATTCTGCAAGGAATTCCTGGCTGCAGCTCCTTTATCCCATCCATATTGTGCACAGGAATGCCTGGCTGCAGCTCCTTAATCCCATCCATATTCTGCACGGGAATGCCGGGTTGGAGCTCCTTTATCCCATCCATATTTTGAACAGGAATTCCTGGTTGCAGCTCCTTTATCCCATCCATATTGTGCACGGGAATTCCTGGCTGCAGCTCCTTTATCCCATCCGTATTCTGCAAGGAATTCCTGGCTGCAGCTCCTTTATCCCATCCATATTCTGCACGGGAATGCCTGGCTGCAGCTCCTTTATCCCATCCATATTCTGCACGGGAATGCTGGGTTGGAGCTCCTTTATCCCATTCCTGTGCTGCACAGGAATTCCTGGCTGCAGCTCCTTTATCCCCATCCATATTGTGAATGGGAATTCCTGGCTGCCGCTCCTTTGTCCTATCCGTATTGTGAATGGGAATTCCTGGCTGCAGCTCCTTTATCCCATTCCTGTGCTGCGCAGGAATTCCTGGTTACAGCTCCTTTATCCCATCCATATTGTGAACGGGAATTCCTGGTTGCAGCTCCTTTATCCCATCCATATTTTGCACAGGAATTCCTGGCTGCAGCTGCTTTATCCCATCCATATTGAGCACAGGAATTCCTGGCTGCAGCTCCTTTATCCCATCCATATTGAGCACAGGAATTCCTGGCTGCAGCTCCTTTATCCCATCCATATTTTGAACAGGAATTCCTGGCTGCAGCTCCTTTATCCCATCCATATTCTGCACAGGAATTCCTGGTTGCAGCTCCTTTATCCCATCCATATTGAGCACAGGAATTCCTGGCTGCAGCTCCTTTATCCCATCCATATTTTGCACAGGAATTCCTGGCTGCAGCTCCTTTATCCCATCCATATTTTGCACAGGAATTCCTGGCTGCAGCTCCTTTATCCCATCCATATTTTGCACAGGAATTCCTGGTTGCAGCTCCTTTATCCCATCCATATTGTGCACAGGAATTCCTGGCTGCAGCTCCTTTATCCCATCCATATTGTGCACAGGAATTCCTGGCTGCAGCTCCTTTATCCCATCCATATTGTGCACAGGAATTCCTGGCTGCAGCTCCTTTATCCCATCCATATTTTGAACAGGAATTCCTGACTGCAGCTCCTTTATCCCATCCATATTCTCCAAGGAATGCTGGGCTGCAGCTCCTTTATCCCATCCATATTCTGCACGGGAATGCTGGGTTGGAGCTCCTTTATCCCATTCCTGTGCTGCACAGGAACGCCTGGCTGCAGCTCCTTTATCCCATCCATATTGTGCACAGGAATTCCTGGCTGCAGCTCCTTTATCCCATCCATATTTTGAACAGGAATTCCTGGCTGCAGCTCCTTTATCCCATCCATATTTTGAACAGGAATTCCTGGCTGCAGCCCGGTGCTCCCTGCCTGCTCCAAGGCAGTACCTGTGTCCTGACTCTCCTCCATTTCCCAAACGGATGCGGCTCCTCAGCCCCCCCAGACCATTCCTTCTGCACTCCCCCCACCTGAAATGTTACAATTACTGGCATTTGCCCCGTGTTCTTCCCTTTCCTGTCTTTATCCAAGTTTTTTTTGGCCCTTTCCCTCGCCTTCCCCGGGGGGTGGTTTTGTTTGCAGTGCCCAGATGTTGCAGCCCAGTCCTGCAGGCTCCAGCCCCCTCTGTGCCCCTCAGCTCCTTCCTGCTTTTCCTCTGCTGTAATCGGAGACCTCTCACAGCTCCAGAGGCTTTTGTGTTCCACTGCTGGGACCGGGGGTGTCCCAGGCCGTGTGACAAGACAGATGAAGCTGCTGGAATGCTGTGGATTGGCTCTTCACTGAGCGCTTGGATGGCAAACCCATGGCTGAGCATCCCGCAGGGATCACAGACTGATCTCCAAGGGTTTCTTTGGCTTTCCTGGAGCTGCTTTGCTGACGGCTCAGCTGTTTAACAGGGCAAAACTGGGCAAATCAGACCAAAGTCCTCTGAGCTGGGCTGATTGCTGCCGGTCACTGCTCCTGCCCGGCCCACAGAGGCTGCTGGCTGCTGCTTCCCGCTGGGCCTGGATGCTCATCCAGCACAGTCTGGTGTGTCCTGGCCGAGCACTGCAAAGTCTCCCTGGGTATTTGTCCCCAGGATGGACTGGTGGGCACTGGGGGCCTGTGCAGTGGGATGGGGTATGGCGTGGCCTGGGATGGAGCACAGCATTCCCATGGGATGGGGTATGGCATGGCCTGGGATGGGTTACAGCATTCCCATGGGATGGGGTACAGCATTCCTGTGGGATGGGGTACAGCATTCCCATGGGATGGGGTACAGCATTCCCGTGGGATGGGGTACAGCATTCCCACGGGATGGGGTACAGCATTCCCGTGGGATGGGGCAGAGCATAACCACAGATGGGGTACAGCATTCCCACGGGATGGGGTACAGCATAACCATGGGATGGTGTACAGTGTAACCATGGGATGGGGTACAGCATTCCCATGGGATGGGGCACAGCATTCCCATGGGATGGGGTACAGCATTCCCGTGGGATGGGGCACAGCATTCCCATGGGATGGGGTACAGCATTCCCATGGGATGGTGTACAGTGTAACCATGGGATGGGGTACAGCATTCCCATGGGATGGGGTACAGCATTCCCGTGGGATGGGGTACAGCATTCCCGTGGGATGGGGCACAGCATAACCACAGATGGGGTACAGCATTCCCACAGGATGGGGCACAGCATAACCATGGGATGGAATACAGCATTCCCGTGGGATGGGGTACAGCATAACCATGGGATGGAGTACAGCATTCCCACAGGATGGGGTACAGCATTCCCACGGGATGGGGTACAGCACAACCACAGATGGAGCACAGCATAACGAGAGATGGGGTACAGCATTTCCATGGGATGGGGCACAGCATACAGCATAACCAGAGATGGGGTACAGCATTCCCACAGGATCGGGCACAGGAAGCCCAGAGGATGAGACACAGGGATACAGCATAACCATGGGATGAGGCCCAGAAAGCCTATGGGATTGGGCACAGAAAGCCTATGGGATTGGGCACAGAAAGCCGACAGGATGTGGCACAGGATGGGATACAGAATACCTAGGGACAGGGTACAGGATTCCCAGGGATGAGATACCACCTGCTCATCCTCTCTTTGCTCCCACCTTCTGCCTCAGCCCCTCCGGGCTCCACCCCCCTCTCCCTTTCCCCCTGGGTCCTTCAGAGCCCTATGCCACCGCCAGCCCTTTTTCCTGGGTGAGGGTGCTGGGCTGGGGTGACACCAGGCTTGTGTCACCTCGCAGGCCTGGGCAGTGCTGGGCTGGGGCTCGTGTCACCGACCCGGCCTGGGCAGCGCTGCTCTGGGGCTGTCCCCAGGTTTGTGTCACCTCCAGGGGCCATGCGGGGCCTGGGGGGTAAAGCAAACATTGCTTCAGGCTGCGGCTGCAGGCGTGCGCAGGGAACAGCTTCTCCCAGGAAATAACAACCCTGGTACTGCCCCGTGCAGGATCTCTCCTGGCTCTGGGCTGGAGAGTGGAAAAATACTCCTCTGTCCCTTTCCTGCAGCAGTGGCCGGAGAACAGGGATCACAGTGTTTGCTCCGGCAGCTGCTGGGCAGGAGGGAAGGGCAGCCGTGGGCATGGAGGGAAGGAAAGGAAGGAAAGGCTTCCAGCCCTGCCACCCACGGGCAGGGGCACTCTCCAGCTGCATTCCCGAGGAGCCCTGCTCAGGATCCTGCTGGGAGAGGCAGGATCCCTGTCCTCTGGGATGACACAGGGACCCCTGTGCTGCTGCAGCTGCCGAGCAGGAATCTCCTAGGAATGGACAGTGCCTTCCCACTGCTGGAGGACAGGGTTAGATGGGATATTGGGAAGGAATTCCTCCCCGTGAGGGTGGTGAGGTGCTGCAATGGAATTTCCAGAGAAGCTGTGGCTGCCCCATCCCTGGAAGTGTCCAAGGCCAGGTTGGACGGGACTTGGAGTACCCTGAGATAGTGGAAGGTGTCCTGCCCATAGCAGGGGGTGGAAGGACATGAGCTTTAAGATCCCTTCCCAACCACACCATCATGGACTTTGATGATTCTGTGACAGGAGGAGTTCCTGGAAAAGGGCTGGGAGCCGTGGGTGCCCCTCCTGCCCTGGGTGGGGCAGCTCTGCTGCTGCCCATCCCACTGACTGTTCCCCTGAGTGCTCTCCCAAGCCTGGAGCACAGCCGGGCACTGGGGTGGTTTTCCCGCTTGACTGAGCGGCCCTGCTGCTTTCTGCCCCAGCTCTGCTCCTTCTTCAAGGCTCCAGGATGGAACTGGTCAGCAGTATCTGCCTGTGGCACCATGGCAGAGCTCACCCTGGGGCTCCCCAGCCGGTCAGGCACGGCGCTGAATTAGTGCTGAGATCGTGGGTTTGTGAGAGACAGGATCAAATGCTTCACTGGAATCAAAATATTTTCCATCTCGTGCGTTCCCTTCACCTGCTCGTTGTGTAACAGGATCGCACGGACAGAACAGGTTTGTCTGGCACCGCAGATTCCTTGTCAGAGCCGCAGGGCTGAGCCGCTCTGCTGTGGGCACTGTGGGTGTCCCCAGCCCTCCTGTCCCAGCCCTGAGTGCTCCTGCCGTGGGGACAGCTCCTGCCAGCTGAGGGACAGGTGGATCTGTCATTGCTCGGGGTTGCTGCTGCTCCCAGTCCCTTCTATGGGGACAGAGGGGCTGCTGGTGGTCCTGGTCCCCTCCCTGGGGACAGAGGGGCTGCTGGTGGCCCTTCTGGTGTTGAATGGGACCCCTGAAGCAAGAGCTGGGAGTCTGGAGCATGTTCTCCGCTCAGGAGGGCCACGGCAAGGACACAGAGGGAGGGTTGGTGACCCTTTACCCCCAGGGTCCCACAGGCTCTGCCTGTGCTGCCACTCCCTTTCCGTGTCCCTTGGGGACCTGCGGGACATCGCTCAGGTGTCCCTGACTGGGGCCTCAGCTCTCTCTGCTCGTTTTTTTCCCTTCCCATGTCTTCTGAAATGGTTTCTGTGTTGCAACAGCTGCCCCTGCGCTGCCTGGGGCCACAGCTGGGGACGGCGGGGCACAGCTTCGATCAGGGCCAGGGTACACGAGGTTTGGGGGGGACACGGGTGGCACAGTGCCAGCAGCCCCCCAGGGACTCCCCCCACTTCCCTGCTGTCCATGGGGTGCCCTGTGCCCAGCACTCCCTGCTCCCGTGTCCCATCAGGAATGGGACACAGCCCTCCCTGTCACCCAGCTCCGGGGACACTGGGGTGGACAGGCCAGGCTGGGATTTACCCTGCAGAAGGGTTTTCCAGGCAGGAAAACTCAGCCCTGTGGTTCGACAAATCCCACCCATTCCCAGTGCCAAATATTGTGGTTGCACAATAAAAACATTTTTTAAAAATTAAAAAAATAAATTAAAAGAAAAAGGATAATTGGTGCACACAGTGATTGGAGAATCATGGAGTAGTTTCGGTGGGAAGGGACCTTACAGACCCCAGCACCAAACGTTGTGGTGGCACAAGGAGTGAGATAATCGGTGCACACAGTGAGTGGAGATTCATGGAATGGTTTGGGTGGGAAGGGACCTTACAGACCCCCCCGCCATGGGAGCAAAAACCCTCCCCGTTATTCCCAGCCCCATCCACCACTGCTCTCCAGGCCCCAGAGCCACATCTCCAAGCCCTTTCCCGTGCCCGTCTCAGCCCTCGTTGACGAGAAAAGCTCAGAAGGGAGCGATTGATTGGAAGCTGCAAGCTGATCTTTGGTAAAGCTGCCCTGCCCGGTCCCCAGCGATCGCTCCGGGCGCTGGCCAAGCACTTTCGGGCAGCGGCAGCTCCCCCGGTCCGGTTCTGCTCACCACGAGCAGCACACGGAGCTGCCGGCAGCACCGGATAACCACTCGGGATAACCACAGAGACCTGAGCCTCTGCCTTTTGTCCCAGTCAGGCTGTGCGGAAAACGCCGCGTTTATTTATTTATGGAGGCCGGGCCAGAGCTGGGAGCGGGAGCAGCTGTTGGGGGAATCGGCTTTGTTCTCTCGGCACAAGACGCTGCACGTTCGTGTCTGCACAGAGAGGGGAAGGTTCCTCCCCATCACGTTCTGCAGGATCCCGGCAGATCCATTTCCCGAGCCCTGAGCACCGGGATGCCCCTCGGCTTTGTTATAAATGAATTCAGGGGCCGAAATTTTAACTGTGTAATATTGAGGATTTATTAATAGAGCAAAGGCAAAACAGCGCTGGGCGCTTAGCAATTCTGCCAGAGGCACACCTATCCATTGTAGAGTGATCTTAAGTACTTTCTTTAATTGTTACATATTCATTAAGCATCGAAGGTAATTTACACTTCACTCAACTCCCCCCTCCGATCCTTGCCCCCTTCGGCCAGCGAAGGCGCCTGTCTTGGAGTCTCAGACCCTCTGGATTGTCTCAGAACTGAAGGCTGAAATCCTCCTGTCTATGTTTCCTCAGTTCCAACTTAATTTGTAGGTGACAGTTCCTTTTGGGAGGTGTCAGTCGAGATAATAAATTTCCTGGGATGCCAGCAGTTATCTTCTTGGTTTCTTTAGGATGTCTTGATCCCTGGCTCTGTGTTTTATCAACTTAAAAGACATTTATTACCATGTATTTATTATTACATTTTCTAGCATATCACAACTATCTCGAAGTTACAATTTACCCTAACCTTGTTTCTGCTTAATTATATTTTAACTTAACATTATTTTTTTATACAGCGCACATCACTTCTAAATGTTAAATTCACATATGCGAAAGCCAGAATTTATCATTCACTCATTTATCACAGCTTGTTTGGAGCTGGGAGGGGCCCCCGGGCTGCTGCTGTGTGTGCACTGGGATCACTGGGATCGCTGGGATCAATGGGATCACTGGGATCGCTGGGATCACTGGGATCACTGGGATCGCTGGGATCACTGGGATCACTGGCGTGGCTGAGTGCCTGGCCGTCCGTGCTGGGCTTTGTGCGGAGCACGCGGAGCCTGTGCCGGGGAGAACAAGGAACAGAGGTGCTTTGTGTGGCTGCAGCAGGAACTGGGCCATGAACTCCCTGGGCTAATGAGCTGGGGGTGCTGAGTGCCCGTGACTGTCCCGAGCTCTGCAGGGACCGTCCCCAGCAGCAGGATGAGCCCCGAGCCTGGACAGCAGGACTGTCACAGAAAATTGGGAAAAAAATTAAAACCCTCTAACACTGTATTTGAAGTTGTCGGGAAAAATTAATCCACAAACGTCAGAGGTTTATGTCCAAAAAGGAGACAGAGGAGTACTGTAACTTTATTCGTGAATAAAGGGAGAGGTTGTGGGTGTTTCCCATGGGGTCTCTTGAATTGCTAGAGGACGCAGCCTCTTTTTATCCTAATTTCCCAGCCACAGGATCCCTCTCTTTTCCCCATTGGCTAAGGTACTTGAGAGGTACAGACTTCCCGGAACGCCTAATGCAGACAAAAATAATATATATCCCCCCTAATGCAGACACCCTCAGTAAAAAAACCCTCTTTCTTCTTTTTCCTGTGTCTCTGTTCCTGTAGTTTATTACCACAGTCTTGGGTGAATCAATCAGTGGAATTCCTATGCAAATCCTTCCCATTGTTTCTTCTGTCTCTCCATATGGGTCTTATCTCACCAGCAGTTTGTTTGTAAAGACACTCCCTTGTTCCTTTCAAATTATAGAGAATCAGGCATTACTTTATTTTCTGGCCAGGATGTGCCAAGGAAAATATTCCAAACACACAGGATTTTTACAGGATTTTCTCTCAAACTTTATACAGTCAAAATTCACAGGGATGGATTGTTTCAAAGTTTATTGGTCCAGAGTTGAGCAGCCCCCAGTACTGAGTTTCCTATTGGATCCGAATTTTTTCACTTCTGATGTTAATTAGGTCTTCATTCTTTGATTTTCTTATCAGTCTTTTCCAGACTAGTTGTCTCCAGCTCTGCTAGAGGCAGCGTCTGGGGTGGATGTTTGTAGATGACCACTGATGTTCTGTTGATGTTCCATTGATGACCTTTTATCTTTCTGGGTATCTTTTGGGCTACTCCCAGTCTTAATATGTTAAGCCCATCTCCGTAGAGTGATGCTACATCTCCTAAAAAACTTTCAAAAATTCCTTTCCCCAAGGCAAAGTCCAATCAAGCTTAACTAGAGAAATAAAATAAAATTTTAAAAGTTTTACAAGGTGACAAGGTGAGCCCCAGCAGTGGGACCAGCAGCAGGATGAGCCCTGAGCCCCAAATCCTGGCAGCAGGATGCTACGTACCTATCCTGGCAGCAGCAGAACAATCCCCCTTTTCCTCTGGCTCCCCATGGCATGGGAGCTGGAGTGGGCACTGTGCCCCTGTGTGGGCAGGTTGGGATGTAACAGGTCAGGATTCACAGGTTGGGATGTAAGGGGTCAGGATTGGGCAGTTTGGGATGTAAGGGGTCAGGATTGGGCAGGTTGGGATGTAAGGGGTCAGGATTGGGCAGGTTGGGATGTAAGGGGTCAGGATTGGGCAGGTTGGGATGTAACAGGTCAGGGTTTGGCAGGTTGGGATGTAACAGGTCAGGATGAGAGAGGTTGGGATGTAACAGGTCAGGATTGGGCAGGTTGGGATGTAATGGGTCAGGGTTTAGCAGGTTGGGATGTAAGGGGTCAGGATTGGGCAGTTTGGGATGTAATGGGTCAGGATTGGGCAGGTTGGGATGTAACAGGTCAGGATTGGGCAGGTTGGGATGTAACAGGTCAGGGTTTAGCAGGTTGGGATGTAATGGGTCAGGACTGGGCAGGTTGGGATGTAACGGGTCAGGATGTGGCAGGTTGGGATGTAAGGGGTCAGGATGTGGCAGGTTGGGATGTAAGGGGTCAAGATTGGGCAGATTGGGATGTTACAGGTCAGGATTGGGCAGTTTGGGATGTAAGGGGTCAGGGTTTAGCAGGTTGGGATGTAACGGGTCAGGATTCACAGGTTGGGATGTAACATGTCAGGATTGGGCAGGTTGGGATGTAACAGGTCCGAATTGGGCAGATTGGGATGTTACAGGTCAGGATTGGGCAGGTTGGGATGTAACAGGTCAGGGTTTAGCAGGTTGGGATGTAACAGGTCAGGATTGGGCAGGTTGGGATATAAGGGGTCAGGATTGGGCAGGTTGGGATGTAACAGGTCAGGATTCATCAGGTTAGGGATGTAACAGGTCAGGGTTTGACAGGTTGGGATGTAACGGGTCAGGATTCACAGGTTGGGATGTAAGGGGTCAGGATTGGATGTAAGGGGTCAGGATTCAGCAGGCTGGGTTGTATGGGGTCAGGATTCACAGGCTGGGATGTAAGGGGTCAGGATTGGGCAGGCACCACTGCTGGGAGGCAGGAGCCCTGTCCTGGTGTCACCAAAACTGCAGGAAAAACAAAAACCCTCCAACAACATTTTTAATGTTAGAGAGTCAAGGCATTAGTTTATTTTCTGGCCAGGATGTTGTTCTGGCCAAGGTGTACCACAGAAATCATCTCATCCACACATAGCCTGGGTGTGCAGAGAGAATCATTCTGTGACACACGACTTTTATAGGATTTTCATTCAAATTTTACACAGTCAAACCCACAGAGATGCATTGTTTCAAAGTTCATTGGTCCAGAGTTGAGCAACCCTCAGTATTCAGTTTTCTATTGGATCCAGATCCCCCTCGCCTCCGATGTTAATTAGATCTTCATTTTTCAATTTTCTTATCAGTCCTTTCCGGGCAAGATGTCTCCAGCTCTGTCAGAGGCAGGTTTGGGGTGGATGTTTGTAGATGGCCACCAATGCTCCATAAATGTTCTGTTGATGGTCTTTATTTTTTTGGGTATCTTTGGGTTGCTCCACTCTGTCCCTATGCTGAGCCCATCTCCTTAGAGTGATGCTCTATCTCCTAAATAAACTAAAGAAAATTCCCTTCCCCAAAGCAAAGTCGAGCCAAGCCTAACTAGAGAGACAAAAATAATAAGTTAAAAGTTATACAAAATTTTTAAACTGATATATTTTCCAGCACTGGGGTGGAGGTCAGAGCCAGGTGCCTTCAGCAAGTTTTACCTGGGCTGGAGGTGGGTCCTGGAGGTTGTGGCTGGTCTGGAGACCACCTGTGGAGGTGACACCTGCAGAGCTGCTCTTATTTATAAGACAGTGCCACGCTGCCGTGGCAGGGATTGTTGTGACAGCACGGAGACTCTGCTCTTCCTGAGCAGGAATCGTGTTTCAGGCTGATTTATTTATTATTTTTTATTTATTTATGTGTTTACACTGGGAAGTGTCAATCATTCCGGAAGCACCGCTGCTCTGCCAGTGACATGGAGGTGATTGTGCAGCAAAGCTATAGTCACAATTTACCTACAAAAGCTGCAGTGGGGGTTCATGGAGTCAGAAAATGTCTGAATTCCCAGAGGTTCGTAGATAAACCAGATAAATCAGTAAGGTCTGGCTGATCAGGCCAGGATGAGCCAAACAGAAAAGCAAATGGATTTTGTTTTGTGAGCTGCCTGTGGAGCAGGTGGTGCCATCCTCCCCCAGAGCACCCCTGACCCCTCAGTGCATCTCTCAGACCTTCCCTTTCCCCCAGGTGAACCAGGGGAACATGCCTGGCATCCAGAGCACCTTCCTGGCCATGGACACGGAGGAGGGTGTGGAGGTGGTGTGGAACGAGCTGCTCTTCACTGACAAGAAGGCCTTCAAAGCACACGAGGTGAGACCCTGAGACCCCCACACACCTTCCTGGGTGGGCTCCTGCCCTCTGGCACTGAGCCTTCCTCGTCTTCTGCCCCAAGAGCAGCTCCAGAGTCCTCTGGACCTCAGACCAGAAGTCTGAGGAGGTGACATCCCCAGCCCTTGGGGGTGCCCTGCCACATCCCGGGACCCACCACCTCACCTGTGCTCTGTGTGCCCCCAGTGAATTATTAAAATGTGGATACAGATCTAATATCGATATCCACCTGAGACAGACAAAGACTCTCTAACTTGTTAAGGTTAGAAAGTATATGTTTATTTGAGCTGCAGGGATAGCTCCCAAATGTACAGCTCCGAAGTAACAATGCAACACAGAACTTATTTCTCTATAACAATAATGCATATTTAAAATGCAGATACATATTTATAGAAGAAGCACCTCCCATTCCCCACTTCATATGGAAATTAGCAGAAAGTCATTAAGCATGCGCAGTTCCTGCAATGGAATTGGGTCGGTGGTCGTTGATTGGGTCTGAGGGCTGCTTTTGAAGAAGTAAAACTTGTCTTCCTCACTGTGACCTTCTTACCTCTGTGGTTTTTGACAATACATTTGAAAACTCCCAATGCTCTCTTCTATTGTTTCTAAATAGGTTTTATCTGGGCAAAATTTGTAACTGTCTAGGCTCTCGTTTGAACTTCTTTTCTTAAGATTATTAATTGTCTATTCTAAGCACAGCTGAGTAAATATCAGATAATCAAAGGCTACTCTGCACTTAATCATTAATTTCTTTCTAGCTGAGTTCTGCGTCTTTTCTATTCTACTTGATTTCAACGGAACTAACTTTTATCTAAAATCTCTAAACTCTAAAACTCTCTAAAATCTCTAACTAAAATCTCTACATTTAAATGTCTAAAAGAAAACCTTGTGTTTCACCAGGAGAAGATCAAGACCATGTTCGAGCAGCTGGTGCTGGTGGATCACCCCAACATTGTGAAGCTCCACAAGTACTGGCTGGACGTGAAGGACTCCAAGGCGCGGGTAGGGGGTCTGGGGGGGCACAGGGGGAGCAGGTGGATATCCTCTGCTCCTCATCCTCCTCCCAGGCCTCCCTTCACCATGTGGGACTGGGCTGGGAGGAGCTGACCTCCTCTGCCCTGCCAGGTCATCTTCATCACGGAGTACGTGTCCTCGGGGAGCCTCAAGCAGTTCCTGAAGAAAACCAAGAAGAACCACAAGGCCATGAATGCCCGGGTGAGTTCCTGGGGGCACGCCAGGGGTCCCAGCTGGAGCGGGTGGCTCTGTGTCTGTGTCCCAGGGAGGGTCTCTGGGATCCTACAGGGCAGAGCAGGTGGGAGTTGCTGTTTCCTGGGTCACATGGGGACCCTGCTGGACCCCAGGAGAGCCCAAACTGGATCCCAGTGACCCCAAGGTGGCAGTGGCTGCAGTGGTGACACTGCCTCGGGTGCTCTGGGTGTCCCACTCCTGCCCAGGGGGTCAAGGGAGCAGCATCACCTGCAAAGCCACCGCCCAGGGCTGGTGTGAGGGACCTGTGGGATGATCCTTCCACTATCCCAGGTTGCTCCAAGCCCCATCCAGCCTGGCCTTGAACTCTTCCAGGGATCCAGGGGCAGCCACAGCTTCTCTGGGCACCTTTGCCAGGGCCTCACCACTCCCACAGGGAAAGATTTCTTCCCAAGATCCCATCTAACCCTGCCCTCTGGCAGTGGGAAACCCTTCCCACTTGTCCTGGCACTCCATCCCTTGTCCAAAGTCCCTCCCAGCTCTCCTGCAGCGTTGAGCCCTTTGCTGGAGTCCTTTGAACAGGGGATGGGCTGCTTTTTTGGGACAGTGTGGGACATATCCCCAAGCCTCAGCTGGGCATAGCAGGATGTCCCTGTCACTGGAAATGGGTGGGAAGGACCCTGAGGCTGGGCAAGGCTCAGCAGGGTGTCCCTGTCACTGGGAATGGGTGGGAAGGACCCTGAGGCTGGGCATGGCACAGCAGGATGTCACTGGGAATGGGTGGGAAGGACCCTGAGGCTGGGCATGGCACAGCAGGATGTCCCTGTCACTGGGAATGGGTGGGAAGGACCCTGAGCGTGGGCAAGGCACAGCAGGGTGTCCCTGTCCCTGGGAATGGGTGGGAAGGACCCTGAGGCTGGGCATGGCACAGCAGGGTGTCCCTGGGAATGGGTGGGAAGGACCCTGAGGCTGGGCAAGGCTCAGCAGGGTGTCCCTGTCACTGGGAATGGGTGGGAAGGACCCTGAGGCTGGGCATGGCACAGCAGGATGTCACTGGGAATGGGTGGGAAGGACCCTGAGGCTGGGCATGGCACAGCAGGATGTCACTGGGAATGGGTGGGAAGGACTCTGAGCCTGGGCAAGGCACAGCAGGGTGTCCCTGTCCCTGGGAATGGGTGGGAAGGACCCTGGGCATGGGCAAGGCTCAGCAGGGTGTCCCTGTCACTGGGAATGGGTGGGAAGGACCCTGAGCCTGGGCAAGGCACAGCAGGATGTCCCTGTCACTGGGAATGGGTGGGAAGGACCCTGAGGCTGGGCAAGGCACAGCAGGATGTCCCTGTCACTGGGAATGGGTGGGAAGGACCGTGAGGCTGGGCATGGCACAGCAGGATGTCACTGGGAATGGGTGGGAAGGACCCTGGGCATGGGCAAGGCTCAGCAGGGTGTCCCTGTCCCTGGGTGCCAGTGTGTTCTGGCTCATGGAGCTCTGTCCCTGCTCTGTCCTGCCCCAGGCCTGGAAGCGCTGGTGCACCCAGATCCTCTCAGCTCTCAGGTGAGGCTTCCCTGGCTCCCTGCCCTGCCCCGTGGGGTCCCGGGGGGTGCAGGCTGTGCTCGGGACACCCCTGTGCCCCCCCCAGCTTCCTGCACTCCTGTGAGCCCCCCATCATCCACGGCAACCTCACCAGCGACACCATCTTCATCCAGCACAACGGCCTCATCAAGATCGGCTCTGGTGGGGCAGCGCCGGCTGGGGCTCAGGGGGCCTGGGGGGTCTGGGGGGGTCAGAGGGCTTCAGGAGGGTCTGAGGGGTCCAGGGGGGTTGGGGGGTCTGGGGGGGTCTGAGGGGTCCAAGGAATCTGAGGGGTTTGAGATGGTCCAAGGGGATCTGAGGGGTCCAAGGGGGTCTGAGGGATCCAAGGGGGTCCAAGGGGATCTGAGGGGTCCAGGGGGTCTGAGGGATCCAAGGGGGTCTGGGGGGTCCAAGGGGTCTGAGGGGTCTAAGGGGGCCTGGGGGGTTTGAGGAGTCCACGGGATCCAAGGGGTCTGAGGGGTTTGAGATGGTCCAAGGGGGTCTGAGGGGTCCAAGGGGGTTGGCAGGAGGAAGGGGACAGGGGTCCTGCAGGGCGTGGGGGGTGGTCCTATCTGGGCAGGAGCCCCAAGAGTTGTGGGGTCCCTTTTGGGGGTGCCAGCCTTGGTGTTACCTGTTCTTCTCCTCTCCCCTCTGCTGCCTTCCCAATGCCTTGCTCCATCCTGGCAGTTTGGCACCGGGTGTTTGCCAACGGTGAGTGACCCACGGCCACCTCGAGCATGTCCCCTGCCCTGGGGACACCCCCTGTGGCCCCTGAGCCCCCACCAGTGGAGCATCGGGCACAGGGGGAGGGGAGGACCTTCATCCCTCTGGGAATTGCTGCTCCTGGGTGGGAGTGGAGGCTCTCCTGGGATGTGCCCACACACAGATGGGCACACACAGACCCTCTCAGACCCCACCCCATCTCGCCCCCCCAGCGCTCCCGGATGATCTCCGCAGCCCCATCAGGATCGAGCGGGAGGAGCTGCGGAACCTGCACTTCTTCCCTCCGGAATACGGCCGTGAGTGGGGGCTGGGATGGGGGGAACGGGGGACAAGGGGGGTCCTGTGAGGGCAGGAAGAGGTGTCCACAGGGATGGGGGTCTCCAGGTGGGGCTCCATCCTGACACGCCCTGCTCCGTGTTCCAGAGAAGGCAGACGGGACGGCCGTGGACATCTTCTCCTTCGGGATGTGCGCGCTGGAGGTGCGGAGCGGGACGGACCCCTGGGAGTGGTGGGGCCCTGTCCCTTGTCCTGTGGTGTCCCTTGTCCCAGGGCTGTCCCTTGGGAAGCCCCTCTGGACTGGCCACGCTTCTGCTCCCAGATGGCCGTGCTGGAGATCCAGACCAACGGCGACACGCGCGTCTCGGAGGAGGCCATCATGCGGGCCCGGCATTCCCTGGATGATCCCAACATGCGGGTGAGTGCCGCTGGAGGAGCCTGCTGGGGGTAAAACCCTGTCCTGCCTCAGTCCTGGGATGTAAATCCCATCCTGCATCCTTCCTGGGGCTAAATCCCTGTCCTACATCCTTCCTGGGTGTAAATCCCATCCTGCATCTCTCTCTCCTCAGTGTAAATCCCATCCTACATCCCCCCTGGCTGTAAATCCCATCCTGCATCCTTCCTGGGTGTAAATCCCATCCTGCATCTCTCCTCAGTGTAAATCCCATCCTGCATCATTCCTGGGTGTAAATCCCATCCTGCATCTCTCCCTCTTCAGTGTAAATCCCATTCTGCATCTTTCCTGGGGGGTAAATCCTTGTCCTACATCTCTCCTCAGTGTAAATCCCATCCTGCATCCCTCCTGGCTGAAAATCCCATCCTGCATCCCTCCTGGCTGTAAATCACATCCTGCATCTCTCTCTCCTCAGTGTAAATCCTATCCTGCGTCCTTCCTGGGATGTAAATCCCATCCTGCATCTCTCCCTCCTCAGTGTAAATCCCATCCTGCATCTCTCCTCAGTGTAAATGCCATCCTGCATCCTTCCTGGGGGTAGATCCCTGTCCTACATCCCTCTTGGGTGTAAATCCCATCCTGCATCTCTCTCTCCTGCGTGCAAATCCCATCCTGCATCCCTCCTGGGTGCAAATCCCATCCTGCATCTCTCTCTCCTCAGTGTAAATCCCATCCTGCATCCTTCCTGGGGGTAGATCCCTGTCCTGCATCCCTCCTGGGTGCAAATCCTATCCTGCATCCCTCCTGGGTGCAAATCCTATCCTGCATCCCTCCTGGGTGCAAATCCTATCCTGCATCCTTCCTGGGATGTAAATCCCATCCTGCATCCTTCCTGGGATGTAAATCCCATCCTGCATCCTTCCTAGGATGTAAATCCCATCCTGCATCCCTCCTGGGTGTAAATCCCTGTCCTACATTCCTCCTGGCTTTAAATCCCATCCTGCATCCCCTCCTGGGTACAAATCCCATCCTGTCAGTTCCCGGTAGGTGCAGGTGGGGTCCAGCCCCATCCCATAAGTGTCCCTGTTTTCCCTCAGAGCTGTGGTCCCCTGGGTATCTGTGTGCCCTTCCCAAGCTCCATCTCTCTCCTCAGCTGCTCCGGCTGCACATGGATCCCAGGGAACAGAGAACAAGCTGCCCCATAAATCCTTGGGAACAGGGTTTAATAAGGACACAGCACAGTTTGGGGGATAGTTGGGATTTGGGCTCAGCCAGAGGAAGGCATGGAACAGTTGGAACCTTTGATCCCCTCCATCTGCCCTGACCCACCTCAGCCCCCCTTCCTCTTCCTTTGGCAGTCTCCAAAACACGCCATAATGAGTTTGTACATTCCCCAAATTCTCTTGTTTGATCACAGAATTCCTCCAGGCATCCCACAGGAAATCCTGCCCCTCAGATCCCACACTTCCCACATTTCAGGAGTCCCGGGGAGATTCCTCTGCAGAGCATTGGCTCCAGGAGAGATTGGAGTCACCCCCCGAGGGTCTCTGGGGCAGGTGGCTCTCAGGGGTCCAGTCTGGGGGTGCCCATCTGCGACCCTTGGGATCATTTTTGGGTCTATCCTGGATATCCTGCCCCAATCCCTGTCAGCAGCAGGGCAGGAGCTGCAGGAGCAGCAGCAGATTGGGCTCCTCTGCTCTCGGTGAGCAGAGACAGGCAGATCCCTGGATTCCACTCATCCTGCCCTTTCCCCACTCCCACCACCACATTCCTGCTCTCAGGGCTGATCCTGGTCCTGCCCCTTCTCCTGTAGCCTTTGCCAGGCTCAAACCCGGGATGGGGCCAGCAGGGACCCCCTTCCCATCTCTGCCCACCTGGAATTCTGCTCCATCTCCCTGTCCTGGGGCTCCTGCTGCAGAAATGGATCCATTTCCCAGGAAATCATATAAAAAAATAGTGTGAGCCAAGCTTAGGGCAGTGACCCCTGTGCTGGCACTGCTGGGGCACCTCCAGTCCTGGGGCAGGTTTGGGGTCCACAGCTAAGGACATGAAGGTGCTGGAGTGTGTGCAGGGAAGGGAACAGAGCTGGGGAAGGGTCTGGAGCACCAGGAGCAGCTGAGGGCACTCAGCAGGAATTTCTTCAAGGAAAGGGTGGTCAGACCCTGGAAGGGGCTGCTCAGGGAAGTGGTGGAGTCTCCATCCCTGGAGGTGTCCAAGGAGTGATTTGGACACTCAGTGCTCTGGGCTGGTGACAACATGGGGATCGGGCACAGGGTGGACTTGATGGTCTGGGAGATCTTTTCCAGCCTC
Organism: Acanthiza pusilla; assembly: GCA_036630365.1. Taxonomy (NCBI): domain Eukaryota; kingdom Metazoa; phylum Chordata; class Aves; order Passeriformes; family Acanthizidae; genus Acanthiza; species Acanthiza pusilla. The sequence continues at coordinate 343,758 of JAXCHO010000198.1, read as the reverse complement.
AGAGATTCCATGATTCCATGATTGTGTGAAATGCTCCTGTGAGAGGAGCAGGGGAATGTCCTGCCCTGCTCCAGCTCTGCTCCAGCTTGTGCCCCTGCTCTGATCTCAGGAGTTCATCCTGTCCTGCCTGACCCTGAACCCGGACAAGCGCCCGACCGCCAATAACCTCCTCTTCCACCGGGTGCTCTTCGAGGTCCATTCCCTGAAGCTGCTGGCAGCCCATTGCTTCATCAACCACCAGTGTGAGTGCCTGGGACCACCCAGACCCCCAAGGAGCCAGGCTGGGAGAGCTGGGAATGTTCAGCCTGGAGAAGAGAAGGGTCCAAAGAGACCTTAGTGCCCCTTCCACTGCTTAAAAGGGCTCCAGGAGATCTGGAAAGGGACTTTGGACAAGAGTCTGGAGGGACAAGGCAAGGGGGAATGGTTTCCACTGCCAGAGGACAGGGTTAGATTGGATATTGGAAAGGTTGCCCAGGGAAGCCGTGGCTGCCCCATCCCTGGAAGTGTCCAAGGCCAGGTTGGACAGGGCTTGGAGCAGCCTGGGATAGAGGAATATCCCTGCCCATGGCAGGGAGTGGGACTAAATGGGATTTAAGGTCCCTCCCACTCAAACGTCCCATGATTCCACGTGCAGAGCCTGGGGAGAGAGGCAGTGACTCCCATCCCTTCCCTGGAGCGGGGGCTGCAGGACCCACCCTGCAGGACCCCCCAGCCCACACACCCCCTGTGCCTCTGCCCCAGATCTGATGCCAGAGAACGTGGTGGAGGAGAAGATCAAGGAGCTGGACCTGAACATGGTGATGGCCGAGATCCGCAGGGAGGGTCGGCCCGGGGCACAGTGGAGGTGAGGATGGGGGAGATTCCACAGATCCTGGTGCCGTGGGAAGCAGCCCTTCACCCCTGAACCCTCCCATCCTGTTCCCTGCACAGGTACTCAGAAGTTTCCTTCCTTGAGCTCGACAAGTTCTTGGAGGACGTCAGGTGGGTTGGAGCTCCCAGCTCTGCCTCGGCTCCCTGGGAATGTGGAGCCAGGATGGACACATGGGAATGTCTGTGCTGTCCTCGTCCCCATGGTGTCCCCAGGCTCAGGGAGCTGCCCATCCCTGCTCCTCCCAGAGCCAGCTCTGCCAGGCCACAGGGGACAGAATCACCTCTTTGTCCTCCCCCTGTGTCTGTGCCAGGAATGGGATCTATCCCTTGATGAACTTCGCTGTCTCCAGACCCCACGCCCTCCCACGTGCCCTCTCCCAGCCCCAGGAGGACCCTCAGAAAGCCAAGACTCCAACGCCAGAGCCCTTTGATGTGGAGACCAGGAAGGTAAGGCCAGATCCAGGTGGGGACAGCTCCTCCACTGGTGTCCATCCCTGCTGTAAGAACACCTCTCCTGTTAGCCATGGCCCTGCTGAGAGCTGGGAGAGGAATTTCGGGCTTTCATTTGGAATTCCAAAGTCCTGCTCGGGAAGCCCCTGGAGCCAGAGTGGCCATGTCCAGACTGATCCCGAGCTGGGCTTTTCCAGGTGGTGCAGATGCAGTGCAACATGGAGCTGAACGAGGACAAGAGCCAGTGGCACGTGAGTACTTGGATCCTGATCTGCTCCTGGCACTGGGAGGGACCTGCTCCCTGCACATCCTGCTGGGAATGGGACTGGGGAATGGCCTCAGCTGGCTTCCATGGTACCCAAAGAACTCACTCATGTCCTGTACAATGAGAGAATTCCCAAAGAAGCCATGAGTTCCCCCAGTCTGTGGGACACAGAGCTGGAGTGTCCGGATGTCTCCATCCCTGGTGTTTCCAGACTCCTTTGGACTTCCATTTTTTTCTAGCCCAGCACTTGAAGGGAGCTGGAATTGCTCCAGGGCACCAGCACTGACCAAGAGCTCCCAAATTCCCACACTGCCCAAGAGCTCCCAAATTCCCACAGTGCCCAAGAGCTCCCAAATTCCCACACTGCCCGAGAGCTCCCACATTGCCACAGTGCCCAAGAGCTCCCACATCCCTGGACTGCCCAAGAGCTCCCACATTCCCCCACCGCCCAAGAATTCCCCCATCCCAGCACTGCCCAAGAGCTCCCACATTCCCCCACTGCCCAAGAATTCCCCCATCCCAGCACTGCCCAAGAGCTCCCACATCCCACACTGCCCAAGAGCTCCCAAATTCCCACACTGCCTAAGAGTTCCCAGTTCCAGCACTGCCCAAGAGCTCCCACATTCCCACAGTGCCCAAGAATTCCCACATTCCCACACTGCCCAAGAGCTCCCACATTCCCACACTGCCCAAAAATTCCCACATTCCCACACTGCCCAAGAGTTCCCCCATCCCAGCACTGCCCAAGAGCTCCCACATTCCCACACTGCCCAAGAATTCCCACATTCCCACAGTGCCCATGAGCTCCCAGTTCCAGCACTGCCCAAGAGCTCCCACATTCCCACAGTGCCCAAAAATTCCCACATTCCCACAGTGCCCAAGAGCTCCCAAATTCCCACACTGCCCAAGAGCTCCCACATTCCCACAGTGCCCAAGAGCTCCCACATCCCCACAGTGCCCAAGAGCTTCCCCCATCCCAGCACTGCCCAAGAGCTCCCACATTCCCACAGTGCCCAAAAATTCCCACATTCCCACAGTGCCCAAGAGCTCCCACATCCCCTCAGTGCCCAAGAGCTTCCCCCATCCCAGCACTGCCCAAGAGCTCCCACATCCCCACAGTGCCCAAGAGCTCCCACATCCCAGCACTGCCCAAGAGCTCCCACATTCCCACATTGCCCAGCACCTCCCGGTGCCTTTGGAGGAGCTGGCATGATCAGACTCTCTCCTGTCTCCACAGCTCACGCTCCTGCTCATCCTGGAGGACAAACTGCACCGACAGCTCAGCTATGACCTGCTGCCCAGTACGTTCCCACAGGGAATGCTGGGTGTGGATGCTGGGGGATCCTGCAGCCCTCTTGGGATTAGGCTCTGCCGGACATGGAATGTGCCAGCTTCCCAGTCAGCTTCCCTACCTTTCCCTTTCCTTTCCCTTTCCTTTCCTTTCCTTTCCTTTCCTTTCCTTTCCTTTCCTTTCCTTTCCTTTCCTTTTTCCTTTCCTTTTTCCTTTCCTTTTTCCTTTCCTTTCCTTTTTCCTTTCCTTTCCTTTTTTCCTTTCCTTTCCTTTCCTTTCCTTTCCTTTCCTTTCCTTTCCTTTCCTTTCCTTTCCTTTCCTTTCCTTTCCTTTCCTTTCCTTTCCTTTCCTTTCCTTTCCTTTCCCTCCTCCTCCTCCTTTTTCCTTTCCTTTTTCCTTTTCCTTTTCCTTCCCTTCCTTTCCTCTCCTTCTTCTCCTTTACCCTTTCCCTTTCTCCTTCTCTTCCCTACTTTTTCTTTCACTTCCCTTCCCTTTCTTTACCTCCCCTTCCTTTCCCCTTTCTTTTTTCCTTTTTCCTTTCCACATTTCCTTCTTCATTTTCTTTTTCCCTTGTGGTCCCAGCCCTCACCCACCTGGAACCTGTGCTGGTGACTCTGCCACGTGGGAGTCACCTGCCCTTAAAATGAGAGTTGGGAGGGCAGCGAGTGGATGATCCAATGGCCATTCCAGAGCTGCAGTCCTGCCAGGACCCACGGTAGCCATTCCGTGGGGTCCCAGTGGTGAACTCTGCTCTCATTCTCAGCACTGGCGCAGTGTCTCCAACACTTTTCCAGGGGAAGGATGGACCTTCCTCTGAGGGAGCCCAGGAAAGGTGCAGGTCCAGCTCCTTCCCACAACATCAGGAGCCCCTGGAGGCCATGCAGCTAAAGCCCCGGGGCTGCCTCACAGCCAAAACTCGCACAGAAAGCTGTGAATGGTGCCTGGGAGCTGCTGCTTCCCCAGCCCCTCACGGGCTCTGCCACAGGCACTGTCCTGGGGCTTTCCCTGCTGAGCCAAACGAAACCTTTCCAATTGTCCACAGCTGTGTTTTGGGAGCTTGTTCCACCTCCATGCCCCATTTTGCCAGGAGGAGCAGCTCCTGCTGCAGACTGGGAGTGGCTGTCCCAGGAGCAGGAGCTCCACGAGCTGTATCCATGCTCATGTTCTCCTGCTCCTTGTCTCTGCAGCTGATAACTCCAAGGATTTGGCCACAGAGCTGGTGCATTATGGATTCATCCACGAGGTGAGTCCCTGCTGTTCCCAAATCTGGAGCTGCCAGAGCTGCCAGAGCTCCTCCAGCACCGCCCCTCACAGGCAGGGATTGGGTTTCTGTTCCCTCTGGGCTCTGCTCCAGGAGCTGTGCCAAGGGGAACTGCCTGTTGTGGTACAGGTTAATTAGCTGGACCTTAAATAGGTCTGACTGGGACAACTGGGGGGGCCCCAAGGGAAGGAGGCTGATTCCTTACTTAAGGAATCACGGAATCATTAATTTTGGAGAAGACCTCCAAGATCATCGAGTCCAACCTGTGACCAAACGTGTGAGGTCACCTTGACAACATCCCCGAGTGCCACATCCATGTGTTCATTGAACACTTCCAGGGACAGGGACTCCACCACTGCCTGGGGCAGCTGTGCCAGGGCTGAGCAGCCCTCTCCAGGAGGAATTTTCCCAATATTCCACCCAAACCTCCCCTGGCACAGATTGAGGCCCTTTCCTCTTGTCTCATCACTCATTCCCTGGGAGCAGAGCCTGACCCCCACCTGGCTGCCCCCTCCTGTCAGGGAGCTGTAGAGAGTGAGAAGGTCCCCCCTGAGCCTCCTTTTCTCCAGGCTGAGCCCCTCCAGCTCCCTCAGCCACTCCTGAGCCTCCAGACCTTTCCCCAGTTCCATTCCCCTCCCTGGACACACTCCAGCCCCTCCATGTCCTGTACCTGGGGACTCCAAATCTGCCCCAGGCCTGGAGGTGTCCCAGCAGTGCCAGCACAGGAATGGCTCAGGATTGGGACTGTGGGAGGCTGGAGGTGTCTGGGATAGCTCATCAAAGGGACCTCCTGGCACGTTTGGATTTCAGGACGACTGTGAAAAGCTGGCCACGTTCCTGGAGAGCGCCTTCCACAAGCACCGCTCCCAAGCCCTGTGAGCACCCGGGACCCACCGGAGTCCCCATTCCCAGGGGATCGAGGTGCTGGACTGGAGGATCCCACAGGGCTCCCAACCCACCAAACTGCAGCAGGACTCACCTGGCCGAGCCTTGGGCCAAGGGGGGTTTGCCCAATCCGTGCTCTGGGAAGGCAACAGCCGGCGGAGGACTCAGCAAACACTGGGAATTACATCCTGGAACGTTGGGACCTGTGCTCTGGTCCCTGCTCCTGAGGGGAGGTGTGGGGGAGTGGGCAGCACCCCCTGGCAGCCCCTTCCCGGTGGGGTTTGTGAAGCTGCTGCAGGAACCCCCAGCCGGATCCATTTCCCTCTGGGAATGATCAGCTTTTCTCGCTGCAGGTCCCAAAGCTATTTTTTCCCTCTTTGCCATCTGGAATGGTCCTTGCTGAGGGGAGGGGAGGAGCAGGCTTGGAAAGCCCTGGTGTAGCTTCCCATCTGCCACATTCCACTCTCAATCCTGAATTTCTCCGGGTTTAAGGTCTCCACTGTGCTGCCTGTGCTCAGAATCCTTGCGATGAGCTGGGACTGTGTGAGCTGGACACAATAAGACTTTAGAAGAAATTCCAAAAATCCTGACCCACCCCACCACCTAGATCCACACACGTGGATCAGTAGGAACCTCGCTGATACTCCACAAAATCCTTGTCATTCCCCAGTTCCTCCTACATCCTTCCAAAATCCCTCGGCATCTTCAGGAGAAAGCCCAGGTTCCTCTTCCTCCCATTCCTCCCACCGTGGCTGGAATGTCAGTCCCTAGCCTGGAGAAGGGGGAATTGCCACCGTCACCACCCCAGTGCTGCCCTTTGCCGAAGGGACGCATCGTTGACATGGGGAAAAGTGCAAATAGGAATTGTCTCTGTCCAAGAGCCATGCGGGGCTGTTCCTGCTGTGCCAGGGAAAAATGGCTCCAACACCCTGCTCTGTGCTGTGCCAGTGCTGCTCCTGCTGCTCTGCTGTGCCAGGGAAAACTGCCTCTGGCATCCTTCTGTGTGCTGTGCTGGCGCTGCTCCTGCTGTGCCAGGGAAAACTGGCACTGGCATCCTTCTGTGTGCTGTGCTGGCGCTGCTCCTGCTGTGCCAGGGAAAACTGGCTCCGATATCCTGCTCTGTGCTGGTGCTGCTCCTGCTGTGCCAGGGAAAGCTGGCCGTGGCATCCTGCTGTGTGCTGTGCTGGTGCTGCTCCTGCTGTGCCAGGCAAAACTGGCACTGGCATCCTGCTGTGTGCTGTGCTGGCGCTGCTCCTGCTGTGCCAGGGAAAACTGGCTCCGATATACTGCTCTGTGCTGGTGCTGCTCCTGCTATGCCAGGCAAAACTGGCCCAGGCATCCTGCTGTGTGCTGGTGCTGCTCCTGCTGTGCCAGGCAAAACTGGCACTGGCATTCTGCTCTGTGCTGTGTTGGCGCTGCTGTGCCAGGGAAAACTGCCTCTGGCATCCTTCTGTGTGCTGTGCCAGTGCTGCTCTGCTGTGCCAGGGTAAACTGGCCCTGGCATCCTGCTGTGTGCTGGTGCTGCTCTGCTGTGCCAGGCAAAACTGCCTCTGGCATCCTGCGCTGTGCTGCTCTGTGCCAGGGTTCTGTGCTGGTGCTGCTCCTGCTGCTCCTGCCGTGCCAGGGAGAACTGCGTCTGGCATCCTGCTCTGTGCTGTGCTGGTGCTGCTCCTGCTGTGCCAGGCAAAACTGGCTCTGATATCCTGCTCTGTGCTGTGCCAGTGCTGCTCCTGCTGCTCCTGCTGTGCCAGGGAAAACTGGCTCTGGCATCCTGCGCTGTGCTGTGCTGGTGCTGCTCCTGCTGCACCATCGGAAACTCTCTCTGGCACCATGGTCTGTGCTGCTCTGTGCCGGGGCTCTGTGCTGGTGCTGCTCCTGCCATGCCAGAGGAATCTGCCTCTGGCATCCTGCTCTGTGCTGTGCTGGCGCTGCTCCTGCTGTGCCATCGGAAACTCTCTCTGGCATCCTGCTCTGTGCTGCTCTGTGCTGGGGCTCTGTGCTGGTGCTGCTCCTGCTGCTCCTGCCGTGCCAGGGAGAACTGGCTCTGGCATCCTGCTCTCTGCTGGTGCTGCTCCTGCTGTGCCAGAGGAATCTGCCTCTGGCATCCTGCTCTGTGCTGGTGCTGCTCTCGCTGTACTGGGGGCATCCAGCTTTGGCACTGTCCTGGTGATCTGCACCATGCTGGTGTGCCAGGCTGGTGCTCTGCTGGTGCTGCTCCTGCTGTGCCAGAGGAATCTGCCTCTGGCATCCTGTGCTGTGCTGTGCCAGTGCTCTGTGCTGGTGCTACTCCTCCTGTGCCAGGGATAATTGGCCCTGGCATCCTGCTCTGTGCTGGTGCTGCTCTAGCTGTGCCAGGGAAAACTGCCTCTGGCATCCTGCTGTGTGCTGTGCTGGTGCTGCTCCTTCTGCTCAGGCTGTGCTGGGGGAATCCAGTTCTGGTGCTGTCCTGACGATCTGCACCACGCTGGTGTTCCATGCCAGTGCTCTGTGCTAGTGCTGCTCCTGCTGTGCCAGGGAACACCGGCTCTGGCATCCTGCTGGTGTTGTGTGCTGGTGCTGCTCCTGCTGTGCCAGGCAAAACCGGCTCTGGCGTCCTGCTGTGTGCTAGTGCTGCTCCTGCTGTGCCAGGGAAAACTGGCTCTGGCATCCTGCTGTGGGCTAGTGCTGCTCCTGCTGTGCCAGGCAAAACCGGCTCTGGCATCCTGCTGTGTGCTAGTGCTGCTCCTGCTGTGCCAGGCAAAACCGGCTCTGGCATCCTGCTGGTGTTGTGTGCTGGTGCTGCTCCTGCTGTGCCAGGGAACACCGGCTCTGGCGTCCTGCTCTGTGCTGCTCTGTGCTGGTGCTGCTGCTCCTGGTGTGCTACAGGAAACTGGCTCTGGCATCCTGCTCTCTGCTGGTGCTGCTCCTGGCGGGCTGTGGGAATCCAGCTCTGCATCCTGCTCTGTGCTGTGCCAGTGCTGCTCACCCTGTGCCGGGGAAATCCAGCTCCGGTGATCCGCACCATGCTGGTGTTCCATGCCAGTGCTCTGTGCTGGTGCTGCTTCTGATGCTCCCACTGTGCCATGGAAAACTGCCTGTGGCATTCTGCTTCATGCCAATGTTGCACTCTCTGCTGGAGCTCTGTGTGGCACCGCCTGCCTTGCACTGCTTGTGCTTTGTGGTGTTGCGCTGGCTGCGTCCCGCCGGGATTTTATCCATGTTTGGATGCTGCACTGCCAGCTCAGGCTGCATTCCCAGCCCAGGCTGCATTCCTGGCTCACTCGGGCTGCATTCCTGGCCTGTGCTGCATCCCCAGCTCAGGCTGCGTTTGCAGCCCCTGCTGCATTCCCAGCTGTGCCAAGTTCCAACCTGACAAATCAATAAAGCAGCCAATCCCATTGGAGCGCTCTGCACCAAACCGCTCGTAATTCCTTACTCCAGTGAAACCAGGGAGGAGGGATTTAGGGAACACCTCACAGCTGCTGATTCCCAATCCCTCCAGAGCAGACCCACCCTGGGCCCCAGACATTCCAACACATCCCAGCCCCTCCTTGGCACTTCCTTAACACACCCTGCCCATAAATCCATGGATTTAACAGGGTCTAACACAGCTCCTCTGACCCTGGAATTCCCTGCCCTTGGTGAAGTTTAGTGGCCCAAACTCCAAAATCCTTTATAAAACCTGGGGGCTCTGTGAATTCCTTGGGGATTTTCCTCAGTCTTGGGTATCTTCCACAGTGGGAATACGAGATCCTGGTGCTGGTTCTGCTCTAGAGGTGCTGGATGTGACAGCACCTGTGTCCTACTGCAGCTGCTTGTCCTTGAGGCAGAACACACATCTGGGGAGGGATGTTTGGTGGGGCCATCCCGGAGCTGCACTTCCATCCCTTGGCACAGAGACACAGAATCCCAGGATGATTGGGTGGGAAGGGCTCACTCAGTGCCATGGGCAGGGACACCTTCCACTATCCTAGGCTGTTCCAAGCTTCATCCATCCTGGCCTTGGACACTTCCAGGGATCCAAGGGCAGCCACAGCTTCTCTGAACACCCTGTGCCAGGACCTCCCCACCCTCACAGGGAAGGATTTCTCCCCAAGATCCCAACTAACTCTGCCCTCTGGCAGCGGGAAGCCATTCCCCCTTGTGCTGGCACTGCAGGCCCTTGTCCAAAGTCCTTCTCCAGCTCTCACGGAGCCTCTTTAGGCACTGGAAGGGGCTCTGAGGTTTCCCCGGAATGTCCTCCTTTCCAGATGAACATTCCCAGCTCTCCCAGCCTGGCTCCATTCCCTGTGCTGGGGTGTGGCCTTGGCTCTGCATTGAAATTTGGACACAAGGGATTGGGGCCCCTCCAACAGAAACAAGAGAAGGGACAGGATGGGGACAGAGACACTGGGATGGGGATGGGGACATTTCACTCCAGTTCCCAGCAGTTGGTCCCGATGACACAATCAGCATCTCCCAGTGCTCTCCGCCAGTACCGTGGGGTTCCCGGGGCTCTTCCCCCCAGCTGCGACCAAGGGCCACCCGGTACCAGCCGGGCCCTCGGGTTTAGCACTTTTTATCCCTTTTTAGCTGTATTTACCCGAGTTTAGCGCATTTTAGCCGGTTTGAGCCCGTTTTACGCGGGGCCTGGCCCATTACAGCCCTGCCCGTGGCACCGGCAGCTTTGGACCTTCCCAAGGCACCAGGTGCTGCCGGCCCAGCACCGACTCAGAGACACTGAGGGCAGCAGTTGCCGATCTGGGGCCCAGCTCCCCCTGGGGCCGTGCCGTGCTATGCCATAATCTCCGGCAGTGATTGCGCCAGGGCGGCGCCATTTTGACAACCATTCGGGTCACATGACGCGTCCCGAGTTCTCGCGATACTTTCTCTCGTGAGGGGCGCCCGCCCCGCGTTTCCCGCGCGCGCGCCGCCGAGCCCTCTCGAGACCTGCGCGCCGCGGACGGGAAGGACAAGATGGCGGCGACAACGACGATGGCGCTGGTGAGGGGGCGATGTGGCGGAGGGACCGGGCCGGGCCGGCTCCTCGCGGGGCTCCCTGAGGGGTTCATGGGCTCCTCCCGGCTCCCCGGGGCTCCTCTCGGGGCTGGGAGCGGGATGGGGGGGGGCGGCCGCCAAGCGGGGCCCGCTCGGGCCGGGCCCTCTCCGGGCCTGCGGGTGAGGGATGGCGGCTCTGAGGGGACGGCGCCGCTTCCCCACGGTTCTTTGCTGGTTTTGGGCCCCCGCCCCGGCCTTCTCTCTCTGGGGAAGGTGTTGGTTTTCCCCCGCCCTGTTCTGAGCTCCGACCCCAAACCCCCGGGAACGGGAATGGGCGCCCTCGGCCTCTGCAGGGAATTGGATGGGACATCACCTCACAGGTCACTGTTTTTGGGCTGTTGTTTCCAAATCCACTTGTATAAACGCTTCTTTTTGGGTTCCTGTTCCCAAATTCACATGTTTAAATGCTCGGTTTTGGGCTGGATTTCCCAAATCCACTTGTTTAAACGCTTCTTTTTGGGCTCCTGTTCCCAAATCCGCCTGGATGGAGTTTTATGGGAGTTCTTTGTGAGTTCTGGGACATTTTTCGAGCTTTCCTGGATGGGCTGCGGATGTGAGAGATGGGGAACAGGAATTTCCGGGCTGTTGGTTTTCGTGGGATTTAACAGTGAATAGAGCAATGGAGTGCTTCTGTGGGGCTGCTCGGCTGGTTGTGGGCTCACTGAAATGGAAATAGGGAACCTCGCAGGTGCCAGGGCTCAGGGAAGGAGCCCAGGAATACCTGTGGGGGCTCATGGCCCCCCCTTGTGAATCCCCATATCCCATGGAATACTGGGCTGGATCTGCAGTCAGTGTGGCACAGCAGGAATTTATTGGTGGGTTTGCGTTTCGTGTTTCCCCATCACTGTTTCCATGTAAAATATAAGATTTCTTTGAGGAAATATAAGCTATTCTTTGAGGAATAGCTCCAATTCCAGAGCTGCTCAGCCTTGCTCCAAGGGGCTGCTGGTGATCCCAGAAGGAACTGTGTGTCCTGGCATTCCTTTTGTGAATTCACAGGTGTTGGTATTCCCAACTGGGAGTAAATATAAATAACTCTCACTTTGTTTCATGCCTCATCTTTTCTTAATCCGTTGAATTAGGAAGTTTCTCAGGTAAATGCTGGGAAGGAGGGGGCAGGTCTCACTCTGTGACGTTACCTGTGATTGCACAGGGGGTGCGAGGTAAAAAAGTGGCCTCAGAGTTCCCATTTATCCTGCGGACACACCTGCACAGGGATCCCATTTGTTGGGAATCCTTGTGGACACACCTGGACAGGGTGACAGGATAAGAGGAAATGGCATCAAGCTGTGCCAGGGGAGGTTCAGGCTGGACTTCAGGAGGAATTCCTTTGAGGCAAGGGTGGTCAGGCATTGGAACAGCCCAGGGAGGTGGTGGAGTTTCCATCCCTGGAGGTGTCCAAGGAAGGACTGGATGTGGGATGCTGGGCTAGTGACAAGGTGGGTATGGGTCACAGGTTGGACTTGATGGCATGGGAGGTGTTTTCCAGCAGTGATTCCATGATTCCAGGAGCAATGGGAATCACACAAAGGCAGGTGTGTGGCTGCCCTTCAGATCAAAAATCAGCTCTGGCGTTTCTGGCATACATTTTCCCAGCCTGGAGAAGGTGATGAAGCTCCCCAGGAGGCTGGGGCTGACCAGTGAAAGTCCTTTCCACACTCCCTCCTTCCATCTGACCCAAAGGCTTTGGAAAACAGCCCCTGTGATGTTTGCACCAGGTCATCCTTCCTGGGCTGCTGCCCCAGGCAGGGCACAGCTGTGCTGTGAGACAGAGGAATTGTGCATGGAATTCCCAAGGAGTCTCTCTGTTCCTTGGGTGGTTCCTGGTAGTGTTGGCAGTGATCACCTGTTGAAGCTGATCCAGCCGTTGGTGTGTTGTTAAAGGAATTTTGGCAGTCTGGGGCATTGGGTGGCATTGTCTGTGCTGTGATGGGTCTTCCAGGTCAGTGTTCCCCTCATTTCTTGGTCCTGGGACCTTCCCTCATCCCTTTGCTCTCTCCCAGCTCCTGGTCATCTTTAGGCTCTCTGCACCCCTGGGAATGGGCACAACATGTCCTTGCTGGCCTCTCTGGTGCCATTTGGGAGGAAAAAAACCTCTGCAGGGGGATTTTGGAGCATGCCCTGTCACTGTCAGCCCTTGTGCCCTCTCATCAACTCCTCTGCCAGCGCCTGACTTCCTTCTGCATTCCTGAACTGGTGGGTGGTCTTTCCCTGCGGGAATGTGTGGTCTCCATTGGGGACTTCAGTGACAACAGTTTTATCAGCCACAGTTCTATTCCCTTGGCTGAGCTGTGCAGTTTGGCAAAAGTCATTTGGGAGCCTGATAGAGTCAGCTGTGGAATCATGGAATCACAGCCTGCTTTGGAATGGGAGCAGCCTTAAATCTCATCCAGTTCCACCCCCTGCCCCATCCCTGGAAGTGTCCAGAGCCAGGTTGGACAGGGCTTGGAGCAGCCTGGGATAAGGGAATGTGTCCTTCCCTGTGGCAGGGGGTGAAAGTGGATGAGTTGTAAGGCCCCTTACACACCCAAACCATTCCATGATTCTATGTCCCTGGCCACATCCATTGTTGTGGGAACCATTTGCTCATGACATGCTGCAGAAATGGCCCATTTTGGGAGGTTTTGATCCCTGCCAATCTCTAGGAACACATCTGGGAAGTGGAGAAGCTTTGGATTTGCCCCATGCTCTGGATTCTGCACGTGCCAGCAGTAACTGCCAGCACTGCTGTTCCCAGTTGGGAAAGACCATTCCATGGGGGTTGGGAAAGGAATTGCCGAAGAAATTGAGTAGTAAAGGTTACCATGCCTACAAGGGCTTCCAGAGTTTCAGCGGAATCCCCAAGGGCTTAGATGGTAAATAGGGATCAGCTACTGAAATGTGGTTGTATCCACCAGGAAGGGCCTTTCTTGGGCCCTCACCTGTTGCAGAGGAATTTCTTTCTGGAAAGGGTGGTCAGGCTATTGGAAGGGGCTGCTGCCTGAGGTTTGAAGTCCCCATCCTTGGAGGTGTCTGAGGAATGACTGGACGTGGCACTCAGTGCTCTGATCTGGTGATGAGGTGGGGATCAGTGACAGGTTGGACTCGATCTTGACCTCTGTGATCCTGGAATTCTGTGCTGCTCAGGCCATTGCCCCTGACAGGCTCTCAGGTGATGCTGTTCCAGCTGGGGCTGATGTGACAGTACTCCTCTGAATTCCTGTTCCAAGCCTTGGTGAGGAGGTGGAGCAGGGATGGAGTTGAATGTCCTGGCCATGTGCTTCATCCTTTCTTTTTTCACCTGCTTCTCCTTGAATCTCCATGTGGTTTGCTGCTCGTGGTTCCCAAATAAATGGGATTTTGTGAACTTCAGAGTTCTCAGCCCTATAACAAATTTCTAGGAATGTTCAAACCCCCTAAAAGAGCCTAGCCATACTCAGACACCACAATAGCAGCAGGAATCCAGTTCCCATTTATTTTTCTCCACCTGCACTCCTGCTTCCTCTGCCAGCTTCTCTCCAATTTTTTTCCTTTCCTCACTCCCTCCTGGCTGTTGTGGGATGTGGGAATAAGGTTTCAGGGGAGGAGCCTGAGCACAAAACCCCAACTGCTCCTTGGCAGGTGCTGTTGTTTGGCCACAGGGAGCTGAGCTGAGCCTGTTCCTGGGAGCAGAGTTATCCGGAGGTGCCTGGAAAGAGAGAAACAGCATTCTGGGCTCTCCGAGCATGGGGTCTGGGATGTGTTTGTACAATATGCTTCTCTCCAGGGAACCCAGAGTGATGAGGTGATGATGTTCCTTGAGGAACGCTCCACGGTGAGGGATATGTGCTCAGGAATTCCTGAGCAAAGATCACCCCTGGATCTGTGGGTTCTTCCAGAGGGATGTGTGGTGGCAGAGAGCGTGGAGCCAGCGGTTCATGGGTGCTCCTGGGCACTGCCTTCAGCCTCAGCTTTGCCCTCTGTGCTGGTGCTGAGATGTTCCAGAGCAGTTTTTGGAAGCTGTGCCTGTTAATGAGCCCAGATATGTAAATTATATTAAACTCAGCCGTGCAAAGTGCTGGGTTTGGAAGAATTGCAACAGATTGGGCTCCATGGAGTGGCTTTTATATCGTGAATCAGCAGCCCTTTACTCTGTTCTTCTCCTCCCACATCTCAGAGCTCCTAAATTGGAATAATTTAGTTTTTAAAGCTGGAGAAGATGGAAGCAGCAGTGGGAAAAGGGCTTGCAGGCTTTGAAATTGGCTGGGCAGAGCTCTGGGCCTGAGTGTCCCATGGCAGAGATGTAGGAGGGGACAGGGACAGCTGGTGACAAACAGGGCTTCAGACAAGTGGGAAAGGAGAAGAAGGATTTTTAAAATTTATTTATTGGATGTTCCACAATCAAAATGAATTTTGGAGATGAGGGCACCTTCCTTTATAAACAGATCAGCATTTCTGGATTGTGTTTTTGGCTGGGTGGAGATGGCACTTTGGGAAATGGTCAGTGCTGGGGACAGTTGGACTCGGTGGGCTGTGTGGACTTTTCCAACCTCAACAATTCCATGATTCCATATTGCTTTGCTGGTCTTGTTTTCAGTTTGGGTGTGCCCTGTGCAGTCATGTCTTTGTGTGCTGGAGTTTCCCAATTTGCAGCTCCAGCCACCTCTATTTCTGTGTGAGCTCCCTGTTGGTGCCCTGATGTTCCCATCATCCTTGTGTTCCAGTCCAGCCATGGACTTTTGAAGGGACCAGGGAAACAACTGCAGCTCTGGATACTGTCCAGACACCTGGAGAGCAGGATTTTGTGTTAGGAGAGTTTGTTTTCTGTCTGCTCCATGTTCCCCAATCCTGAAAATGTTCACAGCTCCCCATGGGGAACTGGAGAGTGCACAAAACCTTTTGCTGTAAAATAAGAGTCAGATATTGAGGATATATCCTGGAATCCTGGGATGGTTTGGTTGGGAAGGGAAGCTGTGGCTGCCCCTGGATCCCTTGAAGTGTCCATGGTGAGGCTGGATGGGACTTGGAGCAGCCTGGGACAGTGGAAGGTGTTCCTGCCCGTGGCAGGGGGTGGAAGGAAATGAGCTTTAAAGTCTCTGCAACCCAAACCATTCCATGATTCTGCAGCAATCCAGGAGAAGCTTTGCAGTTGGTAAAGGAAATGCTTTAAGTTTTGGTTCCTGCTGAGTGGAAGTTTTTCCATGCTACTTTTTGTACTGGAGCAGAGTGTTGCCACAGAAGTGTGTCCAGGACCACACAGGCTGGGGTTTGTCCCCATCAGTTTTTGGGTGGTTGCTGGGAAATGTGGAGTTGAGAGAAGGAGCCATTTCTGTTTTGATGGATGGTGCCACCAGAACCCACGTGAACACAACTGCTGCAGGCTGAGCTGAGGGTCCCAGTGGTGACACCTCTGTGCTGGAATCATGGTCCCAGCAGTGCAATCACCGGATTGCTGAATTGCTGGAATCAGTCATGGTTCCAGCAGTAGGATCCATGGTCTGAGCAGTGGGATCACCATCCTGGAGTCCCAGTCCCAGCAGTGTACAGTCCCAGTATGATCCATGATTCCAGTGATGCTTAAGCTGGCATCGCCAGCAGTGCGATTGCCATGCTGAAATCATAGTTCCAGAGAGCTGGAGAGTGACTTTGGACAAGGGCCTGGAGTGCCAGCACAAGGGGGAATGGCTTCCCACTGACACAGGGCAGGGTTAGATGGGATTTTGGGAAGAAATTCTTCCCTGTGAGGGTGGGGAGGCCCTGGCACAGGTTGTACAGATAAGCTGTGGCTGCCCCATCCCTGGAAGTGTCCAAGGCCAGGTTGGATGAAGCTTGGAGCAGCCTGGTCCAGTGGAAGGTATCCCTGCCGATGGCAGGGGGTGGGACTGGCTGAGCTTTATTCCATGATTCTGTGATTTGGGAAGGTTTCAGACAAGGTTTTAAAACATGAAGTTAAGAAATCTGGGTCAACAGAGCCAGGAGGGAGAGATGGGATGAGAACATTGGACAGTGGAGGTGTTGATGTGAGCAAGGATTGGGGATTATCTGATTGCCTGTTCATGGAAAACATGGTTGGAGAACTCTGTCCAACACACCCCTTGGTTTGTATGATTGCTGGGATGCCTCTTCCCACAGGGAAGTTTTTCTGACATACAGTTGGGTTTGGGAAGGGTTTTTAGCCAACTGTGATGTTATGACATGAAGTGCTTTTGTTTTCTGGAAAGGAAGAGACGGGGTCACTCTTGTGAGAACAGTTTTCCATGAGCATTTTCTGTTTCCATAGGGTACGGAGTCCATTAAGATGGAAAACGGGCAAAGCACGGCAGCAAAGCTGGGGCTGCCCCCTCTCACCCCAGAGCAGCAGGAAGCTCTCCAGAAAGTGAGTAAAACTGTGGAATTTGCTGTTTAGGGCTCATTTGTTTATGGGGTGGTGTTGTTTGGGTTTTTAATTAGCCTCTGTCATTGGTGGGGCCAAAGGGAGCTCACCGCTAGATCTCTGGGATTATAGCCATTCTGGTCACATTTGTGCCCAGGAATTACTTGTTTTGGTTTAGAGTTCGTGGACACTTTTGGGAGCATGATGGGGAATTGCTGTTGGGGTGGGTAAGAGTGTGTTTAATTTAAAGAGTAAGTAAGTTCAGAAAAATGGCATCCTAAGTCAGATAGGAATTCTGAGCTAGGGTGTGGGTACCACAAAGTCACTGAGGAGCAGCAGGTGCTCCACGAGGTCTGGGATTGGGATGTGCTCCAGCTGGCCTGTCACTGTCCACACCCAAACACATCCCAGAGTATCCCTGTCCTCAGGTGGACATGGCTCCATGTGGATGTGGCTGTGCTGTCACAGCTGTCCCTCTGTGTGTGGTGTTTGGCTCCCGGCCTCACTCCCTCTGGCTTCTCTGGAGCTGACAGATGCAAACCCCCTTGTCCATTTCCAGGTTTCTGAAGCACACGCCTCAAATCCCTGGGTTAGATCCTCCCATTCCCTGGCAGCTCCCAAACACAGCCATGGATAGCAGGTGCCCGAGGGGTGGCTGAGTGTGTCCCTGGGAATGGGCACAGGTGTGGGGATGAGGTTTGACTCGGCACAGAGCCTTCGTGGCAGAATTTCTGGCTTTGCCAGATTTGGAGAGGACTGAGAGAAACCCCAAAGGAGCCTTGTGTGTGTAGGGAGAGCCAGAGGGGAACTGGGACATTTAGGGAGCAGAGCCAGGGATGGGCTGGGGTGTTTTGAGAGCAGATCCAGAGCAGGCTGGGTGTGCTGCAAGGTGAGAGCCCAGCCCAGGGGTGGCCGTGGGGAGGTGGAGGCCCTTCCCTTCTGTAGCACCTCTCTGTGCAGACGCTCTCTGAGAGGAGAGGACTGAAGGAGGCCATGCCCCGCCCTGGGCCCTGCAGGTAAGGGGCTGTGGTGGGATGTGAGGGTGGAAGAGGGGAATGCCAAGCATTCAGTGCATGCTGCTTCCCTGCGCTGCCCCTCACGGCATCCTGCTGTGTCCCAGGGCTCCGAGGTGCTGGGGAGCTGTGGGCAGTGCTGTGGTGATTAGGCCTGGAGACCAGAAGGTTCTGGGAGCTGTGGTGTGGAACCAGGTTCGTTCCCTGCCCTGCTGTGTTGTGCTGCCCCTACAGCCCCTGTTTTCCTTCCAGGCCAAGAAATACGCGATGGAGCAGAGCATCAAGAGCGTGCTGGTGAAACAAACCATCGCCCACCAGCAGCAGCAGCTCACCAACCTCCAGGTGAGGCCCCCCCCGAGCTGCTCCCTCTGCCTCGTGCTCCCCCCGACACGGTGGAGTTCTCAGGGCCCTTGGAACCAGAGCACAGCCCTGAGCCTGCAGCTCACCCAGGCACCCCGACTGACCTCACAAATTCCCCCCAAATCTCCTACATTCCAAGAGGAAATGGTTAAGAATTCCTGTCCTGTTGGATGGCCCTTCTTGAGATACAAGAAGCCAAAGACTTTGCCGTGGGTTTTGCTTCTGAGCTATGTTTAAGGTGGCGAAGGCAGAAGAGATCCTGGAAAGAGTGTCTTGTCACCATCTCCTCTGCCTAAAGGAGGGTACCTGTGCCCCCGTGTCCCAGTGCTGCCCCATTTCCCTTCCCTGCACCCAGTGCTCTGAATTTTGGAGAAGTTCTGTTGGCTGTTCCTGCTTGTGCTGGAATGCCCATACCAGGAGAACCCTTAACTGGGGTTTGACCTCCCCTCCTTTTCTGGAACATGTCTCACTGCCTTTACTCGAAGTCAGGAAGCCCAAAGAAGGGCTTTGCCTGAGGAATCCCTGTGGATGTGCTCTCCTCGCCCAGCAGCTGAGGCTGTTTGGGGCTGTGCCTGGTTCTGAGGGTCTGCTCTAGTTGAGGGGCTCCTTTTAAATGCTGGGGGTGAATCAACGACAGTGGTTGCAGAGGTTACTATTGCCCTGAGTCCCCCCTGGGATCCCACCCTGCTTCCTGAGGCAGCGGCAGCAGCACAACCCCACCCTGGCCTGGTGGGACCGGACTCGGCAGGGTCCCGGCGCCGGACAGTCCTGGGGACCAGGCAGTGAGGGCCGAGGAAGGAGAGGCCTCTCCGCAGGTGCCCCTGTGCCGCCGCTCTGCTTGAGTTTGTACAAACAGCCATAGTATGCTCAGCTCCAACAGACTGAACTCTGTCTTTACTGTCTTTCAGATGGCAGCAGTGACAATGGGCTTTGGAGATCCTCTCTCACCTTTACAATCGGTCAATAGACATATTCACTTCTTCTGGGGCACTTGTCTTAGTCAGGGCCTAGCGTGGGGACGTTCGTAGTGGTGCCAATGCTCTTGTCCGCGCCCAGCACAGCCCTCCCACATCCCCACCTGTACTGGACACGCCCAGGAGCAGAGCGAGGTGTCACTGCCCCGAGAAGACCCCAGGCTGTGCAGTCTGCGGGGACACTGCCACTCGGGGGCAAAGACAGCTTTAGATTTCCACCAGTTGTGAACACACCCGTGAAATTGTGGGAGCTGCATTTCTAGGGATGCTACAGTTCTGAGGTCCTGACCTAAAACTAACGGCCAAGGTAACTCACCAAGGGGCGACTTCTTGTGGAACGACCTCCCAGCACCCAGAGCCAGCCGGTGCTGGGGAGGGCCGGGGCGCCGGAGGTTGGCAGAACGTGGTGTAGCCCAGGCTCAGACTCTCTTTACATGCATGGTCCAGACCAGGGGAATATGGCACGTTCCAAGTGCAGCAAAAGCAGGATGGAAGGGACAGTACCGCAGGACTGATCAGAGAACCTGCGTGAGCCTTTGTGCCCATTCTAATCAGAGGCCACAAAGAGCTGAATGACTTGGCATGATCCATGCTCTCCTTTTTCCTAGATATGCTGGACAAAGTGTCCTGTGTCTCCTCTCTGCATCCAAAGGTTCATTTGTAAATTCATTAGCACATTTGTAAATACCTTTCCATCTTGCTGGAATATGAGATTTGTGCCTGGTGTAAAACACAGCCGGAGGTTTGAACTCCAAGAAAAAGGGCACTGAAGTGAAATCCCCACTCTCCCTCCTTTGGCAGTGGGTGGTGTGTCAGTGGGGAGCCAGAATGGATGTTCTGGGACAGGGGTAAGTTTGGAATGGAACAGAGCAGCCATCTTGGTGTGGATTTGGCAGAGCTGGTGTCAGAGCCAGGAGCTCCCCCCATCCCTGGAGCTGCTGCCTGACAGTGGAACTCCAGCAATTTGGCCTAAATGGTCTTTGGCTCATTCTCCCCAGCTGGGCACAGCTGAGGTGGTGGCACAGGAAAGTTTTAATGGCTTATGACCCCCAGGGCACCGGGCTGTGACTCCTTTTCCTCAGCCATTCCTCCCTCGGGACTCAGAGGTGGACACAGCCCAGGAGCAGGAGCCTGGTATAGTTCAGAGCAGTCAGGATGTCCCATTCTTGGCAGATCCTTCATCCCAGAGCCCACTGGGAATGCACAAAGTGCAAACAGCCCTCTGTCCAGCACTTCCTTGTTGCCAGGGTTCCCCAGTTCCTCTGTGGAGGCAACACAGCCTGAACTCTGTGTTGTGGATCTCAGGGCCCAAATTACAGCTTCCCATGGGCTCAGTCCTCCCTCCACGTGTCACAGCATAAGATTCCCACATCCCTTCAGCATCCCTGGTGTCCTTGTGCCATGACTGATGCCCATGGTGAGGGTTGTGCATCACCTGCTTTGGTTAAAGGAGCATCCCAAGGTGGAATTTTGACTTGTCCTTAGAATAACCTCCCAAATCCCTTTAGAGCAGCATTGCACACCTACAGGTGGGGGCTGCTGCCTGGCTGAGGCTGCAGGTGTTTTAAATTCCATGTTACAGGAGGAGAAGGAGGCACAGGGGACAGCAAAATGAGCCTGGGTGCTGGTAGGAGGAGTGAGGTGTCCTGGCAGGAGGCACTGACACCGACCTGTGCTGAGCTCAGGTGCTCAGGGCACATCCCCCACCTCAGTGCTCCTGTTGGTGACCCACAGACACCCAGAGTCAGCACAGCCCACCTCAGCTCTGCCTTCTGCAGGTCCAAAATCCCAGGGTCATTGAGGCTGGAAAAGTCCTCCAAGGTCAGAGTCCAACCTCTGCCTGATCCCCATCTTGTCACCAGCCCAGAGCACTGAGTGTTCCCTGGACACCTCCAGGGATGGGGACTCCACACCTCCCTGGGCAGCCTCTTCCAATGCCTGACCACCCTTTCCAGGAAGAAATTCTTCCTGCTGTCTGAAAATCCTGAGTCCTCCTCACTCCCCCACCTCTCTTTTAGGATTCTGTGGCAGGGCAAGGTGGAGATTTCCTCCTGCAGAGGCTCCTCAGGAGAGGTTCTCCCTGGGACACCCAGGGTGATGCTGGTGGTGGCTCTGAGCCCCTAAACAGACACACTGCAGACTGGGGGGCTTTCCTGCACCAAAGCTGGAAATGTGCTGGAGTACGTGGGAGACCACCCAGCCACTGTCCTGCATGTGCACATGCCACAGTCCTGCTGGTCACAGCCTGCAGAGTAAAGAGAGCCATGGCCCAGCTGTGCTGGGAAATCCTTAAGCCAGGCAAGGGGCAAGCTGGATGTCACCTCAGGAGCAACAGTTGGGGCTGGATGTCACCTCAGGGGCAGAGTCTGGGCTGAATGTCACCACAGGAGCAGCAGTTGGGGTTTAATGTCACCTCAGGAGCGGCAGTTGGGGCTGGATGTCACCTCGGGCAGAGTCTGGGGCTCGATGTCACCACAGGAGCAACAGTTGGGACTCGATGTCACCTCAGGAGTAGCAGTCGGGGTTTAATGTCACCTCAGGAGCAGCAGTTGGGGTTTAATGTCTCTTCAGGGGCAGAGTCTGGGGTGGGAGCCATCCCTGTTTGCAGTGTCCTGTATGGAATGGCAGGAGTTGAACCCTCCCAGGCTGTTTCCTCCTGTGGCCAGTGCCAGTCCCAGACAGGTGCTGTAGGGAGCAGGAGTCCCTCGGGTACAGGCTGTGTCTGTGGTGCTGTGCCTGTCACAGATGAGCTCTCCCTCCTTTTGGGCTGCAGCATTCCCAGGCAGAGCTCCTGTGCTCATTAGGGCACCCCAAAAATTAGCCTCGAGAAGGCTCTGAGTGCAACCCCTCTGCCCCAGGGGACCCCAGGCATGGCAGAGCTCCTCTTCTCATTAGGACACCCCAAAAATCGTCCTCCTGAAGGCCCTGATTGCAGCCCCTCTTCTCTGGGGGTGCTGGGGAGGGAAGGGGGTGCTCAGAGCTCCCTGCTGTGTTGCTGGGCAGGGCCAGAGGCATCACCTGCTGCTGCATATGCTCTGCACCAGCCTCTTCTTGCCCCAGGCGTGTCCCACCTGTCCCAGAGCCATCCCCTCACATGCAGGCAGTGCAGTGACTCCTCCGGAGCTCCGTGGTGTGGCCACATCTACAGGGCCACATCCCTCAGCAGCAGCAGCTCTAGAGCTGCTCTGGGGGTGACAGACACGAAGGACACACTGTGCTCTGCTTTTGGGATCCCTCCTGTAAGGAATGGCTGGATTTGTCTCACAAACAGGTTTCCAGGCAGGTTTAGGATGCAATAGCAGAGACCCTCTGTGCAGCACCCCTGTGTTGGGGGCTGTACCAGTACAGCCAGTGCCGCCAGGCAGGGATGAGTACTGGCACCACGCGCTTCCCAGGAGTCCCACTGGGCCACGGGAGTGTTTGGCTTTGCTGTTGAGCTGTGGAAGTGGTGCCCAGTACTGGATCTCGGACTGCTGGGGTGGGGGGAGGCTCTGGTGCCAGAGGGAGTTGGGGGGGAGGTTCCCAGTTCCAGACCCTTTGCTGCCGGGGAGGATGGGGCGGGGGTGGGAGTGCCGATGGATCTCTGCTGTAGGGGGGGAGTGGGAGGGATTCTCCCGGTGCCCAGAGCTGAGCCCTTTGCTGCCTGGAGGGGGAAGCTGCCCTAGAGCGAAGGGATTCCCTCCTCCTGCAGGTGTGGCTGGAGATGAGATCAGGCTGGGAGAGACCCGGCCAGAGGGGCCGGACTTTATCCGGGAGTGAGCCGGAGGGATCCGCTCCAGCGCCCTGTGCAGTGAGCAGGGAAATCCTTCTGATCCAGGCTGTGCCGGAGCTGCCGCCGGGGGTGGCTCCCGGGAGGGAAGCAGGAGGGGGAGGAGGCCCCAGTGGCCATGGCCAGCCCGGCACTGACCAGCCAGTCCTTGTCTCGCTACAGATGGCGGCTCAGAGGCAGCGGGCGCTCGCCATCATGTGCCGGGTCTACGTGGGCTCCATCTACTACGAGCTGGGGGAGGACACCATCCGCCAGGCCTTCGCCCCCTTTGGGCCCATCAAGAGCATCGACATGTCCTGGGACTCCGTCACCATGAAGCACAAGGTGGGGTGGCGTTTCCAGGCTGGCGGGAGGTTCCCTGCCCTTGGCATGGATGGATGAGTGTTAAGGTCCTGTCCCACCCAAGTCATTGTGGGATTGCCTGGATCTGGCAAAGAGCTGATGAACTGTCCTGGGAAGGGGTGGAATTCCTTTGGGGCAGTGAGAGCTGGTTCTGATGCCCCGGTGATGAGACATTTTGGGGTTTTCTGCAAGGATATTTCTTTTAGCCACGTGTCCTAAACACAAAATAACCAGCTTTGCAGAATTTTGGATGAGATACTGGGAAGGAATTCTTCCCTGTGAGGGTGGTGAGGCCCTGGGCACAGATTGCTGAGAGAATTTGTGGCTTCCCCATCCCTGGAAGAGTCCAAGGCAAGGTTGGACAGGGCTTGGAGCAACTTGGGCTAGTGGAAGGTGTCCCTGCACATGGCAGGGGGTGGAACTGGATGGGCTCTTAACCTTTCCAACCCAAACCTTTCCATGGTTCTGATTCCCAGCCCTCAGGGAACAACTTCCTCTCTTCAAGGCTTTCCAGATGCAGTCAGGAGAGGAAGGGGCCTCTATCCTTGTGAAGAACAGGTTCCTTTTAGCACTGGAGGTGAATGTTTGCAGCTCCCTGATCTGTTTAGGGCAGGATTCTGTGTTGCAAGACAGAGGCATGTGGGTGAAGTGCCCAGAATCATGGAATCATTGAGGTTGGAAAAGAGCTCTAAGACCATGAAGTCCAGCCTGTGCCTGATTCCCACCTTGTCACCCAGCCCAGAGCACTGAGTGCCACATCCAGCCATTCCTTGGGCATCTCCAGGGATGGGGACTCCATACCTCCCTGGGCAGCCCCTTCCAATGCCTGCCCACCCTTTCAATGAAGAAATTCCTCCTGATGTCCAGCCAGGAGCTCTCCTGGAAGTGCTGATGAGGCAGGAGCCCTTAGTGTGACGGGGTTTTGCTGTGGGATCTGAGTCCAAGAGGCTCCAGAATCAGATGCCCTTGATGGAACCTCTGCAGGCCATTTTTTGTTGCAATAAAAAGCTTCTCTAAGGAATCTTGGGCTGTGAGCAGGAATCAGTGTGGTGGGAATCAATTGCACCTGTAGGGATCTGGTCCTTGGGAAGCCTTGGCTGCATTGGATTTGCACAGCTGCAGTGATTGATGGGCATCTCCTCCCATCCCAGGGCTTTGCCTTTGTGGAATACGAGGTTCCTGAAGCCGCCCAGCTAGCCCTGGAGCAGATGAATTCTGTCATGCTGGGGGGAAGGAACATCAAGGTGAGTAACAGATCTGCTCTGAAAATTCCTTCTTTTTTTTTTTTTTCTTGGGAATAACAGTTTCATGCCTGGAAATGCTCCCCACAGCACTGTGATGGGGACGGAACCTAAAGACTGTTCCCTGATGGACCTTGATGTCCAACATGGAGCACACACGGTGGCTCTGGGTCCCTCCTCTCTGAGGAGAAACCCCCAGCCTACGAGTCCCAGGCACCAGGGACTCGGCCCAGGTTTTCCCACCCACACATGGAATTCTCTTGAAGACAAAGCAAAGGTGATTTTTTTTATCTTACATGGTGTCTCTGACACGTTCTGAGTGTGTGCAGGGTCTCATGGCCCAGGGGGTTTAGGAGCCCCTGAAAGAAAAGGGTAGGAGCACTGTGATTTGCTTTCAGAATCCTTCTCAGTCCCTGGAAGTTGTGTTTGGTAGGTCAGGGAAGGTAAATGGGAGAGGTACAGTGAGGAGGGAGCAGAGCCCAGGATTCCTGTAGTGCAGGCTGTTCCTGGAGCTGTTTCCTCTGCTCACGGTGGCCCTCTGAGGTGTCCTGTGGTTGCACCGGCAGGGAAGGGCCAAGTGCTGCCCTGCTCCATGGACTGTCTGTGTCACAGAATAAAACCCCTCCCAGCTCATCGAGTCCAGCCTGTGCCCAGTTCCCACCTTGTCACCCAGCCCAGAGCACTGAGTGCCACTTCCAGGCGTTCCTTGGCACCTCCAGGGATGGTGACTCCACCACCTCCCTGGGCAGCTCCTTCCAATGCCTGACTACCCTTTCAATGAAGAAATTCCTCTTGATTTCCAACCTGAACCTCCCCTGGCACAGTTTGAGGTTTTTTCCTCTTGTCCTGTCCCTTGTTCTTTGGGAGCAGAGCCTGACCACCCCTGGCTGAACCCTTCTGTCAGAGAGTTGTGGAGAGCCAGAATGTCCCTGCTGAGCCTCCTTTTCTCCAGGCTGAGGCCCTGCCAGCTCCCTCAGCCACTCCTGGTGCTCCAGGCCCTTCCCAGCTCCATTCCCATCCTCATCCCTGCAGGTGGGGAGGCCCAGCAACATCGGGCAGGCTCAGCCCATCATTGACCAGCTGGCAGAGGAGGCCAGGGCCTTCAACCGCATCTACGTGGCCTCTGTGCACCAGGACCTGTCTGATGATGACATCAAGAGTGTGTTCGAAGCCTTTGGGAAGATCAAATCCTGCACCTTGGCCAGGGACCCCACGACAGGGAAACACAAAGGCTACGGTTTCATTGGTACAGTCGGGTGGAGCTGGGGCAAGGGTGGGAGTGTTCTTTGCTCTTGGGGGTGGCTTTGGGGTTGGGTTTTCCACCCTGATGAAGGAATTTTGTTACATGGTAGGAATAAATTTGGAGCAGGTCAGGGCTGGATTTAGAAATATAATTTGTAGTAGGTGTGAGGGTGGTGAGGGGTGCCCAGAGAAGTTGTGGCTGCCCCACTCCTGGAAGTGCCCAATGCTGGGTTGGTCAGTCTTGGAGCAACCTCGAATAGTGGAAAGTGTTACTGCCTGTGGCAGGGAGTGGGACTGGATGGTCTTTAAGATCCCTTCCCACCCAAACCATTCCGTAATTCCACGATTGAACATCAAAAGGCTCACTTTGAATGATCTCTTCCTGCAGAGTACGAGAAAGCCCAGTCCTCCCAGGATGCCGTCTCCTCCATGAACCTCTTTGACCTGGGGGGTCAGTACCTGCGGGTGGGCAAGGCCGTGACACCCCCAATGCCACTCCTGACCCCAGCCACACCTGGAGGGCTCCCACCTGCAGCTGCTGTCGCTGCCGCCGCTGCCACCGCCAAGATCACAGCCCAGGTGAGATGTGGGGATGGCTCAGGAGGAGGCACAGGCACTGCTCAGTACAGGTGAGACATGGGGACAGAACAGAGACAGTGCAGGTGAAGCACAGGGGCAGCTCAGAGCACTGCACAGGTGAGACATGGGGACAGAACAGGGACAGTGCAGGTGAAGCACAGGGGCAGCTCAGAGCACTGCACAGGTGAGACATGGGGACAGAACAGAGACAGTGCAGGTGAAGCACAGGGGCAGCTCAGAGCACTGCACAGGTGAGACATGGGGACAGAACAGGGACAGTGCAGGTGAAGCACAGGGGCAGCTCAGAGCACTGCACAGGTGAGACATGGGGACAGAACAGGGACAGTGCAGGTGAAGCACAGGGGCAGCTCAGAGCACTGCACAGGTGAGACATGGGGACAGAACAGAGACAGTGCAGGTGAAGCACAGGGGCAGCTCAGGGCACTGCACAGGTGAGACATGGGGACAGAACAGAGACAGTGCAGGTGAAGCACAGGGGCAGCTCAGGGCACTGCACAGGTGAGACATGGGGACAGAACAGGGACAGTGCAGGTGAAGCACAGGGGCAGCTCAGAGCACTGCACAGGTGAGACATGGGGACAGAACAGGGACAGTGCAGGTGAAGCACAGGGGCAGCTCAGGGCACTGCACAGGCTGCCCAGAGAAGCTGTGCTGCTCCATCCCTGGAAGTGTCCAAGGCCAGGTTGGACGGGGCTTGGGCCATCTTGGGATAGTGGAAGGTGTCCCTGCCCATGGCGGGGGTGGGACTGGATGAGCTTTAAGGTCACTTCCAACACCAACCATTCCAGATGTGATTCCAGATCATACTCCATCCCAGGATTTCACCCATGGAAGCTTGTTGTCTGATACTTGGGGAATCTGAGACAGCAGATTTTGAAATGATCTGGCACAGCTGATGAGAGATTTATTTTAAGAACTGGTGGGGAAGGCTGGAGAGAATTCCTGGTCTGGAAATCAAACCAGCAGTGAGGGAAATGGTTGTAGGGGAGGGGAAAAGAAGGCAGGGAAGGACATGGAAGGAGCAGAGGGATGAGGGCAGGAGCAGTTGTGTGAGCAGCACTGTGGTTGAAGGTCCCACCTGTAGCAGGGTGGAACAGGCCTGGAATGGCTTTAGGCTGTTGGGAAAACAGGGAAGGGCAGTGATGGGCTGGATTGGATGTTGATACAGAACTTGAATTCTCTGATTTAGTCTTCCTGAAGTACCAGGAGCTCCTTGGTGGGGCCATTGGGCACAGATTCCCATGGCTGTGCCCCCATCCCTGCCTTGGGCAGCAGGCACTGTAGACCATGGAGGAAGAAAATTCCAGCACTGTTGGGTTCTGGGATTCTCTGGGGCAGGAATTGCTGGTCAGTGCTTTTTGGGGAATGTGTCCGTGAATCAAAGGTGGAGGCAGAAGTGGGAGGAGCTGCCCCTCAGGTGGAACTCTCAGGTCCCCAGGAAAGATTCTGCAGGTCTGGAAACCTCTGCAGTTAGGGGAGGAAGTTGAGACATGGATGGAATTATTTGGATCAAAATCACTTTGGGAAAGAACTATGGATTATTCTTAAATGAAATGGTAGAGGTGTGATACAGACATGAATAAAAACTGCTGTTTTGTCAAGAAACTGCAGGATATGTGCCTGTGAGGAGAGTGGCACTAAAGAGAGGAGCAAAGGTCATCCCTGTCTGCCAGAGGTAGGAAAAGTCAGACTTGCAAGGCAGTGAAGGAATCAGAGGTATTGGGAGAAATTCTTCAGCCATTTCAGTGAGAAGTGGGGGCAGCTGGTGACCAGTGTAGCCAGAAATTCCGGTGGTTTTGTTCCAGGACTTTCCCATTCCCCATCATTAGGAGCTTCATCCAGAGCCCTGATGGGATGGGTTGGATCCCAGAGCTTGGGTGTTTATGTAGAGGAGAGTTGGGATATTACAGCAGCTTGAAGTCACAGATCCGTGACTATGTGGCAGTGGAGGGACAAAACCTTGGGATCTTCTGCTCTGCCACATCAGGGATTACAGGAGCCCTGGGAATGTAAGGCAGAGAAGGGTGTGAGCAATTAAATCAGGAGTACAACGGCCTGGAAAACACCAACAGCCAAAAACATTGGGATCCTTTGGTGTGTTTTAGGCACATTATTTTCAGTACTTTCATGAAAATGTTTATTGTTCAACTGGGTGTTCCTCCCAAATGTTGGAATTCTGGGCGTCTGGAGTCAGGGCCATTGGGATTTGAGTTCCAGGAGAAGGGTTTTCTCCTAAGTTTGGAAGGTGCTGTGGAGTGCTGAGCCAGGCTGGATGCTCTGCAGGGAGAGTCCCTGAGGCGAGGTTAACCCAAGGTTTTCCGTGTGTCTCGCAGGAAGCCGTGGCAGGAGCTGCAGTGCTGGGCACGCTGGCGACCCCAGGGCTTGTGTCACCTGCCCTGACCCTGGCACAGCCCCTGGGGGCTCTGCCCCAGGCCGTGATGGCAGCACAGGCCCCCGGTGTCATCACAGGTGGGTCTCCCTCCTCCTGGCACCTGTGTCCCCTTCCTGTTGGCATCTCTGTGTGTCCCCTTCTGTCACTTGTGTCCCCTCCTCCTGCCACCCATGTCCCTTCTTGCTGGCACTTGTCTGTGCTCTGTCTCCTGGCACCTGTGTCACCGTCCTGCTGGTGCCTGTGTGTGTCCCCTTCTGTCACCCACATGTGTCCCCTCCTCCTGCCACCGATGTCCCTTCCTGCTGGCTCCTGTGTGTGCTCTTGCCACCTGTGTGTGTCCCCGTCCTCCCATCACCTGTGTGTACCCTTCTGTCACCTGCTTGTCCCCTTCCTTCTGGTACCTGTGTGTCCTCTTCCGTCATATATGTGTTCTTGTCACCTGTGCTTGTCCTCCTGTCACCTGCGTGTGTGTCTCCCCTCCTCCTATCACCCATGTGTGCTCTTCCCTTGTCACCTCTGGGTGTCTGTAGCGTTTAGCCTTTCCCTCAGGTGTCCCCTTGCTCCTGTCACCTGTGTGTGCTCTGCCTCTTGTCAGCCATATCCCTTCTCCAGAGGTGGGACTCTGTACCTGTGGTTCACCTGGAGCCGAATCCTGCTCCAGGCCCTGCCTGGGCAAGAACTTGGATGTTTTACGGATTAATTTTGGTGTCCAGTATGTGGAACAGGCCATGGATTCCCAGCAGGAATGCCTGGCATGGGGGAAAAGCTGCATAATTGGCGCTGGCTCCCCTCTGGGAGGGTGTGGGAATCTGGTGCCCATGTGCCCTGTGCCCACTGGTCATCCTTGGCACAGGGAAAATTCTGGAATCCTCTGTCAGTGCTGTGTGTGCTCAGGTGTCACTGACCATTGCCCAGGTATCACTGTCAGCCAGGAGCCCCTGACATTGCTCAGGTGTCACTGACAATGGCTCAGGTGTCACAGAATGCTTCCCAGGTGTCACTGACTATGGCCCAGGTGTGTCACTGACCATTGCCCGAGTGTCACTGGCCATGGCCTGGGTATTACTGAATGTTTCCCAGGTGTCACCATTGTGCAGGTGTCATTGACCATCACCCAAGTGTCACTGACCATTGCTCAGGTGTCACTGACAACGGCTCAGGTGTCACAGAATGGTTCCCAGGTGTCACCAACCATCACCCAGGTGTCACTGACCATTGCCCAGGTATCACAGACCATGGCCTGGGTACTACTGAATGTTTCCCAGGTGTCACCATTGTGCAGGTGTCACCAACCATCACCCAGGTGTCACTGACCATTGCCCAGGTATCACAGGACATTGCCCAAGTGTCACTGACCATGGCCTGGGTATTACTGAATATTTCCCAGGTGTCACCATTGTGCAGGTGTCATTGACCATCACCCAGGTGTCACTGACCATTGCCCAGGTATCACTGTCAGCCAGGAGTCCCTGATATTGCTCAGGTGCCCCTGACATTGCTCCGGTGTCACTGACAATGTCCCAGGTGTCACTGACCATTGCCCAGGTATCACAGGACATTGCCCAAGTGTCACTGACCATGGCCTGGGTATTACTGAATGTTTCCCAGGTGTCACCATTGTGCAGGTGTCATTGACCATCACCCAGGTGTCACTGACCATTGCTCAGGTGTCACTGACAACGGCTCAGGTGTCACAGAATGGTTCCCAGGTGTCACCAACCATCACCCAGGTGTCACTGACCATTGCCCAGGTATCACAGACCATGGCCTGGGTACTACTGAATGTTTCCCAGGTGTCACCATTGTGCAGGTGTCACCAACCATCACCCAGGTGTCACTGACCATTGCCCAGGTATCACAGGACATTGCCCAAGTGTCACTGACCATGGCCTGGGTATTACTGAATGTTTCCCAGGTGTCACCATTGTGCAGGTGTCATTGACTGTCACCCAGGTGTCACTGACCATCCTCCTGTCCCTGTCCTCTCCCAGGTGTGACCCCTGCCCGGCCGCCCATCCCGGTGACCATCCCACAGGTGGGGGTTGTGAACCCCATCCTGGCCAGTCCCCCAGCCCTGGGGCTGGTGGAGGTCAAGAAGGAGAAGGAGGAGGAGGAGGTGTTCCAGGAGTCAGAGCGGCCGGAGATGCTGAGCGAGCAGGAGCACATGAGCATCTCTGGGAGCAGTGCTCGGCACATGGTCATGCAGAAGCTGCTCCGCAAGCAGGAGGTGAGTCCAGGCAGGTGACAACTGCCACATTTGTCCCAGGTTTGGCTCTGGAGGCTGGGGGGGCTCAGGAACACCCACAGGTACCTCGGAGCTCAGGGGACTTAGGGACACCTGCAGGTACCTCGGAGCTCAGGGAACACCTGGCAACAGGCCTTGCTCTTTGGGATTGATTTACAAGGGCCTGGAGTGCCAGGACAAGGGGAATGGATTCCCACTGCCAGAGGGCAGTGTTAGATGGGATCTTGGGAAGAAATTCTGTGAGGGTGGAGAGGCCCTGGCACAGGTTGTCCAGAGAAGCTGTGGCTGCCCCGTCCTTGTAAGCATCGAAGGCTGGACAGGACTTGGAGCAACCTGGGATAGTGGAAAGTGTCCCTGCCTGGGGAATGGAGGGAAACTGTTTGGGCTCTCTCCATCCCAAACCATTTTGGGATTCCGTGATCTTCCCCGTGTCCCTTGGAGGGCTCAGAGCAGGCCCTGATGAGGGGTTTCTGACTGAACTCTGACCCTGGTGTCACTAAATCAAGCCCTGGTGGCCTTTGAGCTGTAGCTGAAGGGGTGGGACTGGCATTGGTCAGGCCAATCTTTCCCAAATACCAAGTCCACCTTTTTCCTGCAACATTCCATGCTGAGGTGGGTCCTGTCCAGAATCCCAAAGGAGCCCCCAGTCTGGGTGACAAGGTGGGGATTGGTCACAGGTTGGGCTCAATGGTCTTGAAGGTCTTTTCCCATCGTAATTGATTCTGTGAAACCCTGGGGTGTTCATCAAACAGAATTTCATGGGAATTGCAACGAGGAAAAGACTGAGGGATACAAAAAGAGCATTAAACAGAACAATGAATTTATGGATTTTTTGGGGGTGGTCTTGGAAGGGGCTTGATAATCTTGCCTGAGCAGGACGAGTTTGTTCCTCTGCTGGAGCTTCCTGACACATTTCCTGAGCTTTGACAGGGAACCTACAGTATTCTTTCCCCATTTGCTGATAGGGATAATGCTGGCAGCATTCCCTAAGGAATGAGGGGAGGGAGGGTTCCCTTCACTTCCCAAGGGTGCCTTAAACACATCTTTGAGCTCCTCTCCCAGCAGCCAATTTTCCTCTGTCACAACCACTTTTCCCAAAGAGTTTGATCCGTGGGACATCCTCACTTGGGAAAACTTGAGCAAAGCTAAATAGTCTTATTTAAGGGTAAAAGAATTTTAAAACCCCAAAAACCCAAAGCTTCTTTTTTAATAAAATGCCCCATCCCAACCTGTTTGGAGTTCTGAGCCTACAAATGCCCTTGATTCAGGCTGTGAGGAGCAGCCAGAGGAAACAAGTTCATGTGGAGTCTGGAATGGGATGGGGCAGAGCCTGGAGTGCCCCAGGTGTGCCCAGCTGTGCCAGGGTCAGGTGCCCAGAATAGGTGAAATTTCTATCCTTGGAGATGCCCAGAGGCCACCTGGACATGGCACTCGGTGGCTCTGGGTGGCCCTGGAGCTCAGGCCAGGTGACTTCAGCCATCCCTTCTGATCTGAGATCCTGAGGGGCTCAGTCGTGCAGTGGCTGTGTGCAGGTGTGTGACCTACCTGAGCACCCAGAACACCTGGGGAATCCTTTGGTTTTACTGGGAGGGGAGGAAAGAGTTGAGGAAAAGCCAAATGGGATGATGGTGTTGAGGAAAAGCCAAAAATACCTGGATAGGAGCACAGGGAAAATGAGAGTGGGGCCCAAGGCTCATTGTGCTTCCAGGGTGTATCCCAGGAAAGCCCAGGGGATGGCACACAGCACTCCCAACCCAGGGGAATTCCTGATCCAGGGACCCCTCACAGCCAGCAGCAAACAGCCCTGGAAACTCAGTAATTCTCCCTGAGAACCTGGGCCATCAGTCCCTGGAGGGTGCCTGGAATGGCCAGCCCTGGGATCAGTGTGCTTGGGCGTGTCCTCTCCACCTTTCCAGACTTTTCATTCCCTCTTCCTTTCCCTTGCAGTCCACGGTGATGGTCCTGCGGAACATGGTGGATCCCAAGGACATCGATGACGACCTGGAGGGCGAAGTGACGGAAGAGTGCGGGAAGTTCGGGGCTGTGAACAGAGTCATCATCTACCAGGAGAAGCAGGGGGAGGAGGAGGATGCTGAGATCATCGTCAAGATCTTCGTGGAATTCTCCATGGCCTCAGAGACTCAGAAGGCCATCCAGGCGCTCAATGGGCGTTGGTTCGCGGGCAGGAAAGTGGTGGCCGAGGTCTACGACCAGGAGAGGTTCGACAACAGCGACCTCTCGGCATGAACAGCACCCCAGGGCTGTGCTTGGATCTGGGGCATGAGCCCAGCTCTGATCCCAGGGCTTGGCTGAGCTTGGATCCAGGGAATCAGCCCAACTCTGATCCCAGTGTTCGACCAAACTCCAGTTCAAGGAATC
Organism: Acanthiza pusilla; assembly: GCA_036630365.1. Taxonomy (NCBI): domain Eukaryota; kingdom Metazoa; phylum Chordata; class Aves; order Passeriformes; family Acanthizidae; genus Acanthiza; species Acanthiza pusilla. Next base: position 310,832 of record JAXCHO010000198.1, on the reverse strand, counting down.
AGCCCAACTCTGATTCCAGGGCTTGTCTGAGTTTAGCTTCTGGGGATCGGCCCAGCTCTGGTCCCAGGGCCCAGCTGAGCTTGGATCCAGGGAATTGGTCCAACTCTGATCCCAGGGCTTGGCTGAGCTTGGATCCAGGGAATCAGCCCAACTCTGATCCCAGTGTTCGACCAAACTCCAGTTCAAGGAATCAGCCCAACTCTGTTCCAAGGAATTGGCTGAGTTCTACTTTGGGGACTGACCAGGCTCCCTCTGCCTCCCGGGATTTTTGTAGCCGTTATATAAAGGACATTCCAGGACATTCCAGGGCGGGCACAGAGGTCTGGTGTTTGGGGAGTTGGGATAAAAACACAAAAAAAGCTGGTGTCACCTGTGTGTGTGTGAGTGTGACAGGGCTGGCACCTCCTCAGCCCAGGCTGGCACCCTGAGGAGTGGGGCCAAGCCTAAAGAGGTGCGGGGGGTGCCCCTGCCCAAGCCTGAGCTCCCTCCAGCCACACTCAGCTCAGGACCCTGGGCCGCCTTTGGGGCAGGAGCAGCCATTTGCCTCTGGGATGGGCCTCAAGGGGTTGGGATGGAGCCAAGGGGGAACTTGGGGTGGGGATTTCACCCTTGGGGGCTCCTGTTTTGGCAGAGGGAGGGGCTGGGGGTGCTGGGAGAGAGCCTTGATCCAGAGGGAGCCCCACTCCAGGGGAGTTGTGAGCTGAGCCTGTGCTCAGGAGTTCCACGGAACTGGGACTCAGCAGGAGTCTGGAGGAAATGATCCTCTGAGTTTAGAAATTCAAATCTAAGCAGAATAATCTCCACGGAACTGCAGCAGGGAATTAATTCCAAGCTGAGCCTCCCTCTGGGGGTTGCTGCCAAGCTTGGGGATGCCCTGCAGCAGGGCCTGAGAAACTCACCCAGAGGGCTGGAATTTCAACATGGAGCAGAGCCAGGATTCTGAGTCTTTGCAGCTGAGATTTTGGGATGCTGGGGTGTCATGGTGCCGTGTTTATAGCAGCTGGGATGATGGGATGCTGTATCTATGGCAGCTGGGATTTTGGGATGCTGGGGTGTCACGGTACTGTGTTTATAGCAGCTGGGATGATGGGATGCTGTATCTATGGCAGCTGGGATGTTGGGATGCTGAGATCCTGGGATTTTGGGATGCTGTATCTATGGCAGCTGGGATGTTGGGATGCTGAGATCCTGGGATTTTGGGATGCTGTATCTATGGCAGCTGGGATTTTGGGATACAGGGATTTTGGGATGCTGGGGTGTCACGATGCCATGTTCATAGCAGCTGGGACGTTGAGATGCTGAGATCCTGGGGTGCTGGGATGCTGTGTCTGTGGCAGCTGGGATTTTGGGATGCTGGGGTGTCACGGTGCTGTGTTCATAGCAGCTGGGATGATGGGATGCTGTGTCTGTGGCAGCTGGAATCTTGGGATACAGGGATTTTGGAATGCTGGGGTGTCATGGTGCTGTGTTCACAGCAGCTGGGATGTCGGGATGCTGAGATCCTGGGATGATGGGATGCTGTGTCTATGGCAGCTGGAATGTTGGGATACAGGGATTTTGGGATACTGAGGTGTCGTGATGCTGAGTTCATAGCAGCTGGGATGATGGGATGCTGTGTCTGGCAGCTGGAATGTTGGGATACAGGGATTTTGGGATTTCAGAATGCCGTGTCTACAGCTATGGTGCTGTCTGTTGCAGCCCCGAGCTCTCAGGGACAGCTGCACAAACCATTGAGCAGCTCTGCTTGGGGACACCTATCAGAGGAGGCTCTGGGGTTTAGGGAAAACATCCCCAAAATGCGGAGGTAAGCACGGAACCTTTTCCCTTGGGTGCTGGAACTCAGAAATGGGGCCTGGCCTGTGGGGCTGCGTGGGGCTCTCGGCCAGGATGTCCCCACTGTCAGGGATGAGATCAGCTTTAAATGTCCCTCCCAACCCAAACCATCCTGCCACCTGAGAGTCCAACTTCTAATCCCTGAAGGAAGTGGCACTGGGGGGAAGGAGAGGCCTCCACATCACAGCCAAGGGGTCGCAGACTGCAGCTCCTTGTTGGACCAGGGGTCCCAAAGTCCAGCTCTTGTCACTGTGGGACCAGAGCTTCACTGGGATATGGCATCCAAATCCAAGGGGAAAGAATACCCTGAGGCTGCTGGGAATATGAGCACGTGAAAGCAACCAAATCCTTTCGGCAGTGGAAACACGGAGGGGAAAAGGATCCACGAAATATATTTATGGACTATATCCATATTTGCATTCTCCCGTCCCAGGGAGCTGGTGGCTGCCATGTTCAGGTCCAGGTTGGACGGGGCTTGGAGCAGCCTGGTCCAGGGGAAGGTGTCCCTTCCCATGGAGGGGTGGCCCTGGATGGGTTTTAAGGTCTCTCCATCCCAAACCATTCCAGAGCCCCCCGGGCTGGGCGGGGCGGGGCTCGGAACGCTATCAGCTCGTGCTGCCTCCTGCTGGTGGGAGCGCGGAACTGCAGCTGCGGGCGGCGCATGCGCAGTGCCGCTGTTTCCCCGTGCTCGCTGCTGCCCTCCGGTGGACAATTCCCGAACCGCAACTCCACGGTGAGTAAAGACACAAAATCCTCTGATTTGAGAGAAAAAAGAGTTTCCTGAGGGAAACATCAGATTTTTCATAAATTAATGGGTGGTGGTGCTGAGTAAAGACACAAAATCCTCTGATTAGAAAGAAAAAGGAGTTTCCTGAGCGAAACATCAGTTTTTTTCATAAATTAATGGGTGGTGGTGCCTCTCTCTCCGAGCTTTGGGCTGCTCTGTGATCTCAGAAATGCCATCAGACCTCAATGAGCAGCACCTGTGGGAGCTCCTTTGAGGAGCACTGTCTGCTCCTGGGAACTCCTGCTCCAACTTGAATAACACTTTATATTTTATATATATATATATAATACTTTAATAACTAACTCCTGCTTTAATAAACAGCCTTGGGAAACTGATTTTTCTCACCTGAAGAACAACCCATTTGCGCTATGGAACTCTCAAAGGAAGTTCCTGACCCAAATTGCAGCTGGGATGGAAAATGACGATGGGCAAAGTTCGCTCTCTCGTGACCCTGTGAAGGCTGTCCTGAGTGAGAGAGAGCCTCGGAGCTCTCGTGGTCCTCAGCGAGCTGTGCCAGCGTTTCCCTGGGAGCAGCAGCTCTTGGAGCACAGCTCGCGTTTGCTGTGCTCGGAGAGTCAGCGCCCAGGCCTGGGCTGCTCCGCCACTCCTCGGGCTCAGCCCTCGGCCCTGGAGAGGATGCAGAGAACTTCCCCGAGTCCTTCCCCGAGCCCCAGGAGGATTTTTCACAGCTGTAAACCTGGACGTGCACCTGGACATGTGCTGCACCTCACCTGTACCTGCCTGGTACAAACCCCTTAGGTCTCTGTGTGTGGGAGTGAATGTGCCACAGCAAATGAGAGGAATGTTCCTCTCAGATTCTTAAATTCTTCAGATTTGTAGGTCTCTCAGATTCTTAAATTCTTCGGATTTGTAGGCCTCTCAGATTCTTAAATTCTTTAGATTTGTAGGCCTCTCAGATTCTTAAATTCTTCAGATTTGTAGGCCTCTCAGATTCTTAAATTCTTTAGATTTGTAGGCCTCTCAGATTCTTAAATTCTTTAGATTTGTAGGCCTCTCAGATTCTTAAATTCTTCAGATTTGTAGGTCTCTCAGATTCTTAAATTCTTTAGATTCGTAGGTCTCTCAGATTCTTAAATTCTTTAGATTCGTAGGTAAGTCAGGCTGGGTTGAGTTCAGTTTTAGACTGATTGATATTAATTTTTTTTCTCTGTGTGCTTTAACCATTGAGTGAGCAGCAGAGTGAGCTTTGCCAATGAACCTTGTGGTGCTTTTGCTTTTATTTTAAACCTGCTCCTGCTGATGCCTTTGCCAGTGGTTCTTGAAGTGACCTCAAGACCCTTATGTGCCACTAAATATAAATATATTATATTGATTAACATACTATAGACTATTAATAAGATTAATGTATTTATACAAGATATTAATCAATATACCATACTAATTCTTAGTATATTATATTCATATACTCATATATATAGCCACAATACATAACCATTAAACCTCTTGTGGCAGTACCAGCAGTTCACATCTGGAAATATGTGATCAGATGCTGATAAATTGAATTATTTTTATAAATTGTCTCTTATCGTTGGGGGGTTAAAAATTTCAGCCTGAAGGAAATTCCTGAGTTACTATAAAGTTAAAATGATTCAGTGACATTTTCATGAGTTGCAGATGCATCTAATGATGGCCCTCAGCTGGGTGAGGAGCTCTGCATGGGAGCAAATGATATCAAGAGGAAGACATTTAGAATTTGCCTTTTTTACTACATATTTTAAAATCCCTGCAGGTTTTTTTGTGGAGCAAGAGAAGGATTCCTTAGTTGTGCTGCTGAACTTTAGTTCTTCATTGCAGTTGGGGTAATGAAGGCTATGGCCAAAAGTGTTGGTGGAATCATTTTGTCTGTATCTCTTAAATATTTTAAATTCGTGGGGTTTAAATATTTTAAATTACTGAAAGAGTTGTCAGCTGGCAGGGCCTGGTTTTCACTGGAAAGTACTTGGCAGAGGTGTTATTTCAGTGAAGGAATTTCAAGCAAAACTCAGTTCTGGGGGTTTTTCATCACAGCACATGAAATAGTCCAACCTGATGCTGAAATAGCCAATCTGAGGCAATCCTGTCTTTCTTTTCCTGAAGCCAAAAAGGTTGATCCCTTCTGGCAGCTCAAATGGAACTCCGGGATTTTTGGGAAATGCCCATAAGCCCAGGACTTCAGTTATGTCCCACAAAGTCTTCTGAAGGAAAAAATTCCAACCCCAAGGTTGGCTTCCTGTTTTGATCAATTTTCCCTCCCCTCCCCCCAATTTTCCCCCCCTTTTCCAAACCATCCTGCCCTCTACGAGTCCAACTTTTCTACTCCCTGGAGGAAGTGGAATTGGGAGGATGGAGAGGCTAAGAGGCTGCTCAGGAGAGGCTTCCACATCTCAGCTCCGCAGCCGAGGGCTCACAGGAGCAGCTGCGGTGGAGTTGGAGAAGCACTGAGCCCCAGAGCTTGGTGCCAGCAGGGCAGGATTGGTTCCAGGCTTTTGAGTTGGATTATTTTGGGGGAAAAGGGAGCTCAGGGGCTCCTGCTTCTCTGCTGAGGAATGCTTCCCTGAAAAACCAGGCTGGAGGTCTCACCCCCAATGGATCTGGGGGCTTGAGTGAGCTCAGTCAGGCCTTCCGTGATTAAATTGAGATTGAATTTGCCTGAAACTTGTTCCAGTCCATTCCTGTAGCTGTCACTCCTGTTTCCCCTTATCCTTCCCAACATGGAAACACTTTCTTACAAATCCCTTTGATGTGAATAATTAATCACCAGCTGAAATCCTGCATCTGGACACCCCTCAGAGTATTCCTCCTGCCTGGTTGTTCTGAATGGGGACAGGAGCTTAGCTGAATTTCTGCCTTTGCCCAGGCCTTTGGCAGCAGCAGGAGCTCTTGTTGGGGTGGCCAGCACCCCAAGACTCAGTCTTGTTCACAAGTTCTTTAATAATGGCCGATTAGATCTAATATGACATAAATTATCATTTATTAGACATTAGACTTGGGACAAAACTACACAGGACAACTGCAAAACTACAAATAGCTAACAATGCAGTGTGTGAAAAGGTACCTATTATTATTATTATTATTATTATTATTATTATTATTATTATTATTATTATTATTATTGCTAGCAAAGAAAATACAATTTAGGAGACCAATGTATCTTACCAAACTCCAATTTGGTGACATCAGAATCCTCACTCAGTCCTCGAGGAAGTTACCACAGAGCTGCACCCAGACCCTGGGGAGAAGCTTCTTTTCATGCTCCAGTGTCCATGTAGAAAAGCTTCTACCTCTGTGATATTTCGTGTGTATTTTATTGTGTAAAAGTGTGTCTTTCGGTCACGTCCTCATTTCTTTCTCTCCACCTCCTCTCTCCACACCAAGATGCGGATTCAAGGTTGGAGAGTTCAGACTTTTGGGCACCAAGAGATAAATTCTTGATGGGCTTTTGATTCAATCTGAGTTATCTATGCACCAGCCATGGAGAGAGAAATGGTGGGGGAAGGAGGATGGGACATCCTGCCACATTGGTAGATGAGCAGGAAGAGCCCAAATCACCTGGGGAGCAGCAGCCTGAAGCAAAGCTGCTGCACAAGGAGCTTGCTCAGTGTCTTGCTGGTGCTTGGACAGACTGCTCACATCAGCTTCATTTCAGATAAATGGCTCAGCTCGGTGGGAATAAGGGAAAATCCCTGACAGTCCATACCCAGATCTCAGTCAGAGCCTGGAGCAGAGCTCCAGCTCAATCCCATCCATTCCCAGTGACATCAGAGCTCCTGGGGATGGTCCCTGGGGCCCCTACCTGCAAGCACAGGTCTCTCTCACATGAGCCATTTGCACTGAGTGCCATAATTCCATGAAATTCTGGAACTGGGTTGAAAGGATTTTAAGGCCCACCCAGTCTCACCCCACTGCCATGGGCAGGGACACCTTCCACGAGACCAGGCTGCTCCAAGCCCCATCCAACCTGGCCTTGGTGGCAGCCACCACCTCCCTGGGACAGAAGGAAAACATGGATCTGGATATAATCCATTAATATATATTTTTCTGATCCTTGCCACCAGAGCTCAAACCCCTCCATGCTTCCATTGCCAAAAGGACTTGGTTGCTTCCACGTTCATTTCCTCCGGGTGACGGACAGGTGGTTTGGGGTCAGCGGCCACCCCTGGGCAGGTGACCACCGCAGATTGTCCCTGCGGTGCCATGTGCCTCGTGCTGCTGTGCCCAGTGGCAGCTGCTGGGCACACTGATTCTCCCGGAGCAGCTGCTCCTGCTGGTCCTGCAGGCGAATTTTGGCATCCCTGAGGATCTGGCAGCTTTGGAGGAGGCCGACCAGCTCCTGGCGCAGGAGCCTGTTCTCTGCTTTCACCTCTTCCACGTGCTGGATCAGAGCCTGGAGCGCCACCTCCTCCGCTCCCCAGGTGAGCGCCTGCATCCTGCGCTGGATCTCCTGCTCGCAGTCAGCCTTGTCCTTGAAGAACATCCTCCTGATGTTGTGAGTTTCCTCAGCACAGCGTATCCTGGTCAGGCGCAATTCCCTCTCCAGGTCCTTCACCTTCTGCTCCGCCTGGACTTTCTGTTCCTTGTAGGGCTCCAGCTCCTTCACCTCCGCGTCCACGCGCGAGGCCTCGGCCTCGGTGTCCTTCAGGGCGTTTCTCACCTTCTCCTCCTTCTCGGCATACTGTGGGATCAGCTCCTCCTTCTGCACCTGGACTTTGGCCAGGTCCTGGCAGTTGCGTTTATTTAGGGTGAGGAGCATATCCGGGGGGTCCTGGCTGATCTTTTCCTTGCAGGACAGGTACTCCTGGGTCTCCTTCTCAGTCGTCTCGGCTTCCTTTTCCAGGCATTTTATTTCGTTCAGGAGCTGCTCTGCCCTTCCCAGGTATGTGTCCAGGTGTTGTGTGATGATCCTGCATTCCTCCTGCAGGAACAGTTTTCTCTCCCTGGGGGGCCTTTCTATGTCAATTATTTCTTTAGGTATCACTTCATCCAGGTTCTCTATTTCTTCCATGTTTTCCCAGCAGTCACAGGATCTTCTTTCCCCTTGCTATATCTCAATCAAGATGTGAAAAATTAGAATAGAAGGAAAAAAAAAACAAGTTTGGAGGGAATATTTTTTCCCCAGTCCTTCCCTTGTGTTTCCAACTGGTTCTTCCAAATGTTTGATCGAAAACTGTTCAGGGTGGAAGCACAGGTGCCACACCTAGATTTGCATTTCCCACCCCGAATTGCCTCAGGAGTAAACCAAAAATGCACATTTTTAAAGGTTTCTCTTTTTTGCCATAAAATGTTGGGATATTCCTGCAGTTTGGAGGAGAAAGTGCAAGTGTGCCCCATTCCTCCCTCACTGATTCTGGTGTTTGAAGAGGCAGCTGCATCCCAAACCACTATCTCACAACTCAAACCAATATCTCACATCCCAGCTTCAGGAGATTCTCTTTTTAAAAATATTTATCAGCATTAATTTAATTTTTAAACACTTTTAAAGCATTAATTTCCAGATTGGCTGAATTTCTGAAGTATTTATCCCAGCATAGAATGCTGGAATTCAGGATTTAGAGCTGGAGTCTGACAAGTCCGATGGTTTTAGTGAATATTTGTAATTAAAAATCCTCATTTCCTAATAACACCTCATCAGTTTTTAAGAAAATAATACAAAATTCCAGCAGATGAGTAAAAAAAACAGAATAAGTCCACTAAAATCCCAGCACAGGCTGCACTGATGCCATAATTTTGGGGGTTGATGCGGGGGATGTGTGAGGGTCAGAGAATTGCCAAATCTCCCTGGGAAAAGGACAAAGTTGGGACTGTACAAAATTTAGGATTTTAAGAGACTGACCTTCCCTTCTCCCAGGTTTTCCAGCTGTTTTCCCGGTCTCTCTTCTTCAGGTTTGCTGCTGGCCAGAGTGCTCCTGGAGACGAAATGTTTGGGAGCTGTGTCCATGGAGATGAGGAGGTGAGGTCACAAGGGGAGTTCTGCAGCAAATCCCTGGGAAGCTCTGCGGTGCCATCCCATCCCATCCCATCCCATCCCATCCCATCCCATCCCATCCCCAGGGAAATTCCACGCTGGGATCTGATCCCCGAGGGTCCCATCCCCTGGGAAACTCTGTCACGAGCACCCCCAGGGCCTTTTCCACATTTCCAGCTGTTCCATCCCAAGCCTGGAGCCTTCCACGTGGTTCTTGTGACCCAAGGGTGGGACACAGGACTTGGCCATACTGACCTTTGCACCTTTAACCTCAGCCCATCGATCCCACCCCATTGATCCATCCCACCCCATTGATCCATTCCACCCCATTGATCCATCCCATCCCATTGATCCATCCCATCGATCCATCCCATCCCATTGATCCATCCCATTGATCCATCCCACCCCATTGATCCATCCCATCCCATTGATCCATCCCATTGATCCATCCCATGATCCATCCCACCCCATTGATCCATCCCACCCCATTGATCCATCCCACTGATCCATCCCACCCCATTGATCCACCCCATTGATCCATCCCATTGATCCATCCCATTGATCCATCCTGCCCCACTGATCCATCCCACCCCATTGATCCAGCCTGACCAGATCCCTCTGGGGTCCAGGAGAAATTCGGTCCAGGCTGATGGAAGGAGGCTGTGCCACTTCTTGAAGATGCCTCAGTGGGGTCTTCAAACCTTCAGCTTTTCCTGGGATGCCAGCTCCCAGGGCTGGGTTGAATTTAGCAGGCTTGATGCAATTCATGTGTCTGGAGCAGTTAATGGTTATTTTAGTGTTTCTCGAAAAGCTGGATGTGTGGAAGGATGGATGTTGAAATAAAAAGAAGCCGATTTCCACTTTCATAGAGATGGTGGCAAAAATCTGCAGGAATCGAGAGGAGTTTTGTTGTAACATGAGGAGAAAAACTGGGAGATAAAGCTAAGAGAGACAGGAAAAAAAAAAAAGAAGGAAGAAGCAGCCAAAATATGGAAGAAAGCTGAAATGGATTTCTTATTCTCATTCCATATTATCATGGAATCCTGAGATGGTGGTGAGCTGGAAGGGACTTTAAAGCTCATCTTGTTCCACTCCAGTTTCTACTATCCCAGGTTGCTCCAAACCCCATCCAGCCTGGCCTTGGACACTTCCAGGGATGGGGCAGCCACAGCTTCTCTGGGCAGCCTGTTCCAGGGCCTCACCACCCTCACAGGGAAGGATTTCTTCCCAAAATCCCATCTAACCCTGCCCTGTGTCAGTGGGAAGCCATTCCCTCTTGTGCTGGCACTCCAGGCCCTTGTCCAAAGTCACCAGAGCAGGATCAGGTGGGGAAAAGCTTGGGCTTGGATCCAGACACTCTCCTGCTCCTGGGTAATTTTGCTGTCCCCCCATAGGACCAAGAGCAGCCCCTGCTGTCTCCAGCCCAGGGACAGGCAGGAACCCCCCGATAAACCCCCTCAGCCCCCCACCCAGGTGTGGTGGGATGAAATAATTCAGCAAAAACGGAAGCAAAAGGAAAATGTTGCATAAGTGAAGGGAGAAAAAGTAAGATTTTATTCTGTACTTACCGAGAGCAGGTGAAGTCTGGCCAGTTCCCAGAAAGCAGGGCTCCAGCACATGGAGCTATTGCTCTGGAAGGCAAATATCATAAATAACAAATTTCCTCCCCCTTATTCCTCCTTTTCTGAGTTTTTATATATCTGAGCCAAGCTCATGTGGCCTGGGACATCCCTGTGGTCAGTCAGGGTCAGCTGTCCTGGCTGTGTCCCCTCCCAGGACCTTGCCTGCCCTGGCCCCGCAGATGGGGGAATGTTGGGGCCACGGTGCTGGAGCTCAGCAGCACCAAGCACAGGGGTGATCTCAGCACCTTCCCAGGTCCTGCTGCTGAACCCAGCGCTGGGAGGGCTGCCAGGGGAGCAGGAGCTCAGCTCAGTCCCAGCCAACACTCCGGGGTGAGGGAAGGTCCCACTGCAGGAGGGAGAGATGGAGGGGACAGAGCCCAGGAGGGGCTGGGGATCCCCCAGGTGCTCACCGTGTCCCCAGGCTCAGCTCAGACTCACTGCCTGGGTGAGTTTATGGCAGCAGAAGCCCTTGAAGCTCTCAACAGTTATTGATTAACTTGCAGAGCCTAAAGAGGATCAGGACAGGCCAGACGGATGGGCCAAGGCTGATGGGATGAGGTTCAATGAGGCCATGGGCTGGGTTCTGCTCTTGTGTCACCACAGCCCCCCACAGTGACCTGGGCTGAGGGCAGAGCAGCTGGAAAGCTGGAAGAGGAGCTGGGGGTGCAGGTGACAGTGTCTGAACAGGAGCCCAGGTGTGCCCAGGTGGGCAAGAGGCCAAGGGCACCAGGCTGGTATCAGCCAGAGTGTGGCCGCAGGCTGGGCACTGTTGAGTCCAATCCTGGGACAGTTTTGGGCCCACCACGACTAAGAAGAGCACTGAGGGGTTGGAAAGTGTCCAGGGAAGGGCAACAGCACTGGGGAAGCCTTTCCAGACCCTTCTGCAGAGGTTCCTGCCCTCCAGCACATCCATGCTCCTGCCCAGCTGAGGTGCCCTCGATGTGTTGTCCACAGCGTTGACACAGACATTAAACAGGACTGGTCCCAGCCTAGGGAATCCCAGTCCCAGCTGGACACAGCCACATTCCCCACCACTCCCTGGGCCCAGCCATCAGCCAGAGAACAGTGCCCTGTCCAGGCCAGGAGCAGCCAGGTTCTCCAGGAGAATGTTGTGGGAAACGGTGTCAAATAATTCAGCAAAAACAAGCAAAGTGTGTCAAAGCTTTGCTGCAGTCCAGGCAGACACATCACAGCCTTTTCCTCAGCCCCTGAGAAGGTCATGCTGTCACAGAGGGAGATCAGGTTGGTCAGGCAGGACCTGCTGGGCCTGATCCCCTGCTTGTCCTGCACGTGCTGAGTAATGATGCTCAGGATGATCTGCTCCTTCCCAGGCACCAAGGTCAGCCTGGCAGCCCTGGGCTTCCCTGGATGCTCCTTCTGGCCGTGCTTGTGGATGGGTGCCACAAGCACCCACACAGGCTGGCAAACCAATGCAAACTATTGTAAATGGCGGTGTAATGCCTGCCTTGGAAATGAAGTTGTGTATTTGGTGAATCTTTTGCACTTTTCATCATCATTCCTAGTTTAGCAAACTTTTTATTTAGCCAAAGCCTTATTTTAAATATTGTCTGATGCTAACAGAAACCTGCTATTTAATAATTTCTGGCAGATATTTTTGACCTCCAGCGTACTTTTGGATTTTCAAAGTTGTTATGCAAGATGCAGAATATCATACGTTTTTCTCTACTTTGGTTATTGTATGTACTTTGCTATTTGTTCGAGTTATTGGAAGAATTCTAAAGTGTGATTAACAATTAACCAATTTAATATTTGCACTTTGGAATTTTTGAAGCATTCCATTACTTCTAGACTAATTACATTTTTACATGAGGCTTTGCACTACTATGAAAAGTATAATTTTATAAGATGAAGAAATTGTCTGTCTTTCCTGTAAGGTTATTTAAAACTGTAAAGGGCCCGATCCTGCAAGACCCTCAACTGCCACCATTTAAAGGCATTCAGCATCTTATGGGAGAGTGACGTGTGCCTCACAGGCCTGTATCAAATTAGTTACCTTATTTAACAATTACCTAATTTTTTCAACAACCAGAGAGGTTGTCTGGGACCTCTCTGGGCAGCCAGGATGGATCACAAACAATGGAGAGTGGCTGGGCAAGCCCTCCCTTGAGAGACACATTTTGTCAAACCCTTGAGCCTTCTGCAGAATTGAAATTTTTGTCTTTGTCCCAGCTATGATCTCGCACTTCTGATGCTTAGGCTGATCAGTGAAACCATCCTCAAAGCACCGTGGGTTTGCTCCATTGTACTGCCCCTCCGTTAACAGGAAACAGAGCTGGGACCATCCTACACTTGTGAATCCTATGCTTGTACAAATGCTCAGAGCTGGCCTGAAAAATTCTAAGTCCTGATGACCAATTCATCATCTCTCTTACAGATCCTGCCATCACGCCCATGTTTCCTGGCTCCCTTGGTGATTTCTGACAGGGCACAACACCAGCTGATGCATCACCCCAGGTACTGCCCCAGAAATAATAATTAGTATGAAGTCACAGGTTCATGTTTCATTGCTCTATTACAGGATTGCTGTGACAAACACGGCAGGATATCTCTCTTACAGGCACTGCAATTGAGGCAAATGAAAGCTGAATAAACCCGAATGTTTAAAAATTGAGTGCTGGTTCCCTGTGAGAGTGTTGAAGCCCTGGCACAGCCTGCCCAGAGAAGCTGTGGCTGCCTCATCCCTGGAAGTGTCCAAGGCCAGGTTGGGCAGGGCTTGGAGCAACCTGATCTAGTGGAAATGTCCCCACCCATGGCAGGGGTGTGGAACTGGATGGGCTTTAAGGTCCCTTCCCACCCAAAGCCTTCTGTGATTCAATTCCTTCCTTCCTTCCTTCCTTCCTTCCTTCCTTCCTTCCTTCCTTCCTTCCTTCCTTCCTTCCTTCCTTCCTTCCTTCCTTCCTTCCTTCCTTCCTTCCTTCCTTCCTTCCTTCCGCACCATTCCTTCCTTCCTTCCTTCCTTCCTTCCTTCCTTCCTTCCTTCCTTCCTTCTTTCCTTCCTTCCTTCCTTCCTTCCTTCCTTCCTTCCTTCCTTCCTTCCTTCCTTCCTTCCTTCCTTCCTTCCACACCATTCCTTCCTTCCTTCCGCACCATTCCTTCCTTCCTTCCGCACCATTCCTTCCTTCCTTCCTTCCTTCCTTCCTTCCTTCCTTCCTTCCTTCCTTCCTTCCTTCCTTCCTTCCTTCCTTCCTTCCTTCCTTCCTTCCTTCCTTCCTTCCTTCCTTCCTTCCTTCCACACCATTCCTTCCTTCCTTCCACACCATTCCTTCCTTCCTTCCTTCCTTCCTTCCTTCCTTCCTTCCTTCCTTCCTTCCTTCCTTCCTTCCGCACCATTCCTTCCTTCCTTCCTTCCTTCCTTCCTTCCTTCCTTCCTTCCTTCCTTCCTTCCTTCCTTCCTTCCTTCCGCACCATTCCTTCCTTCCTTCCTTCCTTCTTTCCTTCCTTCCTTCCTTCCTTCCTTCCTTCCTTCCTTCCTTCCTTCCTTCCTTCCTTCCTTCCGCACCATTCCTTCCTTCCGCACCATTCCTTCCTTCCTTCCTTCCTTCCTTCCTTCCTTCCTTCCTTCCTTCCTTCCTTCCTTCCTTCCTTCCTTCCTTCCTTCCTTCCTTCCTTCCTTCCTTCCTTCCTTCCTTCCCAGTTTCATAGCCACTGCCTGCTATGGATGGTGAAGCTGAAAGGACAACTTTCACCTCCTCATGCCTGCACAGTCCCTCACCAGTGCCTCACCAATGCCTCAAGATCTGGTGTCACTCAATGGTCACCTTCTGTTCATTGCAGGATTATTTCTGACTTCACAATATGAGGAATACAATATCTGTCCTGCCCTGGGTTGGTGTCCCAAGTATCCCAGGCTGTTCCTAGGGCACGGGGCTCTGCCCATTGTTGCACAAGTGTGGGTGTGAAGAGTTGTCACAGTCAGACCGTGAGGAAGGAGGATCTGATCTCTGAAAGATAAATGAGAGAGAAATGAAATTAAACATCCATGGCGGGAGCTGGTGGAGAGCTGTGTGCAAGGCAAAAGGAGCTGGGACAGAGAATGGCACCTGGCGAGGAGATGGGTGTAAGGGCTGTGTGACAGCGCTGGGCTAGACCAGGAATAAACTCCAACGAGCAGGAGAAACACGACAGGAAAATAAAGAGTGACAAAGCAGCCAGGTGTGGTGTCACACCAGCAAACTGTGAAAGGAGTAGGGGATAGAACAGAGAGGACTGCCGTGTCCTGGAACAGCTCCGAGGCAATGATTCCCTGTGCACTTTGGCTTTTGTCACCAAGCAGCACCTGGGCGCCGTGTCCCAGAGCAGACACACGTGTGGGTTTTAATCCATCGTTGTGCGGGGAGAAGGGATGGAGGCGGCTGCTCGTTGTTTCTCCTGTCGCAGCGCTGGTTTCTGCAGCTCTGCCGTGTACCCTCGCCTGCTGTTCCACGCGTGGGCATTGCCTGAGCTCTGTCCGTGAGGACCTGTGTCGTACTCCTGGTTGCTCTTGTGTGTAGTCTGGTCCCACCAGGCTTCTACAAGACAAATGTCGCTGCACCACAGAACTTCGCGCCGCGGCAGGGGCTTTTTGCGATGTGTTTTCTAAATCCGATCCCCAGATCTGGCAGCTGCCAGTGATGAGTCTCTGTGTGTATCCTCGCTTATGTGTGTGTGTCTATCTATGGGTTACTGAGGGAACCCCCAGACCTCGCCGTGCGAACACATTCGGGCTCATTCTTTTCCCTGGATGTTTTTCTTCACGAATGTTTTTCGGCATGCGGGGACTAGCGGCTCCGCGGGGACAGCTCCACCCCCGCCCGCGGCCCCCGCCCGCCCCCGGGCCACCGTCCCGGCCCTCGGGGCGGTGCCGGGCGGTGGCGTGCTGGGCGGGGCGGGCGTGGACTCCATTTCCCAGAGACTCCGTTTCCCAGGGACACCCGCGGAGGGCGGTGCGGCCCCGGGCGCAGGCCGGGAGCGGCACCGGGAGCAGCTCCAGGCCAGGGCGGAGGGAGCGGAGCGGGGGCGCTGCCGCAGCGGGAGCGCGGCCGCCGCTCGGCGCAGCCCGGCCCGGCCCCCGCACATCCGGGCGCTCCCGCAGGCCCGGCCCGTCCTGCCCCGGCCCGGCGATCCCGGGCGGCTCGGCTCGGCCCGGCCCGGCCCGGCTCGGCCCGGCCCGGCGCGATGCTGCGCTGCATGCCGCCGCTCTGGCGCTGCAACCGGCACGTGGAGGCGCTGGACCGGCGGCACTGCTCGCTGCAGGCCGTGCCCGAGGAGATCTACCGCTACAGCCGCTCGCTCGAAGAGCTGCTGCTGGACGCCAACCAGCTCCGCGAGCTGCCCAAGGTGAGCCCGCGGACCGGCACCGCCGCCCCTCGGCTCCCGGAGCGCGGCTCGGCCCGGCCCAGGCCGTTCTGGGCCGCCGGGCGCTGCCCCGGCCTGCGCGGTGCCGCCGGCGGAGCGGCCTCGGTGAGCCCGGCGCCTTCCCCGGGCTCCGGGAGCCTCTGCCGCCGGGCGGAGCCGCGTGGGGCTCCGTGCGAGCACCGCGGGCGGGTGGGGGTGCAGCCCTCGGCCCCTCCGCTGTGAGGGGCACCTCGGCCGCTCCATGAGGGGGATAAAGGGGTCCCCTGCCCGCGGGGGGATCGCCCTACCTGAATCATCCGTGCTGTGGCAGTCACCGTCACTGCAACGCGAAGCATAGCGTGAATTTTACAACTCTGGTTTAATCAGTAAACTGCAAAAAGTGTCCAGTAAGTTGATTAAAAGCGATAGAGCTGCTTTATGGTTATGATTGTAGGGCTACAGAGATGCTCCAAGGGCTGGAAGACAAGCTGGGAGAGAGAGCTGGGGGTGTTTGGCTTGCAGAAGCTCTGGGGAGACCTTAGAGCTCCTTCCAGTCCCTAAAGGGGCTTCAGGAGAGGCGGAGAGGGACTTTGGACAAGGGCCTGGAGGGATGGGACACGGGGGAATGGCTTCCTACTGCCAGAGAGCAGAGTTAAAGAGGTTAGTGGGAAAAAATTCTTTCCTGGAGGGTGGTGAGGCCATGGCAGCCCCATCCCTGGAAGTGTCCAAGGCCAGGTTGGACAGGGCTCGGAGCAACCTGGGATAGTGGAAGGTGTCCCTGCCTATGAAAAGGGTTTGGGACTGGGTGGTCTTTAAGAGCCCTTCCATCCCAAATAATTCCATGATCTGCAGCTCCTACTTGCACTTGCAGCTTCTGTTGCCTTTCTGTTTGGCTGCAGAGCTCTCCACACAGGATAAGCCCTCCATGTGTTGTTCCATTCCAGAAGCAGAGCACTGAACATCTGCTCTGCTGCCAGCTTGGCCCAGCATCTCATGACTCTCAAGGGTTTGCTTTCGCAGGGCACGGGGTTGGGGACAGGATGAGCTCTCATGTTTGGCTCCTGAAGTACCATCCAGCAGGAATCCAAGCCACGATGTTCCCATTCTGCCTGGTAATCTGGTACTCAGGATGCTGCAGATGGGAATTTGAACCTGTCTCTTGTGAAGGAAAAGGCCTTAAAACTGTACTGGGCTGTGAAATATTCCAGAGGAAGTTTTACTGTGTATCCTCTGTGGAAATGGTACAATTTTTAAAAAGTTATTTAAGTTCTGCCTGTGCCAGAGAGAGAAGGTGTTTGACTGCAGTGTGTTTGGAGAGATGGTCTTCAGGGAATATAGGCTGAGTTGCCTGTTTATTAAAAAAACTGAGAAATAGGTCATTAGCTTTCAGGAGTTTTATGGAATTACTGACATGTTATGGAATTTGTCATCAAAACTAGAAAAAAAAACCCCTTACAAACAAGAAACTTCGTTTTGTTTCCAGCCAATGTGATTTGGTTCAGTTTTGCTAAAACACGCAGTTGGCGCATCCCCACCTGAACAGATTCTCCTGTCTGGAAGCAGCAGTTCTTGCTCTGGTATTTTTGGGTTCTGTTTGTCTTTCCTGCTTTTCTCTTCCTGAATCCCAGTGAGCCAGGCTGAATCCTGTGGGATTCAGTTGTGAGGTTGTTCAGGTATGGAGACGCTGGTGTGATATTCTCAATCCTGTCAGGTAGCTCAGTTTAGGCAGGGAGATTTCCCAAACTACTGGAAAATGTGTGTTATGGGCAGGCTGAGCCATGGGAATGGGTGTAAGTCCTGTCTGCAGAGGAGGGTGATTGCGACATGCCTGCAGAGAACCTGCTGGTCCCTGTGCTCTCAGCTTTGTGGATCCTGCTGAGCAGTCACTGAACGCCTTGGAACTGGGACAAACTGGGGTTTGTGAGCTTGGAAGAGCATCTTTTGGGTTATAAATGCAAATTTTATACTGATATTTTACTTAGCCTGTGATTGTGTGGATACAATCCTGTCTGTGATCGCTCTGTGTGTGCCCTTAGTTCCTTCCTAAGTCCCCCAAAAACTTCTGTTTCGCTTAGCTGTGGCATCTGTAGGCTCAGAGCATCAGAGTTCTTGCTGTGACCTGTCCTGGGCTCACAGGCTCCTCTCTGGTGTTTGAGTTCCCTTTTTGGACTCTTCTGGCAAAGAACAAGTTGAACAGAACAGTGAAATCCTGGTCCCCTGGTCTCGGGAGATGTGGTAAATCAGGAGAGGGACAGAGAATGGGAAGCAGCAAATGGTGTGACCAGACCCAATATACAACAGCTTTTGCACAAGGAAAGTGAGCACTTTCAGGATGTCTCCATCTCTCTGGGAAAGGTATAAAAGGTAGAACCATTCCTCATCCGATGGCAGAGTGTAAATGCTGGCCTGGACGGAGTGGACAGGGAGGAGCTGACTGCTGCTGCTGCTTGCAGGAGAGGGTTGAGTGAAACCAAAAAGGGCTCAGTTCAGAGCAAATTAAATAGTTTTTCATGCAAAATGTGGTTTAACTGAACTGCCTAACCACTTGCCATGTGACCTAACAGTGCTTTGAGTTAACATGAGCTCAGGAGAGAAGTGGAGCAGATCATGAAGGAGAAAACAACTAAAAATGAGGATCTGCAGAGACACTTTTGTGTGTTTGCCCTGCATATCCTGGGAGAGGCTTGGAGGGAGTTTGGCTTTGGACTTGCTGTGCTCGCCCTCTTCCTTCTCAGCCTCGGTCTGGAGCTGCCGAGGGCTTTCTCAGGCCATGTCAGGGGTCAGCCCATCCCCAGCCAATCCTAAATACCCTCACAAGGCAGGTGAACATCAGGTGCCTTGGGCTGTGGACAAGATGGGAGACAAGCAGAGCAGCCTTGAGTGCTGCTGCTCCTGAGAACAGCCAGGGAATTTGGGGGTGCCAGAGATGCTGAGCCTGGAGACACATTGGGCAGAGAAAGCAGAGTTGCACCCCACTGTCTTTCCCCTTTCCAGTCCCTTCACATTCCCTGTGGCTGGCACCATGGGTGGTCCAGAGGCACAGGAGGAGGAGGTCTGCAGTTGAGCAAGGAATCAGGTTTGATCCACCTTAGGTTTGACCCAATGTGTGTCTTCATGGTTTGTGTTCACAGTGCTTCTCTGAGCAGTGCTGAGTTGTGTTTGGTCCCATGCACACAGTTGCTGCAGGAAGGGTGTTTTTTTGAGGATATTGTTGTTGGTAGGGACAGATACCTGAGGCAGGAGTAGGAATGTGTGAATTATGAGGTGGATACAGTGATGAAAATTGAAAATAAACCGCCCTTCCACCAGGAAGGGGGAAGGTGGGAACACTGGGTTTGGGCACACAGCGTCCCTGAAGGAGGGTGGTGGGAAAGGTCTTTGGTTGGGTCGGGGAATGTTTTCCAGGTGAGGAGCCTTTCATGGAAACAAGGCTTTTGTGGGAAAGAGATGCTGGGAGGAGAGTTTGTGCTTACCAAGAGGGCAGGTGGAAGAAGGGCAGTGTGCTTGTTTCACGGGATGGGGCTGCACATTCCCATTCCATGGGAGAAGAACTAAAGCACACAGAGATGTGCCTGTGAAGATCTGTCAGAAATGTGGGAATGAGGGGGCCTGTGTTTGAGGGCTCACGCAGTGTTTTTGGGGAAGACTTTCCTGTGGGGGGGATTTTTGAGGTGAAAGGATTGAAGGGGTGGCTTTTGGAAAGATCAGACAACTCTTTTGAAAATAAACCTGAGTTTATTTTCTGGGGGGTTTTTTACCCAGCACCAGCTGCCAGCCCACGTCTTTCAGATGGGCTTTTGTGTATCCTTATTCCATCTGTTCCAGAAATGTGGGATCTCTTGCTCTTTCTGTGGCACCATTTTCCTCTGCAGAATTTCCAGAGTTCCCTCTGTGCTGCTGCTCTGCTCCAGATCCTGATGGGATGCTCTGCCCATCTCCTGGCATGGCCAAGTGACACTAGTGTGCTTTCCTTGTGTCTCCCTTCCCAGTTACAGACTTGAACCTGTGTTTCTCTCCATCCTGCAATGCCAGATACTCTTCTGTCTGCTCTTGCTCCTTTGTCACTTGTCCTTTGCGGAAAGTTTCCTGTTTTGAGCCTAAATTTCCCCTTAGGGTGGCTCTACTTGGGCTGTTTGAAGTAATAGATTAAATCTGTATGGGAGTATCTGCTGCCCCATGGCAGGGATTTGCTGCCAGGGTGATAGCACATGATTTAATGGAAAATGATAAGTTACCTGTGCTTTCCACGAGGGTGTCTGAATTCCAGAGGTGGAAATTACTTGCTCCATGCTGACTTCTGCTACACCTGTCCTGCAGAGAGGGATGGCTGCAGGATATCTGCAGCCCCAGGGTGGTGAGCAGGTCCTGCATTGGGGTGTAGGTTTTGGGAATTCAATTGGTTAAATCCCTGCATAACACCTAAGTCATCCAGGCCACTCCATGAGCACTTGAGAAGCACAGGTCTCACCAGGAAGGAATGAGCACAGTGTGGAATTTGGAGCACTTGGAGGTGGCAGACGGAGCTGGTCGCAACCCAGAAGGATCCAGAGGTTCTTGGTGTGCTCTCGGAGGAGTGCTCCAGTTTGGAGTGTGGGGAGGCAAAAGGGAGGTTGGAGGAAACCTGGGTGGAGCAGAGCTGGTAGGACCTGGTGTAGGAGGATGAGGGTGGAGCTGGGTAGGGACTGAAATCCTGAGCAAGTCTGTGCAAAGAGGGAGGAGACCTCAGAGAGTATCAGCAGGAGCGTGCAGAGGGACAGGCCACTGGAGACCTGCTGGAGGAACACTGGGGCTGGAAATGTCTGAGGCTTTGGGCAGGCTGGGGGCAGCACAAAGAGGAAATCCAAGGGCTGGCTGTGGTCCTAAGGATTTGAGCAGTGGTGGTGCTGAAGAGCGAAGCCCCAGGCATTTCTCCTGAAGGGGCTGCAGTTCCTCTGCTTTGCTTTTTCCTCCATACAGCTCCCATGACAAACTGAGCCCAGTGCAATAAACACTCTTCCCCCTGCCTAGTGAGCTGATTCCCACTTGCCCTGGAAATTGTGGGAGACGGACACCAGGGAGAGGAATCCATTTCTGTCCAGGGCAGGTCCTCCCCTGTTTAGGCTTGTTGCTGTTTGCATCGTGGTGAGGTCCTTTGAAACTGGGTGGGTTTCAGCAGTTCCTCCTGTTCGGCTGCCGTGGCCTGGGGTGACAGCACCCATGTCCCATGTTCAGAGCCAGGACCCCACTGCACCAGGGTGAAGCTCGAGGCTGTGGTTGTCACTTTCCCAAAGCAAAATGGGGCCTTGTAAAGCTAATTAAGAGCAGCTTTTCATTTCCTGGCATCTGAGGGCTGTAAGGAGGATCTTGGGTTTTATTTACTTCCATGGAGGAGTAAAGCTTCTGCTTCTAATCTCTCTGTGCTAATAGCCCTTGTCTAAGAAAGTCAGGGAGCTGGGAATCCTCTGTGGATTCAGAGGATGTATGGAGCCAGCCTTGGAGCCTGCCAGG
Organism: Acanthiza pusilla; assembly: GCA_036630365.1. NCBI lineage: Eukaryota > Metazoa > Chordata > Aves > Passeriformes > Acanthizidae > Acanthiza > Acanthiza pusilla. The sequence continues at coordinate 289,807 of JAXCHO010000198.1, read as the reverse complement.
GCTTGGTGTGCAGTGGGCACCTCCTTTTGCTCTGGATGTGGTTCTTTCCATCGCAGGCTGTGTCAAAGCTGCAGCTGCATTTGTTTAACAAAACCAGTCAACAAACTGGTTTCACTTGCTGGTTGTGAGACTTGTGTGCAGAGCTGGCATGGCTCTCCGTGCTTTGCAGGAGCTCAGGAGCCCTGTGGGTTAATGGGATCACTGGAAGTGTGTTTGTCTCTCCAAAAGCTAGGAATTCTGGATTGCTGCTGCCCAGAAGTTAAAAGTGCAGGCTGTCTTTTCTCCTTTTTTTCCTTTGCATCCTTTTCTCTCTGAGCAGTAACCAAGTGTCCTGTAAACCCTGTGTGGTGACAAGGGAGTGCAGGATCTGTGCTGGAGTGGCAGCAGCCAAATACAAGCTCAATCATGGAGAAAAGAGCTGATAAAACTCTTGGCCTTACAATCCTTGGATATACAAACAGGGAACAGGAAAGAGGCACACAAATGGATTTTACGCTTGAGGTCTGTGAATGGGAAGTGACTGTTAATATTCAGTTCTCTGAGCTCCAAGGTGGGACAGGTGTGGGTGGGTCTCCCCAGCAGCTTGTGCCTTGGGGGAGGTTCAGGTGCACGGAATAGTGAGGCACAGAGGCAGCTGGGCAGCAGTGGAGTAAAAAGTTCATGAAAATTCAGGTGGCCATGGTTGGAATGGCTCTGCCTCTCACCAGAACATCCTTGGCACTGGTTTGGTACCTGTAGGGAGGTCACTGGTGGAAGCACCTGCTCAGCCTTTCCCTAATTGTTGTAAACCTCTCATTATGTCTCTGTTGGGTGATTTAACACCTGCTCTGTGTGGGTGCATCGCTGCTGACTCTGTTCAGGTTTGCCTCTTCGGGGTTTCTCCTGTTGCTTGGTGATGGTTACCTGTGTCAGTTCCCAGCCCTTGCTGATGTCTCTGAAGCCTGAACGCAGCACTGCAGAGACCCTGCACCTCTCAGGTGTCTCCAGTTCCCTTTGGCTGCTGCTGAGTATCTGCCAGGAATGATTAGTTCTTTGATGGCTGGAGGTAGAGGCAGGGCTGGCTTAACCTTTTCAGGTCTCCTCTGACTTTTTCTGTGTGTTTCCTGCATTTTGGAGCTCTGTTTTGCTGTCTCCCCGGCAGGAACTCGGCTGAGGCAGTGGTGGGAGTGTGGAGGACGGAAGGGATGCTCCATGCTGAGCAGGGGGATGTGGCATCACGGGGTCTCTGTGGGCTCTGACTCCTTGGTTTAGGGCATTTCCTCGTGTTTGTCTGAGCTATTCCCCTGGGAGCTGCTCCAGCACCTTCTTCCTTGTCTTCTTTCTGATCAGAGGAGATATTTGAGCCTGTGTCCTTCCACTCAGGGACACCTAACTCTTCTCCAAGGCTTCTTCAGTCCCCCAGATGTGCTTTCCTGCACCCCAAGGGTATCTTCTACCATGGAGTTCCCTGCTTTGCATCACTTACTGGGCTTGGTCTCATTTCCTTGTCTCAAGTTTCCAGTTTCAGGCTTAGTCCTGGTTTGTTGGGGGTTTTTTTCTTATTTTATGATGCCTCTGTGTGCTGGAGATGTATCTGTTGGATAAACTTACTTACGATTTCTGCCTCAGGAAAACACAATCTGATTGGAAACAATTGCAACAGGTTATTGTGTAATACAACTTTTGGCATTTTTCCCTTTGCTAATAGCTGTGGCATTACAGATCAGTCAATTACTTTCTGTAATTGCAAGTTGACCCTTCTCTGCTGAGAAGATGCTTTAGAAAAGGATGGCTTGGCTGTATGGGAGAAGTGATTCCTGAGGTGCTGGTGTGCAAGGGAGGGGACTGGGTGGGAAGACCTAAACAGTGGAGCAAATCAGAAAGGAACAGAGGTCCAGAGGTACTTGCAGTGTGTTAGATTTGACTGCTTCACCCATACCCAGGATGCTCTCCCATGATCTCCACAGGTCTCTCCAGATTTATGCTTTTGCAGTAGAATCACAGAATCATTGAGGTCGGAAAAGACCTTTGAGATCAAGTCCAACCTTTCACTAAACACCACTTTGTCAACTAAACAATAGCACTAAGTGCCATGATTATTTAATATATTTCAGTATTTCAGTGGAAAATGCACCTGAACGCTCTGTGCTTGCCACAGGGAGTTCTGCTCCTTCCAACTTGTCCCATCCCACTGCACAGACCAAGGTGGAGGCTGTGTGTGCTGGGACTGTGGTTGGGGCTCCTCTCTTCACACAACCATAGTCTGCTGCTTCCTCATGTTGAAGATCAATCTGAGAGCATCAATCACCTCCCAGCCCTTCACAGCAGTGGGATCCTAATTGTGGTGTCCTGATTTAATTCTGGCTCGGGATTGCCTCTCTGGGGGCCTGGATTGATTTGTGATTTCACCTGGAGATCCCTCCCCAGTCCTGGCTGTGTGCTGTGTGCTGGGGGCAGTTGCAGCCCTGGCCCCTCTGAAGGGAACAGCATTCCTCAGTCCTGCTCCAGTGCCTTGGAAGCAGCAGCTGCGGAGCCTTTGGCTCAGAGACAGCTTGCTTTGTCTTGTTGGAATGTACTCCCAACACTTAAGTACTTTTATATATTTGCAATGCATTCCTCAGGGCCTGATACGGGGTTAAATAGTCGGAAATCCGCCGCGCTGTGTGGGGAGGGCTGTGGGGAGGGAGGGCTGTGTCCGGCAGGCAGGGAGCAGCCTGCTGCCGGCTCAAATCCTCGTGTGTGCTGCACTGTGTGGGGCCACTCTTGTTTGGTGCCCTCAGCACCCCTGGCCCCTCCACGCCTCTCCTCCTGTGGCAGGCAAGGAATGTCCCCTCTTTCCGTGTCCTCTGCCGTGGGTCAGGCTGCAGAGCCAAGCGTGGCCGTGCTAGGGGTTGGAATGTCAGCGGTGTTTCTGTGGGACTCACCTGAGCTGCCACCTGTCGTGGGTTTGACCCTGGCTAAATGCCAGGCACCTACGTCTGCTCTCTATTCCAGAATTCCAGAATCTTCACACAGGACATGCAGGAGCCATCTTTGTACCCCACCCTACTCACTGGCAAAAACTGGGCCAAGCCAAAACCACCACACCACCTTTCAGGTGTTGGTGACCATGTGCTTGTGGCCAGAGAAGTTCACTGGTGTGGAGCTAGTTCAGGATCTGGCAAATACTGCAAGGAGTGGCGAAGGAAACACTTCTGGAGTGGGGAGATCCGGTGTTGGGGAAGCAGGAGGTCTGTGTCTGCTGTGGGAGGTCTTGTCCCATAGCTGCTGAAGTGGCTCAGACCAAGTCCTGGGGTAGCTGGCATGAGTGTACCTGGGCAGTGGTTGTGATGCCCTCCCTGTGGCACCAGGGCTGCCCCTGGGGCTGGGTAGTGTGGTGAGGGGAGACAGGGGCTGTGTCCTTGGATGCCCCCAGCCCCAGGGTGCGGGGGGCAGCAGGAGTCCCATGGCACAGGGACATGCTGGGGGAGCAGGACGGTGCTGGCAGGCATGTCCCGGTGCCCTGCCTGCCCATCCTACATGTCCCCTGCACCCTGGCTCCCTTCTGCCCTGCCCCATGGCACAGGGACATGCTGGGGGAGCAGGACGGTGCTGGCAGGCATGTCCCGGTGCCCTGCCTGCCCATCCTACATGTCCCCCGCACCCTGGCTCCCTTCTGCCCTGCCCCATGGCACAGGGACATGCTGGGGGAGCGGAATGGTGCTGGTGGGCATGTCCCAGTGCCCTGCCTGCCTATCCTACATGTCCCCTGCACCCCAGCTCCCTTCTGCCCTGCCCTGCCCCATGGCACAGGGACATGCTGGGGGAGCAGGATGGTGCTGGCAGGCATGTCCCAGTGCCCTGCCTGCCCATCCTACATGTCCCCTGCACCCTGGCTCCCTTCTGCCCTGCCCTGCCCCATGGCACAGGGACATGCTGAGGGAGCAGGACGGTGCTGGCAGGCATGTCCCAGTGCCCTGCCTGCCCATCCTACGTGTCCCTTGCACCCCAGCTCCTTTCTGCCCTGCCCTGCCCCATGGCACACCCCTGCAGGGCCCCCAAACCTCACACCATGGCATCTCCTCCTGTGATGTCCCCCAAACCCCATGCAGAGCCCCCCAACCCTCTGCCATGCCCTAGAGCCTTCAGCCCTGCTGAAGCTCCAAACTGATGTTCCCACCACTCATGAGTGTGATTTCTTGTTTGACCTCTGCTCATGTTAACTCGGTTATCCTCCTCAGGTTTTGGTGATTCTTCTTGAATTAATTCTGGGAATAACCATTGCCTGCCTGGGGCTGGGTAGCAGCCACTCTGCTGGAGCTCCAAACTGATGTTCCCACCACCCATGAGTGTGATTTCTTGTTTGATCTCTGCTCATGTTAACTCAGTTATCTTCACCAGGTTTTGGTGATTCCTCTTGAATTAAGCTATTCTGGGAATAACCACTGCCTGCCTGGTTTCCCTCTGTAGGGAAAGGTGTCTCTTGGCTTTGCTGCACTGGTGCTGCCTAGAGGCACTGGGCTTCACTGGAAGTTTTGCACAACTTTACTGAATTGTGCTCTGCTGAGGGAGCTGTGCAGCCTCTGGAATTGGCATCCTGCCTGTGCTGCCCAGCTATGGGATACAGGTCTTTCTGGTTCTGTGGCCTCACCTGTGCCGTGCTGGCTTTGAGCAACTTGGAAGGGCCGAATTTAACCTTAGAGCCGATCAGCTGCTGGGTGTATTGCTTTGCAGTTGCTGCTTCCAGCTCCTCCTGCCTCTGTCCCAGGCTGGCTTTCCCCAGAGGCAGTGCCACTGGCACAGGTGTCACAGATGTCACAGATCTCTCAGCACAAATGTGAAAGGAGGGACCCCAGGTCTGTTCACAGGTCTCTGAGACAGGCAAGGCAGACAGATGTGCTCCCATGTCCCAGTGCCTTGCTGTGGAGCCTGCAGCAGTCTCTGCTTCCTCCTGGGGCAGATCTTAAGATGTCAAGCCCACATTTAACTGGAGAAATGAAACACAAGGCTCCAATGCATTGAGCTGGTTTTGCTGTCAGAATTTGAGGAGCTGCTGTATTGCACTGCTGACAGATGGACAGATGGATGGACAGACACCTCCTGCCTGCAGTGCAGGGTCCCATGCGTTCATCCTGCCTGGAGACAAACACAGAACTCAACTAGGAGCCCAGCCCGTGGTGGCATGGGAACCAGGCCCTCTTGCTCGTGAATCACCAGGAGAATTGTAATTATTTTCCTGCTGCACAGTCTGATCCTGCCTTTAATTAAACATTAATTAAACATGTGCTGTCCTGCTGGAGGCAGGGGCTGTTCCAGCAGGGCTGGACAGTTGGACTTGAAATTCTCTGAAGAGAAATGAGAGGTGAGGAGGACCTTAGCATGGGCATTTCCAGGGTTGGAAGGGTTGGCAAAATCTCTGCCTTGGAGCCCCTTAGCTCGTGTTGGAGGAGTCATCACACAGCAGGCACTGCTGGGCTGCTTTGTCCCTGAGGAAAATCACCCACTACCAACACTGCTGGCTCAGGGCTACTGTCTTGGGGCAGCCTGTGTTGTCACAGGTTATTTTTGAGGAAGAGGAGGTGCCTGAGCCCTGCTATTTGGGCCACAGAGCTGGGAACACCATGGTGATTTTGGCAGTAGCAGGAAGGCTCTGTCCCATTCCAGAGTCAAGATCATGTTTTCAGTGTAGACCCCATTCGTGATCTCCAGCTGTATCAATTGTCACCACCTCATTTCAGAGCCATTGAGTGTGAGATTTCTGTGGTTAAGCTAGTGCCTGACTCCTTTTCCCCTCCCATCTGTCCTGCTCCCCTCCAGTGGTGCTGCTGTGTCACCTGGAGGGATGCCCCATCACTCTGAGGTGTTGCACTGCCTAAAGCCTGCTTGTCTGAGGGGAAGAATGTCCCCACGACCTCTGGTGGCATTGGGCAGCCACCTCCTTCCTGTCTGTTGTCACAGGAAGGGTCCTGGGGCCAAGGAGCTGTCTGTGCTGAGAGCAGTGTGGCTTCTTCTCCAGGCATCTGTCTGTCCTTCTCTCTCTCTCTGACGCATGGAGATGGCTCCCCTTGATGGGTGGAAACATGGGGGCTGACCCTCCAAGGATGGGGTGGGGAACAAAGACCCCCCTGTCCTAGTTCCCTTCCCCTGGCATTGTGAGATGAGGCACGAGGTGAAGGGGAGAGCTGCAGCTTAGCCTTGGGTAGGCCAGAAACCCTTTTTTTGTAGCCTCAGGAAAACAAAGGTTTGGAAAAGAGTCCTGACACTGATTTGGGAGAGGTTATCAGTTTGCATGCAGACACAGCAGGTGTTTTCCCGGTCCCAGGCTCAGCACCCAAATGTTTTCTGTCTTTCCTTGGCAGTGAAGGCACATCATCTGCAGGTGGGACGGGAGCTGGAGCACACAGGGGCAGTGCTGTGGACTGCAGGCTGCAGACACAGGCAGTCTGTGCAGGAAGCTCAGTGGCTCTGGTGGATCTGTGACCCTGACCCTGCTCTGCACCATCAGTGTGTTCCAGGACTGCAGCCCATTCCCCCCTCCTGCCTGAGCAGCTCCACCAGCCTGGGGGTGGCTGTGGTGGCCCAGCACTGTCATCCCCTGAGCCAAACTGCCTCTCTGTCCCTAATCCTGCCTGGGGAATGGTTGGCTTTCCAGGCCTGCCCTTGGGATTTTGCTGTTTCTGGGAAATGGCATAGCTGAGTGGTGGCTCAGAGCGTTTGTCCTGAGCCTTTTATCCATTGTCCTTTCTCCTTTTTCTCATTTTCCACCCCTTGGTCTGACTGAATAAGTGAGCAGGGGGCGGACCAAGGCTCTGCCAAGCATCACACTGCAGCGGGAGGGAGGTGTGGGGGTGGTGTCTGAATTCCTAGCATCACTGGACTCTGTGGTTCTCTTAGGTCACCTAAGAGCTCCAGCAACCCTTTGTTCATGTCCTGGGGCTCTGCTGCAGCCTCAGCACTATTGCTGGGAGATTCCCAGACACAAACACAGATATGTCACATCAGCAAGCTGGAGAAACACGACTTGAAGGCTTGGTCATAGCAGAGAGGGGACAGAACCTGCTCCAGATGGTTCCTTAAAGACAGAGAGTGGACTTGGGAGGCCTTTGAGATTCTGCTGTGTATATGCATGTCACATGTGACTCTGCTGTGTATATACATACGTGTGACTGCTGTGTATGTATGTCACACAGCATGGCTGTGTATGCACACACTGCTCTGGGTAACGTGCTGTAGCTGACCTTTCTCTGAGCAGGGGTTGGACCACCTGGTCTTAACAGGTGCCTTCCAACCTCAACCCTTCCATGGATCTGCTGGACCTTCCTCTTGTCCCTTCCAACCTCAACCCTTCCATGGATCTGCTGAGCCTTCCTCTTTGTCCCTTCCCACCTCAGCCCTTCCATGGATCAGCTGAACCTTCCTCTTTGTCCCTTTCAACCTCAACCCTTCCCTGATTCTGCTGGACCTTCCTCTTTGTCCCTTCCAACCTCAACCCTTCCCTGGATCTTCTGGACCTTCCTCTTTGTCCCTTCCAACCTCAGCCTTTCCATGGATCTGCTGAGCCTTCCTCTTGTCCCTTCCAACCTCAACCCTTCCATGGATCTGCTGAGCCTTCCTCTTGTCCCTTCCAACCTCAGCCCTTCCCTGGATCTTCTGAACCTTCCTCTTTGTCCCTTCCAACCTCAACCCTTCCATGGTTCTTCTGGACCTTCCTTTGTCCCTTCCAACCTCAACCCTTCCGTGGATCTTCTGGACCTTCCTCTTTGTCCCTTCCAACCTCAACCCTTCCCTGGATCTTCTGGACCTTCCTCTTTGTCCCTTCCTACCTCAGCCATTCCATGGATCTGCAGAACCTTCCTCTTTGTCCCTTCCAACCTCAACCCTTCCATGGATCTTCTGGACCTTCCTCTTTGTCCCTTCCAACCTCAACCCTTCCCTGGATCTTCTGGACCCACCTCCATGGCACAGATTGCCTTTTGGAGTGAGCTGCTGTACTTGACAGTCTGTCCCTCATCCACCTGCCCCTTTGTGCTTTTGAAGCTGTCAGCTCTCTGGAGCTTCTCCTGCTTTCTGGACATGCCTGGCAGCTCTGTGGTGATGTCTGCAGGCCCTGGGATGCCTGCCTGGTCTGTATGAGGACAGGGGTGGCTGGTACAGCCAGGTTTGGAGCAGGACAGTTGTTTTCCCATGCAGTGAATGAGGAAGGGGTTCAGGGGTCCTGTTGGGAGTGAGGTATCTCCTTCTCCTAATTTTGGCCAATGCCACCTCCAGTGCCACCCATCCGTGCTGCTGGGTACCCATCATGACACTCGGGGGATTTGAGGCTCATTCCTGACTCAGGTGGGTGCCTCCTTCCTCCTGGGAGCACTCTGCTCTCCTGTGGACCAGACCTGGAGCTGTGCCCTGACCTGGCTGAAGTACAGGCACACCTCGTGATTCCTGAGCTCCCCAGGGTCAGGGACTTTTGTGTTTGTGCCTCTTGCTGCCTAAGAAGCTCTGCCAGTGAGTGTTGGGCATCCTTGTGTTCTCAGGGAGAATCGTGTCCATGCTCAGTGCCTGAGGCTCTGCACTGCCCCAGACCATTGCCCAGGTGTTCCAGCTCCTGAGCAGGAGCCAAAGGTGAATCTGGAGCCTGTGTTTGCTGCCACCAGTGTGTCTTGTTTCCACAAACTGGCTGAGCCTGTTGCTGTTTCTCTGGGTAACCTCAAATCCAACGAGAGTGTGCCGTGTGGGAATGTTCCTGGGGCAGGACTGACCTCACTGCTGAGGGTGAGCGTGGTATGGCTTCTGCAGGGTCTGCCTTGGAAGGGCACATTTTGGGGACAGTTTTGATCCTGCTGTGACCACTGGGTATTTTTCTTTCATAAACTTGACTCCCAATGCAGTGCTCTGAATCGAGAGGCTCACTAAAAACTGCACGGGGCTTTCATGGTTTTTCACTCCAGCTGGAGCGAGTCCAGAGGAGGCCACAGAGATGATTAGAGGGCTGGAGCACCTCTTCCGTGACATAAGGCTGAGATACTTGGGATTGTTCATCTGGGAAACGAGAAAGCTCTGGGGAGAGTTTATTGCAGGCTTTCAGTACCTCCAGGTGCTTCAGGAAAGCTGGAGAGGGACTTTGGACAGGAGTGACACAACAAGTAGGAATGGCTTCCCACTGATAGAGGGCAGGGTTACGTGGGGTGTTGGGAAGAAATGAGGGTGGAAAGGCCCTGGCACAGGTTGCCCAGAGAAGCTGTGGATCCCTGGAAGTGTTCAAGGCCAGGTTGGACAGGGCTTGGAGCAACCTGGGATAGTGGAAGGTGTCCCTGCTCATGGCAGGGAGTGGGACTGGGTGGTCCTGAGGGTCTCTTCCTACCCAAACCCTTCTATGGTTTGGCATCCCAAAACTGCCATCACATAACTTCCAATCAAAACAGAGTTCAGCACCGAAAACCCAGTACCAGGTGTCTCCATTCTCCTGTTAAGAAGGAAAAAAACCACTCTGTGACAAGGACAATATGCAAAAAGGAAGAGGTTTGTAGAGGAGAGCTGTGACTCGTGGACATACAGCGATTGTGGGGTGTCACTGGGCAGCGTTTGGCTCATGTGGGGCTCCCCAAATTCTGCTGGTTCTGTCCCCTGGGTGATATTGGCCACACTCAGTATTTGACTGGCAGCAACAAGAGACATTTGAGAGGTTTTATTTGTTTCTGCAGAGGCCTGTGAGCCACTGGAACCACATGGCTCCCCTGTGAGGATAATTCTTTGGTGGACACAGGGGCCCAGAGGAGTTTTGGGCCATCCCCCATGGTTGAAGGTTTGACCAGACAAAGGCCCAAGCAAACTGCTCTGGCCTCATCCTGACCCTGTCTTGAGCAGGAGGTTGCAGTGGAGATCTCCCAAGTACTTTCCAACATAAATTATTTCATGGATCTGTGATGAAGGTCTGTGATATCCAAAGGATTGGAAGGATATTGTATCAGATTGTATTTCAGTCCATTTTGACTGAAAAATCCATGGGTCTAGGTTGCCTTTTTCTTCCTTTTTAAAGTGAAGTGACTGAATTTTGTTTCAGAACTTAGCAAAAACCCTTGAATGTGTTTACCTGTGTTTGGTTCTCAAGGGGCTGCTGAGGGAGGATGTTACATCTGAAAACCTGCTGCAGAGCCTGGATCTCACAGTTTTCTACCTTTTTTTTATAATGTTGTAATTTTGCGGAGCATTTCTTACATTTTGCCTCATGGTTCTTTCCAAACTCTTTATACCTGTAACTAATTAATGACCATTTAATATATTTTCAGTTGGTTGCACTGTGGTTGGTCTGCTCTGGGTATTGTTTTTGTTCCTGAATTTTAACTGTGGGACAGTTTTGTAGCTGTTTTCTGCCTTATCTACCCTGTAAATACTCCCATTCTTCAGCAGTGAATGTCTTTGTAATGCACCCTGATTTATTGGTACCCCCTAATCTTGAGCTTTTTTTTGTTAGTGATGACTTCCATCACCCTCTGAGCTGCTGAATTCCCACGTGCTGGAATCTTCCTGTGCCGATTCTGGATTCCTGTGTGCTGGAATATTTCCATGCTGATCTGGGATTCCCATGTGCTGGAATCCTTCTGTGCTGGTCTGTGAGGACTTTAGGCTTTTGGGCTGCCAGGAAACAGGGAGAGATTGGACTTACGTTTTTTTTTTCCTTCAAACCTCTATTTTTGGTCTACTCTGAGTCCAGTTTGGACCCTGAAGGATCTGGGTCAGGCAGATTTGGTGGTGTTTTATTTTATAAATTAGAAAACGTTGAAGTTGGGCGAGTTTCTCCTTACTGGAGATGTTCAGTGTGGTGCTAAATCCAGGGATTTGCTTTGCCAGCTCTGGGAATTGGGGTGAACTTTGATTAGTGAAAGGAATAATTGGCAGTCTCCAGAGACACGTTCTCAAGGTTTCATTCTTCATTCTAGTAAAAATTTTTAAATTATTTTGTTCTCATTTTCCAGCGTCACAAGTGAATCTCCTGTGCAGCCTTTGCTTTGGGCTGTTGGGCTGAGCTGAAGTCCTCAGCTCACAGAACACTGAGCTGGAAATGACCTGGAAATTCATGTGAGAGACAGCGTTTGCAGCTCTTGGTCACATCCTTTTGCCATCTTTTTTTGCCAAATATAAAACCTGAATTCAAGCATGAAAACACTGTAATTCTGACATTTGGGTTTTTTTCTGGCTACCACTGATGCCTGTTGTCTGGATTTATTTTTTTGTCACATCTAAATATTTTATTCAGGTCCAGTGTAACTGATTCTGCCAAGTGGCACTTGTGTCCTCCTGCAGTTCCTGCATGTTTGCTGTGCCCAGCTCTGGCAGTGCTAGGATATTTAGAAACTTTTTCATTTTCTTTTTACAAAAAAAGAAGCCGGGGGCTGCTGCACCACATCCAGCCTGGGTTTATTCCAGTTTACTCTAAATGTTATTTAAAAGTGTAGACATGAACCCATAGGCAGAAGTGCTGCAGCCTGGGCTGTGGATGTTCAGTCCCTGTGGTTATTTTCCAATGTGCAGACCCTGGCAGGTCATCTCGATGTCTTGCCTGGAATTTCCTTGCATTCTAAAATTAGGAGAAGGCTCTAGGAAACAATAGCAAATCAAGTCTGTAAACTCCTGCTCCCCTGAACCTTTGTTGTCCTTTAGACTTTCACCCACTTCCTTTTCACCGAGATGGTTTGCATTAGATAAACAGAGTTAAACAGAGCTGGTGATGGTCAGTGGTGAGAAAGGTTATTTTTTAAAATTTATTTACTCATTATACAATTATTACACTCCTTTAGGACATCAGAAGTGTGAATTTGCTATCAGTGTTGTTCATCCTTGATCACTTTTCAGCTGGACAGCCCCAAACTGTGCTGTGCTTTGCTGCCCCTCAGACATACACCTGTGCCCAGCACTGTGTCCTGAGTGGGACTTGGAAACTGCAGAGGTTTGGATCTGTGCAAAAACTCCTCCAGTGACACCACCAGACCTCGTGGCTGTCCCTGCAGGAGGGGTGAGCAGCTCACCTGTGCTCTGTGCACCTCCTCAGGGTTGTGTTTGCTCCTCCTTTTCATCCACACCCCTCCCTTGTCTGCTCTCATTCTTGGCAGTGTTCTAGGGGTCCTGAAGGTGCCCCCCACCTGAAGGTACCCTGCAGGTGTTCCTGGGGAGCTCTGTCCCAGCAGCCCTTGTGCAGGTGAGTCCCTGGAAAGGCACCTGAGGGACATTCAGAGCTCCCTGTGGTTGGATCTCTCTCAGTGAGCGCTGCATGAGTAGCCCTGACTTTGTCTACAGCGTTTTGCAACCTGTGAATGATCCCAGGATTGCCTCTCCTGTGCTGCTGTGACCCCTCCCTGCCTCTGCCAAGGACAAGCACAGGGTGACATCATTTAGAAATGGTCACTGCAGTTTGTTCTCAGTCACTTCTTAACATTTTCTGCAGTGGCCCTGGATTTTTGTTTGTTATTCCCAGTACTCCGAAACAATCCAGGAAATGCAGCAAACACCCCAGCCCTGGTTCCCATCCTGTCCAGGACCTGACCTCTGGCAGTGGTTAGAATCAGCTGCAGTATTTGGTCAGTTGATAATTACAGTACATTGTGTTTAGTAAATTCACTGCGGCTTGGAGGAGTGTGATTGATGGATCCTGGAATTTGCCATTTGCAGCTGATGGACTTGAAGCCCTGAGGGGTGTGTGAAAAAGTTGAGAGTTGTGAGGGCCCTTCCAGTCACCATTCCTATGGCTGTGGTGTTTCTAGGAAAGAATTTTCTCGCCTTTTCTAGCTCTGTGTTACTTGGGGGTGTATTGACAGCTCACTTTTTGCATCAAACACTGTCCCTGATGGTGTGGGGACGTGCCACTGATGTCTTGACCAAACATGCTCTAGAGCAGATGTGTGTAGCAGCAAGGACAGCACTTTGGACTGGGATTTTCCTTGTGTTTCTCCTTTGTTGGCTCTTCTGAACTAGACTCACAAATTCAAGTGCCTGCTGCAAGCTGCTGCAGAGTAACTTCCCCATGGTGCTGGACATCAGAGCCTGAGGTGAACTGTTATTGTAGGAAATAAGGAATGTCTGCTTTGGATCCTGCATGGGAGGGAGGACAGCAGTGGGGTAGCATGCTAAATGAATGATCTATGAATGAATGAACAGATGCTAAACTCATTTATGCCTTTTTTTCCTGTCACCCTCATCCTTTGTAGCCCTTCTGCTCCATGCAGAGACTGCTCTGTGAGAGTCTGGCAGGGATGGGGGTTGTGGGAACAGGCAGGGTTGGATGCTCAGGGTTCTCCTGAGGTGAGAAGATGCCTTTCCTCCAGAACTGCTGCTGACCCAGTTGTGTCACTTCTGTCACAGCCTTTCTTCAGGCTTCTGAACCTGCGCAAGCTGGGCCTGAGCGACAATGAGATCCAGAGGCTTCCCCCTGAGGTGGCCAACTTCATGCAGCTGGTGGAGCTCGACATCTCCCGAAACGGTAAGGCTGGAGCTGGGCAGGAGCAGGTGCCCAAGCCCTGCAGAACTCCTTGTGCCCTCGTGTTTGGGAGAAGCAAACACCCCTCAGGGGTCCTCAGCTGTGACAATGGGGTTGTCTTACCATGTCTCAGGCTGTCACCACTACCTGCTGTCTCATTTTCTCAAGTTTCTTTTGTTCTTTCACCTGTTTTTTTTTCCAGACATTCCAGAAATTCCTGAAAGCATCAAATTCTGCAAATCCCTGGAAATCGCAGACTTCAGTGGGAATCCTCTCTCCAGGTAGGAAGGCATATGCAAGCCATTAGTCCAGCTGAGGAGGAGAACTGAAATTGCCCATTCTCCGTGGTTTTCTGTGATCATTTTGTAATTGTCTCCCTGTGAAGCCAAAGCCTGGGATAGTCCTGCCTCTGCCAAAGCTGCAGGTGTCTGCTCCCCTGGCAGGTGGAACGCTCAGTGTAGGGAGGAGCTGGTGTGTGCTCCATCCTCAGTGGTGCCTGTGGCTGGGAATGAAGAGCATTTAGTTGTGCTGGTGTCAACAGTGAGGACTTCTGTCCTCTTGCAGTGAGTTTATTGCTCCCTTTGCCATGGTCACAAACCAGAATGGATGTGGACTTGTGCTGCAGAGAAGAAAAAGCCTGCACGCCATCCTCTGCTCCCCAGAATTCCCTTTGGGCCTCACTCTCAGCCCTTTTTGCTCCCTCTCAGGCCCTTTTCCACCTCCCTCTTATTCAGAACTGAGGACAATCGTCCTTTGAACCCCGTGTTTGGTTGTTTCCCTGTTACCTCTGTGCCCAGAGCCATGCCCAAGTAGGAATCTCTGACTTGTCTTTCAGTGCTCTGTCTCTGAAATCTCTTTTAATACATAATGTTGGAATTCAATGTGGCTGCCCTGCCTTGCCGAGCCATGTTTTTAGGCACTGCAGCACTTCTGCACTAGGCATTATTTGTAAGAGTTTTTTTCTGGCTCAGGCTTCAGGTGAGTGGCAGGGGCTAGGGAAGGCTATGGGCTGCCTGTGGAAGCAAAGTTATTTCCTCTTTCAGGGTTTTCCCTATTCTGTCACAGCTTTGGTCTCTTGTGATGGTGCTTGGTCCTGGGGAATGCTGCAGTGTCATCTGCAGAGATAACCTTTGTTGGGCACTTGAATGCTCAGGAGCCCTCCCTTCCAAGTGTAAATGATGCCATGGCATGATTTAGTTTGGGATTTGTGCTCAAGTTCTGCAGAGCTGAGTTTGCAAACCTGGGCAGGTAATGTCTGGAAACAGAACTTGTCCTGGATCAGCAGCCAGGGTCAGTGATGGTTCCTATTCCTCTCCTTTCCACATGTTGATACCAATTGAAATAAGACTGGCTTTGGCAGAATTTAAGTTTTTTGAGTGACTCTGTGCTTTGTACACAGGATTAATGGAGTTTTATTCATGTTCTCACAGACTTCCTGAGGGCTTCACCCAGCTCCGAAGCCTGGGCCACTTGGCCTTGAATGATGTGTCCCTACAGAGCCTCCCCACTGACATTGGGAAGTGAGTATGGCCCTGTTCTGGCAGCGGGGAGGGGGCTGGGATGGGGACACCGTGCTGGTGGGATGGGGACAGTGGCAGGACCTGGAGGGACAAGCCAGGTGCAGCTTTTCCTGGTGCTGACAGTGCTGCATGAGCACCTCTGAGCCTTGGTTTGTTAAAAGACCTTTCTACAAAAGGTTCCTGTCCTGGTCCCAGCTGCTTCTCCTGCTGTGGTTTGTGGCACAGCAAGGATTGATCCAATCTTCTCAAATCCTGTTTCTCCCAATGTTCTGAGTGCCCATTTGCCCCTTTCCAAGCAGGTGGGGGCTGCCTGATGACGTTGGAATGATTTATGCTGCTGGCAAATGGCCCCATGGGGTGCAGTGCCTCTCCCATGGGATTTGACTTTCCACATGTGAGGGATTTTACCTTTTTGGGCAGACAGTCCTGTTGTGACAGCGTGTTTCTTGTCCTGAGTGTGGGCATAGTGTTGTTCCTTGTGACTGCAGCAAGCGCTCACCTCCACCAAAGCCATTTGTGTTGTTTTTGTTTCCCCATCTCCGCCCATGTGTGCAATTCATGCATTGCTCAGGACGTGAGGGGTGGTTCCAAGGGAAGGGAGATGAGCAGCTCCTTGCACCCCTGAAGCCCTGTCCAGTGAACCTGGCTTTCTTGCTCCCTTTTCTCTTGCAGTTTGGCAAACCTGGTGACTTTGGAGCTACGTGAGAACCTGCTAAAGACTCTCCCCACGTGAGTGTCTGTCTGGGGGCTCTAGGAGTCTCCTGCCTGATCGTTCTTGCTGCTTCCTCAGGGACCAGTGCAGGCACCATCACTTGGCTGGGGAGGGCTCAGGCTGGGCATAAATAGGCTGCATCTTGCTGGATTTCCATAAATTGGGATGAGAAGGGAGAGGAGCAGCAAAGGATGTTCAGAGCCTGTACTCAGCTTGTGTGTTAAGGACTGATTTGCAATAGGCTTCCCAAAAAAAGCTGCTGGAAAGAGTGAGAACCATTTTTCCTGAAGAAGTGGAGCAGACAATGGATTATTTTAGAAAGAAAGGGAAAACTCTGTAGATGGGGGTGTAGGAGGAGCTCCGTGCACAGTGAGGTTCAGGATTTGAAGAGCAGCAGGATACAGCTGAGGGTACATTTTGCTTCTGACATCTGTTTTGTTGGATATTCCTCCTGGTTGTTCTGGATGGGTTAAGTGCCTTCCCTGCAGCACACAAAATATAAGCCAGCAAGGGAGAAGAGATAAGTGTTGTTACACTTTTTGGAGTCAGGGATAGGGATGAGTTCCTGGCAGGGAGCATGACTGGAGGAGGTAATGCTCTCAGGTAGATGGACATGGAGAACTAAGCAGTCTGTACTTTAGTCTCTGCTTTGGCCCATCATAGTTTGTTGAGTTTTCTACCCTACATCAGCTCTGCCAGCTGTTTCCTGCCTGCTTTTCCATCCCACTGATGATTCCCCAGCTTTCCTTGGACATGGTTGGAAGGGATTCTGCCTGACTCCTTTTTGTTTTGGGGCCACATGAGCTCCTCAGTAAAGGTGTGACACCTGCAGCTGTTGTCACCTGTCCTCAGAGCTCTCTTACTGTTCCTGGCAGGATTTCACCTTGTCTGCTGGCACTTCACCCACCATGGTTACACTCTGCAGGGGCACAGATCAGAATCACATGATGGTCTTGTCTGATGCCAGCAGATCTTTTTTGCACAGAAAGGTGATAGGAAGGGTCCAGCTGAGATGGTCCCATGTGGAATATCACCACAGGGGACAATATGAGAGCTAAAGCTTCTTATCATAGAATGCCAGGGTGGTTTGGATTGGAAAGGACCTTAAAGCTCATCACGTTCCAGCCCAGTGCCACAGGCAGGGACACCTTCCACCACATCACATTGCTCCAAGCCTCATCCACCTTGGCCTTGAACACTTATTCTGGGCTGAGAACTGACAAGCAGGAGGAGTTTGGGTCCTGGTGTTCTGTCTGTTCCTCTGACTGGGTTTTCACACAGGCACTGTTGGGCAGCAAAGAGGTGCAGTAGCTACATCCAAGACTGGGCTTTCAAACTATGGTGAAGATAGTCCCAATGGTTTTTCACCATCTCAGAACCAGCATGTGTCTCTGGAGTCTTGAGATTTCAGTCTGTGACCAACCCCTTGGATTTTCCTGGAGATCTCTCATGGCCAGTGCTCCCATGTTGCCCTTTGGTAGATCTGGGTGCAGGATATTTGTAGTCTACTGTGAGATTTTGATGTTTTTCACTGGAAGGTTAATCCAGGCTTGATACTCATTCTGCAATGCAGATCCAGCTTCTTTTCATCTTTCCCCAATTCCCCAAATTCTATTTTGGGATGATTTCCAAAAGTAGAAAATGGATCTTGAAGGCCAAGGCAATTCTGATGAGATCTGTCAGTCAAATACGAGATCACAGTCGATGGCCAGAGCCATTTCAGTTGTGCAGTTGGATTCTCTGCCTAAGGCTCTGGTACTTACTCAGGCTGCACATTGTGCCCAAGAACAGCTCTAAATGAGACCAGGTGACCTTTCCAAAGAGGAGAAAGGCTGAAGGAAAGAAAGGTTGGTGCTTTGTTTCCAAAGTTCCTGAGCCTGGTGGGTAAGTGGCTTCAACGCTGAGAATTTGGGACAGCGTAATGCATCGGTGTCCTTTTGGTATTTTTGTTGTTGAGCTTCCTGAAAAATCCAGCTTGCAGTGACCTTTGCTTGCCAAAATTCCATTTCACTGGTCAGTCTACTGATATTGACTGAGTTCTGGAATGGTTCAGTTTGTACAGCTGCTGATCACCCCTCAGCTCTCCCATGCAGATGGGACACAGCCAGAGAGCCTTGGGAAGAGCAGCTGTCATGTATTCTTATGGAACAGTGGAGGGTGATCTATACTGAGACCTTTTTGTCAGATGTCATACATCAATATGGATTCCACAGCTTGTTGCTTCTATTTTGGGCATTCAAGCTGTGAAGGTGCAAAGGAACAGTCAAGGCTACATCACCTTCAGAGGGGTCAGAGTCGATGTACATTCATGGTGAAGGAGTGCTGTGCAACAGGATCCTTTGGATGAAACTGTTGATAACCTTTGCTGCAGTTTATCTCAAAATCCACTGCTGCATGCAGTAGGAAATCAATTGTCATGCATAACCCAAATGTTTTTACAGCCTGGCCCAGCATGACAGCTCCCTCTTACTGCAGCCCCCAACAGCCTTGGTTTGGGTGGCGTTGAGAGGTGGAGCTGTTTCCAGAGAAATACAGGGATTTTTGTATTGGGACAGTTCCTTAAGAAGAGAATAAAGCTGTTCCCTGCCAGGGGAGTGGGCAGGGCTGGCAGCTCCACCCTGGCACACACTGAAGGGCAGCAATCCTCCTTGGGGGAGGTGGAGTTGGAGCTGATGGGCCATACTCAGGTGTGAGGACAGACCTGGACCATGTCATGCAAACCCAGCCCTGGGTTTGTGGGACTGCAGGCCTTGTCCATCTCCAGGTGTGGTGAGTGGGTGCTTGGGGCACATCTGTGGATCACTGGCATGGACAGGCTGTGGGTCCTGTGCAGTGTCTTCATTTTGAGCTTCTGTCTGTACTTTGTGACTCTCCTGAGACATCAGGCCGCTGTTGTCTTCCCTTCCTCTTCAGTAGCATGAGCATCCCATCTGGGGAAACTGAGGCTGTTAAATTTGTCATTCCTCCCTGTCCCTGCAGCTGTGCTCCCTTTGCCCCCCAAACATGTCTTGTCCTCTGCTGAGTCCTTCCTGTTGCCTGTCAGTCTTTGCCCAGGTCCCTGTCCTTGCTGCCAAACAGGCAGTGCTGTGAAGGTGTGGCTGGTCATTTTTTGATCAGAGTATTTTATGGTGGGAGGGGGAGAAGGCAAACTGGTGCCAGTGGAACTGGCTGCTCTGGGAGTGCTGGTACCTCTGAACCCAATTCCCTGGGGTGGATGGTCTGGCTTGGGGAAGGCACCAGCTCAGAGGTGGGCTCAGAGGGACTGTGAGAAGGATCAGGATTGGCCCACCTGCTTTAGGAGTTACTAGAGATGATGTGATTTGTGCGATGTGTGTCCCAGATGCTAACCTTCCGCTCTTTATTTCTTGTTTTATCTCTCTGTCCCCTGTGCCTTGCAGTTCACTCTCCTTCCTTGTCAAGTTAGAGCAGTTGGATCTCGGTGGCAATGACCTGGAAGTTCTGGTAGGTGAGGGCTGGTGGGGAGGGAATTTGGGTGGTTGGTAGGGGCAGGTCCTGCATCTCGGTGCAAAAAACTGGATTTTCACCTGAAATGCAAAGAAACAGACCCTCAGGTTATTTGGGGAGATTCTGATCTGCCCAGCATGGCCCAGCCATCATTCCCAGATGAATTTTCTCTTCATGTGTCAGCCCTTGTGTCTTGTTTCCTGCTGGCCTCACACACTGCTTGCTCTGCCCTTTCCAGGCTCTGGGATGGGAATTCTCCCTGTCTGGCTGCCAAGGATCTTTCCTTTCCAGCAAGACTCCCTTTTCTGTCCTGCACTGCCCCCAGCTGTTTCTCTTCTCATCCAGCTTCCTGCCTTTCTCCTTTCTGAAATGA
The DNA here is from genome assembly GCA_036630365.1 of Acanthiza pusilla. NCBI lineage: Eukaryota > Metazoa > Chordata > Aves > Passeriformes > Acanthizidae > Acanthiza > Acanthiza pusilla. The sequence goes on along the minus strand of JAXCHO010000198.1, from coordinate 270,317 downwards.
TTTCTGCCCTGCAGAGTGCTGGGCCATTCTGTGTTGTCCATGGCAGTGAGGGTAGCCCAGCGTGGGGGCTCTGTCCGTGGAGGGGCTCAGCGTGTGGCGATTAAGGGCACAGTCTCAGAATTCAGCTTGTCTGGGCATTTGGGGACACACAGTGACATTCTGTAACTTTGCAGCTGTGGATTAAGCTGTTGCTGGATCTTACTCATGTTCTGGAAAGGGTTTTGGCAGAAACCCATCAAAATTGGGAGGCAAAGGGGTTTGTGCATCTTAGTTGTGCACAGGCTGAACTCACTTGTGAGAAGGGTGCATGACACTTGAGCCATGTTCAGTGGAGCAAACTCCAAACCCAAATGCTGATCGCTTGGAGGGGCTGTGGGATGTGTGTCTGTCATGGCTGATGGTGCCATGAGTGGGTTTTGTTGAGTTGGCCAGTGGTACCCAAATGTTTATTTTCATGTCTGAGAGGAGGAAGACGCATTTATTCTTAAAGGCCAGAATTTCCAGCCCCCTAAAATCATGGAATCATTTAGGTTGGAAAAACCATCTGAGACCATTGAGTCCAACCTATTCCCCAGCACTGCCAAGGCCACCACTAACCCATGTCCCCAAGTGCCACATCCACATGGTGTTGTATCTCCCAGGGATGGGGACTCCCTCCCTGCCCAGGGCAGCTGTGCTAGGACTGCACAGTCCTTTCTGGGAGGGAGTTTTCCCAATATCCAACCTAAACCCTCCATGGCACAACTTGAAGCCATTTGCCTTTGTGCTGTCCCTTATTCTCTGAGAGCAGAGCCCGATCCCCACCTGGCTCCATCCTCCTGCCAGGGAGTTGCAGAAAGCGAGAAGGTCCCCCCTGAGCCCCTTTTGCCCCAAGTCCCTCAGCTTCTCTCCATCAGAATTGTGCTGCAGGCTTAGTTCTTGCCTTGCCTGCTGACACAGTCCTACTGTTCCCTTCCGTGCTTCCCATTGGACCTCCTGCAGCCATCCCAGACATTCCCAAACACTTGTGATCATCTTGTAATGATCCATGGGTGCTCCTGGGAGGTGTGAGAGGCCGAACAGTGCCTGGCTTTGCAGAGAGTGGTGTATTTGCAGCATCTTCAGCAGCTTTTCCCTGTGGAAGGGACTGATGGCATCACTGTCCTGTCTCCTACAGCCAGACACTCTGGGCGCGCTCCCAAACCTGCGTGAGCTTTGGCTGGACCGGAATCAGCTCTCAGCCCTGCCCCCGGTGAGTGTCAGCTCAGCACACCCTCACCCCTTTGCCCCTGTCCCTGCTGTTCCCCTGAGCCATGGGGTCTCCTCTCTGATCCAGGAGCTGGGCAACCTCCGCCGCCTGGTGTGCCTGGATGTGTCTGAGAACAAGCTGGAGCAGTTGCCCAACGAGGTCAGCGGGCTGGTGGCACTGACAGACTTGCTGCTGTCACAGAACCTGCTGGAATGCATTCCGGATGGGATCGGTGAGTATTGTGGGATGGAGATTTCACTGCCTGGGCAGTGCTCCTGGGGGAGCTTCAGGAAAAAGTGTCTGTGAGAGGGAATCAGGGGTTCATGGACACAGGCACAGTCATTGAGAGCAGCAGGGGGTGATAGAGAGGTGAGCAGAGCTCTGCAGGTGAGTTCAGGTGTTGCTTCTGCATCAGGCGAGGGTGTGAATTATTAAAATGTGGATATTGATCTAATATCGATATCCACCTGAGACAGACAGAGACTCTCTAACTTGTTAAGGTTAGAAAGTGAATGTTTATTTGAGCTGCAGGGATAGCTCCCAAATGTACAGCTCCAAAGTAACAATGCAACACAGAACTTATTTATCTATAACAATAATGCATATTTAAAATACAGATACATATTCATAGAATAAGCACCTCCCATTCCCTGCTTTGGATGGAAATTAGCAGAAAGTCATTAAGCATGCGCAGTTCCTGCAATGGAATTGGGTCGGTGGTCATAAAATGGGTTTGAGGGCTGCTTTGAGGAAGTAAAACTTGTCTTCCTCACTTTGACCTTCTTACCTCTCTGGTTTTTGGCAATACATTTGACCTTGGAAAACTCCCAATGCTCTCTTCTATTGTTTCTAAATAGGTTGCATCTGGGCAAAATTTGTAACTGTCTAGGCTCTCCTTTGAACCTCTTTTCTTAAGATTATTAATTGTCTATTTTAAGCACAGCTGAATAAATATCAAATAATCAAAGGCTATTCTGCACTTAATGATTAATTTCTTTCTGGCTAAGTTCTACATCTTTTTTCTATTCTACTTGCTTTCAACGGAACTAACTTTTATCTAAAATCTCTACATTTAAATGTCTAAAAGAAAACCCTGTGTTTCAGATGAGGCCTGTGAACAGGCCTGGTGGGAGGAAAGGCAGAGCCTTTGGGTTGGGTTATGGGATCCTTGATGGGATCACACCCAGCTGAGTGTAGAACAGCATCCTTCTCTCTGGCAAAGCTCACACCTAACTTGTCACCCTGGCCAGGTCAGCTGAAGCAGCTCTCCATCCTCAAGGTGGACCAGAACCGGCTGACAGATGTGACAGAATCGATTGGGGACTGTGAAAATCTGTCTGAGCTCATCCTGACTGAGAACATGCTGACAGTGAGTACACAGCAGCCACCTGCCTGTCCCGAGCCACCTCCCAGGGATCCCTTCCCATCTTCTGCCCTCTGAGCTGAATTCCTGGTCATTCTCCAGCTGCTTCCATAGAATTTCACCAAGTTCACAGATGTTCGAAAGCTGCTTTCTCTCGCTGAATTTTTTCCCCTGAAACATTCTCTGGGATAGCAGGGATGCTGGGATTGCCCATCCCATAGCCCATCCAGGCTGATGGGTGCAGGACCACATCCCAGACTGCATTGGTGAGGGGTTTGGGATAGTGATTGAAAATGGCCCTGCTCCAAACTGCCTGTGGTTTGATTGGTGAAACACAACGACTGGGAATGGGCAGATAAACAGAGGGAAGGTCTTGACCATTGGTGTTTGGAGTGTGCTGTGCTTGGCTGTGTTGAGGGGAAGAGTTGGTTTGGATCAGTCTGTGAGCCTGAGGGAAAAGCTGTCCCAAGGATGTCCTGAAGAACATTATCCCAAATGTGTCTGTTGGGATAAAAGGCAACTTGTTCCCCAGACCAAGGGCTTTGTGCCTTTCACCTGTGCTGCTCTTCCCTCTTGCAACCACTGACTCTGCTCCTTCCCAGGCCTTGCCCAAGTCCCTGGGCAAGCTGGCCAAGCTGACAAACCTGAACGTGGACCGGAACCGGCTGACAGCGCTGCCAGCCGAGATTGGAGGCTGTGCCAACCTCAATGTTCTGTCCCTGAGGGACAATCGCCTGGCCCTGCTGCCCCCCGAGCTGGCCAACACCACTGAGCTCCATGTCCTGGATGTGGCTGGGAACAGGTGAGCAGCAGGAAGGTACCCAGGCTGGGGGGGAGATGCTGGACCTGTGTGGATCCTGGGATCTGTGGTGTGGAGAATTGCTGATTGCTTGAGCTTTGCCCGTGAAGCCCTTCTCCGTGTCACCTAAACACAGGGTAGAGATAAGGCAGAAGTGTGAGGGCATTTTATCATGTGTGAAATAGAGCTCAGGAGAATCCCTGGTCACTGCCTTCCTTCCCTTCCTGCAGATTTTGTGGGTTTGTGTCATTAGTCCTCAGGCGGTCTGTGCCAAAGCTTTGTTCATGGGGGGTGGATGCCTGGGAGCTGTTCTGAAAGGTGCTGTGGTTCTGGGGTTGGGATTTTTGGGAGCAGTTGGAAGCTGAGGTTCTGTAGGGAATGCTCTACACGCTGGTCTGTGAAAGCATCATTTTTCTGTTTTCAAACCCCTGTGTACTGTGGGAGGGAGTTGTCATCTGCTAAAGGCTCCTGAGGGTTATTGGAGCCCAGGCCATGGACAAATCAGCTGTTCAGTGGTGCAGGACTGAGGGATCCACAGCAGCTTGGCTCTGTCCCTCTCCGTTCAGGTAAAACTGAGGTGAAGCTCTTTCCTGACCAGATAAGTTTAATAAGTTGTTCTTCTCTTTTGCAGGCTGCAGAACTTGCCCTTTGCTTTGACAAACCTTAACCTGAAAGCCTTGTGGCTGGCAGAAAACCAGTCTCAGCCCATGCTGAAATTCCAGACAGAGGATGATGAAAAGACAGGAGAAAAGGTTCTCACTTGCTACCTGCTCCCCCAGCAGCCCTCTCCCAGCCTGGGTAAGAGTCTGCATCACAAGCACTGGCTGCAGAGTCTTGTGCTCTGGAGGGCCTAAGGCCTTGAATCTTCTCTGCTGGGTTGGACTGTCCCTTACTGTGGTTCCTGTAGGAGATACAGGCTCTGGCTTGTATGGCTGGGACTCCTTTCCCATGCAGTGATTGTTCAAACTGAGGAATTGCTTCTCTGCCAGGTGATAAGGAAGTTGCAGCCTCATCTTTGAGTGTTCTGCTTGGATCTACTAACCAAGCAGTTCATTTTCGTTGTCCTGTCACCATGATATTCCTGCCTTAATTCTACTTTTCCTTACTTCTTGGGTGAGAAGTGCTAGAGCTGAAGCATCAGACACTTCTGTAGAGGCTGCTGGAGGTCTGGTGGGAGATGTACAGAAGGTGACAGGATGTTGAGGCCACAGCCTTTGTCCCCAAGGCCTCTGATGCCATCAGTGCCCTAATGGGATGAGAACTGACTTCCATCTGAGTCCATAACCTTGCTCTTCCCACTGTGTTCTCTTCCTCCCCAGAGAACCTCCTGCAGAACAGCGTGGATGAGAGCTGGACAGACACCAACCTGAACAGAGTCAGTGTGATCCAGTTCCTGGATGAACCTAAAGGAGATGATGATGACGAGACAGGAGCTGAGAGACGAGTAAGGAGTTCCTGGGGGGTTTTTGGCTCCCTGTGAAAGCACAGGGACACCACTGTGGTGTCCATGTTTCACCCTGTGACACTGCTACAGGTGTGGGTGAGATTTCCTCTGTCTGAAGGGTGTTTGGTGCCCTGAGGAGCCAAGCAGGAGTGAAAGGGAATGAATTCCTGTGAGCTGTGGTGCAGGGTGATATTTTGAGGCTCTTCTATGGGAGTGGGGCTGTGACACTAACGTGCCCAGGGAGCACTCAGAATGCCCAGAGATGCCGACAGAGCACTGTCAGGAGGGGTTTTAGCTCACCCCCATCATGGGGAAAGGCTGCCCAGACCATCCCCACCCCTGCAAGCGTGGGGCCAGTGCAGCCCATGCTGTGGAGTTTCCTGTTAGTAAAGGAAGTACTAAATATTGCAGGCAGCCTCAAAACCTGGGTGCACTTTCAATGCAGATGCAAAGGCCAGGATAAAAGTTTTTGGCAAGTGCTCTGGGGGTTTCTGTCTCCTGCAGGATTTTTTTCCTTTTCATTTTATGGAAAGCCATTCTTGAGATCTGAATCCTTCTATGGAATGGTGTTTGGGGCTGTCCTGGCGGTGTGTGTGTGTTGCTGGCATTTGGAGGTTTGGGGGTTTTTAAAATTGTTTTTAACATTATTATTAATTTTAGAATGCTGTTTTTGTTGACTCTTTACCTGGGATGGAACTCGCTAAGCAGCACCAATTCTGGTGCATTTGGGCTTGGCAGACCTGTTAAATAACTCCAGAGGAATTAGGAAGATACCCCAAGAAGATTTCTCATCTGTGTTCTTGAGGAGTTTCTGTGTTGACAGTTTTTCATTTACTAAGCCTGAAACACCATTTTAAACTTCCCATCTCTACCATTCTCCCCAAACCTGTCAGCTGGAGAGCAGGATGATGTCTAGAGAGAGTTTTCAGTGTTCTTTGCCTCAATTCTTTCCTCCCCCTGGCTGTAGGCTGTGTGAGACCTGGAGCAGGTCCTACAGCAGCATGTGTTGGTTACATCCCCTTGGGGCTCCAGCTCTCTGATAAAGGTGTTGATTACCTGCAGAGGTTCATTCCCAAGGGTTTGAATCCCCTGGAATGCCCTTCCTGAGGGTTTCCTTTTGGCAGGGCCTGCAGCGCCGAGCCACCCCTCACCCCAGCGAGCTGAAGGTGATGAAGAAGGTGATTGAAGTTCGGCGCAATGAGGTGAACGCTGCCAAGGCTGATGCCAACCCCAGCTCTCCCAACTCAGAAGTGAGTGCTGGTCACTGGGGAATGGATAACTGTGGAGAGCGTGGGATCATGGAATGGTTTGGGTTGGAAGGAATCTTACTGACCACTGAGTTCTACCTCAGTGTCTTGGGCAGAGACATCTTCCACGAGTAACACGTGGGAAATGGGGAGGTAGAAAGGGCTGACTTTTCGGAAAGATTGGGAGGGACTGAGAATGGATTCCCTGGATTCTGAAGGTTGGGCATCTGCCTTGTGTCATGGAGGGCCTGTGAGATAGAGCAGGAGATGGAACCAGGAGAGAGCAGCACAAGGGGAATTGTGTGTGTTGGTACCACTTTTATCATAGTGCAGGGAGAGGAAGAGAAGGCTCTGATATTCCCAGCGAAGAATGGTGGGGATAGAATGCTTGGAGGAGGCACCTTGCTGCCCCAGTGGGAGGCTGATAAATGCCTACCCAGGAGGTGGAGCAGGGTGGACCCAGGTCATATGGAGGAAAGGAAGCCGTGGGCAGCCTGAGGAAAAGCTGATTCTGTTTTGCTGATCATTCACACCTCGCACCAGTCACACTGCACGGCTCTGTCTGCTGCTCTCCATCCTAACCATCACAACCATTTTCTCAGGAGAAGAGGCTGAGTGCCACATCGAATCGCAGCGAGGACTCCCATCTGTCTGCCAGCACTGCCTCCGTGGACTGCAGGGCAGAGGAGAGGGATCGGGGCTGGCCCAATGGGCAGCTGCCTGATGTGAGGGAGCTGGAGAAGGAGGTGAAGCCCAGAGTGGAAGAGGAGTGCAAGGAAGCTGCTGACCAGGAGGAGGAAGATGTGGAAGTGGAATACAATGAGGTAGGAGCCTGGGAACTGCAAACAGGGTCATGAGAAAAAGTGGAAGGATTTGGAAGTTTCAGGTTAGTGGATGTGGGATTTGGACATCACTGGAGGCAGATCCAGGCCATGGAGGGCAGGGCAAGCAGAGGTCAAGGAAGCTTGTGGGAGGTGGGCAGACAGTGTGGAACCCAGGCAGGCTGTGGGTAAATTGGGGTGACAGTGACAGGTTTGGTTGTCCTCCATCCCTGGAGCTGACAGAAGCATGTCTGGGGGAAGGTGTGGTTATAGAAAAAAGGCAAGGATGGTGAAATGTTAACACATTCCTGCATTTTCCTGAGCACACAAGCAGCGGTCCCAGGGACAGCAGGTTCTGAGCTGCCATCTCTGTTTCATGAGGCTCAGGGGTCACAGGGACAGCAGGTTCTGAGCTGCCACCCCTCTGTTTCATGAGGCTCAGGGGTCACAGGGACAGCAGGTTCTGAGCTGCCACCCCTCTGTTTCATGAGGCTCAGGGGTCACAGGGACAGCAGGTTCTGAGCTGCCACCCCTCTGTTCCATGAGGCTCAGAGGTCACAGGGACAGCAAGTTCTGGACTGCCACCCCTCTGTTTCAGGAGGGTCAGGGGTCACAGGGACAGCAGGTTCTGAGCTGCCACCCCTCTGTTTCATGAGGCTCAGGGGTCACAGGGACAGCAGGTTCTGAGCTGCCATCTCTGTTTCAGGAGGCTCAGGGGTCACAGGGACAGCAGGTCCTGCACTGCCACCTCTGTTTCATGAGGCTCAGGGGTCACAGGGACAGCAGGTTCTGCACTTCACCCCTCTGTTTCATGAGGCTCACAGCATGTCTGGGGCTTTGCTGTCACAGCCTACTGTACACTTCGCTGAGGACACGCTGATCCGGAGTGAGGATGAGGATGAGGATGAAGAGCGACCATTCCCAGTGGAGAAGCAGAGGCTTATCCGCAAGGACACGCCCCATTATAAGAAACACTTCAAGATCACTAAACTGCCCAAGCCAGAGGCAGTGGTGGCACTTCTGCAAGGGCTGAACAGCGATGGGGTCCCCAAAGAGGAAGAGGAGTTGGGAGGCTGCAATAATAACACAGAGCCCGAGGATCAGGAGGAAGCGTGGGATGAGGATGACAGAAAGAATGGAGCTTTGTCTGCTCAGCCATCCGTGAAGGTAAGGTCTTGTGGGGAGGGGGAAGGTCAGAGGGATGCAGACCTGCTCTCTGCTCCTGTGACCTAGCAGGCAGGTGGATGTGGTGCTGATGAAACCAAGAGGCTCCAGCACTTGGGAATGTGCTGAGGGTGGGAGAGCTGAAGGTCGTTGGGGGCTCACAGGAGAGCTGTGCCATGTTGCTGTGTCTGACTCCTTCACTGTATCCAGGTCCTTGCACCATCCCCATTGCATGTGCTGTTCCCTGTGCTGCAGGGAGGGTTCTCTGTCTCATCACTGGTGGGTTCTGCTGTTCCTTCCAGCCTCCTCCTCACTGACTGGTTGTTGCTGCTGGTTCACAGGAGGATGAGCTTTATCCCTGGGTGGATTCAATCTTAGACTGTTTGTTGGCACAGTGCTTCCCAGAGCGTGTGAGTGCAGCCAGGAGTGTGCCCTGCCCTGTGCTTCCACCCAGGCACAGCCTGATGGAGAGTGCCCTGGGATTTAGGGGAGCTTGTGCTCTGAAGTTTTTGCCTTACTGGTTGTACTGGGACTTATGAGACAGGGGATCCTTGGCTCTGCTCACCACGTTTGGTTAGGGACACACAGAGGTTCCTGCTTGAGGAAGTTCCTCACAATGGAATAGGAGTACATGGATGAGGGACACTTCCTTCATGAGATCAGCCCAATTCTCACCCAAGCTGGTTTGAGGATTTTGAGGTGTATTTGGTGGGTGGAGGTCAGGATGTGGCTGAGTCTCCATCATAGTCGGATGCCAACAAATCTCACGACAAGATGTGGAAGGTGCTGGAGTAAAATTTGCTTCTGCTGTTACTGCGCACGTTCCAAGGTGCTGGGATCATTCCCATCCCTGCTGGAGCTCAGGTTGCCCAGGGGAAGGTCGTTTCCCTCACTTGGCTATGGAGCCTTTCCCTCAGTGGATGCTTGCCTTGCTCTGCCTGAGCTCATGCAGCTCATCCTGTGCTCCCTGGAGATGAGGCAGTTTCCACACTGTTGGTGAAGTTCCTTAGAAGGAATATTTGAAACCATCCCAAGTCCCCTTCATCCAAGACCTACTTGGGAATGCCTTCACCCAAAAAGGTTATTTTATCTGGGGACTCAGAGCTGAGGAGGCACTGACCCACTAGCGGAGCCTGTGATGCCTGCTCAGGGGTGGGGTATCTGTCAACAATTACAGGTTATTGGCTAAGCCTTCTGCCTGGGACTCAGTTCTTTCTGTGGGGCTGAGTTGGATGCCTGCTCCATGAAGACTTTTATTTGCTGTATTCCAGGAGTGGGGATGTAGGAAGCACTGTCCCTGTGCAGAGAGGCTTTTGCAAAGAGGTGCGCTGAAGGAGGAGGCAGAGCAGGCTGTGCAGGAGGCTGAATCCTAAAACCAGAGGGTTTTGTTGCAAGGACAGTTGGTTTTCAGAAGAAATCCTGAGGTTTCCTGCGCATGGGAGCAGGATCCCAGGTGCCTGTCAGGATGGACTGTTTCACCAGAGAAAGGGATTGGTGCAGTTGTGTTTGGGACTGCTCGTTCCTGTGCAGCAGCTTGTGGCACCACAGCCCCTCGGTGCTTTCTCCTGTGTTTAACCCTTCCTCCTTCCCAGCATGACCTGGTATGGAGGGGGTGAGGTCAGCTAGTGGTGGTCAGCTCAGGGCTCATGGCCTCAGGGTGCCAGCATGGACAAAACCCAGCCTTAGGGGTGCCCCTTGGGGTGCCCACTGGCACTTGGCACTCTGGGGGCCCTTGAGCAGCCCTGGCACTGCTGAGGTGCTGAGCAGGAGTTGGGGCTGCCCTGGTGCCGAGGGCTCAGCTCCAGAGCTGTGGTGGTCAGGAGTGACTGCGTGAGTGGGCTCAGCTCTGAGCTGTGCTGGTCAGGAGTGACTCGGTGAGCTGGACCAGCCCTGGCGTGGCGTGCGAGTGTTGGGTGGTGGTGGTGGTCGTGGTGGAGGGTTTGGTTGATGCTCCACTAATCCGCATGCCTCTTTGCTGGTTCCTGTCCTAACAGGGGGTGTCGTTTGATCAAGCCAATAATCTGCTGATTGAACCTGCTCGCATTGAGGAGGAAGAGGTCTGTACCACTCCTACTGTTCTCTCTCTGCCAAAAATCATCCAGCCTGCTTGATTTGCTTCCCAGCCTCACCTGTTGTTGTAGGGGGAACTCTGATCTCTCTGGGTCAAGTGGCTTCTGGACCTGGCTGATCACAAACATGATGATTGTTTCCTCCTTGCTTTCCCCTTTTCTTCCTTTCCCATCCTTGAGGTGAGAGTGGCTGCTGCAGAGCAGGAGTGAGATGGAAAGGGTGTAAAAAAACCAAAGGGACTGAGGTGGGAAGTTTGGTTCCTATTTGCTGTGTGTTGATGGAGAAGTGGGATTAAATAAATGGATATTTCTGGATGTGTGGGTAACCCTGGAGGAGCAGAGACCTCAAGTGCTGTGTACGGACCCTTTGGTAAAAGAAGGAGGATGTCATTCAGGGCACTGTGCCACTGAGGAAAGTGGACTGGAGCCAATGATTTGTGCATTTCCTGAAGCCCTTCAAGGCTTGAGGTGTCAGAAGGGGGCAGGTGGCATCAGGGGGACCACAAAGCCCCTGGCATGGGGATGGCGTCTGTGCTAAAAGTCCTGTGTCTGACTGCCTGGCTCATCCTCTGGCTGAGATCAGCTCCCCGGGTTTGTCTCCAGGATTTCAGTGCCTGATCAGTGCCTGATCTATGGGGTCAGTACTTTTCTGCAGGCAGGTTTCCAAGGAGCTGCTGGAAGCAGAGTGCTCCTGCCATTGGTGAGAGGCAGAAACTGCATCTGTGCTAAAATCTCACATGGAGGTTTCTCCCACAGGAACAGTCCAGGGCCACCAAACCCGTGTGCTACCTGGGAGTTTTGGCCTGGGTGTCTCTGAGAACTTGGCTCTGGTGTGAAGTGGAGACTTTTCTTGGTTTTGGAGTTAGGTGGGAGGTGATGAATCCTTTCCAGTCAGGCAGAGCATGGGCTGGCTCAGGCGTGGTTCCGTTAGAGGGTCCTGAAGATTTCTCCATCTTTCTCCATCGCTAGGTCCCTGAAAACAACATTAATATTTCTGGCATTTCTCTTTTGTGAAATCTTCTGTCACTCAGGGTAAAACTGAGCTTAGCCTGGTGCTTCATGATTACTTTTCCTTTGGGAAGTCACTGTTCCCAGTCCTTCTCTCCAGCTGTTGGATCTCCTGTTCCATTTGCAGAGTTTTCCTTGGTGTGCTGTGCCCCAGAAACCTCAGTCTTGTGCTGGGATGCAGTCTGCCCATCTCTTCCTTTACTCTTGCCCATGCTCCACCTAATTCTGATGGAAGGACCTAGAACTCCTTCCCTGGAAGTGTTCCTCATTCCTGGAGGTGTTCCAGAAATGAACACGGCACTCAGTGCATTGGTTGACAGAGTTGGTTGGGGATTGGTCACAGGTTGGAATTGATGATCTTGGAGGTCTTTTCCAACCTGAATGATTCTGTGATTCCTCAGTGTGGCTGTCTGGAGGCCTCAGAGTGGCTCTGGTGTCCCCTCAGTCCCCTTTGCACAGATCTGTTCCCATGCTCTGAGGTTGTGTAGCTCCCAAGGACCAGCAAGAGATTCCCCTAGTCAGTGGTGGTAGCAGAAGTCACCCAAGACTTTGGGAAGTTGATTTGGCATATTTGATTCTCCTACAGCTCTGGGGAGTGCTCACCAAGGAACCTTCCACTAGGTTGGTCCAAGCCCCAACCAGCCTGCCCTTGAACACTTCCAAATGGCATTTCCAGGGATGATTCCATGTCCTTTAGAAGGACCAGGGGGCTGATGGAACAGAGCAAGAGCATTGCAGAGCAAAGCCTGGTGCCCTTGAGCAGCACAGCTCAGGTTCATGATGCTGCTATCACATTCCTTTTATAATTTAATACAGCTCTGAGAGAAAAGGGACTGCTGATTCCTGATTGTGTGTTCCTTAATATTAAACCATAATTGTGAGCTGGAGACTGATCTTGTTGGAGCAGAACTGGAGAGACATGACCAACTTCTGCCAGCACCCAGTGCTGGGTACACCCAGAGCTCCTGTAGCTGTTGGTGCCTGTGGGGCTCTGCTGCAGTGAAAAAACAACTTTGTTAGAGTGTGTGATATCCAATGGTGGATATCTGGATTCCAGGGCTGTCTCTGTTCCCAGTGGTTTGTCTCCATCCCCATCTGCCTTGCAGAAGTGGCAGTACTAGGGATGTAGAGAGGCTCTGAGAGGAGAAAAGCAGCATATTGAGCACCTGTTTGATGGCATGAGGTTAGACCTGAGCTGTACTGGGGATGTAGAGAGGCTTTGAGAGGAGAAAAGCAGTGTATTGAGCACCTGTTTGATGGCAGAAGGTTAGACCTGAGCTGTACTGGGGATGCAGAGAGGCTCTGAGAGGAGAAAAGCAGCATGTTGAGCACCTGTTTGATGGCAGAAGGTTAGACCTGAGCTGTACTGAGGATGTAGAGAGGCTCTGAGAGGAGAAGAGCAGCATGTTGAGCACCTGTTTGATGGCATGAGGTTAGACCTGAGCTATACTGGGGATGTAGAGAGGCTCTGACAGGAGAAAAGCACCTGTTTGATGGCACAAGGTTAGACCTGACCTGTACTGGGGATGTGGAGAGGCTCTGAGAGGAGAAAAGCACCTGTTTGATGGCAGAAGGTTAGACCTGAGCTGTACTGGGGATGTAGAGAGGCTCTGAGAGGAGAAAAGCAGTGTATTGAGCATCTGTTTGATGGCAGAAGGTTAGACCTGAGCTGTACTGGGGATGTAGAGAGGCTCTGAGAGGAGAAAAGCAGTGTATTGAGCACCTGTTTGATGGCAGAAGGTTAGACCTGAGCTGTACTGGGGATGTAGAGAGGCTCTGAGAGGAGAAAAGCACCTGTTTGATGGCACAAGGTTAGACCTGAGCTGTACTGGGGATGTAGAGAGGCTCTGAGAGGAGAAGAGCAGCTTGTTGAGCACCTGTTTGATGGCACAGACCTGAGCTCTGTTTTCAGACAATTCTGATATAGTCTGGAAAATTGCTGCAGGAACAGTGGAAGGAGGGACCTTAAATCCCATCCAGTCCCACTCCCTGCCGTGGGCAGGGTCACCTTACCCTATCCTGGGTTGCTCCAAGCCCCATCCAACCTGGCCTTCAACACTTCCAGGGACAGCTTCTCTGGGCCCCTGGGGCCAGTGCTCTGCCACCTTTCTTAGGCCATGACCCTCCAGTTTGGAAGTGATCTCGAGGTGGGATTTTGATCTCTTCCTGTAAATGTACAGCTTCACATTTGGGTCTGTTAAGGCACAATTTGGGCACAAGTCACCCAGAGAGTGTCAGAAATTGAAGACTGATTTGTGTGATTGCTGCTTGTTCACCACTGATCTCTGTCTCAGCTGCAAGTTTTACCTGATCTGGAGTTCTCTAAGGACCAAGGAGCAGAGTGTGGAATGATTTCTCCCACAAATGCAGTACTATCTGCAGTTTCCTTTCCCTGCTCCGAGAGTGGGGCAGGATCATTTTGTTTCTGCTCTGTCACACAATCATCTTGTTGGCTTTCACAAAGAGATAGAGCAGAAAACAGCAGAGAAATGATTGGTGGAGAGAAAATTAAGTGTTTAAACACAGTGCTATAGTGAATCCAATTTTTGCTTCTTCACTAGGCAAATGCCCTGTGTGTAACAGACCCTGCTTGGTACCAGGGTTAGGTACAAAATTCAGGCATTACAATAACCCCAAAGAAATTACGTGGGCTGAAGCATTTCCCTGCCTTAAAACTCTTCCCTGTTTGCTGCAGTGTGTTCTGACTGTGTCAGTGGAGGAGAACAGAAACTCCCAGAAAGTTCCATGACTTTGCAGGGGGAAACAATCCCCAGCTTGGATGTGGGCACTGGAATGAGGCCAGACTGGGATAGGTTGGCATTTCTGGAAGATAGAATTTAGCTGAAAAGGGGCTGTGCTCAACTCAGGAACAGCAAAGCTGAGTTTGCCAGGAAGATAATAGATGATATGGAAGAAGTGCTGAAGTCAAGTCTCCTACCATGTCTGGCAACCTAACACTCTGCTCTGGTTAATAAATCACTCAAACTTTTTATTAAATACAGTTCTTTTTGTCCTTTTAAGCAGTATGCACACACACTCAGATTCCTCCTCCAGGAAGAGCCCCAAAACTTCTCCAGATCTTTGCTCCTGGAGTGATTAGAAAACTTACTTTTAATCTGTTATTTGTTAGTTCATTGTTTTTGTTGTATTTTATCTTGTCCAATCTCCTCCCTGCTGGCTGATCCATTGCCTGCTTGTCTTCAGTGTAATTCTATGGAAAACAGTCCTGACTTCTTCCAGCCTTCCTTTTGCTGGATTAGAGAAACAAAATTCCTGGGATGTTCTCTGGGAAGAAGGATTTCCATTTATTCCATGCCTTTCTCTCTGCCTTTTCTTTCACCTGGTCTACCTGAACTCAGCTTTGGTGACTGTGAACAACGTGAGAGAGTTTATTCAGACCTTAGTCCCCTAAATTCCATACTTGGTTTTTTATTTCAAATATGGCAGTTCCTGTTCCTGGATGGGAATTCTCTTCAGCCACTTTTATTTGTAGCTTTGTTATACCTTTAGCTTTTCTTCCTTCATCCTTCAGGATTTGGGGAGGTTTGGCCTCCAAGCCAAGGTACCTTTAGAGATGTCTCTGCTTGTGTATTTTAAAGCAGGTGATGCCAGGTTTGGTGAAAGAGTTTTCCATTTATTCCACTGTTCCTTGGATAAATGCTCTCCTCCTTCAAGGCCTGCCCTTAGCAGCACAAGGTTGAAGTCAATTTTAAGAGAGTTGTAAACTCCCCAGTCTTTGCAGTCTTGTATATTAAATGAAGGGCAAAATGGACCTTTAGGACAGTCTGAAGTTGTTGGTCTGAGAAGAGTCTCCAGTGGAATTTCATAGTGGAATGGTGCAAGAAGAATGACTGTTCCAAGGATTTCACCACACAGGAAGGGTCAGCAAGAATGGGGATGAAAATTCTGTGCTGCTGAAGAGATCAAATAGAATGTGTTCTAGTGTTACCTGTCCCAGCTGAATCTGGATGTTTTTGTCCTGTTTCCAGTTCTGAAATGGTTTGAGGCTCAGTGGCTTTGGACAGTGCTCATTTTGCTTCCCTTTAAGCATTTCAGTGTTTTCATTTCCAGAGGGACCCTGTCCTGCTGCATTCCATAGTTTGGCCAGTCTGGATCCTTGCAGGATTCCCTTCTTTTTGTATTTCTGTGCCTGTGACAAAGCTGGCTCCCAATGGTGATGAGCAGGAAGAACCAGCTTCCTAAATCCCAGTTTCTGGAGTTCATTAATTAAATAACTAATCCTGAAACCATAAACCAGCCCAGGCTGAAGGGGCCTCAAAAGACCCAGGGATTTGTGGGGAAGGAGCCTTGGTGAGGTTATCACATCTAGGGCTGTGACTCAGCACCTCCCTGTGGAGTTTGTCCCAGTGAAGGATTGTTTTCACTGCAAACATTTCTTTCATGTATCAAGATGAAATCATATCTTTGTATAGACACAGAGCAATACTCCTGATCTCGATATCAATCTCTATAGCAGCTATCAAATAGGAGTCACGTATGGTATGTGAATATTCATGGATCTGTAGGAGCCTCGGGTTTTATTTATGCTTCAAATGTGACCATATTTCATGTTTTAAGAAGGCATCCTTGCTTCTTTCTCCCTTTGGGAAATGTGGTCACTGTCCTTGAGTATCCTGGGGGAGGGATGTGCAGGAGCAGAGCAGTCAGGTCATATTCTATTGACCCATCCATTCCCAGTGGGGCTGTGGCAGGTCCCCTGTCCTGTCTGCTCACAGTGCCACTGCCAAAAGTCTCATTCAGGGTTCTCTGTATTTATTTTGTGGGAGTGTTCAGTGAGAAGTCAGTGAAGTGCTCAACTCTTCTGCGCTGTGCCCACCATCTCTGCCCTTTCCTTTGAGAACTAAACCCATTGGAACAGAGGAAGGAATAATAACAGGGCCAGAAGACCTCCAGCCAATGTCCAGAGGCTGCTCTGCTGCCAGGGCAGCTTTTCCTCTGTGTTCCACAGTCTGGAGTTAATTTAGCTCTCGGCAGTCACACAGCAATCTCCCATCTCCCCTCTGCTCACTGATATTTTCAGCCTGTCCCTTGTCCCCATGAGCTGTCACTGACCAAAGCCAGACAGATTTAGCCCTTCTCATCTTTCCTGGTGAATCAGTGCCTCCAGCTCCTGCTCTTCCATGTCCCAGCTGTCTGCAACCAAGGTGTACAGAATCCCAGAATCATTTAGGGTGGAAAAGACCTCCAAGATCATAAAGTCCAACCTCTGACTGACCCACACCTGAGTGCCACATCCAGTCATTCCTTGAACACCTCCATGGGGACTCCACACCTCCCTGAGCAGCCCCTGCCAATGCCTGATAGCCTTTTCCAGGAAGAAATCCTTCCTGATGTCCAACCTAAACCTCGAGGCTATAATGTGACAGTTATGGACTGATATGTTGTATTATGCTGACTGAATGTGGTGTCAGAGCAAAGTGACAGAATATGAGGGGCCCAGAGCTCAGCAGGACACAGGGATCCTTTCACTGGTGGGTGCTCAGCTGCTGGCAGTCTGTGGATCAAGATTTCTGGGCTGTTCATGCCAAAGTACGAGGCACTGTGGAGCTGCCATCCACAATTTTGTCTGATCCTCTCCCATTCCTTTTATACATTTTAGTTCCACGGAGCCTAGTGGCAGTAAATTCTGGAATTTACTTGAGCTTTATATTAAAAACCATTTTTTAAGCTTGCCACTGATATTTCATTTGGTATTCTGTTGAGTATCCCTAATTCCTTTGTGCTTACAAACATGGAATAATCATCTCCTATAAAGTT
The DNA here is from genome assembly GCA_036630365.1 of Acanthiza pusilla. NCBI lineage: Eukaryota > Metazoa > Chordata > Aves > Passeriformes > Acanthizidae > Acanthiza > Acanthiza pusilla. Next base: position 253,396 of record JAXCHO010000198.1, on the reverse strand, counting down.
ATTAATGGCATGAAAAGAAAAAGGATCTATCTCCCTCTCCTGAATTGGAAGGCTTCAAGCCTCCCCTCATATGGAATTCAATAAATTCTGAAATTTGCTTGAGCTTTATATTAAAAACCATTTTTTTAACCTTGCCACTGATATTTCATTTGGTATCCTCTTGAGTTCCATTGAATATCCCTAATTCCTTTGTGATTACAAACATGGAATAATCATCTTCTATGAAGTTATTAATGGCATGAAAAGATAAAAAGGGTCTATTTCCTTCTCCTGAATTAGAAGGTTCTGAGCCCCTCCTCATATGGAATTCAATAAATTCTGAAATTTACTTGAGCTTTATATTAAAAAGCATTTTTTTAACCTTGCCACTGATATTTCGTTTGGTATCCTCTTGAGTTCCATTGAATATCCCTAATTCCTTTGTGCTTACAAACATGGAATAATCATCTCCTATAAAGTTATTAATGGCATGAAAAGAAAAAGGATCTATCTCCCTCTCCTGAATTGGAAGGCTTCGAGCCTCCCCTCATATGGAATTCAATAAATTCTGAAATTTGCTTCAGCTTTAATATTAAAAACCATTTTTTTAACCTTGCCACTGATATTTCATTTGGTATCCTCTTGAGTTCCATTGAATATCCCTAATTCCTTTGTGCTTACAAACATGGAATAATCATCTGCTATGAAGTTATTAATGGCATGAAAAGATAAAAAGGGACTGTATCCCTCTCCTGAATTGGAAGGCTTCGAGCCTCCTCTCGTATGGAATTCAATAAATTCTGAAATTTACTTGAGCTTTATATTAAAAAGCATTTTTTTAAGCTTGCCACTGATATTTCGTTTGGTATCCTATTGAGTTCCATTGAATATCCTTAATTCCTTTGTGATTACAAGCATGGAATAATCATCTCCTATAAAGTTATTAATGGCATGAAAAGATAAAAAGGGACTGTATCCCTCTCCTGAATTAGAAGGTTCTGAGCCCCTCCTCATATGGAATTACTCCAATTCTGTCTCCTTTAGGAAAAGACCAGGCTTGATGCATCTTGACAGAACCCAAATTGTTGTTTCTCCCCCAGTGACTCTCACCTTGTTCTTGGCTTGTACAGCACAAACCAGAACCAGCACTGGATGGTGTCAGGGCCAGGTCTTGATCACAGCTTCCATATTTTGCACAAATTTGCTTTGTGAATCTTCACTTCATCAGCCAAGTCTGGAGTCTTCTCAGAATGAAATAGTTTGGGTTTTGGGAGACCTGGTGTTCATAAAATTCAGCTGTTTCTCATGAGAGCCATTTGTGTGCCTGCTGAGAGCCACGTGTGCTCCTCATTTGCTCCTCTGGAATGGTGTCTGGATCCTGTGTAGTTTCTCAATCCATCAGCACAATATAAGAAGTCTCAGTGTATCAAGGGCCCAGAATTTTGGAAATACTCTATAAGCATCTCAGGGATCTCAGGCAAATGTTGGGACTCTTGAACAGAAGTTGTCCAGTCCTTTTGATTTTTGAAAAGGTTATTGATGATATTTAATGGATCCCTCACCTTCACATTATGCCTCTCCATCGTCACATCTGTCCCAACATAAATCCAAATTATTTATTGCAGTGTGCATTTCCTATGTCAGTATGCCAGTCTCATTTAAATGAATGTTTCACGGCCTGTAAATGCAAGGATTGGGCACTGAGAGTCAGGGAATCATTAAGGTTGGAAAAGACCTTGAAGATCATCAAGTCCAACCATCAACACCATGTTCACCACTAGACCATGCCCTCAGGTGCCATATCCACGTTTTTTGAACACTTCCAGATATGAGGACTCCACCCATGTCCTGAGCAATCTATGCCAGGGCTGAACAGCCCTTTACAGGAAGGAATTTTCCCAATATCCCACGGAAGGAATTTCCCCAATATCCCACCTCAACCTTTCGTGGCACAACTTGGGACTTTGCCCTTATCCTGTCCCTCATTTCCTGGGAGCAAAGCCTCATCCCAACCTTGCCCACCCTCCTGTCAGGGAGCAGTTGAGACTGAGATGGTCCCCCCAAGCCTCCTTTTCTCCAGGCTGAGCATCCCCAAGCTCCCCTAGCTGTTCCTAGTGCTCCAGACCTCTTTTCCTGTGTCTGGACTTGCTCATGCCCCTCAGTGTCTTTTTTGGCACACGAGGCCCCAAACTGACCTCAGCTCTGTCCATTCCTAAACTGATGCCCACATTGGCAGAAACTTGCTGTCTTCTGGATGTGAATCCCACTCCTGTGGGTGTGTTTGGAGGGAGAACTTGATGTTTCAGCAGCTCTTGAGTACAGCAGTTCTGAGCTTTGTCCCTTGAGTCCTGTGGTTGGTCGCTGCCTGGGTATCTGCTGTGCCCCTCAATGATCAGTCTCACGGCACAGCAGCGAATTCAGACCACCCCAAATCTGTTGGGCAGCACCCAAATGTCCCTTGCTCTACCTGCAAGTGAGTCTGTGCAGGTGTGCAGCGCTTCTGGTGTGTACAGTTACTCCTCAAAAGCTGGGAATTCTTGCAGGAGCAAAGTGAATCTGCTAACAGGGAAGGGTGAGAGGATGAGCTTTAAGGTCCTTTCCTACTCAAACCATTCCATGATTCTATGTTAAAATACTGAAAACCATACGAAAAGTGGGTCGAGGTGGCCCCAGGTCCATGTTTGATCTGGCAGGACTGAGGGAAGGAGGTGGAACTGCTTCCCTGGGCCGTGTTTGGTGCCATTGGTGGTGAATGGTAGGGGCCCAGGGGGAGGGATGGCAGCTCAAAGCTGATGTGGCAGCCTTTTCAATTTCCTTTTTTCTCCATCCACTGCACCTGCACTCCCACTTTTCCATGCAGGGCTGGAACTGGGAGTGTGGTGCCCTCTCCATGAAGTTTGTTCTTTCTGCAAGGGAAGAAGCAGTGAGTTTTGGTGGGAAGCAGCACAGATCAGATGTTGCATCTGAGATGGGCTTTGGAGGAAAAATGCACAAAGAATAAAATACCAGCACAGATCAGATGTTGCATCTGAGATGGGCTTTGGGGGAAAAATGCTCAAAGAATAAAATACCAGCACAGATCAGATGTTGCATCTGAGATGGGCTTTGGGGGAAAAATGCACAAAGAATAAAATACCAGCACAGATCAGATGTTGCATCTGAGATGGGCTTTGGGGGAAAAATGCATGAAGAATAAAATACCAGCACAGATCAGATGTTGCATCTGAGATGGGCTTTGAGGGAAAAATACACAAAGAATAAAATACTCAGTGAAGTCCGTGGCAGGAGCAATGGCAAGGAGGGAGCTGAGCTGTCCCTGCTGGGAGCAGCTCTGTGCTATGGATTCAGTGCCATTCCAACATCAGGGCAGTCCAGGCTGCCCAGGATCAGCCTTAGGAAAGAGGAGCTTTGGGGAACAAATAATTTAAGGGTTTAGTTCAGGAAACAGCCTAAGCTGCAACATGAAGAGCCATAAAGGTCCAGGTCCTTAAGGTTCATACTCACATCAGTTTCTCTGCATAGACTTCAAACAAACATCCACCAATTCATTTCCTCACCACACCAGGTTTATGGGAGAACTGATTTGCTTCAAAGTTTGAAATCTTCTTTCCAGCTTACGTATATTTATGTCGAATTCAAGCCCCTTTGCTGCAGTTGTCCCGTGGTTTTAATCTGGTCTGGTTTCTCCTTGGTGTTCTGCTTTTCAGTGTGCATTGACAGACAGAAGGTTCTTCCCCCTCAGGCCAGTTGGCTTTTCTGGCAGATTTCCCCATGTTTTTAGGCAGGTTTGCTGAATGTGTGAAATCCAGGGGGTTTGTGGTGTATCTTTCTGTTAGTTTGCACCATCAGCTTCCCATGTAGTTGGAAGTGACTTTCTGTGACATCATCCAACATCCTCAATTGTTGTCCAAAATCATGATTCTGTCGCATGGATTCAGACACTGAGCAGAACCATCATCTATCTTCCTGGGAAATACTGGGATCTTGCTATTAGACTAGTCTGTAATCCTGGTTTTCTATCATCCTTCAAAATTTTTGTGTTGGATAGAGAATTACACAATTTCCTGATCACCAGGATCACCAAGCCCAGCTTCTGGCCCTGCACAGGACACCCCAAAAATCCTACCACGTACCTGAGAGAATTGTCCAAACACTCCTTGAACAATACAGATGTGAGTCTTTCGAGCATTTTTAGAGTCCAGTGAGTCTGGATGGAAAAACATGGGGTTTGAAATTAGTTCCTAATAGACTTGGTCATGCAAGAAGCTTTGGTCTGGTCTGGAGCTGGGTTGGGCTGTCTAGGACATGGTTCTGTCTCATGACTACCTCATTTCTGTCTCAGTTGGTTAATCCTTGTCTTCCAAAACTTGGAATTTTACTCAGTTTCTGCCTCTTGCACCAGAGTGATGATGGATTTAGAATCTGGGATTTCCCTGGGAAGATCCCAGAACATTCTGCTGTGCTGTTGTCTGGGCACCAAAGGAATTGGCAGAGCACCTCAGTTTGTTTCACGTTTCCTGCAGTGGTTTTTTGATTTGGTTTTTGTTTTAAAATAAGCACAATATGAAGCTCCACAGGCTGTTGATTCTGTCATTGTAGAAGGGTTGGAAGGGAAGTTTTACAGAAGGCAATCTGCTTTCTTTGCTGCCCATGCTGTGGCCACGTGGAGCTGACACTGACGCTTGACATCTCTGCAGCAGCCTCTCTCCATCCTGAGCTTTGTTTCCAAAGAGGTGACATGGAGGACAGCAAATTTGGTTCTCTACAGGAATCTCTGCTCATTTCTGTCACTTACCTCACCAGCTCCTTGGTCCTTGGCCCTGAGAAAATCCTGTCTGTTCCTTTCCCTGTCTCCTACCTCACGCTCCCTGTCTTCTTTCTCGTGACTGTGGCATTGTGAATGGTTCACGCTGGTGTCCTTAAAAGAGCAGCTCGAGGTCAAGTTTGATCAATTATTGGCAGTGGGCATAATTGGGTTTGTAGAGGTGGGAGGTAGGAAGGAGAAGAGAGTTGTGGATTGCTCAGCTGCCATCCTGAGCAGCTGGGGCAGAGGGAAGCACAGGATCTGGACAGAGCAGATGGGGTTTTTTGCAGTTGTGTGTTGGTTTCCATCAATACAACAAAGCCAAGCATCCCTCCAGAGTATTCTGGACAAGGTGCCATCGTTGTCACTGCATGCTACGCTAGGGTGACCTGGAATATCCCAGTGGCTGATGGAATGGCACTCAAATAGAGTGAGCTGTGGTGTGAACACTGTCCCTGTTCCACGATCCAGCCCCAGTCCATGGCTGCCCAGTTTGCTTTGTGGTGGAATGTGTCCATGGTGACTGTTGGGTCAGGACTCAGCTCTGGGAAGGGATTTCTGTGTTTCCTGTGCTGTGGTGGTGCCTCTGAGGTGTGAGTGCCACAGCTCACCCACAGGTGCCGCAGCTCCCCAGGTGTGTGAGCAGATGACTTGGAGTTATTATTTCTTATTAAAAACATCGTCCCTCATTCTTGGGTGCCCTGACCCATAACCACTGTCCCTTCTGCTTGCAGCTGACACTGACCATCGTGCGGCAGACAGGGGGGCTGGGCATCAGCATCGCGGGGGGCAAGGGCTCCACCCCCTATAAGGGGGACGATGAGGTAAGACCTGGGCTGTGTCACTGCTGAGGCACCTGCTTTTGGGGACTGCTTCTCTCTAGCTGGAGGTTGAGCTGAGTGGGTTTTTGGGGCCGAGAGGGAGCAGTCCTGAATCCCCCCAAAGCAAGAGGTTGGGGGGGTCGAGCAGGATCCTGCCCCCAAACCGGGATGGTCTGACCTGGAGCAGCTGTGGAAGTCCACAGGACTCATGGGGTGAGGAGTGTGGGGTTGTTCCCCCCCCTTGGATGTGGCATCAGCTGCATCATGTTCCAATCCTACTGGAAAAGGCCATTCCCTGTTCTTGAGTGTCACCCTGCACTGGGGTTCTGTCACCCTTGTCACCCTGCAGGGGCTTCCTTCCGAGCTTTGGAAGTCCACAGGACTCATGGGGTGAGGAGTGTGGGGTTGTCTCCCACCTTGGATGTGGCATCAGCTGCATCACGTTCCAATCCTACTGGAAAAGGCCATTCCCTGTTCTTGAGTGTCACCCTGCAGTGGGGTTTCTGTCACCCTTGTCACCCTGCAGGGAGTTCCCTCCCAGCTGTGGAAATCCACAGGACTCACAGGGCAGGGAGTGTGGGGTTGTCTCCCACCTTGGATGTGGTCTTAGCTGCATCATGTTCCAATCCTACTGGAAAAGGCCATTCCCTGTTCTTGTGTGTCACCCTGCAGTGGGGTTTCTGTCCCCCTTGTCACCCTGCAGGGGGTTCCGTCCCAGCTGTGGAAATCCACAGGACTCATGGGGTGAGGAGTGTGGGGTTGTTCCCCACCTTGGATGTGGCATCAGCTGCATCATGTTCCCATCCTACTGGAAAAGGCCATTCCCTGTTCTTGAGTGTCACCCTGCAGTGGGGTTTCTGTCCCCCTTGTCACCTTGGGGTAGCCCTGCAATGAGGTTTCTGTTGCCTTTTCATGTCCCCTCATTCTGGGTATGGGACTGGCTGGGGAGTGACCTCTCTCCTTGGAGCTGAGGGGTCTCTGCACTCCAAGGGGTGAGGAATTGGCTCTTCATATAAGAGATGATTTTGTTTCCAGGGCATCTTTATTTCCCGTGTGTCTGAAGAGGGTCCTGCAGCTCGTGCAGGGGTCCGTGTTGGTGACAAGCTTCTGGAGGTAAGGACTTAACTCCTGTGATGAAGCAAATTTTTTGATAACTTGGAGTGGAGGGATGAGATAGTCAGGAATGGATTTCCATCACACATGTTTTAGACCAAATTAAGTATTAGGAGATGTGTGAGAGCTAAACAAAATTCCTTTGGCTCAGAGATAGTTGTTTAATTAACATCACCGTGAATCTTTTATTGCTTTACAAGCTCCTGCATTTACTCTGGCCCAGCTCTGAAGTGTTGTGTGACCCAGGTGGGAAGAAATACATCCCCAGGGGGCTGAGCTCTGCATTGCCTGGGTGGGGTAATAGTGAACCCCACCCTTCCCAGGGAAGAATTTCTTCCTAAAATCTCACCTAACCCTGCCCTCTGTCAGTGGGAAGCCATTCCCGTTTGTGCTGTCCCTCCAGGCCCTTGTCCCAGGTCCCTTTCCAGCTCTTTTGGAGCTCGTTTAAGCACTGGAAGGGGCTCTAAGGTCCCCCCTGAGCCTCTTTTTCTCCAGGTTAACCCCCACCCCAGCTCCCTCAGCCACTCCTGGTGCTCCAGACCCTTCCTCAGCTCCGTTCCCTTCTCTAGACATGCTCCAGATCACAAATGTCCCCCCAGGACTGGAGGTGCCTCAGTGCCCAGCACAGAGGGTCACTGCCCAGTGGCCTCACCATGGCTGCTACAAGCCAGGTCCCACTGGCCTCTTGCCCACCTGGGCTGGCTCATGAGCAGAGAGTTTCTCAGGAGAACGTTGTGGGAAATGGTGTCTAAGGCTTTGCTAAAGTCCAGACAGACACATCCACAGCTCCTGAGGAGGTCATCCTGTCAGAGAGATGTCAGGTTCATCAAGCAGGACCTTCCTGTCACACCCCCAGGCTGCCTGGGCCTGACCCCTGCTTGTCCCTTGTGTGCTGCACCCAAGATGATTTGCTCTGTGACATTTCCCACGCTGAGGGACTGTCACACTGACAGCTCTGGGGGTTTCAGGGTGTGAGGAGGAGGATGTCCTGGAAGATGAAAAAGGACTTTGTCCACCTGAGTTGTGCCGAATTTTGTTGGTTCTGAGCAGGGGTGTTGCCTGTAGGGATGATAGAGGTGTAGGGAATTTAGAACTCCCTGTGGGGAAAGAATTCCTCTGAAAGAGCCTTTCCCAGGTTGCCCTAGTGAGTTATTAAAATGCAGATATAGATCTAATATCGATATCCACCTGAGACGGACACAGACTCTCTACTTGTTAAGGTTAGAAAGTGAATGTTTATTTCAGTGCCGGAGAGCTGCAGGGACAACTCCCAAATGTACAGCTCCAAAGTAACAATCCAACACAGAACTTATTTATCTATCACAAAATACATATTTAGCATAAGCGCCTCCCATTCCCCGGCTTCGTAAGGAAATTACTAAAAATTCATTAAGCATGTGCAGTTCCTGCAATGGAAGTGAGTCAGTGGTCGTTAATTTGAGTCTGAGGGCTGCTTTAGATGAAGGAATATGGGTCTTCCTCGCTGTGATCTTCTTACTTCGTTGGTTTTTGACAATACATTTGACCCTGGAAAACTCCCAATGCTCTTTTCTATTGTTTCTAAATAGGTTGCATCTGGGCAAAATTCGTAACTGTCTAGGCTCTCCTTTGAACCTCTTTTCTTAAGATTATTAATTGTCTATTTTAAGCACAGCTGAGTAAATATCAAATAATCAAAAGGCTACTCTGCATTTAATCATTAATTTCTTTCTAACTAAGTTCTGCATCTTTTTCTATTCTAGTTGATTTGAACAGAACTTTTATCTAAAATCTCTACATTTAAAGTGTCTAGAAGAAAACCCCGTGTTTCACTGGCCTGGTGCTGTGGGGATGCAGGGAAACTTCCCAAAGCTCTGCACACATCTATGGGAACAAGGGCCAGCTCTGGCAGGGCTGAGCCCCTTCCCTGGGGCAGCAGTGGCTGTGTGTGAGCTGATCGCTGTCCCTGCTCTCCGTGCCCAGGTGAACGGCGTGTCCCTGCACTGCGCCGAGCACCACGTGGCCGTGGAAGCTCTGCGCGGCTCGGGCAGCTCGGTCTCCATGACGGTGCTAAGGGAGAGGATGGTGGAGCCCGAGAACGCCATCACCGTCACTCCGCTGCGGCCCGAGGACGACTACAGCCCCCGGGAGCGGCGCGGGGGTCTGCGCTTCCCCGAGCGCCCCGAGGGAGCGCCCGCCACCGAGAGGTTCTCCACCTGCCTCATGCGCAACGAGAAGGGCCTCGGCTTCAGCATTGCCGGGGGCAAGGGCTCCACTCCTTACCGGGCTGGGGACACGGTCAGTCCTGATCCCCCGAGACCCCCAAATCTTCTTCATCCCTGGGCATGCAGCAGTGCAGCTTGCTGTGGGTTGGGTGGTCTCTGGGAGCCAGGTGGTCTTAAGTCAGGGAATCGTGGAATCCTAGTGTGGTTTGGGATGGAAGGGACCTTAAACCTCACCTAATCCACCTCCTTGTCATGGCCAGGGATGACTGTCCCATTTCTACTTCCACTCTCCCAGGGTGCTCCAAGCCCCATCCAACCTGGCCTTGGACACTTCCAGCTTCTCTGGGCACCCTGTGCCAGGGCCTCCCCACCCTCACAGGGAAGAATTCCTTCCCAAAATCTCATCTATCCCTGCACTCTGTCAGTGGGGAGCCATTCCCCTTGTCCTGTCACTCCAGGTCCCTCTCCAGCTCGTTTTTATAGAAGGAGCAGGGCTGGGGCTCCCAATCCCTGCCAGTGCCATCTGATCCTGCTGCTGCCCTCTTGGCACGGATTCCAGGCTCTGGGCCACTGGAAGGCTTTGCTGCCAGGGGCTCTGGGAGCAGAGGGTTTGTGTGGAGTGGGGAACAATCAGAAAGCATCAGGGGAAGGGTCTGTGAAGGGGAGAGGACTGAGACCTGCCAGGTGTCTGGGAAGGGGTGTGGAGAGCCAGGCTCAGGTGAGGGAAAGCCCAGGCTGCTCTGACCTTGCTGACTGTGCTCCAGGGGATCTTCATTTCCCGGATCGCAGAGGGTGGTGCAGCCCACCGGGATGGGATCCTGCACGTCGGAGACCGGGTGATCTCGGTGAGTGTGTGTGCAGGGAGGGCCTGGCTCAGCTCCCTGCCCTTCCTCGTGCTTCTGTTACTGGAGCTGGATTTTGGGGGGCCTTTTTCAGCTCCCGAGCCTTGTGGGAGTGTTTAATTTGGGTGGTTCTGCCCTGTGGGGTGGTGGGTGCAGTTTACGCCTCCTCTTTCCCCAAATGCTTTATGTGAGTGCTGACCCCAGGAATGGTGTGGAGGGAGGTGACAGCAGCACTGCCCCGGCCTGGTGTCCCCCCAGAGCCTGGGGGTCTCTGCCACAGTGTGGGGGAGCCTTTTGAGGCACAGTGGGGCAGAAGGAGCTGCCCAAGGTTACCTCAATCCTTCCCTGCTTCACTTGGAACTCTGGCCCCGGTCTGCCATGCTGTCCGTGCGGATCTCACTGCTCTAACCTCGTGTCTCTGCCTCCTGTTCCTCAATCCCCTCCCGTGGGGAGCCTCTCCTGAGCCCCCCAACCCTCTTCTCACGCTCGCATGCTGCCTCCGAGGGAAAGCTCCTAGCCCCCGGTGCTGGTGGTGGGTTTCTGGCCCAGCTGCTGTGGTAAGAGCACGTGTTACCGCAGCGCTGGCGTGAGTAAACACTGATACAGCCTCGTCAGTGCTGGCTTCTGTCTGCTCTATCCCTGGGCTGGGGCTGTGTTGTATTTCCTCAGGCACAACATTTTAGTGGAGCTTGAGCCCAGGTCTGACACTGATGTCTTGGCAGGAAGGTTGAACTGGTATGGCATCTCCCCCTCCCATCTGGTGCTCCTCCCTCCCCAAAATCAAGCCCTGACCCCTGATTAACGCCAAATAGACAGAATTATTTTGGATTTCTGCATGTTTTGATGTGAGAGGCAGTACTGAGGTCCATCATTTGGGGTTCATTTGCTCGAGCTGTGGCAAAAAGAAGACACAAAATCTCAGAACAGAGTCAAAAGTCAAATCTCTCTCCACCCCCCTTCAGCAGCTCTATTTATATCCATGGGCAGCTTCATAGGAAAAGCAGATCTAATTCCCTTCTAATAGCTTGCAGTGGATTCCTCAGGGGATGTGTGGGTTCAGGGCTTACAGAACTCAGGCCTGTGCCAGATTTTGATGTGAGGCATTGCTGTCGTTAGTCCTGACAGCCCCGGCAGGGTCCCCTTGGTTTAGCTGTGCTGAGATGTGTGTGACCCTGCAGATTTGGTGCTGAGCACCAACAGAAGCTCAGATTCTGTGCTCAGCTCTGACGAATGCAGGAAGAAATTATTACCTTTCAGGAGAACACTCACCAGGATTGTTCCCATAACTTCCAAGCCTGCTTACCACACACTTTTGAAGCAGCAATTACCCATTTTTATTGGAAAATAAAGCTGGAAAGCTTCCAGGATGCCCTGATTTCAGGGTTGTGGGTGCAGGTCACCTGTACCTGCGTGGGGAAGGGAAGGAGCCTCACTGAGTACAGTGCCCATTTCCAAAGCTGTGGTCTCCTGGTCATGCCACAGCTCTCACTTTGCCAAAGAATTCCCATTTTCTTAAGAAAATAAGTACAGCACAGCTTCCTGCTCTTCCCCTGTGCTCTAAATCCTCCTGGATTTCTCCGTAGGAGAGCTGGGATTGCTCCTTTGACTTTCTTAAGGGAGCTTTGAGCACATGGATTGAGAGCCCAGCCAAGGTCTCCCCTCTGAGTTAACACCCCTCAACACTCCCCAGTGGCTGTCACCAACTTCCCTGTATTCCTGTGTCTCTTGGGAGCCATTTTGGACAGGGATCTGCTGGGGGGAATGCTGGAGAGTTGGAGTTGTGGGATGGGAATCTAGCAGGACTGGGAGCAGTTGCTAAGGGCAGCTGATTTCTTTGGGATGGGACTGGGAATGGAATTGATTCTGGGGGGATTTAGGATGGGGATAGGTGATATGTGAAGTCCTAAGGAGGCAGTGTGACCCCTTAGAGATTTACCAGGATAATATAATCCCCTAGCACACAGAGAAACGTGTGGAGCAGGGGAAGGACAGTCACTGTCCCTTCCCCTGGGCACTTGGAAAGCCACCCTGCATGGCTGGCCTTGCTTTTTAACTAGAAAAAGGCCGTGGAAAATGAGCTGGGGAGGCACCAGGACTGCAAGGTGATGGAGAATTTTTGGTGTTAGATGTGATACACCTCTCACCCTGGAAGTCCTGCGCCCTTGGCCCTGCTCCAGGGAGGTACTGCTGTGCCCTTCTGGTCTGAAAGGGCCACTTTCATCCTGCCAGGGGCAGGAAAACAGCAGAGGGGATGTGAGAAATGAGAGTGGGTCATGCTGGGCAGCTCTGTCAGTGCAGTCTCATCGTAGTGCCGTAGAGTCAGAGCAAGGCTTGGGTTGGAAGGGACCTTAAAGATCATCTTGTTCCAGCTTGATGAGTATGTTTGGCCTTGATCTGGTGATAGAACCAAAGGGCCAAGCCTCTCCTGGCCTTTGTTAACCATCAGAGGAGCCAAGGAATGCTCCTTTCCCACTCCCCTGGCCCCATGGCTGCTGCTTTCCCTGCTCCCAGGGGCAGCCATCCACAGGGATGAGTGCAGCCTCCAGACGTGGAGCACACTGCAGCCACAGCTGCTCCCAGATCCAGGACAGGGGCAGCACCTTTAGAGGTGCACACCTGAGCACAGGAAATGCTCACAGGGTGGAGACAACAACAGCTTCCCCCTGCTCTTGCCCTCCGGCTCATGGGGATTTGGTTTGCTGGTGGAACGTGCACACAAAATCCCTCACTCACTCACTCATGCTCATGTCTGCAGGTCTCCAGCCTCTGCCCCAAGTATTGAGGACTTTGAGGCTCTTTGGTCAGACTCCCAGGTCTTTCATCCAACTTCTGGGCCAGTCCTTGGGTCCCCTCATGTTTTGGATTCCTGCTTGCTGGCTAGTCCAGCTCTAATTTTACCAGTACACGTGTGAGAGTGAACTGGCACAGTTCACAGAGTGTGGGGAGAAGGCAGAGCAGATGTGGACTCAGGCCCAGGGCTTGGCCAGACCAGCACTGACCAGCAGCCTCTTGTTCTCCACCCTCTGCATTTCCCCGTGCTTGTTCCTCCCCTCCAGTCCTCTAAACATCCCACAAGAAGTGCTGCACACTCCCACAGCACCTCCTTCAAGCTTCCTGCAGCCACTTGGCCTTTTCCTACCAGAGATGTGCTGAGAAAATCCCTTCTAATCTCCATTTCTTCTGCGAATTGCCAAGTTTGGTCACACTTCTCTAACGTGGGTGATTCCTTTGGGTGATTCCTTTTGGTGATTGCTTTAAGGATCCATCCTGGAGTGTCTGAGCCGTGTGTTACCTGCATTTCATTAAGGTCTGTGCACCTGTGTGGTTAATTTATTACCTTTCCTGCTTGATGCCTTGTGTCCTGTGCTCAGCAGCCATTCCCCAGGTCCCTTTCATCCTTCCTCTTCCCACTGCTGCTGCTGCCTTCACATCCTTCTGGGTCACACCACAGGTGTCCCTTTGGGGACAGTCCTCTCAGTACAGGTGACACTGTGGAGCTCAGAGTTTCCAGGACGGTACAGGGCCACTTGTGCTTCTCCTGCCCTGTCCTAAGGGCAGGACCTGTCACTGTGGGTGGGACGGGGCAGGGCAGGGCAGGTGAGTGCTGGGAGTGCCATGGGGATTTTGGACAAAGCCCTGTTGGACACTGTGTCTCTCAGTCCAGAAACTGCTCTCTGGGAAGGAGCTGGGGACTAATGATAATATTTCTGGGAATCAGGCAGTGGATTTGGGCTACAAAGCCCAGTTGCTGGGATTGTTACAGCTGATCAAACCCCATCTTGGCTGCTGCTATTTTCATGTCCTCATTGTTCATTTTGGAAAGTTTTTCCAGAACCTAATGACTAGAAACTTTAATTTTCAGCTTCAACATTTTGTTGTTTTGGCTGTGCTCTCTCAGCTTAGCTCTCCCCAGGTTTCTGCCCCCTGTACATCAACAGAGAACAGTCGTGTCTTTTCCGGTCCTTTGAGTTTCTAGGGAGGCTGTTTTAATTTTATAGGAAAGGCTCTCTGTTCTTTCAGGTCTCTCTGTACCTGGAGTCACTTTTAATGCCTTAGAGATGGCATTTTCCCTGAGCTACCAGCACAGGCAGCCAGTGGCACCAGTGACAGGTCCTGTCAGCCACCAGATCATGCCTTCAGTGTCTGCCTGGGCTTTGGGTGACTAATAAGGGCAGGTGGCTCAGTGACAAGTGACAATGACAGCTCAGTGACTTCGGCACTTGGGTGTGTTGTGGCACTGCCGCTGGGAATCACTGGGAATCACTGGGAGTCGCTGGGAATCACTGGGAATCACTGGGAGTCGCTGGGAATCGCTGGGAATCACTGGGAATCGCTGGGAATCGCTGCTTTTGCTCCTCCCACGGGAGGTGGAACATCACACCTGCCCTGCCTGGTCCCCATGAGCATCACATCAGTGGCGAAGGGGCAGGAAAGCTGCCTAGGAAGGGGATTTGGGATCAGGAGGGAATGAACAGGTGCCTTTGGGAGCTGGGTGAGCTATGAGGTGCTTTGGGGCACAGGCCTTAGAGCCAGAGCCACGTGCAGGCAGGACAAGGTCCCCGAGGGGCTCGGCTGTGCGCCGCAATGCCCAAAAGCCGTTCTGATGCTGAGTTTGCGGCTCCTTCTAGATCAATGGGGTAGACATGACAGAAGCCAGGCATGATCAGGCCGTAGCGCTGCTTACCACGGCCTCCCCCACCATCGTGCTGCTGGTAGAGAGAGAGGGCACGGAGCAGCCCGGCGAGGGGGACTCGCCCGGAGCCCCCCGCACGTGCATGCACTCCCCCCCGCCGCCCCCCGGCCCCGGGGACAGCCCGCCCGAGGAGACGCCGGCGCCGCAGAGGAACCACCTGGCCAAAGGGCTGGAGGATCAGTACCCCATCGAGGTGAGCTCGGCATGGGGATGGGGATGGGGTGATCCTGGATGGGTTTTGTTTGGAGAATTGGGGGTGTGATGGGGAACCCACTGGGTTGTTGGGGCCTGGAGGTGTTGTTGTAGAAAGGGTTGGGTTGGAAATGACCTGAAAGTCCATCCAGAGCCACCACCTGCCATGGGTAGGGACACCTTCCACTAGCCCAGGGTGTTCCAAGCCGTGTCCAACCTGGCCGTGGACACTTCCAGGGATGGGGCAGCCACAGCTTCTCTGTGCCAGAGCCTCACCAACCTCACAGGGAAGGATTTCTTCCCAATATCTTATCTAACCCTGCCCACTCTCAGGGGGAAACCATTCCCCTTGTGCTGTCCCTCCAGGCCCTTGTCCAAAATCCCTCTCCAGCTCTCTTGGAGCCCCATCCTAGCTCTTTTCCAGGCTGCAGAGTCCCACATGGGGAACCCCCTCGTGCCATGGGTGTTCACCTTGTGCTTCCCCATGCAAAACACGATGTTTGTCATTGTTTGTCATCCGTGTGTGATATCCCTCATTCCCTTTGACACTGCTTCTTGTTCCCTCAAGGAAATCCACCTGGTGAAAGCAGGTGGTCCCCTGGGCCTCAGCATCGTGGGAGGCAGTGATCATTCCAGCCATCCCTTTGGGATTCACGAGCCGGGGGTCTTCATCTCCAAGGTAGAGTCCCAGGAGAGCTGCCCTGAGTGTCCCTGAGCTGTTGGGTTATTGGGATTAAGGTGAAGGATTTTGGTGTGAGTCCAGACATACAGGATGGATTTGTGAGATAAAGGAATAGGAGAGATGTGCAAAGGGTTTTTCTGGATGTGCTGCTGCTGGAGCCATCTGAGGGCACGTAAAAGCTTTATATAATCCATGCCAAACCCTTTGGAGGGATCCCAGTTAGCTTTTGAAATTGCTGAGTTCATGTTGGCTTTAATGAGTCCTGGGAAGATTCTGGCGCTGCAGAGAGCCAGGAGTTACTGGGAAGGTGCTGGTGGGATGAGTGTGACTGCTGGGACACCCAGAGCTGCTCTGCTGCACTCAGGCCGCTGTCCTCTGATCCCACATTCCCGTTCCAGTGGTGACATCAGCTCATGGCGTCCCATTTAGGGTCAGCACATAGTGTGGCCACTGCCTGCAGCCCATTCCCTCATTGGAACAGCAGTGCTGGAGAGGACATCTCTGCTGAGCCCTTTCTGCTTCCTCACTTCTCTTGTCACTTGGGGATGCTCAGTCTGACTCCTGTGACACCTGTGGCTGCAAGTCAGGGGCTCAGACCTTGTTGAGGGCTGTTTGGAAATCCAGGAGCGATGCCTGAGAGATCTCTGCCTTCATGTGCCCATGGTTTCTCATCAGCAGGTCAATGAGGCAGGATTTGCTTTTCCCAAAGCCAAAATAACTCTTTCCCACCATCCCTGCTTGCCCATGTGCTCACAGATTTCACCCTTTCTCTGCCAACTCCTTTGTTTCACCAGGAACAGAGGTTTGGTTACTTTTAGTCTCTCTGTAGCTCTCAGGATCCCCTGTAGGGTACTGGAGTGGTACTGGTGCTGCCAGTCCTGGGCAAAATAACAACGAAACTGGCACAGGATTGGTTCATAATAAATTGGGAATATGCGAATAACCTGCAGAATAGCACTTTAAAATCATTCTGTATCCCACGTACATCACCTCTTAGGGAATTTGTCTGCAGAGGGAGGAGGGTGGAGGTGGAGGTTGGAGGATGCCCAGGGATGCAATCACATCTCCAAAAAGAGATGGACTTCCCTTCTGTGCAGGTCATTCCCCGAGGGCTGGCGTCACGCAGCGGGCTCCGCGTCGGGGACAGGATTCTGGAGGTGAACAGCATCGACCTGCGCCATGCCACCCACCAGGAAGCCGTGAATGCTCTGCTCTCCAACGCCCAGGAGCTAACCATGGTGGTCAGGAGAGACCCCCCTCCGCCTGGGATGCAGGTGGGGTCTGAGTGAGAGGGCTGGCATCACACAGGGTTGCTTTTGGAGGCAGTTTCTTACCTGGCTGGAGGTTTGGGGCTAGGATACAACCAGGCTTGGTTGGAATTTCCATCTCCTTTGGCAAAATCCAGGCTCTTGTATCTCTAGCTGGGGAGTGGTGAGGATCTCTTGCCATGGCCGTGGTGACTCTGTCATCAGAGAATGACCGTGAAGACCAAATGTGAGCAGGGAATCCTCACCAAAAGGAATAAACTGCCAAATGAGGGATGGGTTTAATTCAGGCCCTTTTCAGGGCATTTAGAATGATGGTCTCTCTGAGATGTGTTCCCCCAGCTGAACTCAGCCCAGAAAAAAGATTTTCCTGTGTTTCCAGGAAATATGCATTGAGAAGGCTCCAGGAGAGAAGTTGGGCATCAGCATCCGGGGTGGAGCAAAGGGCCACGCTGGCAATCCGTTTGATCCCACTGATGAAGGCATCTTCATCTCCAAGGTACCGCAGCACTAAATCTGCACTAAATCTGTGCTAAATCTCAAAGTTCTCAGCTTTCACTCTTCTGGAACTGTTTCACAGTTCTGGAGATTGTCCCTCCAGCAAAGGAGGCAAATCCCTGTCCTTCCGTATTTCCTCCTCTACAACAGCCACGCAATTTCTTCTTTTATTTCCTGTTTGCCTTTATTTTGCATTGTGTTTCCTCTCTTGTGTTTTTTGTATAAGGTGAACCCACACATCTTTCCTTTTACCCACATTCCTGTTGCTTCCCATGTGCTTGTGGCTTCCTGCCCATTCCTCCTTCCATGGAAAATGTCAGAATTCCTCACTTTTCTCCTGCGCCATGCACCCTTTAACTTTGTCCCTTTTGAAAGTCACTGCATGTGTCACACATACTTCTCACATCACTTTCCCCCCAGAAATAACAGGGGGAAAAATTGATGTGAGAAACAAATTTTCACAAAATCACAAAACAAATTTTCTTGTTCAGCTTATGGTTATCAGTTTAGGCTCTTCCCAATCCTTTCCAAAAAGTGTTTGTTGTCTCTTCTTCTTCGCTGGCAGCAGAGCACAGCAGTGGTGTCATTTTGGTCTTGCTGCTGCCAAAGAGAACTCTGGGTGTTCACTTTGGTGTCATTGGTTCCCTCTTTAGTTGGTTTTGGGGGATATAAACTGGTGTGTGTTATCCTCGTGGCTGAGGACACTCATGATTGCCATAATTGCCTAATAATTGATCATTTTTTGCTGTTCAGGCAATGGAACACTCAGCATTTGTCATTATTTTATCTGATTTCTAAAGTTAAAAGAGTAAATTCCCTCTTTCAGAGTGAGAGTTACACGTTCACCTGCGACATTTATAAGAGCAGGAAGAGAAAACCTGGGATTATTCTACCTGAGAGTTATTTTTAGTGATCGGGTCTGGTTTTCACTCCTGCAGCATTACAGCATTTGGGGGTTGGAAGGTTCACAGTTTAGCAAAGTTAGCTTACTCCATCTCCCCTCTCTTTTTTTCCCCAATATTTGTTGTTTTAGCCTGCAGAGAACCAAAATTCTTAACTTCCTTGCTCTCCCTTAAGCTGTGTTACTCCCCTCAGCCTCTCTTACCTGTCCTATCCAGAGGGATTTTCCTGCCTCTGATTTTCCCTGTGTATTTCTGGTAATGGAGAGACAAAGTGGTGCTTTTCCTCTTCTTCCTCTTTGCATGTCTGATCCCTGCCTCCTTCCTCCTTGGTTTGTCTTCATTTGCATTTCCATCATGTCTCTCTCCCACCGAAAAATTATTTCTTTTGGTGAGATGCATCACGATGTGAGAGCTTTTCCTTCTCACCTGCTTCACAGCCCATTTCAAATTCACATTTTTTAATCTCATGTAAAAGATTCTTCCACATCTGTTCCCTCCACCAACCTTTTCTTCCTTTTCTGCCCTCTCCATGGTCCTTTCAGGTCCTTCCTCTCCCTGTTTCCTGTGTGTGCTGTCTGCTCCTTCCCCTCTGTGGTCCCCATGCTCTCCTTTCTCCTCTGACCTTCTCCAGTGACACTGATGCCTGATGATTTTTTGCTTTTTCTTTTTATGTACCCTTTTTATACATTTTATACTCTGTTATTTTTTGTATCCTTTATACAGCCTTAGGCCTGCAAGTTTGTATTTTTTATAGTCCAATATTTAACTTAGTTTCGAGTCCTGCAAGGCACAAAAACCAAACATTCACAACAGGAAGCTAGAGAGCTCTGTACTATCTCAAAACTAGAGATTTTTTTCTCTGAAACATATTTTGTAAACTGGGCTCTAGCCTCATTTAAAGGGGAATAATTAAAACAGGGGGACAATTACTTCATTTATGAAGTTTCTTATTAGGGAATTTTAGGTAGATATGCTAATTTGCAAGGTCCATAAAGTGGTATATGTGTTATATGATGCGTGTGCATCTGGGTGTGTCCCACCTGCCAAGAGCTGTGCACCTAAAATCCTATTAAAATAATAACTAACTACTTATAATTACTTCATTGATTAAGTTTCTTATTAGGGAATTTTAGGTAGATATGCTAATTTTAGGTAGATATGCTAATTTACACCATAAAATGGTATATGTGTTACATGATGTGTGTGCATCTGGGTATGTCACGCATGCTAAGAGCTATGCACCTAAAATCCTATTAAAATAATTACTAATTACTTATAATTACTTCATTGATTAAGTTTCTTATCATGGAATTTTAGGTAGATATGCTAATTTGCAAAGTCCATAAAATACTGCACACGATCTATGGTGTGTATGCATCTGAGTGTGTCCCACCTGCTAAGAGCTGTGCACCTAAAATCCTATTAAAATAATAACTAATTACTTCTAATTACTTCATTGATTAAGTTTCTTATTAGGGAATTTTAGGTAGATATGCTAATTTGCAAGGTCAAAAAAATGGTGTATGCATTATATGGTGTGTGTGCATTTGGGTGTGTCCCTCCTGCTAAGAGCTGTGCACCTAAAATCCTATCAAAATAATAATTAATTACTTATAATTACTTCATTGATTAAGTTTCTTATCACAGAATTTTAGGTAGATATGCTAATTTGCAAGGTCAAAAAATGGTGTATGCATTATATGGTGTGTGTGCATTTGGGTGTGTCCCACCTGCTGAGAGCTGTGCACCTAAAATTCTATTAAAATAATTACTAATTACTTGTAATTACTTCATTGATTAAGTTTCTTTTTAGGGAATTTTAGGTAGATATGCTAGTTTTAGGTAGATATGCTAATTTTAGGTAGATATGCTAATTTGCACCATAAAATGGTGTACGTGTTATATGGTGTATGTGCACCTGGGTGTGTCCCACCTGCTAAGAGCTGTGCACCTAAAATCCTATTAAAATAATAACTAATTACTTATAATTATTTCATTTATTAAGTTTCTTTTTAAGGAATTTCAGGTAGATATGCTAATTTGCAAGGTCCATAAAATGCTGCACACGTTCTATGGTGTGTGTGCATCTGGGTGTGTCCCACCTGCCAAGAGCTGTGCACCTAAAATCCTATTAAAATAATAACTAATTACTTATAATTACTTCATTGATTAAGTTTCTTTTTAAGGAATTTTAGGTAGATATGCTAATTTGCAAGGTCCATAAAATGGTATATGTGTTATACGGTGTATGTGCATCTGGGTGTGTCCCTCCTGGTAAGAGCTATGCACCTAAAATCCTATCAAAATAATAATTAATTACTTATAATTACTTCATTGATTAAGTTTCTTTTTAGGGAATTTTAGGTAGATATGCTAATTTTCGGTAGATATGCTAATTTGCACCATAAAATGGTATATGTGTTATATGGAGCATGTGCATCTGGGTATGTCCCACCTGCTAAGAGCACTTAAAATCCTATTAAAATACCAAGGAAATACCCCTTTGCCCCTTTTAACTGTTTGCCTCATATTTCTATTGATGCCTAAACCAGGCTACCTGAAACCAAGACAAAGTTAGGAGAATAAAAAGCAGACAAATTTATTCAAGGCCTCCAAGGTACATTTGGGCAAGCAAAGCCCTCTCATGAGGCTACACCCAAAAATGGACGCTGGATGTCTTTCACCTTTTATATTTTCTTTCACCTTTTATAATTTCGGTCATATTAGCATATTGGGCTTTAATATTCTAATCACACCCTTAGGTGATGATGTTAACCACTCCCCCCAAGTCACTGTTGTTTGTATTTTTGGGCTCTGGGGTAATGAATGTGTCCTTGGATTTCTATTCAGAGGAAATTGTTTTAGGTAAGAGTGCTGGGAATAGAGGTTTTTAGCCATTTATAAGAAGCACAGAACTACACAGAGTTACAGATACGTGAAGAGTAAAAATTAGAAATTATTTAGGCATAATTACCAGGAGAAAGACAACACCACCTTGACTCTGGGGTGTGTTCCAGGTGAGCTCCTCGGGGGCTGCAGCCCGGGACGGCCGCCTGAAGGTGGGGATGCGAATCCTGGAGGTGAACCACCAGAGCCTGCTGGGAATGACCCACACAGAAGCAGTGCAGATCCTCCGAGGGGTGGGCGATGCTCTCCTCGTGTTGGTCTGCGACGGCTTTGACCCCAAGGCTGCGGCTGCCATTGAGGTGAGGATTGGAGTGGAGGTGCTCGTGGAGTGACCAGAATCTCACCACGTGGATCCTTACCTCTTTCTTCACAGGATGCTGCATTTTCCCAACCTTTTTTTTTGGTTTATTGAGGTGCCAAATTTCAAAGTCTGACCTGTGGAAAGCAGTGGTCCATCTGGACTGTCTTTCTCCAAAACTGTCCCACTGCAGCACTGCACTGAAAAAAAAAAGTTTTCAAGCTCATTTTCTCTAGGCTATTAATGCCTATTTTTTCTTGGCCAGTATTACAATAAATTGTCTGGATCTTTATTGTCTGGATCTAATTGTCTGGATCTTTCCCCACAGGGTAAAACTTCCCTGGAGCAAACCTGTGCCCTCTTAGATTTCTGTTTTCAAGGCTTAGCCTGGAAAAATTTCCAAAATCTTTACACAGGACATGCAGAAGCCATTTTTGTACCCCATCCTACTCACTGGCAAAAACTGGGCCAAGCAAAACCACCACAGCTAGTCGGATTTTGTATTCTCCAGCAGAACATGAACCTAATCCCCTCTCACCTTATCACTTTCCTGCAACTGGATCAATTTAAATTCAGCTTTCTTAGACCTCAGACTCCTCCAACAATTGTCAGCTGAAATAGCAGGGATGGAGCTGAACGCTCTTAAGGTCCCTTCAATGCAAACCCATCTGGGATTTTATGGAAATCAAATTGTTGAAAGAGTTCTGCTTCTGACTTACTTGGGATTATCCTGGTACTCTGTATATGAGAGCCCAGAGCAGGGATTCTATGGAATTAGGTTTCAAATTGTTGGAAGAATTCTGGTTCTGACTTACTTGGGATGGTTCTGATACTCTGTATTTGAGAGCCCAGAACAGGGATTCTATGGAATAATACTTCAAATTGTTGAAAGAGTTCTGGTTCTGACTTACTTGGGATTATCCTGGAACTCTGTATCTGAGAGCCCAGAGCAGGGATTCTATGGAATTAGGTTTCAAATTGTTGAAAGAGTTCTGGTTCTGACTACTTGGCATTGTCCTGGAACTCTGTATCTGAGAGCCCAGAGCAGGGATTCTATGGAATTAGGTTTCAAATTGTTGAAAGAATTCTGGTTCTGACTTACTTGGGATGGTTCTGATACTCTGTATTTGAGAGCCCAGAACAGGGATTCTATGGAATAATACTTCAAATTGTTGAAAGAGTTCTGGTTCTGACTTGCTTGGCATTGTCCTGCTACTCTGTATCTGAGAGCCCAGAGCAGGGATTCTATGGAATTAGGTTTCAAATTGTTGAAAGAATTCTGGTTCTGACTACTTGGCATTGTCCTGGTACTCTATATCTGAGAGCCCAGAACAGGGATTCTATGGAAAAAGGCTTCAAATTGTTGAAAGAATTCTGGTTCTTACTTGGCATTATCCTGGTACTCTGTATGTGAGAGCCCAGAACAGGGATTCTATGGAATTAGGTTTCAAATTGTTGAAAGAGTTCTGGTTCTGACTTGCTTGGCATTGTCCTGGAACTCTGTATCTGACTGCCCAGAGCAGGGATTCTATGGAATAAGGCTTGAAATTGTTGAAAGAATTCTGGTTCTGACTTACTTGGGATTATCCTGGTACTCTGTATGTGGGAGCCCAGAACAGGGATCCTATGGAAAAAGGCTTCAAATTGTTGAAAGAATTCTGGTTCTGACTTACTTGGGATTATCCTGATACTCTCTATCTGAGAGCCCAGAGCAGGGATTCTATGGAAAAAAGCTTCAAATTGTTGAAAGAATTCTGGTTCTGACTTGCTTGGCATTGTCCTGGTACTCTGTATGTGAGAGCCCAGAGCAGGGAATTTTTGGAATGGCACTCTGTGGGGCTTCCACCAGACGTGATTTGCCTTTTGCTTCGCAGATGTCCCCAGGAATCATTGCCAACCCTTTCGCTGCTGGCATTGGGCGCAAGAACAGCCTGGAGAGCATCTCCTCCATCGACCGTGATTTGAGCCCCGAGGAGCTGGAGATCCTTCAGAAGGTGTGTGTTGTGGCTGAAGTGAGCCTGTCACAGAGTGGAAGCAGTTTCTGGAATTCTCGAGTGTATGACGGGCAGTGGATGTGACATGGGACCAGCAGGACCCAGTCCTTGGATCAGGAACGCGCTAGGATGGAACTGTGACACCTTCGTGAGGTTCCAGGTGCTGCAGGTGTGGAGAGAGCACTGCATGAGGTGGCTCTTAACTCTGCTCTCTCCTAGGAGATGGAAATGGTGAGAGAAGCCACTCAGTGGGAGAGAGAAGAAATGGAGAAAGTGGTGAGAGATTATTTGCGTAGCAGAATCTGTTCGTGGCAGTGGCTCTGCCGAGCCCGTCAGTCCCAAGGAAGGTGTCACAAGTTGTCACTGCTCCGTTGTAGTGCCGTGGGGAGCTCTGGAGCTCTGCCCCATTGTCAGTGCTGGGGGAATTCTGGATCTCTGCCCCTTTTTCAGTGCCATGGGGCGGAGCTCTGGGCATTCCCTCTCTGTAGAGCACTGCTCCGTTGCCCTGGCTGCTCTTTGGCTTTGCTCTACCTCCCTGTGCACCCTCTGGTGATGCTCCTGTTGTATTAAAGACCACCCTTGTTACCTTCTGGTACCTCCTGGCTGAGCTGCAGCTTCAAGAAAAATGGCTAATGAGCTTGGAAGTCCCAAATTTCATCAGTTCTCTCTGTCCAGCACTCTGTGAGTGACAGAGCTGACCAAAGATGAGAACACACAGCTCCGAGCTGCCCTGAGTGGAGATGTGGTGCTGTTAATCAGTCACAGCTTTGTGCTTCTCAGTTCACGTGGTCATTTCTCTGTGAGAGTTTTGTGTCTCTGCCCACTGGTTCAGCCTTGCAGAGAAAGAATTTCACAGGAATAGAATTTCACAGAAATAGAATTTCACAGAAACAGAATTTCACAGAAATAGAATTTCACAGAAATAGAATTTCACAGAAACAGAATTTCACAGAAACAGAATCTCACAGAAGTAGAATTTCACAGAAATAGATCAGCAGACTCCTGAGGATTTGGAGTTTCCAGTCATCCATCTTAAAACAGTACTTTATCCAGTCAGAGTCATTGGAAGAAGAGGGAAAACTGAATTCTTCACTGATGTCAGTGGGAAATCTGCTCTCCTGGCAGACCAGTGTGTACACTTTGCAGATGTTTCATTGGATTTCCAGTTCAGACACACCTGAGGTTTCTCTGGGCTCTCTCTGCCATTGCAATTTCTGAGCTTTCTCACATTTGCTGCCCCACAAGAGCAGGGTGAGGTTGGCAATTTCGGATGGAAGTGGAATGACCTTGCAGAATGATCTTCAGCCTGATCCAGTTGGAGATGTCCCTCATTGCAGGAGTTGGACTAGATGACCCTGAAAGGTCTCTTCCCACCCAAACCATCCTCAATAATTTGGTTAGGAGAGACCTCAGCAGTGCTCTTGGTTCAGCCCAGAGCAGAGACAATTCAGATCAGATTTAGGTTTTTCCTATAAAATGCCTCATTCCTTGCCTGGGAAGGGATTCAGAGTGGTTTGATGTGGTTTCAGCAAAGCTGATTTCATCATGTTTCTGTTGGAGCAAAGGGTATTCCTGCCAGTTTTAATGTTGGCAGCATATGGATTTGATTATGGATATGTGGATTTAAATATATAAATATAAATATAATTTTATATATATATATATATATATTTATATATTTTTATATTTTATATATATATATATATATATATATATATATATATATATATATATATATATATATAATATATATCTCCAGGAGACTACAGGTGCTGTGGGTCAGTATCAGCATTCCTAGCACCTGGGAATATACCAAGTGTGGCCCCAAACTGTGCTGCTCAGGCTGAGCAGGTGGCATTTGTCCAGGCTCAGGTAGAGAAAGGCTTTGCCAAAATTTATACTGAGATTACTTAAAAATACTTGGGTCCAAAAAAAAAAAAAAAACCAACACCAAAAACCAACCAAAACAAAAAACAAACAAACAAAAAAAAAAAAACAACAAAAAACAAAAAAAAAAAAAAAAAAAAAAAAAACACAAAAAAAACAAAACAAAAAAAAAAAAGCAAAGACAAAGACAAAAAAACCCTTTATGATTGGCGAGATAGCCTTGGCCATATCTCATTTTTAAAAAATGCTGATTTATTTTGGTGCCACGTCCCTTGGGGTGCCAGGAGGAGGCAGCAGTGGATGCTGTATCTCTATAAAGTTGGTTTTGATGATTAAATTTATCCCAGTGATGGAACCAGCACCGCATGGTGGCCATCGAAATGCTGAAGGAAGTTCCCATCTCTGTGCCCTGGTAATTTCTGTCACCATTTTTGGACCATTTTTCTTACTCTTCAACATTTCATGTTTGTTCTTCCACGAGAGCAATAGACACCAAACGTGTCTCCAGCCCACAGCAAATTGTGAAGTGAATAACTGGGAGGAATTATGGCTTTGCTCTACTCACAGTAGAAGTTTTCGAATTTTTAACTCTTGCCTCCAGTTCTCTGATAATTCAATTTCTAGAAGTGGCAGTAACTCCGAGTTTCTGTGGATTCCTGGTGCTCTCTCCTGTGCCTGTAGTTATTTTTCTGGTCTTAATCCAGATCCTCCCAGATGTTGTCAGAGATGGATTTTGAGCGTGCCACAGCTCCATCTGGGCTGATTGGTACTCCTGTCACTCCTGAGAATGTGACCTCAGAGAAGAGTCACACATCAGATTAATTCACCTGGAACCCTTACCCTACAGAGAACTCTTAGCCAAAATAAGCACAACCAGATTCAGAACAGACTTTCCCTTAAATATCCCTCAATATCTTTTTGGGATTTGTGATCCTCCAAAGCATCAGTGTCTTGTCATTCTCCTTCTTTTCTCCTGGAGGCCAAGGGGCGATGCCAAGGAGGATCCCTTGGATTCCCAAGGCACTCTGGGAATCTGTAATGAATGGAAGCTGTTAAAGAATATTTTCAGTTGTCTCCCTCTCAGCTGCTGTCCACCTCCCATCCTCCCAGTGTCAGGACCTCTGGACCATCTGATTCCTGCTTGGGAAGAGCAGCTGGGAGGGTTCCATGGACAGGAGAGGGGAAGGATGCTGCTGTGCTGTCCCCAGGCCCAGCTCTGCCCAGCTGTGCCGAGTGACAAGTCACAGAAATACCCAGAAATCAATCCTTAGGACGAGTCCTGCGCTGTTGCCTTCCTCTTGTGGGGAAGTGAGCCCATGGCTGGGGCTTTAGGATCAGTCCCTGGTCACTCTGTGATGTCCCTGCAGTGCTGAGTGACCGTGAGCTGATGGTTGGTGCTGGGCTGGCCTCGTGCTGAGGCCACTGTGTCCCTCTGTGTGTGTTTGCATCATTCTGTGTGTGATGCTAAGAGCCAGCGAGGCCTTTGCTCTGTAGATTCGTTTTGCTTTCCCTTCCAGCCCCTCCTGTCTGTGCTCCATCGAGGTTTTTCTTGCAGGAGTGAGTGAACTCTGCTGTAGCTATCCTTCCTTTCCCTGGGATTGTCCCTGCTGAGGATCTTGGGGACACCTCTCCCCTCTCACCTGTGGCACACTGTTCTGTCCCTGTCCGAATTTGGTGCAAGTGCCAAATTCCAGCTCCTCCCTGCCCTGTTCCAGTGTCTGTGCTGGGTTTCTGCTCCCTCTCTCCTGCTGCTGGCACTGCACCTCTGTCCCCTCTGGGGGGACATTCTGCCCAGCACGTGTGACCTCTTTCCCTCTCTCTTCTCTCTGCTCTGCCCTCTGTCCTGTCCTGTGGAAGGAGCGGATGCGTAGGGAGCAGGAGGCAGCCACGCAGCAGCTTGAGGAGGAAGCGGAGGTGAGCAGCAAGGGGGGAGGGCTGGAGAGTCCCAGAAAAGGGTTACAGCTGGACTAGAAGGCTGGATAAATCCTCAAAAATAGTCTGTTCCCCAAAATTGTGTTCTCTACTCCCTCCCCTAAAAGGATGTGGCGTCAGGGATAAGAGAAGAGATCAGAATTTAAGAAATGTGTGAGGGATTGAGGAAGGGATGGTGGAAAACAGGGGCTGGGTTAGAAACCTTGGCTTCTGTTTAAGGTTAGAAAGGCAACACATGGGAAGCAAAATTGGGCGAAGTTGTACACTGAGTGTGAGATAAGGCTGGAAAAAGAAACTGTAGAGGAATTGCAGTTTCATTCCTAAACATGTCCAGACGCAGACTGGAGTTGTTCTGGAAGCTGTTGGAGCAAATGTGTGGCACATTCTCTCCTCCATGAGGAAGTGGACGTGGGGCAGGAGGAGGGGAGGGGTCTGAGCAGCAGTAGGTGACCAGGGGCCCACGGTGGCACATTCTCTGCAGAGTTTCTCAAGCCATGAGTTCCCATGGCTGTGTTCTGAACAATCCCAGCTCTTTTTCCAGGCAGTGGGAACCCCGCCGAGTTCAGAGATAAAGCCTTGCTTATTACTGGGGTGGTTCCCTTTTCATTGCTCTTTCTCACTGATTTATTTGACTTTGGCCTGACCTTTTCCTGCTGTTTGTGGTTTTTTTCTTCCTCTCCAGAACGTCCCCAGCGAACCCCTGCGCCTGGACTACCGGACCCTGGCAGCACTGCCCAGCAGTGGCCTGCAGAGAGGCAACCGTGCTGTGAGTAGGGGCTGGGGGAGGCCATGGGGGGCTGGGGAGGTGTCCCCAACAGGGACACAGTGAGGGGCTGTGAAGGTGGGGGTCCCGACAGAGAAGTCCTTCCATTACCTGCCCTCCACCTGTGTTGTGGTGAGGGAGGTGACAGCATCCTCTGGGAAGCAAAACCAGGGGGAATTCAGGCACTGGAACAGGAGGTAGCTGCAAAAGAAAAATGGGAATAAGAAAATGAGGAGGGCAAGAGCCAGGCTGCTTTGCTTTTTGGGAAGGGGAGTGGCAAAGTTTGATAAGTTGCAGAAAGAACAGCCCAGGAGGAGAGGAGGGGATGTGAGTGGGACAGTGCAGGGATTTGGTGTGGAAGGAAGCAGCTCCAGAAAGCTGCCAAGGAGGGAGGGAAGGAAGGATTCTTCCCGACAGTGATGACAGTGTTGTGTGCACAGCTCAGTTGTAAATCCATTGTGGGATGGTGTTCAGGAAGGAGGAGAGGTGAGGGTGCTGAAACTGAAGTATTAAAAATAAAAATGTTTAAGGCCAGGTTGGACAGTGCTTGGAGCCGTCTGTTTAGTGGAAGTGTCCCTGCCCGTGGCAGGGTGGGGACTGGATGGCCTTCAGGGTCCCTTCCAACCCAAATTATCCTGGGATTCTATTAAAGCCAGGACTCCCCCAGGTCTGCAGGAGGGGAAGTGCTGTGGTTTTGTGTCATGACCAAGCCCTGTGGCTCATGTGTCATGGTCTGTATTGTGACTCCATCCGTGGACATTCCTGCCCTGTGCCCTGCCTGGCAGTCCCTCATATGTTGTGGCCAAGAGAAATTCCAGATTTCACAGACTTCACAGATTCCAAACTTACCTCTCTCCAGTGCTGTTTAAAATCTCACCTCTCCATCTTCTATCCTCCCTGCATCACCCCCATTCTGCTGGGTTTCTGCCTGCTCCTTCATATATCTAATGGCCAAGAGAAATTCCAGATTTCACAAACTTCACAGATTCCAAACTTAATCTCTCTCCTGTGTTGTTTAAAATCTCACCTCTCCATCTTTTATCCTCCATGCATCACCCCCATTCTGCTGAGTTTCTGCCTGCTGCTTCACATATCTAATGGCCAAGAGAAATTCCAGATTTCACAAACTTCACAGATTCCAAACTTAATCTCTCTCCTGTGTTGTTTAAAATCTCACCTCTCCATCTTCCATCCTCCCTGCATGACCCCCATTCTGCTGGGTTTCTGCCTGCTCCTTCATATATCGAATGGCCAAGAGAAATTCCAGATTTCACAGACTTCACAGATTCCAAACTTATCTCTCTCCAGTGCTGTTCAAAATCTCACCTCTCCATCTTCCATCCTCCCTGCATCACCCCCATTCTGCTGGGTTTCTGCCTGCTCCTTCACACATCCTCAGTCTTCTTCCTTCCCTCCTGTTGCAGCAAGACCTCCCTTTGCTGCCATCCCCCATTCTGCATTCCCATTCCATTTTTTCAGAATCATCTCTTCTACCTTTCCTGTCTCCATCTCATTCCATGCAGACAGGTCACCTCTCCTGTTCTCCCTCCTCTGTTACTCCAATAACAGGAATTATTGCCTCCTTTTGTTCCCACACTCCCCAACTTTTGGTTTTTCCCTCTTGCTGTTCACAGCAGCATCGGGAAAAGGTTTATTTTTAACATCTCTCAGTGTAACTCAGTAGCTGAGACAGGGGCACAGTCAGCCCCAGGGAGCAGCTGCCTCCGTGCAGGGCAGCCCAAGTGTGGTCCAGAGCAGGATTTGGGAACTTGTGCCTTGCAGCCTGGGAACGCCAGGCATGGGAATGTGGGGCCGAGCCCACCAGGGCAGCATCTATAAATGTCCTGTTTCAGGGAAGGGTCCTGTGTTTGTCCAGCTGTCACCAGCCCTGGCTTTGCTCTGCTTTGAAAAGTACATCTGCCTGCATCGTGGGGACACGGAGGTTCTGGAAGATTCAGGCAGGGTCAGTCTGGCCAGAGGAAGGGCAGGAGGGTCAGTGGCAGATTGTCCATCTCTGGACAGCCCCATCCAGAGTGTTGTCTAAAAGACTCCCTGAAACAGAGGCCAAGACAAATTAGGAGTATAAAAGCTGACAATTTATTCAAGGCTTGCAAAGGCCTTGAAGGTACATTTGGGCAAGCAAAGTCCCCCATTGGGGATGACACCCAAAATGGACGCTGGGTCCCGAGCCCTTCACCTTTGATGAGTTCTGTCCATTAGCACATTGGCCCTTAATTCTCCAATCACACCCTCAGGTGATGATGTTCACCACCCCAGGCCTGCTCCCCCCATCTCACAGTTGTTTACATATTTTCAGGCCCTAAGGCAACGAATCTGTCCTTGAATCTGTGTTCAGAGAGCCTTGTTTGGTGCTGGGAACAGAGGATTTCAGCACTTTGTGAGAAACACAGCACTACAGCAAGTTACAGACCCATGAGGAGTAAAAAACTAGAAGTACTTGAAGGCATCAAGATGACTGATGCTCTTGCCCCGTTCCCATCGTGGTTTTGTCTTTCTTCCTGTCTCCAGGCCAACTCTCACCACATTCATTCTCCTCTAAACAGTGGCTGGGTATCTTTTACTGCCACACAGTTCCCTGTGAGGGAGCTGCAGGGACCATTCCTGTCCTCACCGTGGAACACAAGATCTGTAGGGAGCTGTTCTTGCTGTGGAGCAGGAGGAGGTGCAGCTCCATCTGTCCAGTGTGGAGCAGGAGGTGTAGATCTTTCCACTGACCACTGTAACCATGAGTGGAATTAATTCTCCAAGAATGGCCCCCAGAGAAGGAGCAGGTGATTTTCTGTCTTGGATAGATCTGTGTTGTTGCACCTTTGTGAGCAGGATCTAACCAAGGCTGATGGGATGCCTGTTCTGTTTGTCCACTGTAGAAGCCAAACTGAAAATTCCCACTGGAAGCAGCGTGGGAATGTTTGTTTGGGTGATTCTCTTTGGTCACACACCCAGTGCAGTGCAGTGTCTGGATGGAAGCTGTGGCTGCCCCGTGCCTGGAGGTGTCCAAGGCCAGGTTGGATGGGACTTGGAGCACGCTGGGATAGTGGAAGGTGTCCCTGCCCATGGCAGGAGGGTGGAACAATATGAGCTTTCAGGTCCCTTCCCACCCAAACCATCCTGGGATTCTGTGACTCTCTGACATTTCCCGAAGAGCTGTTGCCATCTCTTCTCTTCTGCATTGAGCAGGAATGAAAGCCAGACCCGTCAGGGTCTGATCACAGCAAAATGATCAAACTCTAGTTTTGCTTTCTGGACTGTTAGAAATGATGAAGACTTGATACATCTCAGTACCAGGTCACTATATTTAATTAGCAACCTGTACTTTCTGTTCTGAATCTATTTCTCTTCGGTCTCTTTGCATTGATTCTTTTTTTTTCACTTGTTCATCGGATTTAAGATTGAATTTCTTTCAGTGCCCTGGAGGATGCACAGTACCACACGTCTGTCCTGTCTGCAAGCTGGGAAAGCTCCCTGCATTGCCCAAATCTTTGCTTACCCAAAATAGAAACTGTGGCTTGTCTGACAGGAATAGCCCCAGCGAGGCCAGGGGGTGAGGAATCCCTCACCAGGACACGAGAGGCAGATCCAGCCCAGTTCCAGTCAGATCCAAGAACAAAAGAAGAATTGAGGCTCCCCATCAGGTGTTATGGCACCCTGGGGAAAAGGGGTTAGAATTAGGGTTTTTACACTGGAAAATCACATCCCCACAACAGCAGAATTTCTCAGGGCTTTGCTGATGGGGAAACACGATATGAGCCAGGGCTCTGCTCACCACTGAGGTTGGGTTGGGAGCTTAGGGGAGGGCCTCCGAAATTCCTGAGCCTCCCAGCTGCCATTGTAGTCACCAGCCCACCCCTGAGAGCTATTTTGGTGACCACTGCCGTGACACAGGAGCTGAAGAATGTGCTCTGAGCGGGAGAGGTCTTTCTGCTCCCTGGAGGCACTTGGATGGAAGCTTTGGTCTTTGCTCTCTGACTCTCACTGCTCCCCTGAGGAAGGCTCTGGCTGGGGTAACAAACTTTCTTCTGTGGCATTAAGAGGAAGAGTTAGGGTTTTATTTGGGCTGGGCCTGGCTCCTGCCATCAGCAGGAGCCACCCGAAGGGTCTGTGCTCTGTCTGATGCACTGAGCTCTGGGGTTTTGGGTGTTTGGGCTGCACTGGGGCTGTTAAAGCACATTCACAGCAGAGCTCTGGCGTTTTGGGTGTTTGGGCTGCAGTGGGGCTGTTAAAGCACATTCACCTGTGCAGGTGTGGTGGAAATGTCGGGGGTGGGTGTTGTGTGACTGTGACAGCGCTGGGGTGACAGCAGAGGCTGGGCCGTGGGTGGTGGGGCTCAGTGAAGTGGGGGCTGGACTGGATGATTTCCAGAGGAAAATCTGGAAAAATCTGGAAATCATCCAGAGGTCTCTTCCAACCCCAAATTCTGTGTGATTCTGTGCTGAGGTGAGCAGTGGGGATGTGTGTGCTTGTGCAGGTGTTGGAAGTGAGTTTGGCTGGGGAGCAGCTGCAGGAATATGTGTGATTTGGAGGAGTGCAGGCAGCTCCTGCACCTCTCTGTTCCCCAGGGTGTGTGTGTACAGCAAAATCCTCTTCTAGAAGTGACTTTGGGGGTCACAGATCGGTGGCAGAGCAGGAGAGAGGGTCGGGATGGTGTGTGACGTTAGCACTGCAATTCTCTCCCCTGTCCTTCAGCTGCTCTGTATTTCCTCCCTCCTCTCTTCACTCTCTTCTCCTTATTTCTCTCTGCTCCTTCTCTTTTCCTCTCAGCCCGTTTGGTGCACCAGGCCCAGCTCCAGCATGGAGGGTGACTGCGCCGTGCTGTCCCTGCCCGCGGCATGGGACAGTCGGGAAGTGTCCCCAGAGCCAGCGGCAGGCGCGGCCGGGCCCCCCCAGCCCCCCGCACCTCCCACCCAGCCCACGAGCGGGGCAGAACCACCCCAGGGAGACAAACAGGATCCCGTGGGGTGTCCCTTGTCCCAGGAGGAGACGGCAGAGTGTCTGATCGACTCGCAGCCCATCCCCTTCAGTGAGAACCCCTTCGTGGTGGCCAACCGCAGGGGCAAGGCCACGGGCACGGCCCTGGGGGGGCCTCCCCTGGGCTATGGCAGGGGGGGCGTGCTGAAGACCAGCCTGTACTCCAAGGCAAGCAGTGTGTGGCATGCACTCACCCAGCGTGGGCCACCCCTACTAAACCCCGGTGCCGGGCAGCACGGCGCCCGTGGGCCGGTCCCCCCACCCCTGTGTCCCCAGCGCTGTGTGTGGGGACACCCAATGGTCAGTGTGTTGTCCTTCGGCCACTAACACCCCCTGGTGATGGCAATGTGTGCGCTGCTGAGGGGACAGGGTGACATCTGTGACATCCCTGCTGTCCCTTTGGGGAGCTGGCAGGACTGGTAGGAGGTCAGTGCTGGTGCCACACTTTGTACCTGGGCCTGAACACAGCCCTTAGACATCTGAAAAGTCTGCAGCCCAGGAGCTGCTCCTCCGAGTGACACTGCCCTTAGACACCTGAAAAGGACAGTTCTGCAGCCCAGGAGCTGCTCCTCCGAGTGACACTGCCCTTAGACACCTGAAAAGGACAGTTCTGCAGCCCCGGAGCTGCTCCTCCGAGTGACACTGCCCTTAGACATCAGAAAAGGACAGTTCTGCAGCCCAGGAGCTGCTCCTCCGAGTGACACTGCCCTTAGACATCTGAAAAGGACAGTTCTGCAGCCCCGGAGCTGCTCCTCCGAGTGACACTGCCCTTAGACATCAGAAAAGCACAGTTCTGCAGCCCAGGAGCTGCTCCTCCAGGTGATACTGCCCTTAGACATCTGAAAAGGACGGTTCTGCAGCCCAGGAGCTGCTCTTCTGAGTGACACTGCCCTTAGACACCTGAAAAGGACAGTTCTGCAGCCCAGGAGCTGCTCCTCCAGGTGACACTTAGACACCTGAAAAGGACAGTTCTGCAGCCCAGGAGCTGCTCCTCCGAGTGACACTTAGACACCTGAAAAGGACAGTTCTGCAGCCCAGGAGCTGCTCCTCCAAGTGACACTGCCCTTAGACACCTGAAAAGCACAGTTCTGCAGTCCAGGAGCTGCTCCTCTGAGTGACACTTCCCTTAGATATCTGAAAAGGACAGTTCTGCAGCCCAGGAGCTGCTCCTCCAGGTGACACTTCCCTTAGACACCTGGAAAGGACAGTTCTGCAGCCCAGGAGCTGCTCCTCTGAGTGACACTTCCCTTAGACATCTGAAAAGCAGAGTTGATCTGCAGCCCAGGAGCTGCTCCTCCAGATGACACTTCCCTTAGATATCTGAAAAGCACAGTTCTGCAGCCCAGGAGCTGCTCCTCCAAGTGACACTGCCCTTAGACACCTGAAAAGGACAGTTCTGCAGCCCAGGAGCTGCTCCTCCAGGTGACACAGCCCTTAGCAGAAAAGCACAGTTCTGCAGCCCAGGAGCTGCTCCTCCAGGTGACACAGCCCTTAGCAGAAAAGCACAGTTCTGCAGCCCAGGAGCTGCTCCTCCGAGTGACACTGCCCTTAGACATCTGAAAAGCACAGTTCTGCAGCCCAGGAGCTGCTCCTCCAGGTGACACTTAGACACCTGAAAAGCACAGTTCTGCAGCCCAGGAGCTGCTCCTCCAGGTGACACTTCCCTTAGACACCTGAAAAGCACAGTTGATCTGCAGCCCAGGAGCTGCTCTTCTGAGTGACACTTCCCTTAGACATCTGAAAAGCAGAGTTGATCTGCAGCCCAGGAGCTGCTCCTCCAAGTGACACTTCCCTTAGACACCTGAAAAGGACAGTTCTGCAGCCCAGGAGCTGCTCCTCTGAGTGACACTTAGACACCTGAAAAGCACAGTTCTGCAGCCTAGGAGCTGCTCCTCCGAGTGACACTGCCCTTAGACATCAGAAAAGCAGAGCTGATCTGCAGCCCAGGAGCTGCTCCTCCAAATGACAGTTCCCTTAGACATCTGAAAACCACAGTTCTGCAGCCCAGGAGCTGCTCCTCCAGGTGACACTGCCCTTAGACACCTGAAAAGGACAGTTCTGCAGCCCAGGAGCTGCTCCTCCAAGTGACACTGCCCTTAGACATCAGAAAAGCAGAGCTGATCTGCAGCCCAGGAGCTGCTCCTCCGAGTGACACTTAGACACCTGAAAAGGACAGTTCTGCAGCCTAGGAGCTGCTCCTCCGAGTGACACTGCCCTTAGACACCTGAAAAGGACAGTTCTGCAGCCCAGGAGCTGCTCCTCTGAGTGACACTGCCCTTAGACATCTGAAAAGCACAGTTGATCTGCAGCCCAGGAGCTGCTCCTCTGAGTGACACTGCCCTTAGACACCTGAAAAGGACAGTTCTGCAGCCCAGGAGCTGCTCCTCCAGGTGACACTGCCCTTAGACATCTGAAAAGCACAGTTCTGCAGCCCAGGAGCTGCTCCTCCAGGTGACACTTCCCTTAGACATCTGAAAAGCAGAGCTGATCTGCAGCCCAGGAGCTGCTCCTCCGAGTGACACTTCCCTTAGACATCTGAAAAGCACAGTTCTGCAGCCCAGGAGCTGCTCCTCCGAGTGACATTTCTCAGTAGATTAAGACTTTGGGATTTCAGGACTTTGCTTTCTGCTTTGGGAAATCTGTTTGTATTTGACATTGCTGCTGTTGCACAAGGAACCTGTGGCAGAACAGGGACCAGACCCAAAAATAACATCCTCCAGATGAGCACCACGTTGCTCTCTCCTTCTTCCTTTCTCAGCCTTTTGGGAGGTCTGAAAAACCAAACAGCCCCACATAAACAGCCCCATAAACAGAGGATAAACCAACCCACCCTCAGCTGTAGTGATCTTGGAGGTGTTTTAGTGTTGTTCTGATTTTCTGATATTCGTGGAGATTCACGGAAGCTCGCAGGGAAGTCAGGCAGGCAGCACCAAGATGGCGAAAAGAGGAACTTTATTTACAAGAACTTCTTTATATATTCATTAACAATCTAATAATTATTGGTCAATTGTTTTTCCACCCCCTACAATGATTGATTACAACGCTGAAGTGTCCAGTACCAAAACAAAGAGATTAGAAAGCACAAGAATGCAACTTATCTCTATTCTCCATGAGAAAGAAGAGAAAGATTTTTAAACAGTGCAACTACATTTTAGTTCCTTGGCAGGAATTTCACAGATGCATGGGCAGGAATCTGTGCTCCAGTATAAACCTCAGGTCACTTCAGGCTCAGTCTGTCAAAAACTGCTGCCCAAACCTGACCTGAATCAACTGACCACGTGCGTGGCTGTGGAATTAGTGACTGGGAACTAATAATTTAGGATTCCCTAAATCCCAAATTACCTTCTTCTACCTTTAGGCATTTCAAATACTTCTGAAAGGTGCTCCTCCCTTTGGAGGCAGAGTGCAGGAGGTTCCTGGAATGCTGCTCTCTGTTCAGCTGTTGGGGTGAGCTGAGCGTCGGTGCCAGAGGTTCCTCTGGAAGTGAGGAGAGCCAGGAATGGCTTTTTTTTTGCTCAGTGCCTGTCCAGCAGGAGGTTTGCCTGGACCGTGACCCTGCCTGAGTGCTGTGAGGAGTCAGGGGAGAGGATTCCTGGGAGGCAGAGGCTGTAACCTGACCCAGCTGGCCTCGCAGGGCGTTTGGATATGATCCCAGTTCCGGTGTTTAACATCATCCCCTTGCTGTTCCTAGCACTTTTTGGCATGTGCCAGCTGCTGCTGGGCCCTGCTAACTTTGCTTCCTGGGGGAGTGCTGTGGTTGGATGTCCAGGGTGCTGTGCTGAGCCCCTCCTGCTGTAGTGTGACTCTCGAGCTTTGTCTTCTCTCTTTCAGGCTCCAGTGGGCGAGTCTGGGACGGGAAATTCCAGGCGTGAAACCCCTTATTCTCCCAGTAATCCACAGGTGAGACTGTCCCCAGGACAGGTGATGTGGGAGAGGCAGGGAGGCACTTCCAGGGGTAAAGGACAGAGGGCAGTTTCCATCCTTGAGTGACACTGGAGGCAAGTGGAGAGTGAGAGAAGAATTCCCTCCTTCAAAATGTCTCAGAGAGCCAGGAGGGTAATTAGCTGATCATAAATGAGCTCTGAGGGGTAACTTAATTGCAGGGTGATGAGCAGGGGTGTCTGTGGAGTGGCTACAACATGGAGTTAGGATTTTTTTGGGAATGGTCTCACCGATGCCTTGTAGAGATTCTTTAATTCTGGCAACTGGTATGTGGTAAGAAATGGAGGAGTCAGGGTTTGGGAAATGATCTTGGGTCTGTAAACCAGGGCTGCCCAGGCTGGCAGAGGATCCTGTCCCTGTGTGTGACACTGAGGTGACCCTCGTGAGCTGTTGGGAAGGAGGTGAAGGATCCAGCTCTAGGTGACCCTCCCCTCAGGGAGTGATGTGCTACAGCTCCTTGCTCAGAGCCTTTCCCTCTGGAATGGGAAATGTCTTTATTTCTTCTAACTTCTGATTATATTTTTTTTTAACATTGCCTGTTCTCCCTCGATATTCGCATTCCTTATCTCTGAACTTTCCTTTTCAATCTCTGAGTCCTTGATCCCCCTGTCCATCCCATGGCAGGAGGTGTCACAGCTCAGTTGAACCTTTTGAAGTTAAATGAATTTAAATAGATTTTTTTTTAATTTCCCTTCACAATCATTGGCTGTTACTGGGTTTTATATTGGGGGCTGGAGTGAGCTGCCACTTGTACTTTGTTCTCTGTCCTTAGTCATTTTGAGTCTGTTCCTTTTGGAGTCCAACTGTTCTCCAGCTGTTCTCCCCACCAGCTCTGGCACTTCCCTAGTCTTCAGTGAAGCATTTCAGTTCTCAGAGCTGCACAGGAGGCCTCGAGGTGAACAGAATCACCTTGGGGTGAGCTGACTGCTGACATGGCTTAGGAGAAGGGTCAGGACCATGCAGGAAGCAGTAGGAGCAGCACTTCAGTCCATCTTCTGTTGCTTCTTGGCCTGTCTCACATCTCCCTCAGTTCTTGGGTCATTCAGAATTGAGTGTTCATCAGGAACACAGCAAGATTAGAAGAAGGTGTTATCTCTTATAGCAACACTATTTCAGTGCACTTTGTTCCAGCTGTGTTCCCTATTTGCATTTCTGACAGCAGCTGGGTTATTTGGGAGTTTGACTTTTATTACAAGTGCCAATTTGAGATGATTTTCATAGAATTCCAGGATGGTTTGGGTGGGAAGAGACCTTTAAGACAATCTAATCCCAGCCCCCTGCCATGGACAGGGCCACCTTCCACTGTCCCAGGTTGCTCTGAGCCCTGTCCAGCCTGGCCTTGGACACTTTCAGGGATCCAGGGGCAGCCACAGCTTCTCTGGACAACCTGTGCCAGGGCCTCACCACCCTCGAGGGAAAAATTTCTTCCCAAAATCTCATCTAACCCTGCCCTGTGTCAGTGGGAAGCCATTCCCCCTCAGGCTGTCACTCCAGACCCTTGTCCCACGTCCCTCTCCAGCTCTCTTGGAGCCCTTTAAGGCTGTGGAAGGAGCTCTGAGGTCTCCCTGCAGCCTTCTCTTCTCCAGGTTGAACACTCCCAGCTCTCTCCTTTTCTGGGGATTCAGGAGCCTTGACCTTCAGGTTGTTCCTCCAGAGCAGAATTCACAAGGAATTTGCCTCTTATTCTCTGGCTCCATTTATTTTTAATGTTAATCCTTCAGTTTCAACATCTCCAGTAGTCCAGCCAGAATTTTTTGCCTTATTTCAGAGAATACCTTGAGGCAAATGGAACCCTTTGTCCTGAGCTGCCATTGTGATGGTCACACCCATCCCCACGCTCTGCAGGAGGGTGGGGGGAGGCAGGAGGCGTTGGTGGTGGATCTGTGTGTGCCCAGCAGGGCAGAGAGGCTCCCCCACGATAGAGACCGAGACAGCTCCGGCTGCTGCAGTCTCTCTGCTTCTCTCCTGAGGAAAAACCCAGTCTCTCCCTTTTCTCTCCCATTCTCTCCCGTGCTGATGCCCCTCTCCAGGTGCCCGCAGCCCCCCGGCCTCCCCACCTGGCGGGCAGGGAGACGCGCTTTGTAAGTGCTCTTGGTGTGCGGTGTGCGCTGCTGCTCCGGCTGCTCCCGCTGCCCGCGCCCCCTCCTCCGCCTCCACGTCCCCGTGGGACATCCCTGGGGCTCTCTGGGGGAGCAGCACCTTGGTGGCATCCCTGAGAGTTGCTGCTGTGATGGCACCTGCGAGCGCTTTGGGGAGGAGCTGCCGTGGGATGGCTTCGCTCGGGCTCGGGGGCAAGTGCGGAGGGTGGGGATGTGCCCAGGGAATGTGCCCAGGGACCAGGAGCAGGTGACAGGAGCAGGGACTGTAACCGTGGGTGAGGACCTGGAGATGTGCCCAGGGACTGTGCCCATGGGCCAGGACTAGCCCAGAGCTGGGATCAGAGTTTGGAGATGTGCAGAGAGCGGTGAGGACCTCCTCACGTAGGTCCTTGGAGGTGGCTCTGGCCTGTCCTCACTGCAAGAAGGGTCAGGGGTTCTGTGGGAGCTCCCCACACAGGGTGGGCCGTGGGGCAGGGGTAAACTAAAGGCTTTCAGGGTGGGCTCCAGATTTACCCCTGAATTTCTCTTTGCAGGCTTCCATTAACTTCATTACATCGCAGGATGACAGCAAATCAGTGAGTACAGCTGAAACCCAACCGTGGTGCCCCTGTGCACATGGAGCTTGTCTCTTCCTCCTGTTGCCTCCTTTTCTGTCTCCTCCATTCCTCCACTGTGCCTCAAGTTTGTACAAATACACCAGGTCTTAAACATGGTCCATCTGAAAACCCAAGTTTTTGCAGCTTTTATTCCTGTTTCCCCTCACAGCTTCCCCTCCTGCAGGTTTGGTGGCTTATCCAGCTCCTGCTGCCACTCTCTCCGGTGTCAGATGCTTTGTTCACTTTTACACAGCATCCAGCAGTGATGATGACATCTGGGAGAAGTTTCAGATTTGCCTCTGCTCTGATAACTGCATTTCTAGTCAGAACTGTGATTCACTTCCAGCTTCTGCCAGTTCCCATTCCTGGCTGATGTTTCCCTGCTTCCCAGTGCTCACATTTTCCGAGCTTTGTCACACTTACCATACCCTGCAAACCCTTGTAGCTGCTGCTGGTGTGGCAGGTGCTTCCTTTTGTGCTTTTCTGTGATCCTCTGGTCCTGTGTAGCCTTTCCTTGGCTGAGTCTCTTTTGGTGGTGTCTCCAAGAGCTCTCCCTGCCAGTCTGGGAGCACAGTTGAGGAAGGGAGCTGGGATGCATGGATTTGCATGGATTTGTTTATTCACCTGCATGGCACACGCCTCACTGCCCTAACTGCTCATTTCTCTTCTCTCTTTCTCCCTCCCCCTTCTCTTCCTCTGCCTTTCCCCATCCTCTCCGGGGGCGCTGGCACGAGCAGACCAAGCCCGGCGTCATTCAGCCTCTGTCCCGCGTGAGACAAAGCCCTGCGTCCCACAGTGCAGAGGAGGGGGACAGCCCTAACCCCTTCCAGCAGCCTGAGCCATGCTTCAGGATCCACAACTCTGTAAGTGGCCTGGGGGTGCCCTGGGTGGCTGGAGTGCCATGTGTTGTGGGGGCAGGATGCCCTCCTGGAGGTGACCTCGCACCTGAGCTGAGGCTGGTGCTGTCCATTCCCGAGGAGGAACCCACACTCCTCACAAACAGAGCCACCCCACTTGTTTCTCTGGGTCTCCCCAGCTCCCCCATGTCTCCAGGAGTCAGCACTGCTGAAGCTTTTGTGGCCAAAATCCCCAAAAATACAGGTTTAGAGCCATATTTGTGAGGCGTTGAGTTCTGTGGAGATACAAATCTCACAGAACATTTGGTGATGTCTGGCAGCTTGGAGCAAAAGCCAATACCATCCTGCTGTTGGGTTTTGTGGTTTGCAAAACAATTGGTTTTGAAAGGTTTATATTCCTGAGGAAGGAAAAATTTAGGTATTTTGGTCTTTGCCATGACAGAAGAGCTATGTCCCTTCAATGGAAAAGTGGAAGGAATAGTGGAAGGAAAAGAGGGGAGGGACTGGATGGGCTTTAAGTCCCTTCCCACCATACCATCCTGGGTGAGATTCCATGAATCCAGCTCTTCTCTCTGTGTTGGACCAAAACAGACCTGGTTTGCAGACCAAAGCTGTACAGAATCCACAGAATTGGACAAAGTTCACATTTTAGTCTCTTCTCGTCTTGCTGGGCAATCCTTCAGCCCATGCAGAAAAAGCATCATCAAACAGCATAATTTAGCTCTAGTCCAGGACTGAGAAAAACCAGAAAGGAACTGGTTTAGTGCAGCTGGAGTAATGAACAGCTAGAGGGGGTTTACTCTGCAGCAGAAGGAAGGTTGGGGTGTCATTGCCCCCCTCCCCTTTCATTTCTGGGATGCTTTGGGCAGGTCACCCCAATGCTGCTCCCCCCAAACGTGGCAGGATGGGTCACAGGGAAGGTGGGTGAGGAAAGGACCAGCAAAGACAGTGACAAGCACTAGGAATGTCCCCTGAGACCTTCAGTAAGTGGAATTCTGCGAAGGGAGAATCTGAGATCACAGACAGATCTCCTCCAGGTCACAGATCCCTGGATCAGGTTGTGGATTCACAGGGTGATTTGGGATGGGAGGGACCTTAATGAGAGGGACACCTTCCACTGGTGGGAATCTTGTTCAGCCCTAAATAGGAGTCAGAGTCCATGTGTGGCTGTCCTGTTCTAGCCCAAAAAGCCCTGATTGAGGTAGGCACTTGCTGGTTGAGTTGGGTGGAAGTTCTCAAGGACTGTGACAGCGATGTGGCCCTTGGCCAAAGGATCTGTCACAACATTCCCGTCAGGTCAGTGAAGATCTGTGCCACCACAAGTGCCATTCCTTCACCATCCAGGAAACAGAACGGGGCTGTGACCCTCGTGCTGCTGTGTACAGTGTGTGTGCAGTGCTCTGCTCCTCGTGTTCCTGCCCAAGGCTCAGGAGCAGCCTTGGCAAGGCTTCCATATCCCTCACACATTCCCTAACATAACCCTTTCCATATCCCACTCATCAGGCTCTGCAGGCCAACACTTGGGCTGTGTTTCCCCCCCTGTGTGTGGGTTTTTTCACCCTTCCTGTGCTCACCTTTACCTCCTGTCTGTCCCTGTAGCAAAAACCATCGCCACCGTCACCACCCTCCCCTGACGAGGTCCCCATCAATGTCAAGCAGGCCTACAAGACCTTCGCAGCAGTGCCCCTGTCCCACCCTCTGCTTGGGACACAGGTAACTCGTGCTGCTGGGGGGCTCCATCAGAGCAGGCCGGAGGTGAGAAGGGAAGGAAATGGTGATTCGATGCCTCCAAAAAAAAGCTGTCGTAGAGGAGAGATGTTTGAGGTGCTGTGGAAAAGTTGGAGTCTGTTTGTGATGCAGATTGTCACTGTGGCAGAGTCCTGTCTGTGTCAGGTTCTGGAAGTTCATGGAAGCTCATGGTGGTGTTATTCTCCCCAAACATTGGGATAG
This sequence comes from Acanthiza pusilla, assembly GCA_036630365.1. Taxonomy (NCBI): domain Eukaryota; kingdom Metazoa; phylum Chordata; class Aves; order Passeriformes; family Acanthizidae; genus Acanthiza; species Acanthiza pusilla. The sequence goes on along the minus strand of JAXCHO010000198.1, from coordinate 211,190 downwards.
TGAATTATTAAAATGTGGATACAGATCTAATATTGATATCCACCTGAGACAGACAGAGACTCTCTAACTTGCTAAGGTTAGAAAGTGAATGTTTATTTGAGCTGCAGGGAGAGCTCCCAAATGTACAGCTCAGGAATAACAATGCAACACAGAACTTATTTCTCTATAACAATAATGCATATTTAAAATACAGATACATATTCATAGGATAAGCACCTCCCATTCCCTGCTTCGTATGGAAATTAGCAAAAAGTCATTAAGCATGCACAGTTCCTGCAATGGAATTGGGTCGGTGGTCTTAAAAATGGGTCTGAGGGCTGCTTTTGAGGAAGCAAAATGTTCTTCCTCACTTTGACCTTCTTACCTCTCTGGTTTTTGACAATACATTTGAAAACTCCCAATGCTCTCTTCTATTGTTTCTGAATACGTTGCATCTGGGCAAAATGTGTAACTGTCTAGGCTCTCCTTTGAACTTCTTTTCTTAAGATTATTAATTGTCTATTCTAAGCCCAGCTGAGTAAATATCAGATAATCAAAGGCTACTCTGCACTTAATCATTAATTTCTAGCTGAGTTCTGCGTCTTTTTCTATTGAAGTTAATTTAAACAGAACTAATTTTTATCTAAAATCTCTACATTTAAGTGTCTAAAAGAAAACCCTGTGTTTCAATAGTGATGTACAGCCGTGCTGTTCTCATGCAAAGGAACTCTGAAATTCCAGACCCCAGGGCCAGGCTAAACCTAGACATTTTTGAATAGATTTTCATCATCATTGGAGCTCTTCCTTCTCCCTTCCATGGAGTTCAATCGTGGAACGGTCCAGGCTTGGTGAGGCCTTGCAGGTCATCGCCTCAGTCCCCCATGCAAAAATAAGGCAGCATTGGAAATTAGAATCATAGAATCATGGAATGTCCTGAGTTGAAAGCACCCACAAGGATCATGGAGTCCAGCTCAGGACACCTCCAAAAATTCCACCATGTGCCTAAGAGCATTGTCCAAATGCCTCCAAAGTTGCAGGAAGTTGCTCGGGCCCGTCCACTCGAGTTCTGAATTCCGAATTAGTTTTTGGAGCGTGTTTGGATAAAGCCAGAGGTCACCTCCTTGCTCTCTTTTTGTGGGCATTTTCAGTTTGTCTAATTTAAAAACTTCTTCTTTTCCATAGCTTGTTGGCAGTCCTTAGTTTACCTTTATGGATTCCTGGCTCATAGATGGATTTTGTAGATCAGTTTTCCTGCCCCTGCAGCTCTACTCATCCAATATTCCGTTACACATCCCAGTAAATACAGATTTCTTTCTTTCTGATGGCATCTCTGCTTTTTCAACGTAAATTTTGGGTGGTTTTGTCTTTGATGAAAGAAAGTTTCATCAGCTCCTGTGAACCCCCTCCAGCTCTAGCTCAGCCCCTGCTCCTGTTTTGCACCTGTTTCCCATGTTTTTCAGTGTCTGCCCTTTCAGAAAATGTCACACCTGGTTCTGTTTAACCCTCAGTTTAACATAAATCCTCATTCCTGACAATTGCTAAACCTGAGGTGTTAAATCTGTGCAAATTCTGGGACAGTTTCAGGAGCCTGTGTCAGCTCCTCTGGCTTTAGGGGCACGTGGCTGGAGGATAGCTGAGGGTTCTAAAACTTTCCTTTTAGAACATGCCTGTTCCTCTCTGTTCTTAGGAATTTTCTGGTCAGAGCAGCATAGAAAACACCAAAATGGCCTCTGAGGTGAGTTCTGGGGGCTGTGGATGGGGAGATGGGCTCACAGTGTGAGAGGGCTGGGGAGGAGGAGGAGGAGAGTGTGGGGCAGGTGGCAGAGTAAGGGTTATGGTGATGTGGGGAGGGTGCCATGGCTGGGTGGGCTGTGGGCAGTGGTGACCCATGGGCAGTGCCGTGGCTGAGTGACCTGTGGGCAGTGGTGTGGCTGGGTGACCCATGGGCAGTGGTGACCCATGGGCAGTGGTGTGGCTGGGTGACCTGTGGGCAGTGGTGACCCATGGGCAGTGGTGTGGCTGGGTGACCCATGGGCAGTGGTGACCCATGGGCAGTGGTGACCCATGGGCAGTGGTGTCCCATGGGCAGTGGTGTGGCTGAGTGACCTGTGGGCAGTGGTGTCCCATGGGCAGTGGTGTGGCTGAGTGACCTGTGGGCAGTGGTGACCCATGGGCAGTGGTGACCCATGGGCAGTGGTGTGGCTGAGTGACCTGTGGGCAGTGGTGTGGCTGGGTGACCCATGGGCAGTGGTGACCCATGGGCAGTGCTGTGGCTGGGTGACCTGTGGGCAGTGGTGACCCATGAGCAGTGGTGACCCATGGGCAGTGGTGTTGCTGGGTGGCCCGTGGACAGCCAGGGGTTGCCAGGTGACCTCATGGGCAGTGGTGACCCATGGGCAGTGGTGACCCATGGGCAGTGGTGTGGCTGAGTGACCCATGAGCAGTGGTGACCTGTGGGCAGTGCCAGCATGGCTGGGTGGCCTGTGGACAGTGGTGTGGCTGAGTGACCTGTGGGCAGTGGTGACCCATGGGCAGTGCTGTGGCTGAGTGACCCATGGACAGCCTGGCATTGCCTGGTGGCCCATGGGCACTGCTGTGGCTGGATGACCCATGGGCAATGGTGTGGCTTGGTGGCCTGTGCACAGCCTGGGGTTGCCAGGTGGCCCATGGGCAGTGGTGGCCCATGGGCAATGCTGTGGCTGAGTGACCTGTGGGCAGTGGTGTGGCTGGGTGACCTCATGGGCAGTGGTGACCTGTGGGCAGTGGTGTGGCTGAGTGACCCGTGGACAACCTAGCATTGCCAGGTGGCCCATGGGCAGTGCCATGGCTGGGTGACCCATGGGCAGTGGTTGGCTGGGTGGCCTGTGGGCAGTGCCAGCATGGCAGAGTGACCCATGGGCAGTGCTGTGGCTGGGTGACCTGTAGGCAATGCTGTGGCTGAGTAGCCCATGGGCAGTGGTGTGGCTGGGTGACCCATGGGCAGTGGTGACCTGTGGGCAGTGCTGTGGCTGAGTAGCCCATGGGCAGTGGTGTGGCTGGGTGGCCTATGGACAGCCTGGCATTGCCATGTGGCCTGTGGACAGCGGTGTGGCTCTTGCAGGTGGCCCGTGGACAGCCTGGGGTTGCCAGGTGACCCATGGGCAGTGGTGTGGCTGAGTGACCTCATGGGCAGTGGTGACCCATGGGCAGTGGTGTGGCTGGGTGACCCATGAGCAGTGGTGACCCATGGGCAGTGGTGTTGCTGGGTGGCCCGTGGACAGCCAGGGGTTGCCAGGTGACCTCATGGGCAGTGGTGACCCATGGGCAGTGGTGACCTGTGGGCAGTGCCAGCATGGCTGGGTGGCCTGTGGACAGTGGTGTGGCTGAGTGACCTGTGGGCAGCGGTGACCCATGGACAGTGGTGTGGCTGAGTGACCCATGGGCAGCCTGGCAATGCCAGGTGGCCCGTGGGCAGCAGTGTGGCTCTTGCAGGTGACCCATGCACAGCCTGGCATTGCCAGGTGGCCCGTGGGCAGCAGTGTGGCTGGGTGACCCATGGACAGCCTGGGGTTGCCAGGTGGCCCATGGGCAGTTCTGTGGCTGAGTGACCCATGGACAGTCTGGCGTTGCCAGGTGGCCCGTGGGCAGCAGTGTGGCTCTTGCAGGTGGCCCTTGGGCAGCCTGGCATTGCCAGGTGCCCGTGGGCAGCGGTGTGGCTCTTGCAGGTGACCCATGGACAGCCTGGGGTTGCCAGGTGGCCCATGGGCAGTTCTGTGGCTGAGTGACCCATGGACAGTCTGGCGTTGCCAGGTGGCCCGTGGGCAGCGGTGTGGCTCTTGCAGGTGGCCCTTGGGCGGCTTGGCATTGCCAGGTGCCCATGGGCAGCAGTGTGGCTCTTGCAGGTGACCCATGCACAGCCTGGCATTGCCAGGTGCCCGTGGGCAGCGGTGTGGCTCTTGCAGGTGGCTGCGCACAGCCCTGGGGGACAGCACAGTCCTGAGCAAAGGTCCTTCCGTGAGAGGCAGAAGTATTTCGAGATCGAGGTGAAGCAGCAGCACCTGGACAAGCCTCCCAAGCGTGTGTCCCTGGTGGGGGAGGATGACCTGAAGAAAATGAAAGAGGAGGAAGGTACATAGGAACATGGGCACAGAAATTTCTCCTGTTAAGTGATTCCTTTCCCGTGGAAATGCAGCACTTCCCGTGGGTGGTTATTGTAAGGCCTGGGAATAATCTGAAGTGAACATTGAAGAATTCTGTGGATGCTCCACTGATACTTGGGTTGGTGGAAGTGCTGTAGTTTCAAGGTGCTCTGTGTCATGGAATCACAGAATGGTTTGGGTTGGAGGGAATTTAAAGGAATTTAAAGGAATTTAAAGCCCCCTCAGCCCCACCCCTTACCATGGGCATACCTTCCATTAGATCAGGTTGCTCCAAGCCCTGTCCATCCTGGCCTTGAACACCTCCTGGGGTGGGGCAGCCACAACTTCTCTGGGCAACCTCACCACCCTCCCAGGGAAGAATTTCTTCCCAAAATCCCATCTAACTCATGCCATTAATGGTTGCACAGTGCTCCAGCCTGTCTGGATCCTTCTGCAAAGGCCCTTGAGAGAGTCACCAGCACCTCCCAGTTTGGCATCAGCAGCAGTTTTACATTCAGCTCCTGCAGCCAGATAAAAATATTCATAAAAATCTTGCCCAGAACTGGCCCCAGGTTCCTCCAGTGGGAAGATGCAGATTCCCAGGGCTGTTCCCTCTGGGGAAAGGGCAGAAGAGACTGTACTCAATTTCCAGTTTGAGAATGAGAGCACTGGGCATGAGGTGCTGCTGGAAATCTGCCCATGAAGTGTCCAGGAGTGGAAGTTTGGTGGCTAAGGAGGGAGGGAGTGAGGAAAAGATGCAGATTTTGTTTCATCTGAAGCATTAGTGGAAGTGTGGAGGAGCAAAGGTGTCCATGGGGAGGGAATGGACTGAAAGCAGCCCAGACCTGCAGGGATGAGAAGGATAAATACTGCCCAGAGGTCCCATCCTTGGGGGTTTACTGAGTGCTTTGTGGCTTACCTGAAACAGAGGCCAGACAAAGTTAGGAGAATAAAAAGCAGATTAATTTATTAAAGGCCTTCAGGTGCATTTTGGGCAGACAAAGCCTACTCAAGAGGCTACACCCAAAATGGACAGCAGGTCATGAGCTTTTCACATTTTATAAGTTCTGTCCATTAACATTTCGGGTCTCAATTTTCTAATTGCACCTTCAGGTGATGATGTCAACCACCCCAAGCTTTCTCCCCATAATTCACTGTTGTTTACATATTTTGGGGCTCTGAGGCAGCGAAATTTCCTTGGCTTTTCCAACTGAGAGGAATTGTCTAAAATGCTAGGAACAGTTTTTAGCATTTTATATGGAGCCCAGACACACTGAAACTGCAGACAAATGAAAAACAGAAGCTAAAAATCCTTCAGGCATCACTTTAAGCTGCCTCCTGTCTCCCTTGGCAGCCCGCAAGCTGCAGCAGCAGCGAGCCCTTCTGCTGGAGGAGGAAGCCGAGGAGGATGAGGAGGTGAGGCAGGCTCCTGAGGCTGTGCAGTCCAGCGTCATCATCGAGGGCGTCGAGTACAAGGTGGAGAGGCTGAATGGAAGGAGCAGCCAAGCTCCAGCAGCTCGGTAAGACAGGGCCACAGGCAGCATCTGTCTGAGATGGCCCAGGAATTCTCAAGGAAAAGGGTTGGGCAGGATTTCTTCATCAGCATAAAAAGGTTTTCCAAGTTTTCCAGGTTTGTTTTCAGCTGTGCCCCGAGGGTTATGTAGAGAGGCTGATTTTTGTAGACAGCTGATTTGAGATAAGCTGAAGGATAAAGTGATGCTAAACCAGGTTTGGAGATTTTTTAGGCTTTTGATTCAAGATAAGCTGAAGGATAAAGTGATGCTTAAATCAGGTTTGGGGTTTTTTTAGGCTTGTGTTTGATTCGAGAGAAGCTGAAGGCTAAAGTGATGCTTAAATCAGGTTTGGGGGTTTTTTAGGCTTTTGATTCAAGATAAGCTGAAGGATAAAGTGATGCTAAACCAGGTTTGGGGTTTTTTAGGCTTTTGTTTGATTCAAGTTAAGCTGAAGGATAAAGTGATGTTTAAATCAGGTTTGGGGATTTTTTAGGCTTTTGATTCAAGATAAGCTGAAGGATTAAGTGATGTTAAACCAGGTTTGGGGTTTTTTTAGGCTTTTGATTCAAGATAAGCTGAAGGATAAAGTGATGCTAAACCAGGTTTGGGGTTTTTTAGGCTTTTGTTTGATTCAAGTTAAGCTGAAGGATAAAGTGATGTTTAAATCAGGTTTGGGGATTTTTTAGGCTTTTGATTCAATATAAGCTGAAGGATAAAGTGATGCTTAAATCAGGTTTGGGGTTTTTTTAGGCTTGTGTTTGATTCGAGAGAAGCTGAAGGCTAAAGTGATGCTTAAATCAGGTTTGGGGGTTTTTTAGGCTTTTGATTCAAGATAAGCTGAAGGATAAAGTGATGCTAAACCAGCTTTGGGGTTTTTTAGGCTTTTGTTTGATTTGAGATAAGCTGAAGGATAAAGTGATGCTAAACCAGGTTTGGGGTTTTTTTAGGCTTTTGATTCAAGATAAGCTGAAGGATAAAGTGATGCTAAACCAGCTTTGGGGTTTTTTAGGCTTTTGATTCGAGATAAGCTGAAGGATAAAGTGATGCTAAACCAGGTTTGGGGTTTTTTTAGGCTTTTGTTTGAGTCAAGATAAGCTGAAGGATAAAGTGATGCTAAACCAGCTTTGGGGTTTTTTAGGTTTTTGTTTGATTTGAGATAAGATGAAGGATAAAGTGATGCTAAACCAGGTTTGGGGTTTTTTAGGCTTTTGATTCAAGATAAGCTGAAGGATAAAGTGATGCTAAACCAGGTTTGGGGTTTTTTTAGGTTTTTGTTTGATTTGAGATAAGGTGAAGGATAAAGTGATGCTAAACCAGGTTTGGGCTTTTTTTTAGGCTTTTGTTTGATTCAAGTTAAGCTGAAGGATAAAGTGATGCTTAAATCAGCTTTGGGGTTTTTTTAGGCTTTTGATTCAAGATAAGATGAAGGATAAAGTGATGCTAAACCAGGTTTGGGGGTTTTTTAGGCTTTTGTTTGATTTGAGATAAGCTGAAGGATAAAGTGATGCTAAACCAGTTTTGAGGTTTTTTTAGGCTTCTGTTTTGTTTTCTGGGACTTGGCCGCCAGGTTACCTTGATGGTTTTTTCCTAATTCTTCGGCATATAACTGAGGAATAAGAAAAGGTTTCTCAAAGGCTCCAGGTAAAATAAGACCACACTGGAGTGAAGCTGAAACTGTCCTCTTTGACGTCTTTGGGACAGACATTCCCCTCCCCACAAACATTTTTCAGTCACAATGGCAGAACACACCCTGGGCACGTGGAATCTCATTTCTCTCTGTTGTTTCTGCCCAGTCTCAGTTGAGGAATTTCTCACATAACAATGTCCTGAGACTTTCCTTGGCAGCTCCAAGGAGGACAGCATTCATATGCAGCTCCTTGCTTCTCTGGGAAGTCCCATTTATCCCTCCTGTTCTCATCCTGAAACATGGAATGCTGAAGAACAGGAAAATGACTTTTAGTTGCTTATTTCTTACATATGAATGCAGGGGAGGCAGTGGAAGAGACTGAAATTGTGTTTCTTGCAATCATTTTTCTCATGCTGGAAGAGAAACTGAGATTTAATTAAAATAAACATGAGCAGTAAAAATCAGGGCTGAGTGTCACTAGAAACTGAACACCCCCAGCTCTCCCAGCCCTCAGGGCAGCTCCATGGCCCATCTTTTGGAAAAACTTGTAATAATCAAATTAATCTGTTAATGAAGGTATAAAATCAGGATCAGATGATTAGTGTTTTCAAGGTGAACCTTTCTTGGGCTCCTGTTTGGAATCCCTTTGTGCCGTACCTAACAAAGCCAGGCGTGAGGTCCAAGTTCCCAGGACTGAAGGGTAGGAAGAAAATATTTTTATTAGAAATATTTTTATTAGAAACAAATATTTTTATTAGAAAAAAATGTGTGTGTTAGTGGCTGGCTGACCTCCAGCTGCAGGAAATGATCTCTGACATTGGTGTGGGCACAGGAGATCCCCCAGGAATGCTCACAGAAATGGTGGACGAGGGCTGTGACTTCACCCTGAACCCATTGATGGTGTCTGGGGTGGACCTGTCCCACCCTTTGCTGGTTCTGCAGCTCACAGAGTTGTTTCCTGCAGGCCCTTGGAGCTCAGTGAGAACAGCAGCTCACAGAGGAATTCCCTGGAAGAGGGGATCAAGTCTGAGCAGAGAACCAACTCCGTGTCGGGGTGAGTGGGGCAGGGGCTGGGTAATTCCTCCTGTTTTAGCAGCAGCACAGATTTGCTGGAGGGAGGGAAACGGATCAGAATCAACTTCACAGAATCCCAGGATGGATTGGGTTAGGTTGGGTTGGGTTGGTTGGGTTGGGTTGGGTTGGGTTGGTTTGGGTTGGGTTGGGTTGGTTTGGGTTGGGTTGGGTTGGGCTGGGTTAGGTTGGGTTGGGTTTGGGTTGGTTGGGTTGGTTGGGTTAGGTTGGGTTGGGTTGGGTTGGGTTGGGCTGGGTTGGGTTGGGTTGGTTAGGTTGGGTTGGGTTGGGTTAGGTTGGGTTGGTTTGGGTTGGGCTGGGCTGGGTTGGGCTGGGTTGGGTTGGGCTGGGTTGGGTTGGGTTGGGTTTGGGTTGGGGTTGGGTTGGGGTTGGGTTGGGTTGGGTTTGGGTTGGGTTGGGCTGGGTTGGGTTGGGTTGGATTGGGCTGGCTTGGCTTGGCTTGGCTTGGCTTGGGTTTGGGTTGGGTTTGGGTTGGGTTGGGTTTGGGTTTGGGTTGGGTTTGGGTTGGGTTTGGGTTGGGTTGGGTTGGGTTGGGTTTGGGTTGGGTTGGGTTGGGCTGGGTTGGGTTGGGTTGGGCTGGGTTAGGTTGGGTTGGGTTGGGTTGGGCTGGGTTGGGTTAGGTTAGATTGGGTTAGGTTGGGTTTGGGTTGGGTTGGGTTGGGTTGGGTTGGTTTGGGTTGGGTTGGGTTGGGTTGGGTTGGGTTGGGTTGGGTTTGGGTTGGGCTGGGTTGGGCTGGGTTGGGTTAGGTTGGGTTGGGTTTGGGTTGGGTTGGTTGGATTGGGTTAGGTTGGGTTAGGTTGGGTTGGGTTGGTTTGGGTTGGGTTGGGTTGGGTTGGGTTAGGTTAGGTTGGGGTTGGGTTGGGTTGGGTTTGGGTTGGGTTGGTTGGGTTGGGTTGGGGTTGGGTTGGGTTGGGTTGGGTTGGGTTGGGGTTGGGTTGGGTTGGGTTAGGTTAGGTTGGGTTGGGGTTGGGTTGGGTTGGGTTGGGTTTGGGTTGGGTTAGGTTGGGTTGGGTTAGGTTGGGTTGGTTGGGTTGGTTGGGTTGGGTTGGGTTTGGGTTGGGTTGGGTTGGGTTGGGTTGGGTTTGGGTTGGGTTTGGGTTGGGCTGGGTTGGGTTGGAGAGACCTTCAAGACCATCTGGACTCTAAGTAGACAGTCCCAGCCCCATCCAACCAGAAACTCCTTACAAAACTTGCCCGTGTTCTGTGTCCTCCTGATGCCTAAAACAGGGCTCACCTGAAACAGAGGTTAGACAAAGTTAGGAGAATAAAAAGCAGATTAATTTATTAAAAGTCTTTAAGGTGCATTTTGGGCAGACAAAGCCTACTTGAGAGACTACACCCAAAATGGACAGCGAGTCACAAGTCTTTCACATTTTATAAGTTCACAATTTATAAGATATTAAATTTTTCACAATTTATAAGACATATTGGGTCTCTATTCTCCAATTACACCTTCAGGTGATGATATCAACCACCCCAAGATTGCTCCCTCCAGTTCACTGTTGTTTACATATTTTGGGGCTCTGAGGCAGCAAAGTGTCACTGGATTTTCCAGCTGAGAACAATGTTTTGTCTCAAATGCTGGAACAGAGGTTTTTAGCGCTTTATATGGAGCCTAGATCCACACACCAAAACTACAGATAGATGAAAAGCAGAAGCTAAAAATCCTTCAGGCATCCCACGGTAATGCCTGTGGGTGATTGGAGCTGCCACTCACAGAAAAATGAGCTGTGGTGGATCCAACTGATGCCTAAAGGACAGGCTACCTGAAACAGAGGCCAAGACAAATTAGGAGTATAAAAGTGGACAATTTAAGGCCTGCAAAGGCCTTGAAGATACATTTGGGCAAGCAAATGTTGTCAGGGACAACACCCAAAATGGGCTCTGGGTCACGAGCCCTTCACCTTTGATAAGTTCTGTGCCATTAGCATATTGGCTCTTAATTCTCCAATCCCATCCCCAGGTGATGATGTTCACCACCCCAGGCCTGCTCCCCCCATCTCTCATATTTTCGGGCTCTAAGGCAATGAATCTGTCCTTGAATCTGTATTCAGAGAGCCTTGTTTGGCCAAAGGTGCTGGGAACAGTGGATTTCAGCACTTTGTGAGAAGCACAGAACTACAGCAAGTTACAGGTCCATGAAAAGTAAAATACTAGAAATACTAGAAATATTTGAAGGCATCACAACCAGCTCCCTCTTCCTGCTTCTCTCTCTGTGCAGGCTGAGCCCCTCACCGTTCCTGGCTGTGGGGGACCCCGGGGCTCCGGTGAGGACGGCCAAGGCCGAGCGGCGGCACCAGGAGCGGCTGCGGATGCAGAGCCCCGAGCTGCTGAGCGGGCAGGAGAAGGAGCTGTCCCCAGCAGAACGCCGCGCCCTGGAGGCAGAGAAACGAGCCATGTGGAGGGCAGCACGGTGAGCAGAGCCTTCACTGCCCCTGGGCTGGGCCAGAGCAGGGGAGCTGCTGTGTGGCTGGGGCCTGGAGGGGAGAAAAGCAGGGGATAAGGGTCCCTTCCGAAGGTGGGTGTTGAGGGAGGTGGTGGAGGATCTGTTCGAGCATTGGTGGCTTGGCTGAGGTGCTGTCAGCACCCAGGGGAGAGGGCTGCCAGAGTCCCACAGTGCCTGCACAGCCATGGACACGGGGAGTTCATCAGGGACACAGGGAGTTCATCGTGGACACAGGGAGTTCATCGTGGACATGGGGAGTTCATCATGGACATGGGGAGTTCGTGATGGACATGGGGAGTTCATGGTGGACACGGGGAGTTCATGGTGGACACAGGGAGTTCATGATGGACACAGGGAGTTCATCATGGACATAGGGAGTTCATCGTGGACACAGGGAGTTCATCAGGGACACAGGGAGTTCATCATGGACACAGGGAGTTCATTGTGGACATGGGGAGTTCATGATGGACAAGGGAGTTCATCATGGACATGGGGAGCTCATCGTGGACATGGGGAGTTTATCATGGCCACCCAAGTTCATCATGGACACAGGGAGTTCATCACGAACACAGGGAGTTCATGATGGACACAGGGAGTTCATTATGGACACAGGGAGTTTATCATGGACACGGGGAATTCATCAGGGACACAGGGAGTTCATCGTGGACACGGGGAGTTCATCAGGGACTCAGGGAGTTCATGATAGACATGGGGAGTTCATGATAGACGTGGGGAGTTCATCATGGACACCCAAGTTCATCATGGACACAGGGAGTTCATCACGAACACAGGGAGCTCATCATGGACACCTGAGTTCATCATGGACACAGGGAGTTCATCATGGACACAGGGAGCTCATCATGGACACCTGAGTTCATCATGGACACAGGGAGTTCATCATGGACACAGGGAGTTCATCATGGACACAGGGAGTTCATGATGGACACAGGGAGTTCATGATGGACACCCAAGTTCATCATGGACATGGGGAATTCATCAGGGACATGGGGAGTTCATGATGGACACTGAGTTCATGATGAACACAGGGAGTTCATGATGGACACAGGGAGTTCATCATGGACACAGGGAGTTCATGGTGGACACTCGAGTTCATCGTGGGCATGGGGAGTTCATCATGGACACCCGAGTTCATGATGGACACAAGGAATTCATCAGGGACACCTTAGTTCATCATGGACACAGGAGTTCATCAGGGACATGGGGAGTTCATGATGGACACAGGGAGTTCATGATGGACACAAGGAGTTCATGATGGACATGGGGATTTCATGGTGGACACGGGGAGTTCATCACGAACACAGGGAGTTCATCATGGACACCCGAGTTCATGATGGACACCCAAGTTCATCATGGACATGGGGAATTCATCAGGGACACAGGGAGTTCATCATGGACACAGAGAATTCATGGTGGACACCTGAGTTCATCATGGACACAGGGAGTTCATCATGGACACAGGGAGCTCATGATTATGGACATGAGCACACCTGAGTGTTGTGGGGGCATATTCCTTCCCTCAGCACACGATTCCCATCTCCTTCGTAACCTGTGTGAAATGGTGTTCCTGAAGCTGCAAGGTCCAAAATGAAATCCAAAATCCAAAATGAAAAATGGAATTTGGTATTTGCAGCGCTGCTGGGCTGGAAATCATTCTGCAGCCAAGACAGGGGCAGGATGAGGCCATTCTTACCCACATGAGCTCTTCCATCAGCTATGAAAGAGTGAAAAATTGTTGTGGAAGAAAGAAAACTTCCTAATTCAGAACTTAAGACTTGAAGCTACTCCAGGCATTTACTATGTCATAGAATTCCTTCCAAATATTAGTCAGGCTGCTCCTATAACTAATGATAATTTTTCTTCTCCTGATATTCCTGTAGGAGACATTCAAAGGACAGTCTGAACTGTCTCTTTTGGGGTTTGGATGAGGCTTGGAGAGGAGCAGGGTTTTGGATAAGACTGGAGGGATCACCATGAGCTGTGATTCCACTTAGCAATTCCAGTGTTTGTTCCTGACAGGGATGATCACGGGGTTGTTGCTCCTGGGGAGGCTCTGAGAATGGAGAAATGCAAAGTGGATCCTCAGTGACATCTGCACCGATTTTCTGTGGCTTTGAGCAAATTTTCTTTGAGATTGGTTTTCACAGAATCCCTGCATGGTTTGGGTGGGAAAGGACCTCAGGACCATCCAGCCCCACTCCCTGCCATGGACAGGGACACCTTCCACCAGCCCAGGTTGCTCCAAGTCCTGTCCAACCTGGCCTTGAACACATCCAGGGATGGGGCAGCCTGTGCCAGGGCCCTACCACCCTCCCAGGGAAGGATTTCTTCACAAGATCCCCTCTGGCAGTAGGAAGCCATTCCCCCTTGAGCTGTCCCTCCAGGCCTTTGTCCAAAGTCTCCCTCCAGCTGTCTTGGAGCTTCTTTATGGACTTCCTTATGTGGTTGGAGAGATCACTGAGTTCTTGTGCTGCAGTGCTCAGAGAGGGCTGGAATCACACATTTCTGTCTCAGGGAAAGCTGTGAGAGTGAAATAGTGCCAAAAGCAGCCGTCAGTGTGACCCTGTGTGTCAGACATCCTGCACGGATTTATTCTTAGTCTCTGGACCTCCTGGAAATCCCCATCTTGTGGATTGGAGAGGGGTGGTGCCCAATCTGCCATCACTTCCCAATGAGAGTTTCACTCCCTCGTGCCTCCACTTCCAGGGTACATTCCTCACGTGATGGCGAAGGCTTTCTGAGGTCTGTCAGCTCTGATTCGTGCCTAAGGATGAACACATCCAAGGAATGCTGTAATAGAAGCTTTGTTTAAGATGGGTGTCAAAAGAAGAAACAAGATTTTGCCCTTTGGAAGCAGAATCTGTGCAGGGACACTGCTGATGTCCAATCTCAGGACTCCGCTCTTCAACTTAGCGTTGCCAGCAGATAAATCTGAAAAACGCTGGGAGGGGAGAGGATGGTTTTAGGTGATGATGTGATTTGCCCCTGTAATGTTCATTTTCATCTGCCCACGGTCTTGGGCCAGCTGGGATTTGGCTGGAGTTGCTCAGGGCACAGTAAAAGTTTCACATTCTGCTGTAGGAGGGTTAGTGAGTGTGGAGCACCATGGGTTTGTCCACCGTGGGCAGGAGAGAGATCTGTCATCCCAAACAGTCTCTTCTAAGTGTGTTTTGTCCACGGAAAATGAGGCTGACAAAAGAAAAGCCTTCAGAGGAGGGAACAGCTGTCAAGGAGAAGCTGATTGAGCTTTCAGATTTTTGAGTTTGGCTTCAGCTCCACTTTGCTTCCAGCGCCGAGGCTCAGCTTTTTTGGAGAAGGAATCAGTCTGTGCTCCTTTTCATAAAACGAGGAGGGAGTGTTCCCTGCTGCCACAGATCTCCCAGGAGGATTGGTGATCGCAGGGTCCCTCTTCCCGAGCTCTGGAATGGGCACAATGACATGATCAGTGTCCAGAGTCCCCCGTGCTGCAGGGGAAATTCTGCACCACTAACCCACGTTCTCTCCAAGTGCCGCTGGGTTCGTTCCTCCCTTTCTAATCTCCTGTCTTCTGCTCCTTTCCAGTTCTCTGCTCTGTGCTGTCACTCGTGACCCCATCAGTTTGCACCTTCTCGGGCTTTCCCTGTTGTCCCTGTGTCATCAGTGCTCTGCCAGGATGTGTGGTGTCCCTCCTTCCCCCCAGCCCCGGCACCTCTCGTGCTCTGTCAGGACACACGCAGAGACCCACGTTACACACGTGTTACACACGTGTTCTGGGCACACAGAGCCCCTGGCACAGAATCATGGAATAATTTGGGTTGGAAGGGACCTTAGAGCTCGTCTGGTTCCACCTCCCCTGCCACAGAGTCAATCATGGAATAATTTGGGTTGGAAGGGACCTTAGAGCTCGTCTGGTTCCACCCCCCACCACAGAGTCAATCATGGAATAATTTGGGTTGGAAGGGACCTTAGAGCTCATCTGGTTCCACCCCCCACCACAGAGTCAATCATGGAATAATTTGGGTTGGAAGGGACCTTAGAGCTCGTCTGGTTCCACCCCCCACCACAGAGCCATGGAATAATTTGGGTTGGAAGGGACCTTAGAGCTTGTTTGGTTCCACCCCCCACCACAGAGCCATGGAATAATGGAATAATTTGGGTTGGAAGGGACCTTAGAGCTCATCTGGTTCCACCCCCCCTGCCACAGAGTCAATCATGGAATAATTTGGGTTGGAAGGGACTTTAGAGCTCGTCTGGTTCCACCCGCCCTGCCACAGGCAAGGACAACTTCCACCAGGTTGCTCCAAGCCCTGTCCAAGCTGGCCTGGAACACTTCCAGGGATGGGGTGGGCAGCCTGTGCCAGGGCCTCCCCACCCTCACAGGGCAGAACTTTTACTCAATATCTCATCTAACCCTGTCCTCTGGCAGAAGGAAGCTGTTCCCCCTCATCCTGGCACTGCAGCCATGGGAGGAGTGAGGTTCTGGTGCACCCTGAGGGGCAGGAGCATTTTGGCAATTTTCCTTCCCCACGCACACAGTTTTAGGGACACTCTCACCCTCAGTTCTACATGTCCCAGGACAAAAACTGTGTATTATTTGCTTGGCCATTTTGTTTCCCTTTTTCCCGTGGTCCAGCAAAGCTGAATGGAACACAATCAGTGACACTGAGAGATTGTCCCACGTGTGGCACACTCCCAGCCGTGCCCCACACCTCTCAGTTTGGCTCACACGCTCTGGAGCTCCCTCTCAGTGGGTCTGAAGTTGTCCCCAGTCCCCTTCCAGCACTTGGGGAGGGGCTCTGGGTGTTGGGGCTCTGAGGTCGATGCTCTGGGCACAATCCCAGATTGCCCCCAGGGGTTCCTGCTGCCTCAGGGTTGGGCAGGATGAGATCTGGGACCGAGTTTAGCCAAGGCTGCCCCTGTGTCAGACCTGTATTTCCCCTCTCTGGGGTATGTTCCTGTATCTGTTTCTTTCTTTTCCTGTGCTTGTCCGCTGCAATGTTCATCACCATCATCTCCTCTTCCTCTTCCTCCTCCTCCTTCTCCTCTTCCTTCTCCTGCTCCTCCTCCTCAGATCCTCAGCTCTTGAAGACAGTATTAAACAGTACGAGCAGGACCTGGCCAGGAAGCTGTACCAGTCCCGGCAGTGGGCACCTGCTCCTGGGGCCAGGCCAGCTCAGATGTCTAGCCCAGTGCAGAGTCACGCCTCAAGAATCCCTGGGTCAGGAGGCCAATCCAGGTGTGCACAGCCCCCTCCCCACAGCTGCATGCTCCTGTCCGTGTCCCTGTGCCCCAGCCAGGGCCGCCTGGGGCAGGAGGACGGGGGAGTGGTCCCTGGTGTCCATTGCCCGGAGAACGAGGGGGGATGCTGGGGCTGTCTGATGGGGAGAAGGGATCAGTTCTCTCTCAGGGCTGGGTCCACTTTTTTGGAGTTATTTCACAACATCCCAGAGTGGGGTTGGAAGGCTCCTTAAAGATCCTCTCGTTCCACCCCACCTTCCACTAGCCCAGGTTGCTCAGGGTCCCATCCAGCCTGGCCTTCCACGATCTCCTGATGGGTTAAGGTGCAGCACACTGAGCACAGAGGAGAGTAAACCCCCCGAGGTCTGACCCTGCTCGTGTGATCCTCGCAGTTCTGTCCCCAGCTCAGCTCACTGTCCTGCAGTGTGGCACCTCTGGGACTGCCCGCGGCTTCTGAGTGTGCTGATCCACAGCTTCAGGCTCTGTGTGTCCCACACATGTATATTCTGGGATGGCAGCCAGCCCAGCTGTCCTCCTGCCTTCCTCAGGGGACATTCAGCCCGTGGGCTCTGCACGGCGCTGCACAGATGTCACTGTGTCCCCTCACCGACTGACACCTTTTTCTCCCCACCCCATTGCTGAGGCAGGATGAAATCACTGGAACAGGATGCTCTCAAAGCCCAAATGGTCATTGCCAAGTCCAAGGAGGGGAAGAAACGCAGCACTCTGGAGCAGCTGGCGGAGTCACCATCGCCTGCTCCGACGCCGTCCCCAACGCCCTTGGAAGGTTGGTGCTGCCTCCAAGAGCTTAACCTGCTCAGAAGCAGAGCTGTGGGAGGCAATTCCCTCTTCCAGCCTGCTCAGAAGGTCCTTGGGGCCATGTGGGGATGGGCCTCAGCTGTAGAAGGTGTGAGAGCACCTGGGGTAGAGGTGAGGTCCCAAGGAATGGGGGTGGAAACACAAGCAGCATGCTGATCTTGTGAAAAAAGCAGCAAAGAGGTGTTTTTTGGGAAGGCAGAGGGAGGGTCTGCTCTGAGCGTGGTGTCACCACTCTGAAATGCTGCTGAGGGTGGAAGGAGCTGGCTCGGGGGGGTTGAATGTCACACGGGTCACTAACGGTGCTCTTCTGTCACCTCTTGCAGATTGCAGCCCCAGGAGCGTCACTTCCCCAGGAAGGCTGGTACGATGTTCTGCTTGCCTTTGTCACCTTTCCTAAACCCTAAATCCTTCCCTGCTTACTCAGGAGCCTTGGGTCCCCACTTTGTCCTTGAGCCAGGGAATGGTGAGGGGACAGAGGATGGAATTTGGCCAAACTCCTGGCCAGAGGCACCTCCCTTTATTGCAGCTCCCAGGTGACATTTCTGTTTCTCCATTTTATTATGTCATCCTTTCCTTAGTTCTTCACCTCCTTTTTTAGAAAGCTTTTTTCATGGTCAGAAAGCCTTTTTTCAGGTTCAGAAAGTCTTTTTTCAGGTTCTGAAAGCCTTTCCCCTGTTTCAGAAAGCCTTTTCTCAGGTTCAGAAGGTTTTTCCCTGGGTTCAGAAAGCTTTTCCCCAGGTTCAGAAAGCTTTTCCCCAGGTTCAGAAAGCTTTTCCCCAGGTTCAGAAGGCCTTTCACCAGGTTCAGAAAGCCTTTTTTCAGGTTCAGAAAGCCTTTTTTCAGGTTCAGAAAGCCTTTTTTCAGGTTCAGAAAGCCTTTTTTTCAGGTTCAGAAAGCCTTTTTTTCAGGTTCAGAAAGCCTTTCCCCAGGTTCAGAAAGCCTTTTCTCAGGTTCAGAAGGTTTCTCCCTGGGTTCTGAAAGCCTTTCACCAGGTTCAGAAAGCTTTCTTCATGTTCAGAAAGCCTTTTTTCAGGTTCAGAAAGCCTTTTTTCAGGTTCAGAAAGCCTTTTTTCAGGTTCAGAAAGCCTTTTTTCAGGTTCAGAAAGCCTTTCCCCAAGTTCAGAAAGCTTTTCCCCAGGTTCAGAAAGCCTTTTTTCAGGTTCAGAAAGCCTTTTTTCAGGTTCTGAAAGCTTTTCCCCAGGTTCAGAAAGCCTTTTTTCAGGTTCAGAAAGCCTTTTCTCAGGTTCAGAAAATTTCTCCCTGGGTTCTGAAAGCCTTTTCCCAGGTTCAGAAAGCTTTTTTCATGTTCAGAAAGCCTTTTTTCAGGTTCAGAAAGCTTTTCCCCAGGTTCAGAAAGCCTTTTCTCAGGTTCAGAAAGCCTTTTCCCAGGTTCAGAAAGCTTTTCCCCAGGTTCAGAAAGCCTTTCCCTGGGTTCAGAAAGCCTTTTTTCAGGTTCTGAAAGCCCTTCCCCAGGTTCAGAAGGCCTTTCCCCATGGTCAGAAGGCCTTTCCCCAGGTCCAGAAAGCCTTTTTTCAGGTCCAGAAAGCCTTTTTTCAGGTTCTGAAAGCCTTTTTTCAGGTTCAGAAAGCCTTTCCCCATGGTCAGAAAGCCTTTTTTCAGGTTCAGAAAGCCTTTCCCCATGGTCAGAAAGCCTTTTTTCAGGTTCTGAAAGCCTTTCCCCAGGTTCAGAAAGCCTTTCCCTGAGTTCCTGAAGCCTTTCACTTCAGGGACTTTGTTTCCTCAACAGCACCTAACAGACCTTGAGCTGCAATCTGCATTTTCCTTTTCCTAGCCCTGAGGAAATGCCCTGTGGGATGTTTTTGCACAGAAATGTAAAAATTGGTGAGACAGAGCAGCGAAAGCAGGCAGGGAGCAGCTCTGGATTGAAATTCTGACTGTGCTCCAGCTATCAGGAACCTTGCCATGAATTCCCCCCACAAAAAAAAAATAGGTTTTCTACCTGATTTGGTGTCCATTAGAGCACATGTGACTCAAACCCCCTGTCCTGACACCAGAACAGCTCCAAATGCAGTGTCCCAGGGATTCCCCATGCTCCAAGCTCTATCCTGCCTCTCCCTGAGGATGTCCCTCTGCTTCTGCTGTGATCTCTGCACAGATTGCTCAGCTTGCTGCTGCTCCTCCATCCGTTTTCTCTCCCCTCACCCTCTCTTTTCTGTTTCTTCTGCTGTCCCTTCTAGTCAATGTCTGAAAAGAAGTTTGACTACCGGGAATTTGCTGCTATCCCTTCCTCCAAACCTGTTTACGAAATCCAGGTATAAACTGCATGCTGAGCCACCTTTGGATAGGTCAGGACTTGGTTTGGTGGAAGAGCTGAGGCTGAGGGATTTGGGGAAATCCTCTGCAGAGGCCTTGCTTGTGTAGAGGCAGTGACACCAGTCTTGCTGAAAAGGTTTATTGGAGGCTTCAGGCAAGTGGAATTTAGGAAAAATTTGGTCCAGGTGGTTTTAAAATGAATGACAAAAGCTTTGCAGATATAGAACCAATTTTATCTTCTGAATTTAAGCTGTTTTGTCATGGGATCTCAGCTCTGGAGGTGATCCTGACCCCCAGCCCCCACTCTGGGGCCACTGGAACCAAATTTTCCAGGGCTGGGAGCTAGAGCTGCCTGGGTAAGACAGTCACTGATGGCATTGGTGACAGCTGATTTGAGCAAATTCTGTGTCTAAATGGCTTTAGGTGTGTTTTTTTAGTTTTATATAAAAATCACAAAGCAGATAGCTGTGCATGGAGAGCCACCAAGCACTGCCACTTCCAAAAATCCCAGCCCAAGGTGTCATTCCAAAGACAGGCTGGCACTGGCAGAGCTGCAGGTTGAGGATTCGCAGGCAGTTTTACATTTTTTGATGTTTTTTCTTCGCTGACACCTCTCCCCTTGGAATTCACTCATCATTTTCGTGGAGCACTTTCCTTTGGGATGGGCACAATGTGGTGGTTTTGCTTGGCCCAGTTTTTGCCAGTGAATAGAGTAAGGTACAAAGATGACTCCTGCATGTCCTGAGTAAAGATTCTGGAAATTTCTCCACCATGTCCAGCAGAGCCAATCTCTGATGGCTCTGGAGATGATGGACATGCTGCTGGCCAAGCCTGAGCCAATTAGAGATGTTAGTTATGCCTCTGTGAAAACATATTTAAGAAGAAATCAAAACAATGTGAGCACGCACTTCTTTTGAGCCAGGGCAGGAGGAAGAGAAAGTAAAAATACGTGAGAGAAAACAACATAGAGACACCAAAAAAAGCTTATTTTTACCTCTAATTTATCCTCCGACTCTGTTAGATTAATAAATCACTTTTTTTTTTACAACTTTAAGTTTCCCGCCTGCGTTTGCCCTAAATTTCGTTCGTCCTGCTTATCAGTAGTCTTATCTCAACTCATATTAGTTTTCCCTCTCCTCTGCAAAGCTGCAGCAGGAGAGAGCATAGATAGCAACAAGTGCCTGGCATTTAACCAAAGTCAAACCCACGACACATCTCTCCCAGGTCCTGTACCAGGCACAGCTGGGGGATTGGCTGCTCCAGAGCACCCAAATTTCCCCAGGGGCAGCACTGGGGAGGTGCCTCCAAAGGAGGATTTGGATGTCTCCAAATCCTCAGCCATTGTCTCTGGGCCTCTCTCAGCAGTGCAAGAGTTCATAGAACCCTGAGATGTTTTGGGTTTGGAGAGACCTTAAAGCTCATCTCATTCCACCCCTGCCATGGGCAGGGACACCTTCCACTGTCCCAGGTTGCTCCAAGCCTCATCCAACCTGGCCTTGGACACTTCCAGGGACTGAGCAGCCACAGCTTCTCTGGGCAATCACTCACAGAGCAAGATTCCTCTCTCATATCCAATATAAATCTCCCTCTTTCAGCGTAAAGCCTTTTTCTTCACTCTCTCCACTTTCTGCCTTTTGTGTTATCCCTCTCCTCCCCACACACAGGTCAGGCACGAGGGATTCCTGCTGGATTCTCTGAGGGCTGTGGCCATGGCAGTGCCTGTTCTGGGCAGGGTTGGAAGGCTGGATGGAGGTTGAGAATCACTTGGCAAAGGTGTCAGAGGTGTGGATGATCACATTTGCTGTTCTCTTGCAGTCGCCTGATGCAGCTGATGACCTCAGATACGTCGAGGACAGAAATAATTCAGGTAAGGCCAGGCCAAAAGAGTCACCACTGCACCACTCACTCCCTGCTGTGGTTCTAGAGGGTCCCCCTCGGCTTGTGGGACCACCCTTGAGGACTTCACCTTCTGTCCCTTGAAGCAATGTCACGTTTTGTCTGTTCTAGAATGAAAACTCGGCGCTCACCACGTTCATTTTGGGTAGGATGTTTGCATTGTGCTTCAGTGACGACTAATTTTCCCAGTGTGGTGTGTTACAAGCATGTCTGGTTTTCTCCAGTTTTGTGTCCTGGAGTGGGAGTAGGATTAGGATGTAGCAGGGAAGTTTTGTCCTTTGTCACCTGCTGCAGGTGCATCATTCAGGGGCTGTCTTAGGCCCCTTTTTCTGGAATGGAATGTGCAGATAAATTCATCCTGGTGCACTCTTGGAGCACCTGAATGAGTTACACTCATGGATCTGTGGGCAAGGTCACCTCAATCAGCAGAATTAAAGCTCTGCAGCCTAATCTCTGCTCTGTCCCAGCTCTAACAGAGCTCAGACTCTCCCCCAGTTTGATCCTGTGGCTGTAGGAGCACTCCTGTTGTCTTCAACAGCTGCTGCTGGTTTGCTTCAGCCCATTTTGCATTTTTCCCTCCTTTATTTGACACAAAACCACAATTCCTGTTATCTTGACAAATCTGAGTACAGCTGATCCACGGCTGAGCTGTTGCCAGAAGGAGGTTCTGCTGTAGGACTCAAGGAAAACTTGGAGGGATCTGATCCCCAAGATCTGTTCTTCATCCCTCAGAGTAATTCTCTAAACTCTGAGTTATTCTCCCGAGGTTTGTTCGTTCAGTCAGTGCAGGGAATTGGGAGGGTCTGGGAAATTCAGCTGCTGCTTAGCTCTGTTGGGCCCTCAAATGAGATAAAAGTCAGAAAGAAAATGTGGAGCTTTTCCAGAGACACAGCCCTTAGTCTTTAAATAATGCTTAAATCCCCTGTAATGTGTGGGGGGCACAAAAAAATGCTATTTTCCCACATCAGCTGGTGAGGTGAGGATGCAATTAAACTCTCTTGGCATTGGGACCAAGCTCTGGTGGCTTTTTTAGATCCTCCCCATCCCATCTCACTCTTCCAGGCAGTGCAGCATTCTGGATCACAGAATTACAGCTTTTTGACTCACAGCAATTCTTAAACAATTCTTAAACCATTCTGTGAGGAACTCTGAGGAGATCCAAGTGCAGGAAAGTGTTGGCATCTCACTCCTCCCAGCACACCCTTGTCCTCCTGTCCATGCAGAAACACTTCCCTCCATTCTCTGCTCTGACTCGATGGTCACCATCTCTTAAATATATTTTAAAATCTTCATTCCAAGGTTTCCACGAGGCCACAGAACTGCAGAGCAGCATTTTTTTGGGTGGAACCACGAGATGTGCTCATGTCATGGCATAACTTTTCCAGATCACATGGAGTCAGTCTGTCAGATTCCAGAAATCCCCCTGATTTCTGTGTTGCTCCTGTTGCTGAAAACCTGTTTATGGGATGTGAGAAGCTGCTTTTGTCCCTGGGGTCTTTGCCCACCTGGGTTCTCTGGCCTAATTGCTGTCAAATAATGTGCTTTGCCCAGGACCCCTCAGCTCCTGCACTGAGAGGAACCAGAGGTGTTCCCTCTGCCCTCTCGTGGCTTTAATTCATCCCTGTCCAGCCTTTTTAGCCACATCCCCACTCCAAAGCCTTGCATCCATCTTTTTCTTCTCCAGGCTTGCCTTTCAAAGGTTCTTTCCCCCCAGAAATGCCAACATTTCACAAAACTGGAATCTCTGGGCTCATACTCGTGGCAATGCCTGTGCTTTCCTCCAGTATTTCCTGATTTCTCTCAGGATGGGAAACATTTGAGTGAGGCCTGGAGTGGATCCTGTTTGGCTGGAAGTTAGTTCTTAGGGTAACACCATAAGAAAGAGGGAAAATGAGCTTTTATAGATGGATATTCTTAATTTTCTGGGCTCACCTATTGTGCAGGCATGCCTTGAGCCAGGTGCTGTGTCTAGATCAGCAATGGAATGAACTTCTGTAAAACTATCCAGATTTTTTTAATTTTCCATGGAGCGCTGGGATATAAACTTCCATAATGAGGCATTTTATTTACCATCATTTTTTCTTGATAATCAATTCCCTTTTCTCTTCTGGGATGCAGTGAGGGACTGTGTCTGTCTGTGCCACTCATGTCAGCCAACACAGCAGCAGTTCCCTCCTTTCCAGGCTGACAAATCCTGGTTCTTTGTGGGAATAATTCCCACACCCATCTGGATATTTTTAATTTCATCAATTTCTAAGGTAGAGGAGGGGACCAGGACTGCCTGCAGTGCTCAGATAGCTGTGTGGTAAATTTGTGCAGGAGGAGAGGGTGTTCTGAATTGGGTTCTCCAATCTTTTCCAATATTTTCTATCTTTTCTAAACCTCAGAAGTGAAATGGGAATTCTGGGAAATTGCCAGGTTCTACAGAAATCTCTCCCACCATGTAAGGATGGTGCATTTCTTGTATAGAGTCAGGATTCTGTTCCTTTTATTGAGCTTAAACATCATCCAGGAGTGTAAAAATGAATTTACTGAGTCAGCACAAGCTTCTGGCCAATCTGAGGTCTGATGGGAGCCAGAAAAGGACACAAAAGAAGAAATGCAGGAAGCAGTTCCTTCCAGAACTGCTCCAGGCTGCAGCCACCAGTGGCTTTGCACTTTCTAAGACAGAGGCTTTGATTTTAGAGCTCTTTCTTTCTTAAATCCCTTCACATTTGCAGTTAAAAAAAAAAAAAATAAAATCAGTAGTCTTTCCCAATACAGCCTTCATCACTCCTCCTCCTCAGCTGCAAGATGCTGACCCTGGTACAAGTCTTGGCTGCTGGGTCCTGTGGCAGCAAGGAGCATTTTCCTCCCCTTTTCTTGTGGTTTAATCACTTATTTTCCCACCAAAGCTGCCCCACAGCAGTAGAGCTTTTCCCAGGGTACAATCCAGAGCTTTTTAAAGCTTAGTGTGCTGTGTGGGGGTCACTAAACCTGCATGTTTTGGGGGCTCCTTTGGCCACTTCCAGCCTAAGAGGGTCTAAAAGGACTGATTTCTCTCCAAACTCTGAGATTTCCTCCCTCACCCACCCAGGCTGGATTTTTATCTGCATGTGCCTTTTATACCTGTCTGGAATTGCTTCCAAAGTGTTCTTTCAAGGGTTGCACAGGCTGGGAGGGCTCAGAGTGTTCAGCCTCAAGAAGAGAAGGCTCTGGGGAGCCTGAAGGGGCTCCTGGAGATCTGGAGAGGGATTTTTTACGTGGGCCTGGAATGGCTTCTTCTGGAGCAGAGTGGCACAGCTCAGCACTCTGAGCCTTTTGTGTGACAGATCTTCATGGATTTCTCTGCTTGGGGTTCTCTGCTGCATCCAAAGAGACTTCCCAGGAGCTCTTTTGGATTTGAAGCTTCTCCTGCATGGCCTGAGCCCTCCTGGGTTGTCATCCTCCTAACAGATATTGGGGTGGTTGAATTCCACCTCTGTGAGGAGCAGGGAGGCTGTTGCCTCTGTCTGTGGAGACCTCAGCCCTGCCTGGTCAGGAATGTCACCTGTCCCTGCAGTCCTGACCTATTGATCAGCTCCTCAAGCCTCTGAGATGCAGAGGGTGACCTCCAGCTCGTGGCCCCTGAGGGTCTGGATCCTCTCATTCCAGTCACAGGATTCAGTCAGGAGCCATCCCACCGTGTGCTGCCAAAATTTTAAAGCCCTCCTGAGCAGCTGGGCCAATCTGTGACCCAGAGGGACCTCTCAGCCCCCCACAGACCCAAGTCAGGGTGGGTCCATGGTCTGGAGAGCAGAAACATTTCAGGATATTTGATTTTTCATGTGGCTTGGCACTTCCAGTGGTGTTCTGTGAAGTGTCCCAGGCAGGTTTCTTCTCACACTTGGGGATTCCTTCCCAGGATCCACGGTGGTCACTACATGAGCTGCAGGCCACCAGAAAGTTCTGGGCATGGCTGTGAGTCCCTCAGACTTCAGTGCTGTCCCTGGAACACTCCCTGAAGGGTTCAAGGCCAGCCTGGACAGGGCTTGGAGCAGCCTGGGCTAGTGGAAGGTGTTCCCACCTGCAGCAGGGGGTGGAATGAGATGAGCTTTAGGATTCTTTCCCACCCAGACCATTCTGTCATCCTGGGAAAGCCAGAACATCTGTGCTGACAGAATAATGGAATGGTTTGGTTGGGAAGAGACTTCACAGATCACCAGTGCCACCCCTGCTTTCCTGAGCAGGGACACCAGCCCAGCTTGCTCCAAGCCACAGCTTCTCTGGGTGACCTCTGCCAGGGCCTCACCACCTTCACAGGGAAGGATTTCTTCTCAGTATCTCACCTAACTTAACCCTTTCTCCTCAGATCTAAACATCTCTTGTCCTTGTGAATTATTAAAATGCGGATACAGATCTAATATCGATATCCACCTGAGACAGACAGAGACTCTCTAACTTGTTAAGGTTAGAAAGTGAATGTTTATTTGAGCTGCAGGGATAGCTCCCAAATGTACAGCTCCAGAGTAACAATGCAACACAGAACTTATTTATCTATAACAATAATGCATATTTAAAATACAGATACACATTCATAGAATAAGCACCTCCCATTCCCCGCTTCGTATGGAAATTAGCAAAAAGTCATTAAGCATGCGCAGTTAATTGGGTCGGTGGTCAAAAAAATGGGTCTGAGGGCTGCTTTTGAAGAAGTGAAATGAGTCTTCCTCACTTTGACCTTCTTACCTCTCTGGTTTTGGCAATACATTTGACCTTGGAAAACTCCCAATGCTCTCTTCTATTGTTTCTGAATAGGTTGCATCTGGGCAAAATTTGTAACTGTCTAGGCTCTCCTTTGAACTTCTTTTCTTAAGATTATTAATTGTCTATTCTAAGCCCAGCTGAGTAAATATCAGATAATCAAAGACTGCTCTGCACTTAATCATTAATTTCTTTCTAGCTGAGTTCTGCGTCTTTTCTATTCGAGTTGATTTCAACAAAACTTAACTTTTTACCTAAAATCTCTACATTTAAAGTGTCTAAAAGAAAACCCTGTGCTTCAGTTGCAGTTCCCCGGGAGCAGGACGGGCAGCCAGAGGAAGAGGACACGTTAGGAACTCGGGACCCATCAGCACCAACTCCCTCAGCCCTGGAGGACATGGCTCTGTACAGCAGCAAGCGGAAGCTCCGACACAGCCGGCGCAGTTTGGAGACCGCTGTCCCCACATAGGTGACCCGAGGCTCCTGGGCAAAGGACTAGCCTGGCACAGCCCTTCCGAGCTTCCTGTGCTCCAGGGACAGCACCAGGCTGTGCCACCCTGCTGCCTACAGACTCTGGATGGGACCCGAGCTTCCCGGGAGCTCCGTGGCCAAGTGACTTCCTCTGAGGCTGTGAAGCGCCCTCGTCGTGCACTGGGGCACATCCCAAAATTGGGACAACACTGGACTGACTGCTGGCAGATGGAGAGGAGGGGTGGCCAGGACAGTGGGCAGCTCGTTAGCCTGTAAATAATTGTGTGTGGGGAAGGGTAGGACAGGGAGAATGTAGGAGTGTGAGAGTGTGTTGGGCTCCAGCTGTTACTGCCTCAACTTGGGTTTTGTAAGTGGTTAAAAGGAGCTTCTCCTCTGGTGGGAATCAGGAGGAAGGTCCAGCCTGCCTTTACTCTGATTTAATTTCCAGTCTTTTGCCAAAAAGCATCTCCTCCCACCTCCTGCACTGTGTCACCTCACTTCCCTTTGGGAGCGTGTGGGAATATGGGAAGCTTGGAGGCAAAAAGAAGAAAAGGAAAAAAAAACCACCAGAATTCCAGCAAAGTGCCTCCCTGTGCCACTGACACTCTGTGCTCAAGGAAAACAGAGCCAGCTCTGTGCCACCTGCCTCTGTCCTGGTGGGACACCGCTCCTTCTGGGACTTGGTGCTGTCCTGGGGATAGGACAGCTGTCCATCCCTCCCTGGGTGGACACGTCCCCGTGTCACACACGAGCCACTCCACGAGCACACGAGCGCCAGGGGAGTCTCTCCTGTAGCACTGGGGCTGAACTGGGGCAGCAATGGGACGGAGCTGACTGTAGCAGGGGTTTAGGGGTGAGTGACAGCGACGGGGAGCAGGATAGTTGGGGTAGGACACGGTGGCAGAGGTGTGACAGCAGCAGGTACCTTAGTGGGTAGAGTACTGGGGATGGGTAGAACGTGGCGTGGGTCAGGTTGGGAGTTAGAGCATCTTCCAGGAGGGACATTCTGGTGGGGGAGCCACAGTGTCCACAGGTGGGGTGACACAGGGGAGCAGCACAGAGCAGGACGGGGCTGGCCTGTGCCTTGCAATAACTCCACAGTTCCACTTTGCCAGCTCGTGCTTTCCGTGGAGAACGGCGAAAACGTTTTGCCCACGCGAGAGGGGAAAAAGGAAAATGAGAACGAGGGGGGGTGTGAGTCCTGGTTTCCACACGTGGAACGAGGGCTGTGAGCTCTGCAGATGTGGAGGTCACAGCTGCTGCTCCCAGCTCTGCCACCAGTGAGGGGAGACAGCCCTTTTCTTTTTTTTTTCACTGCCTCTGACGGTGAGGAAGGTCCGAGCTCAGCACAATCCCATTCCCTGTCCATTGGTGCTCTCTGACTCCCCAGTAAGACCAGGGTTGGACCTTGAGCCTCACAGTGGCTGGGCAGTGACAGGCCCATCTGCTTGTACATTAGCTGAAGGAAAGAACTGGATGCAGTTTTTTGGGTGCAGTTTTTTTTTTAGTTGAGCCTCTCCTTTCATGCCAAAATCCAGTGGATCATTTTAACTGACTCCGTATGTTTTGATTTTACAGACTTGTGAAAGGGGAACTCTGATAAATCTCTCACTGCAGCTCCAGCTGCTTCCATCATCAGCAATTTGAGCTTTTCCTTTTGAAATCTTAATTTTAGCATTTGCTTTTTAACAACAGCAGTTTTGAAAACAATCCTGGCTGGGTTTTGGTGACTAACTTGTGATTTTTCTCTCCTTTTCCCCTGTGCGGTACCTGGTGCCAGGCTCTGGGTTCTCTCCCGTTCTCTCCCAAGAGACTCCGAGGGAAAATTTAGCTCATCAAGACTGTAACTAGTGAAATTTGTACAACCAAAGAAATCTATTTTGTGGTTCAAGGATAATAAAAGTTTACTTTACATTTTAGAGCCTCTAGTCACGGTGCTTTGCCCCATTTCACTATCGACATTTTGGTGGTGGTTGTTCCCACATAATCCAGCAAAGATGCTCCTGATTTTCCTGTGAAAATAGCAATATTCAGGGATGGGGAAAAAAAGAAAATATGAAGCACAGTGATACCAGGAGGATCCCAGCAAGATCTTCAGGCTCTTGGCTTTCCTTACTTGGCTTTGTTTAAAAAAAAAAAAAAAAAAATCCAGGTTTATTCCCAGATTTTTCTCTTTTTATGTATAATTGACCTACCACAACTGAACCCTGATTAGGCAATGGGAAGTAGTTACCCCTTCAGACAAAAATAAACACGAAAACATCATCAGTGGAATTTGTTAATTTAGGGTTTTTATTTAGGGATATTTATTTTATAACCCTAACCCAAAATTGTTTATTTAGAGATATTTCTTTTGTAACCCTAAACCGAAATTGTTTATTTAGGGTTTTTATTGAGGGATATTTATTTTGTAACCCTACCCAAAATTGTTTATTTAGAGTTTTTATTGAGGGATATTTATTGTATAACCCTAACCCAAAATTGTTTATTTAGGGTTTTTATTTAGGGATATTTATTTTGTAACCCTACCCGAAATTGTTTATTTAGGGTTCTTATTTAGGGATATTTATTGTATAACCCTAACCCAAAATTGTTTATTTAGGGTTTTTATTGAGGGATATTTGTTGTATAACCCTAACCCAAAATTGTTTATTTAGGGTTTTGATTGAGGGATATTTATTGTATAACCCTAACCCAAAATTGTTTATTTAGGGTTTTTATTTAGGGATATTTCTTCTGTTACCCTAACCCAAAATTGTTTATTTAGGGATATTTATTTTATACCCCTAACCCAAAATTATTTAGGGTTTTTATTGAGGGATATTTCTCTTGTAACCCTAACCCAAAATTGTTTATTTAGGGTTTTTATTTAGGGATATTTATTGTATAACCCTAACCCGAAATTGTTTATTTAGGGTTTTATTGAGGGATATTTATTGTATAACCCTAACCCGAAATTGTTAATTTAGGGTTTTTATTGAGGGATATTTATTTTGTAACCCTACCCGAAATTGTTTTTTTATTTAGGGATATTTATTTTATAACCCTAACCCGAAATCGTTTATTTAGGGTTTTTATTGAGGGATATTTATTGTATAACCCTAACCCAAAATTGTTTATTTAGGGTTTTTATTGAGGGATATTTATTTTGTAGCCCTAATCCGAAATTGTTTTTTTATTTAGGGATATTTATTTTATAACCCTAAACCGAAATTGTTTATTTAGGGTTTTTATTTAGGGATATTTATTGTATAACCCTAACCCGAAATTGTTTATTTAGGGATATTTATTTTATACCCCTAACCCAAAATTATTTAGGGTTTTTATTGAGGGATATTTCTCTTGTAACCCTAACCCAAAATTGTTTATTTAGGGTTTTCATTTAGGGATATTTATTTATTTAGGGTTTATTCATGTAGGGTTGGAACTAGATGATCTAGATCCCTCCCAACCCTCTGATTCTGTGATTTTTATATAAATAGGAACAGAAATAACCCAGTTCAATATATAGGGAGAATGCAAAGATCTTCAAGGCTACACAAGCAAGGACCATCCCCTCCCCACCAAAAAGGGCCAATTCTTTGTTTTCTGCAATAAAAATTACTTCCCCCCACTCCAACCTCCTTCCCCTCCTCTTAGTTTCCCTCTGTTTTCCCTTTTACACCACAGAGTGACCAAACCACGAGCTGATTTCACACCTTGTACCAAAGAGTGTAATGAAAGCGTTACTGAAATCAACCTATTTTCACTCTAAAGCGAAAAGCTATAAATAAATGTTCAGAAAATTGATATTTATATTTTACCTGAGGCATAAAGGATGGATGGAACCTCCCAAACAGCCTCTGCCTGTTTTCCCACAGGAACATCTAATCTCACCTCTGAGTTTATAAGAAATATATAATGGAAATATTCCAAATAATGTTCCAAATAATGGAAGAATTACTTTTATAAATGAGAGACCTTTTCCCCCACGGCACAGAGCCTCCCTCACTGCAGCTCCTGGGAAAACAGGCTCGCAGAGATTTCTTTTTCAGCCTTCCCAGTGGTCTCCATCTCAGCAATGTTGTGACAGCTTCTCAACATATTCAGATAAAATCATTCCAAACTCACTGTCTGTTCCAATGAATTTTGTCTCCAGCAGAATATGATCCATGTCTTGATCACATCCCTCCATGCAGAAACTAGAATTCTGTATGACACAGATGCAATGAGGATAAATTTGGAGTTTTGCACCCCAAATTGCACTCCTGCTCTGACAGCTGCTCCTTCCCTTCCTCTCTTCCCACAGGATGTGGCAGGGGCACAGTGCTGTTATTGCTGCCTGGGTTTGGCAGATGAATTCAATGTCATCCCAAATGGAATCCCAAATGGGACCCCAAATGTCACCCCAAATGGGACCCCAAATGTCACCCCAAATGGAATCCCAAATGGAATCCCAAATGAAACCCCAAATGGGACCCCAAATGGACTCCAAATGTCACCCCAAATGGGATCCCAAATGAAACCCCAAATGGAATCCCAAATGAAACCCCAAATGGAATCCCAAATGGGATCCCAAATGGAATCCCAAATGGAACCCCAAATGGAATCCCAAATGAAACCCCAAATGTCACCCCAAATGGAATCCCAAATGAAACCCCAAATGGAACCCCAAATGTCACCCCAAATGGACTCCAAATGTCACCCCAAATGGAATCCCAAATGAAACCCCAAATGGAATCCCTAATGGGATCCCAAATGTCACCCCAAATGGAATCCCAAATGGAATCCCAAATGAAACCCCAAATAGAATTCCAAATGAAACCCCAAATGGAATCCCAAATGGGACCCCA
Organism: Acanthiza pusilla; assembly: GCA_036630365.1. Lineage (NCBI taxonomy): Eukaryota > Metazoa > Chordata > Aves > Passeriformes > Acanthizidae > Acanthiza > Acanthiza pusilla. The sequence goes on along the minus strand of JAXCHO010000198.1, from coordinate 180,164 downwards.
AATGTCACCCCAAATGGAATCCCAAATGAAACCCCAAATGGAATCCCAAATGAAACCCCAAATGTCACCCCAAATGGAATCCCAAATGAAACCCCAAATGCAATCCCAAATGGAATCCCAAATGGACTCCAAATGTCACCCCAAATGAAACCCCAAATGGAATCCCAAATGGAATCCCAAATTAAACCCCAAATGGAATCCCAAATGAAACCCCAAATGGAATCCCAAATGGAATCCCAAATGGAATCCCAAATGGGATCCCAAATGGAATCCCAAATGAAACCCCAAATGGAATCCCAAATGAAACCCCAAATGGAATCCCAAATGTCACCCCAAATGGAATCCCAAATGAAATCCCAAATGGAATCCCAAATGTCACCCCAAATGGAATCCCAAATGGACTCCCAAATGAAACCCCAAATGAAACCCCAAATGGAATCCCAAATGGAATCCCAAATGGAATCCCAAATGGGATCCCAAATGGAATCCCAAATGAAACCCCAAATGGACTCCAAATGTCACCCCAAATGGAATCCCAAATGAAACCCCAAATGTCACCCCAAATGGACTCCAAATGTCACCCCAAATGGAATCCCAAACGAAACCCCAAATGGAATCCCAAATGGAATCCCAAATGAAACCCCAAATGGAATTCCAAATGAAACCCCAAATGGAATTCCAAATGAAACCCCAAATGGAATCCCAAATGAAACCCCAAATGGAATCCCAAATGGAACCCCAAATGTCACCCCAAATGGAATCCCAAATGGAATCCCAAATGAAATCCCAAATGTCACCCCAAATGGAATCCCAAATGGGATCCCAAATGAAACCCCAAATGGGACCCCAAATGGGAACCGAAATGGGAAACAGAGCCTGAGGAGCAATGGGCACAGCCCAGCAGGAGAAGGACACAGCACGCTGGACATTGCTCACCGAAAGAAGCAATTGAAATTCTCACTGGCTTTATTCAGGAAAACTCAGAAGCAGCAGGAGGAAGCATTCTGCTCAATGAAAACAATCTGGAATGGGCAGAAAGGACACTGAGCACTTCCATGATGGAATAATTTATTATGGGATGCTGTTTCTGTGGCGTTTCATCCTGGCAGCATTTTCTAAGGATGTTAGGATGATGCCTTTGAATATTTCTAGTTTTTTCTCTTAATGCACCTGTAACTTGCTGCAGTTTAGTGCTTCTTACTAAGTGCTAAAATGCTCTGTTCCCAGCACCTTTAGCCAAAACAAGGCTCTCTGAACACAGATTCAAGGACATATTCATTGCCTTAGGGCCTGAAAATATGGAAACAACTGTAAGATGGGGGGAGCAGGCCTGGGGTGGTGAACATCATCACCTGAGGGTATGATTGGAGAATTAAGGGCCAATATGCTAATGAAACAGAACTTATAAAAGGTGAAGAGCTCGTGGCTCGGTGTCCATTTTGGGTGTCGTCCCCGACGGGGGACTTTGTTTGCCTGAATGTACCTTTAAGGCCTCTGCAGGCCTTAAATAAATTGTCTGCTTTTATACTCCTAATTTGTCTTGGCCTCTGTTTCAGGGAGCCTGTCTTTTAGGCAACAACCCCAAATGGAATCCCAAATGAAACCCCAAATGGAATCCCAAACGAAACCCCAAATGGGACCCCAAATGGGAACCGAGATGGGACACAGAGCCTGAGGAACAATGGGCACAGCCCAGCAGGAGAAGGACACAGCGCACTGGGCATTGCTCACTGAAGGAAGCAATTTCAATTCTCACTGGCTTTATTCAGGAAAACTCAGAAGCAGCAGGAGGAAGCATTCTGCTCAATGAAAACAATCTGGAATGGGCAGAAAGGACACTGAGCACTTCCGTGATGGAATAAATTATTATGGGATGCTGTTTCTGTGGCGTTTCATCCTGGCAGCATTTTCTAAGGATGTTAGGATGATGCCTTTGAATATTTCTAGTTTTTCCTCTTAATGCACCTGTAACTTGCTGCGGTTTAGTGCTTCTCACAAAGTGCTAAAATGCTCTGTTCCCAGCACCTTTAGCCAAAACAAGGCTCTCTGAACACAGATTCAAGGACATATTCGTTGCCTTGGGGCCTGAAAATATGGAAACAACTGTGAGATGGGGGGAGCAGGCCTGGGGTGGTGAACATCATCACCTGAGGGTACGATTGGAGAATTAAGGGCCAATATGCTAATGAAACAGAACTTATAAAAGGTGAAGAGCTCGTGACTCGGCGTCCATTTTGGGTGTCGTCCCCGACGGGGGACTTTGTTTGCCTAAATGTACCTTTAAGGCCTCTGCAGGCCTTAAATAAATTGTCTGCTTTTTGTACTCCTAATTTGTCTTGGCCTCTGTTTCAGGGAGCCTGTCTTTTAGGCAACACCATGATGGAATAATTTCTTGTGGGATGCTGTTTCTGTGGCGTTTCATCCTGGCAGGGTTTTCTAAGGATGTTAGGAAGGTGGAGCTGTCTGACATTGGGGACCCTTCAAACCCAAACCGTTCTACAATTCCAAGTTAGCATCAAGAGAATTCTCTATCCATTTCTCCACCTATTGATCCCCTCCAGGTTATGCCCTCCCCATTCTTTCCAAGTCCTCCCAGCTGCAAACTCAGGTTCAATGCACACTGTAAGGCAGAAAAAGAGGTTTGGTCCATTGTCCTGACCCAGACTCCACTGAGCAAAGGTGAGGCTGCCTGAAAGGTCCCCAGAATGCCCTCAATTCCACCATTTGCAAATCTGATTGTTTTTACCATTTCTTGACCATCCTTTTCTCTGCCCATCCCTCCTTTCCTTCATTTTATTCTCCTCCCAGAAAAACAATCAGCCTTTAATTACCTTGTCCCCTTTGGTCCCAGTTTTGGGGACTTTAACTAAACCTGGTCCTTCCACTTGGGTTCCCTGCTCACCTCCCTCTGCACAGTGTCACCTACACAGTGACCTGAGGACTTTGGTCCTGTTCTGCCCCACAAGGTCTCAGAATTCAGGTTATCTGCAGCATCCCTCCCTCACAGGGTTCCTCCTGAACTTCCCCTGGAATCCAGACACTCCTACCAGCACTGTTGGAGCTTTTCTCACCTTCTCACCTTCTCCATGTCTGGTCAGGTCTCATGTCCTGCTCAGGTTTGGTCTCAGCCCCTGGATGAGAGAATCAAATGTGTGATTGATTCATTATTGGTGTTTCTTCTAAGACAATCATCACATCACATCCCATCCCTGGTCCAGAGTTCCTCTCCAGCTATCCTGGAGCTCCTTTAGGCAAATCTCCTCGTTTGGACAAAGGACTGGAGTGCAGGACAAGGGGAATGGCTTCCCACTGCCAGAGGGCAGGGGTAGATGGGATTTTGGGAAGAATTTAGTCGCTGTGAGGATGGTGAGGCCCAAAGCTGTGGCTGCCTCATCCCTGGAGGTGTTCAAGGCCAGGCTGCCACTGCCCATGGTGGGACTGAATGGTCTCGAAGGTCCCTTCAACCCAAACCATTCTAGGGTTCCACGACTGTGATTCTGTGAATGACCCACCCAGAGCTGAATTTTCCTTCATTAACTCCAAAATACATTTTACCTTTCATGCCCTCAGACATGAAACCTGTAGATGCTTTTCACGTGCAACTAAAATCACTTAAATTCCACCTAAACATGAACTGACATTGAGTGTAGCTTCACTGCTTCCCCACCCTCAGAGTAAACACTACAAACACAGCTGAAGTGGTGAGGGAGGTGAGACAAAACACCTCTTTTGAGTTCTGGAGCAATCAGAGAATTAGAGAATCACAATTCCACGATTCAGTGGTTGCAGATTGCTCTAAATAGTGGTAGGGGACACACACCTGAGCTGTCCACGGAGGCTGTCCCAGTGCTGCCATCAGAAGACATTTCTCAAGTTTAATTACAAAGTTGTGTATTATTCCTCACTCTCACCCCAACCCGTGGGGATGGAAACTGATGGAAAACACAGGATCCTTTGATGCTGGCTGAGCCTTTACCAGCGGATCTCCACTTTAAAAACAAAACCAAAACCAAAACCAAAACCAAAACCAAAACCAAAACCAAAAAAACAAAAAAAACCAAAACCAAAACCAAAACCAAAACCAAAACCAAAAACAAAAACAAAAACATAAAACCAAAAACAAAAACAAACACAAACACAAACACAAAAAACCAAACCCCCCCCAAAAAAACCCCAAAAAACAAAAAAAAAACCACCCCACCCCCCCCAAAAAAACCACAACCAAAAAAAACCCCAAAAAAACCCAAAAAACAACTCAGTAACATTAGAAAAGACTCTGCAGAAAAGTTCTGTATCTTAAAAGGCTCTCAGCTGCTCCGTTCCCTCATTTTTTGCTGTGTGAGCAATTCCTGCACTCCAGGACACCCAGCTGAGAAGGATTTACTTGTGGGTGCAGCCAAAGTGCCACTTGGGGTCCCCACATGAGGCTGTCACAAGTAAGTGTGGGCTGGCACGACCTCACAGTCTTTTTTTTTTCACATTTCTCGTTTTTCCACTCTCTGAGGACAGGAAGAGCAAGCGAACACCTCCAGCCATTTTCCACGGAAGAGACACTTACAGGAGTCAAAGTTATTTAGTTTTGTTCTGGAAGACAAAAACCCCAACAACCAAGCAGAAACAAGAGTTTTAGAAGGTTTTAATCAACAGTGATGCTAACAGGGTACAGGCACAGCAATGAACAGACATTCTGAAATTGATGTTTCCCATATTGTTGTCCTCATGTCAGCAATTCCCAAATATTATGAATTTATCCATCTCATAACCACGGAAAAGGAGCATGCCATTAACTGAATTAAAGGATTAGGAAATCATTAGCAGGCCAAAGCAGCCTGAAAACCACAAAATCTTCTTTTGGGAGCAATGGGGCAGGAGTAGATGACATTTCCCACCATAGAATCATGGAATGGTTTGGGCTGGAGGGACCTTAAAGGTCACCCAGTCCTGTCCCCTTCCCATAGGGAGGGACACTTTTCACTACCCCAGGTTGCTCCAAGCCCTGTCCAGCTTGACCTTGAGCACCTCTAGGGATAGAATATCAGAGGGAAAAGTCCTGCCCAAGCAGTTGTTAACAAGCTCCATTCCCTCATGTGACGAGGAGATATAAATGAATTCACAAACAGGAATTTTAACTACAGAATATTGAACGTTTATCAATAAAGCAAAGGCAAAACAGCGCTGGGCGCTTAGCAATTTTGCCAGAGGCACACCTATCCATTGTACTGTGAACTTAAGTACTTTCTTTAATTGTTACATATTCATTAAGCCTGGAAGGTAATTTACACTTCACTCAACTCCCACCCTCCAATCTTTGCCCCCTTCGTCTTGGAGTCTCAGACCCTCTGGATTGTCTCAGAACTGAAGGCTGAAATCCTCTCAGATCCTTTGGATTCCCTCAGAACCAAAGGCCGAAATCCTCCCGTCTATGTTTCCTCAGTTCCAAATTAATTTGTAGGTGACAGTTCCTTTTGGGAGGTGTGAGTCAAGATAAACTTCCCGGGATGGCTGTGGTTATATTCTTGGTTTCTTTAGGATGTCTTGATCCCTGGTCCTGTGGTTTTTCAGCTTAAAAGGCATTTATTACCGTGTATTTATGACTACATTTTCTAACATATCACAACTATTTCAAAGTTACAATTTACCCTAACCTTTTTCTACTTAATTATATTTTTATCTTAACACTCATTTTTTATACAGCACACATCACTCATAAATGTTAAATTCATTTATGCGAAAGCCAGCATTTATCAATCAGTCCTTTATCACAGAGGTCACCCCGCAGGGCCACCGAGGGTAGCCAGCAGATGGCATTTTAAATTTTAAAAAATCTTTAGACCCTGTCTCTCCCAGGATCCTTCTGGACAAGGAGCCCAGGGCACAGCCGGACTGTCCATCCCACATGGACTCAGGAGGTGCCTCGGGGTGGCCATCACCCATTTTAGGTCCTGCTCTTTAATGCCTTCATGGTCTGGATGCAGAAATCGATGTACATTGTGATAAATGAGTGAATGATAAACGCTGGCTTTCGCATATATGAATTTAGCATTTAGAAGTGATGTGTACTGTATAAAAAAATAATGTTGAGATAAAATATAATTAAGTAGAAACAAGGTTAGGGTAAATTGTAACTTCGAGATAGTTGTGATGTGTTAGAAAATGTAATAATAAATACATGGTAATGAATGTCTTTTAAGTTGATAAAACACAGAGGCAGGGATCAAGACATCCTAAAGAAACCAAGAATATAACCACAGGCATCCCAGGAAATTTGTTATCTCGACTGACACCTCCCAAAAGGAACTGTCACCTACAAATTAAGTTGGAACTGAGGAAACAGAGACGGGAGGATTTCAGCCTTCAGTTCTGAGGGAATCCAGAGGGTCTGAGACTCCAAGACAAAGGGAGCAAGGATCGGAGGGGGGGAGTTGAGTGAAGTGTAAATTACCTTCAATGCTTAATGAATATGTAACAATTAAAGAAAGTACTTAAGATCACTCTACAACGGATGGGTGTGCCTCTGGCAGAATTGCTAAGCGCCCAGCGCTGTTTTGCCTTTGCTCTATTAATAAATACTCAATATTCTGTAGTTAAAATTTCGGCCTCTGAATTCATTTATAACAGACATTAACCGAGCTGGTGGATGATCCTGAATTAGGAAGAGCTGCAGCTCCCTGGAAGGCAGAGGGACCTGGAGGGGCCGAAGTGTTGGAAAATACAGCAGTTTAAAAATTTTGTATAACTTTAGTCAAAGGCTTTGTTTGTCTGTACTCCGGGAAAAGGAATTTTAAGTTTGTTTTCAGGACATTGTTCTGCCAGGTGAGGTCTGATGAACTCAACATCTCAATAGACTCGAGCAGCCCAAAGATATCCAAAAAAATAAAGACCATTGATGGAACATGGATGGATTTCTACAAACATCCACCCCAGAGCACCTCTGACAGAGCTGGAGACATCTCGCCCGGAAAGGACTGATAAGAAAATTGAAAAATGAAGATCTAATTTCCATCGGAGGCGAGGGGATTCAGATCCAATAGAAAACTGAACACTGAGGGTTGCTCAACTCTGGACCAATGAACTTTGGAACAGTGCATCTCTGTGGGTTTGACTGTGTAAAATTTGGTGGAAATTCCTGTAAAATCGGTGCATCATGGAATGATTCTCTCTGCACACCCGGGCTGTGTGTGGATGAGATGATTTCTGTGGTACACCTTGGCCAGAACAACATCCTGGCCAGAAAATAAACGAATGCCTTGACTCTCTAACATTAAAAATGTTGTTGGAGGGTTTTTGTTTTTTCCCACAGTTTTGGTGACAGAAGGGCCGAGCTGGCATCGGAACAAGCACGACTGCACGTGTGACACCGGGACGGGGCTGTGCAGGGACAAGTGACACCGGAACGGGGCTGTGCAGGGACAAGTGACACCGGGACGGGGCTGTGCAGGGACAAGTGACACCGGAACGGGGCTGTGCAGGGACAAGTGACACCGGGACAGGGCCCGGGCTGTGCAGGGACAAGTGACACCGGGACGGACTGTGCAGGGACAAGTGGCACCGGGACGGGGCTGTGCCGGGACCGGCGGCACCGACGCGGCTCGGCTCGGCTCGGCTCGGCTCGGCTCGGCTCGGCTCGGCTCGGCTGCGCTCGGCTCGGCTCGGCTCGGCTCGGCCTGGCTCGGCTCGGCTCGGCTCGGCTCGGCTCGGCTCGGCTCGGCTCGGCTCGGCTCGGCTCGGCTCGGCTCGGCTGCGCTCGGCTCGGCTCGGCTGCGTTCGGCTCGGCTCGGCTGCGTTCGGCTCGGCTGCGTTCGGCTCGGCTCGGCTCGGTTCGGCTCGGCTCGGCTCGGCTCGGCTCGGCCCAGACCGTGAGGGAAGGACGGGGCAGGGCCGGAAACAGCTGGAGCTCGGCCCTGTCATGTGACACCGTCAGTGACACTGTGCGTGACGCCATCGAGTGACACAGGACGTTATCATCATGAGGCGACAGTGACGGGCGCGCCCGGGCCTGGGCAGGGCCCCGGGCAGGGCCGGCGGATCCCGGGAGGAGGATCCCGGAGGAGGATCCCGGAGGAGGATCCCGCAGGAGGATCCCGGAGGAGCATCCCGCAGGAGGATCCCGGAGGAGGATCCCGGAGGAGGATCCAGGAGGAGGATCCCGGAGGAGGATCCCGGAGGAGGATCCAGGAGGAGCATCCCGGGAGGAGGATCCCGCAGGAGGATCCCGGAGGAGGATCCCGGAGGAGGATCCAGGAGGAGGATCCCGGAGGAGCATCCCGGAGGAGGATCTCGGGAGGAGGATCCCGGAGGAGCATCCCGGTGGAGGATCCAGGAGGAGCATCCCGGGAGGAGGATCCCGGAGGAGGATCTGGGAGGAAGATCCCGGAGGAGGATCCTGGGTGGAGCATCCTGGGAGGAGGATCCAGGAGGAGGATCCCGGGAGGAGGATCCCGGAGGAGGATCTGGGAGGAGGATCCCGGAGGAGGATCCTGGGTGGAGCATCCCGGGAGGAGGATCCAGGAGGAGGATCCCGGGAGGAGCATCCTGCAGGAGGATCCCGCAGGAGGATCCCGGGAGGAGCATCCCGGAGGAGGATCCCGGAGAAGGATCTCGGGAGGAGCATCCCCAGAGGAGGATCCCGGAGGATCCCGGAGCGAGCGGATCCGCGATCGTCTCAGTGGTCAGGGCCCGTGGTGCGCACCGCCAAGCCAAAGGTGCAGTTCTTTGGCTGCAGAAAGCGTTCAGCTGCGGTTGTGTTGAATTCTCATTTATTGAATAACCTTAAAGCAACATTCTCAATCTAAATCACTGCTGTGCAGTGAGGCTCTTTCTCTTTAGGGAGGTCAGTGCACCTCACTGCAAAATCTTGTTCGCCTTCTCTGCACGCTGCAGTTTAGTTTGTATGAATCACGGAATTACAGAATACGCTGAGTTGAAAAAGACCCACAAGTCATCGAGTCCAACTCCTGGCTCTGCACAGGACCATCCTCAAGACTCAAACCATGTGCCAAAGAGTGTTTTTGTCCAAACACTTCTTGAACTCTGTCAGGCTTGGTGCTGTGGGAACCTCTTCCAGTGCCCAACCACCCTCTGGGTGAAGAACCTTTTCCTAATATCCAACCTAACCCTCCCCTGACCCAGCTCCGGTTGTTCCCTCGGGTCCTGTCACTGCTCACCACAGAGAAGAGTTTGGTGTCTGCTCCTCCTCTTCCCCTCATGAGGAAGTTACAGACTGCAGCAAGTCTGGACTGGAAATTAAAATGTGACTCCTGTGACTGAAGATAGAGACTCTGCCAGTGGAGGGAGGAGCTCTGGCTCTGGATATCCTTGTTCCTGTGGAGAAGCATTAACTGGCCCAGCCAAGCAGGTCTGGATTTTCTCTTACTCAGGTCATACTGGGTGTTCTGAATCCCCCCTGTCTGCCCTGGGGACTCTCCAGTGTGGTCTGAGGTTAGGTGACCTGATCCTTCCTTAGGTCACTCCTGGGTTTTGCCCCAGAAGGAAGGGATGGCCATCAAGGCTGAACATTGGTAAGAAAAACACAGCAAACCCTCACAACTCCATGCCCTGGTACCCAAACAGTGCTGCTGTATAAACGTAACACTGATTCTTCACAGGTTATTCCCCATCAGCCCCATTAACTGAAGGCAGTTTTCTTTAAAAAAGCAAACCACTTTTAACTGTGAAACTTCACATTCCTGTTCCCCACTCGCAGAGTTCCATTCAGATGTCAGTTCTGCTTGTTAGAATAACGTGGGATTTCTCCACAATTCTTTACAATAAAAAGTCACCGTGAAGAACTGGAGGGGAATGACTCATGTAACCACTGAAGAGACTTTTCCAATGCTGTCAGCACAGCAGGGGCTGGGAATTGGGTTAGGGACCTGTGAGTTGAGTGACCTAGCCTGTGGTCACTGCAGAAAAAAATCAGCTCAGTGCCACTCAGACTTCTTGATAGTGAGCTGGCATGAAAACAGGCAGATCATGTTAAACTGCTTCAGAGCAGACAGATAAAGGTGAAAGCAAAGCTGCACTTAACCCAGATAATCTGATATGTACAAATGCAGAGCCTGAACAGATCAAACCCAGAGCGGCAGCTGGGGTGAGTCAGAGGGAGGATTCACCACCTTGTGCTCCACTATCAAAGAGCCCATGGATGTGCACGGCTGAAGAAGCGACTCTGAGAATGAGTTCCTGTTCTCCAGATCACCTTGTCTGTGTTCTTGGTGCCTTTGGGGCAGGTAATGTCTGTTCCTTCCCCTCTGTCAGGGATCACACTGGGCCAGTGGCTCCTTGGTGGATGGAGCCAGGGCCAAATGTGATAATCACAGAATCACAGATGTTTTGGGTGGGAAGGGACCTCAAAGCCCATCCAGTCCCACCTCCTGCCATGGGCAGGGACACCTTCCACTAGCCCAGGTTGCTCCAAGCCCTGTCCAACCTGGCCTTGGACACTTCCAGGGATCCAGGGGCAGCCACAGCTTCTCTGGGCAGTCTGCGTCAGGGCCTCACCACCTCACTGAACTTCCTCCCAATATCCCATCCAAACCTACCAGAAGCCAAGCTCCCACCTGGTCAGATTTCTATGATTTGAGTTTTAAAATCATGGAATCACAGAATCATTAAGGTCTTAAAAGACCTGTAAGATCACCAAGCCCAGCACCACCACCACGTTCACCACTAAACCATGTGCTCATGTGCCATATTTACACATCTTTTGAATTCTGCGTTACTTGAGGACACAAATTTGTGCAGTCCCCTCTGAGACCCCTCGCAGTGCTCCTGATCAGGCTGCTGCCAAAACAGAGGACCAGAGTAATACCCCAGCATGACCTGACTGACATCTGTGGGCTGTGTTGATTCCTGGGGAGGATAGGGCAGCAAAGCTCTCCCTGCTGCTGCCCACCTGTTCGAGGTGTTCACTGCCACGCTCTGCTGGCTCCGAGAGCTGCAGTCACAGCAGAAGAAGCTGCCACAATCTGAAATTAGGTCTCACACTCTTTGTTTTACCCCATGGCATTAATCCAGACATCATCAATCTGGGGCACGAGCGTCCCTTGTTTGCAGGCCGGTGGCAGGAGCTGAATAAAACACTGGTGACAAACAGTAATTACCCAGATTACTGTCCTAATCCAATGTAACAATGCCAACACGCTTTGTAATTCGTGAAAACCAAACAAACACCGCTTACATGTGTATGTTGCATTTACAGTGAATGCAGATTCTCTAAAATAACCAATATTATCTTGGAGGTAATACAGGAAAATAAATAGAACCAACATTTAGAATAGAAAAGCAGCAAAATTTTATTGCTAATTCCTAAGTGGAAGAATGCAGGCCTTTTTATTCCATTAGGAATAGCTTTAAAATCAGCAATTCCAGGTAACATTCACTGAGGAGTGCAACAGAAATTGGGTCAGGAGAAGTCAAACCTACTCTAATAAAATGTTGCTGATGTATTTATGTATACAGCAACAGTGAAACTGAAAGTAAAAGTGTCCATTTTGATAATCAGATTTGAAAGTTAGTTTGGAAAGGCTGGAACAGAAAAGGTCCACAAATACTGTTTAAGCGATGGGGAAAAGAGGAAACGAGAGGTTTTAAATGTTTTCTATTTAATAATGAGAAGTCTGAAAGGTGGTAATTGTATTTACATTACTGAGAAGCACTTTAGTCAAATATAGGTTATGAGACTTAATGAAGTAGATTAAATTGGTGTGAGATAAAGGCTGAAACATGAGTGTGGGGATAGTCCTGACCACAAACTCTGTGAAGGCCAATGCATTTTCACTGGGATTTCCCTCAAAAACATCCCAGAATAACTCACGCAGGTCCTTGCTGGCTGATAGAATCCAAAAGCCAAAGTTCACATAGATTTTAAGTTCCTTTACAGCTCATTTTAGTCTCTTATTACAAAGTGTCATTATTTAAAGAATAAAAGGTTTGTAAAGCCAGACACTGAAACCTTGTAGAAAAACTAGTGAAATAGTTTGGACCTGACTTTCTGAGGGATTTCACCAATTCATATTTCAGCATCATACAGGGAAAAGCCCCAAACTCATATTGAAAATGCCTTTCCTTACAGGCGGGATCAGTTCAGCTCGTTCTGAATCACAACTTCAGACCCAGGACCACTGCCTATCCAATCTAAATTTATATCTGAGATATCAGCTAAATGGTTAACTCCCTCGTATCCAGTGGGCTTCAGCCACAGTTCATCTTTTTGCTCTGGAAGGTCTGAATTGCCTCCATGTACATAGTGACACCATTCCAAAATCTATGGGGTGAGCAGGGGATGGTTGGTGCTGATAAAGCCACCGTTGTAGCAGTCACCAGTGTTCAGTCTGATAAATTCTGCCTTAAATTGCCATATCAGAACCATGACACTACCAACAATGTCATCGTTTCTGGGGCCTCAAAACAGATCCTTTGCAGTTTCCTGATGACGGAAAAGGCATTATGGCAAAGATGTAAAAAATCAGAGACAATACTACGTTCCATTAGAGAGCAGAAGTGCTCTGTCCACAGGAAGAGAAGCCAAGCAGCTGATGAGTTGTTACCTCAATTCCAGTGCCTGAAGGGGCTCCAGGAGCTCTGGAGAGTGACTTTGGACAAGGGCCTGGAGTGACGGGACAGAGAGGAATGGCTTCCCACTGCCAGAGGGTGAGTTTAGTTGGGATCTTGGGAGGAAATTCTTCCCTGTGAGGGTGGAGAGGCCCGGGAATGGATTTCCCAGAGAAGCTGTGGCTGTCCCATCCCCTGTTCAAGGCCAGGTTGGATGGGGCTTGGAGCAACCTGGGACAGTGGAAGGTGTCCCTGCCCATGGCAGGGGGGTGAAGTGGATGAGGTGTAAGGTCCCCCCAACCCAAACTATTCCATGATTCAGTGATCACCGAGTCCAAACCACTCCCCCAACACTGCTATGACCACTGCTAACCCATGTCCCCAAGTGTCACATTCACATTGCTGTTAAATCCCCTCAGGGATGGGGACTCCATCATGCCCTGGGCAGTCTGTATCAGGAGGGATCTTCCAAATATCCCACCTAAACCTCTTCTGGTGCAGCTTGAGGCCATTTCCTTTTATTCTGTCATTTATTACCTGGGAGTAGAGCCTGACCCCCATGTGGCTCTACTCTCATCTCAGTGAGTCGCAGAGAGCGAGGAGGTCTCTCCTGACCCCCCTTTTCTCCAGGCTGGTGCCACTCCTGCTGCTCCAGACTCTTCCCTTCTCCGGACACGCTCCAGCCCCTCCATGTCCTTTTTTTCCTGAGTGAATTATTAAAATGGAGATACAGATCTAATATCGATATCCACCTGAGACAGACAAAGACTCTCTAACTTGTTAAGGTTAGAAAGTGAATGTTTATTTGAGCTGCAGGGAGAGCTCCCAAATGTACAGCTGTGAAGTAACAATGCAACACAGAACTTATTTATCTATAACAATGATGCATATTTAAAATACAGATACATATTCATAGCATAAGCACCTCCCATTCCCCGCTTCATATGGAAATTAGCAAAAAGTCATTAAGCATGCGCAGTTCCTGCAATGGAATTGGGTCGGTGGTCTTAAAAATGGGTCTGAGGGCTGCTTTTGAAGAAGTAAAATGAGTCTTCCTCACTGTGACCTTCTTACCTCTGTGGTTTTTGACAATACATTTGACCCTGGAAAACTCCCAATGCTCCCTCCTATTGCTTCTAAGTAGGTTGCATCTGGGCAAAATGTGTAACTGTCTAGGCTCTCCTTTGAACTGCTTAAGATTATTAATTGTCTATTCTAAGCCCAGCTGAGTAAATATCAGATAATCAAAGGCTACACTGTACTTAATTTCTTTTTAGCTGAGTTCTGCATCTTTTTCTATTCTAGTTGATTTCAACGGAACTATTATCTAAAATCTCTACATTTAAATGTCTAAAAGAAAACTATGTTTCAGAGGAGCCCAAACCTGTTCCCCGGACTGGAGACACCTCAGCAGCGCCCGGCCCGGGGGTCTCATCCCATCCCTGCCTCAGCCCGGGGGTCTCATCCCATCCCTCCCTCAGCCCGGGGGTCTCATCCCTCCCTCCCTCCCTCAGCCCGGGGGTCTCATCCCTCTCTCCCTCAGCCCGGGGGTCTCATCCCTCTCTCCCTCAGCCCGGGGGTCTCATCCCTCCCTCCCTCCCTCAGCCCGGGACCCTCAGCCGCGGCCCTCACCGCTCCCTGCCTCCCCACCCCCGCCTGAGTCACCGCCGGCCCGGCCCGGCCCGGCCCTCGGAGCGGCGGCGGCTGCCGGGCGGGACGAGCTGGGACATGAAAGGTGGAACAGGCGCTGCCACGCCCGGGGCTGCGGGGAATCTCGCTTAACCCTTCCCCGCCCGCGGGGCCTCGGCTCCAGGAGCGGGGACAGCCATGGGGGTGCACGGCAGGCCGCGGGTCTGGCCCTCAGAGTGCCTTCCCCGGAGCCCTGAGGGCAGGGGGGTACAGTCCTGCCGCAGGGTCCCTGCTCCGCTGCCCCCGACCCCTCGTGCTGCCACCGTGCCACTGCCCAGGAGCTGCTGTCCCCAACAGACCCAGAGCACGAGAAGCGCCCGAGGAGCCCAAATCCCCTTTGGTGGGAGCCGCAGGGCTGTGACCGAGCCGGGGCCAGCGCGCAGGGCCCTTCCCGGGGCTGGGAGCCGAGGCCTGGGCCCGAGGCTGTGCTGGGGGTCCATGTCAGGGCCCGGGCCGGGATGGGACCGGGGATGGGACCCGGGCTGGGGCCCTGCCCTGCCCCGCTGCCAGTCCCGAGCTGGTCTGACAGGCTCGGGGCAGACGGGAAGGGAGAGGCCTCCGGCGGCTCAGGAATGCGCAGCCCTTATCTCTGGCTCCGTGCTCGCCTGGGGAGGGAACAGCTCTCCGGAGTTTGCCTTTCTCTCGCTCTTACTCACCCCCGCTCTGCCCTGGGTGGAGCCTCGCTCGCCTGGCTCCCAGGTGAATCAGGTTGCAGGCACGTCCAGGTGAGCAGAGAGTGACCCACCACCTGCCCCAGCTCACCTGGGAAGGTAGAGAAGGGCGGGGACCTCGTGGGTACCTGCATGGCCGCCTGAGCCAGAGAGTGACCCACCACCTGCCCACCACCTGCCCGGCTTCCCTGGGAAGGTAGGAGAAGGGCAGATACCTCCTGGGGTACCTGCACGGCTGCGTGAGGTGGAGGGCAAGGGCTGGGGAGGGCCTGTCCTGCTTCTCTGCACAGGGCTGGGTGCCTGGCGTCTGGGACAGGGAATTCTGCAGGCAATCCACGGGCAGGATTGCTGCTTCTACGCAGGAAGGCTCGAGTGGCAGGAGCTCCCAGTCAACGCCATGATGGGGAGAAGGGAGAGACACAGGAGGAGACAGGAGAGGCAAGGGTGGAGAGAGAGTGTCCCAGCACTGGCAGCAGGGACTGGGGATGGTGAGGGAAGGGATCCAGAATGTCCAGCGCTGGCAGCAGGGATTGGGAATGATAAGGGAAGGGATCCAGAATGTCCCAGCAGTGGCAGCAGGGACTGGGGATGGTGAGGGAAGGGATCCAGAATGTCCAGCACTGACAGCAGGGATTGGGGATGATACGGGAAGGGATCCAGAATGTCCCAGCAGTGGCAGCAGGGACTGGAGATGGTGAGGGAAGGGATCCAGAATGTCCCAGTGCTGGCAGTAGGGATTGGGGATGATACGGGAAGGGATCCAGAATGTCCAGCACTGACAGCAGGGACTGGAGATGGTGAGGGAAGGGATCCAGAATGTCCCAGCAGTGGCAGCAGGGATTGGGGATGGTGAGGGAAGGGATCCAGAATGTCCCAGTGCAGGCAGCAGGGACTGGAGATGGTGAGTGAAGGGACCTGGAATGTCCCAGCAGTGGCAGCAGGGACTGGGGATGGTGAGGGAAGGGACCTGGAATGTCCCAGCTATGCATTGGGGATGGCAAGGGAAGGGACCCTTCTGTCCTCACATCAAAACCGCTCATCAAACACTTCACACAATCGTGTCCCGTCCCCTTTGAGAAATCCCTAAGGAGCAGATATTCCCAAACTCAGCCTCATTCTTTGGGACGAGTTTCCCATAACAGAGCCTTCTCTTTGCATCAGGAACGCTGTCAGGATGCGTGGTCAGGACATTGGGACAGAGGTTGTGCTAGGAGGGCCGAGGTCTGTGGTGGGCGAGGAGCTGGGAAGGAATTCCCAAAGCCCCCGTGCTCCACGCTCGGGTTGGGTGTGCAGCCGAGCGCTGCCGTGGCCCGCGAGCCCCGACACAGCGGTGCACGTACGGGCAGGAACACGGACAGTGCGTGTGGACACGCGTGCACAGGCACACGTGCTGCCGCTCACTGCGTTTTCCATAGGTGAGAGCCCTGACAGAGCTCAGGATTTGTGTGTGAGCAGAGGAAGGGGACGGCTCCATGTCGCTCACTCTAAACTGGCCGAGGTCAATAGGGGTCAATTATGGATCTTGCCTGGCCTGAGGATTGGGTTCTCCATCTCCTAGGACGGTTAGAAAGGGAAGAGGATTTCAGAAGTACTGATCACATCCTTCTGCTGCTGAATTTGTGGAAGCTGCGATAAGTTCAGCTGCAAGAGAGGCCAAAAATAGGTCAGGAACAGCAAACCACCCCAAACCAGAGCAGTGACAGTGACACCAGTTCCCAGTGCCCTATGCAAATGTTCTCCCTGGATCAGGAGGCAGGAGAGCACAGTGTGGCCCAGCCCTGTTAGGTGGACACATTGGGAGCTGCATTTTAGGGAGAGAAAGTTGTTTTCATTTTGGTCTCACTCCCATTTACCTTTATAGTTCTATTTGAGGGCTGAAAAGAGAGTTGGATTTGCTGTGACCTGGCAATTGGAGTATTCTGAAGGGGAAAAAATTCTTGTTCTTCGTATGGTTTAGGGAAAATTGCATGTCAAAGGAAAAAGTCTTTGCTCCCCCATCCCTGGAAGGTTCAAGGCCTGGCTGGACTGGGCTGGGAGCAGCCTGGACTGTTGGAAGGTGGGGTGGAACACCTTTGAATGTCCCTTCCAACTCAAACCAGTCTCTGATTGTGAGATTCTGTAAATGTGGAAATGTCTGTGTGCTTGTGCCAGAGCAGGGCCGTGGCTCAGGACAGATTCACCCATGTTCTGGACATAATTTTTCTGGCAATCACAACTTCCCAGGCAACTGAAATTCACCTCCAAACCCTGCAGGATTGGAATTCTTTGCATTTTAGAGTTACATGGAGCACGTCTGGACTGCTTATCAGGCCCCATGTGCTGGGGTTTTGTAGCCTTAATGAGGAAGAGGAGTTTGATGAGTGCATTTCTAACATTTCTAAAGTGTGTGTGGGAAGTAAAAGTCAAGGGCAGCACGTGGTTCTCCTTCTCCAAATCAGACCTTACAAAGTTTGTCCTTTTTTTTTAATTCTCTGTTTTAGACTTCTTTATATTTGCTACATTTTATATAATGACCCAGGGAAAGGGATTGGCTGAAGGAGAGCAAATGTGGCATGAGCATTGTTATTGCAGATGTGGCACTTGGGGACATGGGTTAGCGGTGGCCTTGGCAGTGCTGGGACAGTGATTGGACTCGATGCTCTCAGAGGCCTTTTCCAACCCAAATTATTCCATTAATCTGCTCTCTGAGAGACACCTTTTGCACTCAGGATGGCATTTCTTTTCCAGCTGCTGTGAACATCAGGTTTTGTTCTGGTGCCTCTCTGATTTTCCTGTCCACTCTGTGGCCTTGCTGCACAGGACAGTTAAGGCTGACAGGTGTCTCAGTAACCACTTCACAAAGAAAATTACACCATGTAATTTTTTTCTGCCACTTTCCTCTTCCTCTGGCCTGCAGAAAGATCCCCTGGATATTCTGAATGTCTGGCCACTCTCCTGATTCTCCAGCAGAGGATTTTTTGTGGG
Organism: Acanthiza pusilla; assembly: GCA_036630365.1. NCBI lineage: Eukaryota > Metazoa > Chordata > Aves > Passeriformes > Acanthizidae > Acanthiza > Acanthiza pusilla. The sequence goes on along the minus strand of JAXCHO010000198.1, from coordinate 162,288 downwards.
ATCCCTTGACTTAGAGAGCAGAGATGAGTGAGAGTCCCGTGGGTGCTGAAGTTCCACTCTGCCACGTGCCTGAAAGCATTCAGGGCATTCAGCAGAGACACAGAAAGTGTTCATGGAGCCATTTTTCAGGCTCAGCTGAACACAGAAAGTGCAGCTGTGCTCTCTGGAAGCTCAGTGAATAATTGATTAATTGAAGCAATTTCTCATCTGATGGCCACAGTTTTTAAAGTGAAACTCCCAGACTGCGGCAGGCAGATATATTGGTTTTTTTTTTTTTTTTAAATAGTGATTGAGATCTATATAAGACCATCCCAGAGTAAAATATGGGGTGACATTCACTCAGATGATTAACATGGAGTGACCAGATGACCAAAGGAAAAGGTCTGGGGTGCCTTACCTGGCATTGTAACAAGAATAACAAATTCCAAGCAGAAATTTTGACAGTTACCCTTTGAATGTCCCTTTCAACTCAAACCAGTCTCTGATTCTGAGATTCTATAAATGTGGAAATGCCTGAAGAGGGCATTGAGAAGGCAAACATGGCAAGACTCAGCAGGAAATGCAGAGAGGGGAATGGAATGAGAAAAAAAAAGAAAATAATTAGGACTTGGCAGAGTCAGTTGAGGCTGAAAAATTGTCTAATCCAGGTTATTGTCCACATTTCACTGTCCCAGGTTGCTCCAAGCCCTGTCCTTGGACAATTCCAGGGCTCCAGGAGCAGCCACAACTTCTCTGTGCAGCTTTGCCCCAGCTTTTGTACAATTCCACAGCCACACGTTCTGGCCAAAGAAGGAAATTCTGGGCTACACCTCAAAACTACAGAGACTGGCAAGTGAGAAGAGGCCTTAACCTGAAAGATCCTTTTCCTTAGTGTGGAAAATGAGCACAGACAGGAGCAGCTTCTGGAGAGGACGAGCATGTCCTGCTCTTCATACAGGTTCTTCCCCAGCAGCAAGATCAGAGGGCACTGGCTTGTCCTTCCATCACACAGTGCAGAATTAAAAACCCCACACCTTAAATCGTGTTCCAGGAGACAGCTTCCTTCCCAGATCATTTACCAAGTACAACATTTTCTTGAGAGCAAACTAACACTTTCCATGTCTCATTGTCACCGTGTCTGCTCCAGTCATTTCCCCTCAGGCCTTGCTGTCCTCTCCTAAACCCAACCCTCCCAGAACATCAGCAGTCTGTTTGCATGAGATCTTTTCTGTTTTCTTGAGGCCAATTAAAAAAAAAAAATAAATTGTAAACTTTGTATCTTGAGACATTTTGGAAATATTTTACATCCCCCCCAGGAGATGTCAGTGATGCTATTGAATGTGGTGTATGGGGCCCATCAAAAGCGATCAAAATTGCTTTGATTCATTTCTTGTCCATGGTTTGGAAGTCTTTCAAGTGTTCATGGCACAGAGGGGTTTGTGGCTGGCTGTGCACAGTGTGAGCTAAAGAACTGTGCTGCCTTTCTCTTCTTGGTGGTATCCAAAAAGATGAGATGGTTAAGTCCAGAAATTTGTGCCTATACTTGCACATAAGGGGTCTGGGGAACAAACTGGGTCTTTCCAACTCTTTCCAGACTCAGGGATTCAGCTCTGCTTCCTCCCAGGCAGTTCCTTCCTTGGTGCCTAGGGCAGCCTCAGCTCCTGGGAGTGTCCCAAAGCAGCGGAGCAGGTCCGGCCGGGGAAGGATCACCTGAGCGAGGCAGCCTGGGAACTCGCTGTGCAGGCAGAACACGTAACAACAAGCACTGCAGTCAGCACTGGGGAGGCACACGGAGCCAGCCCCAGGTGCTGAGGCATCAGCAGGGCTGGCACCAGGCAGGGCAGATGAGAGAGAAAGGGAGCACTGAGGCAGTTCCCTTTTGCTTAGGCTGGGCAAACACAGCCCAGCGCCCTTGATTCACACCTGGCGTAAAGGCTCGGGAGAAAGGCAGGTCCTTTTGTTTGTTTGTTTTAGTATGTAGGGCTTTGTGGTGATCACAGCGTGGATGGAACTGATTTCCTGCTGCTCTGGTAGGATAAAAGCTGTCCAGGTCTGTTGAAATGGAACATAATATGGACAGGCACCAAATGCTGCCCAAAACACTTCTGTGCTTTTCCCAGGTTCTGCTCTTAGAGTGAATCCAGAGGTAGAAGGACAATTTTTACCTCCAGCTTCATCCATCAGCCACTTTCCCTTTCATTAAATATTCCATATGGTTGAGTGTTTTTCTGCACTTAGAGTGAATCCAGAGGTAAAAGGCAATTTTTACCTCCAGCTTCATCCATCAGCCACTTTCCCTTTCATTAAATATTCCATATGGTTGAGTGTTTTTCTGCACTTAGAGTGAATCCAGAGGTAAAAGGCAATTTTTACCTCCAGCTTCATCCATCAGCCACTTTCCCTTACATTAAATATTCCATATGGTTGAGTGTTTTTCTGCTCTTAGAGTGAATGCAGAGGTAAAAGGACAATTTTTACCTCCAGCTTCATCCGTCAGCCACTTTCCCTTACATTAAATATTCCATATGGTTGAGTGTTTTTCTGCACTTAGAGTGAATCCAGAGGTAAAAGGACAATTTTTACCTCCAGCTTCATCCGTCAGCCACTTTCCCTTACATTAAATATTCCATATGGTTGAGTGTTTTTCTGGTTGTGAGGAAGCTGCAGGCTGTGATCACATCTGACTCTTCCCTATATTCAGGGGGGTCTGACAGCTTTTGGGGATCACAAAACTGAGTGCACATGAACAGCCAATAAATCACTCCCAGTCACACCAGTGGGAACAGAGACAGACATCAGGCCAAGCCAAAAGGGAATTTCCTCCTTCCTCACCCCACCCTCGATCACAGCGCAGGGATGGCCGAGACCTCCATGCTCCTTCCTTTCCACCTGTTCCTCTCCTGGTGGTTTTTTGGCCAAGTAGGGCCCAAATCCTCCCTTAGGACTCCTCCTGCTCTTGTGCAGTGTCTGTGGCACAGACGGGCGGAGGAGAGCTCAGTCCTGCCTCTCATCAGCTCATTCTATCAGCCTTCATCTCCCACTTGTTAAATTTCCAACAAGCTGCTTCGTGCTCTCCTTTATCCGCTGCCCCCGAGCGTGGGAGGAGTTTCTGCAAACAGCCACAGAGCTGTCTGCTCTTCTCCTGCAGCTTCCTCCTGCAAAACCCAACCACCAGCCCAGATCAGTGTGTGAGGGAGAGGACTCATAGCTCCTTCTTTCTTCTGGGATTTTTGGGGCTCCTGTGCAGGGCCAGGAGTTTGACTCGATGGTCCTTGTGGGTCCCTTCCAGCTCAGGAGGTTCTGTGGTTTTTTTTCCACACCTTTCTGTGTGCCTGTCTGTGCCCATCTTTGTCCCACTGGATTAGGAGAAAGATTTCTTGAGGAGGAATTAAAGTTTGCAGGTTTAGTTCTAAAGGTTTTGATTGTTGAGTGGTGATACTTCTAAATTTATGGACATAATTTCATGGAGTGATCGCTTAGGGTAGCAGAGAAGTGGGTGAAATGCCAAAAATGGTAACAGAAATCTAAAATGTGTGAAGAAATTACAGACTGGGATGGAACCCCACTGCTCTGGAGCCAGGCTGGGAGAGCTTGGGGTGTTCACCTGGAGAAGAAAAGTCTCCTGGGAGACCTTAGAGCTTCTTCCAGTGCCTAAAGGGACTCCAGGAGAGCTGGAGAGGGACTGGGGACAAGGAGCTGGAGTGACAGGATGAGGAGGAATGGCTTCCCACTGCCACAGGACAAAGTTAGGTGGGATATTGGGAAGGAATCACGGACTGTTCTGGGTTGGAGGGACTTTATCCTGTCCCGTGCCCCTGTCTTGGCCAGGGACACCTTCCACTGTCCCAGGCTGCTCCAAGCCCCATCCAGCCTGGCCTTGAGCACTGCCAGGGATCCAGGGGCAGCCACAGCTTCTCTGGGAATTCTATTCCAGGGCCTCCCCACCCACACAGGAAAGAGTGTGTCCCCAGTCAATATCTGATTCATTCTCCTGTCAAAGTTGCCTCCCATCCCCTAGGTAAATTCTGGTTCCGAGCAGGATCTTGGTAGGATGGATTGTGTGACAGGAGAGAGGAGAATCTCAGAGTTGAAACAATTGAAGTCTGAGCATTGAGGCTTTAGCAGCCTGATTTGTCAATGTCTGTGAGAAAAGGGAATATTTGGTCTGTTAGAAGATGAATCCTACCCCCTATTTCTTGGACATTATTCACTTTTTTTCCATCACCTCTAAGAGGATGCAGATAGGTTATACATATACATTTAGTCACTGACTCTTGAGGAGTAACTCTGGTTCTGAAACCTGCAGGTTTTGGGACATTCTAGGTGTCCTCAGGCACAGCAGTTGTGGCAGCAACCCTGCAGAGACTCACAGCAGCAGCTGAAGGCCAGGCTGTGAGAAAAGGAAATATTTGGTCTATTAGAAGATGAATCCTACCCCCTATTTCTTGGACATTATTCACTTTTTTTCCATCACCTCTAAGAGGATGCAGATAGGTTATACATATACATTTAGTCACTGAGCCTTGAGGAGTTGAAACCTGAGGGTTTTGGGACATTCTAGGTGTCCTCAGGCATAGCAGGTGTGACAGCAGCCCTGCAGAGACTCACAGCAGCAGCTGAAGGCCAGGCTGTGAGAAAAGGGAATATTTGATCTGTTAGAAGATAAATCCTACCCCCTATTTCTTGGACATTATTCACTTTTTTTCCATCACCTCTAAGAGGATGCAGATAGGTTATACATATGCATTTAGTCACTGACCCTTGAGGAGTAACCCTGGTTCTGAAACCTGCAGGTTTTGGGACATTCTAGGTGTCCTCAGGCACAGCAGGTGTGCCAGCAGCCCTGCAGAGACTCACTGAAGGCCAGGCCAGGTCCCTTTGGGCATCCCAAGTGACATGGAGCACCTCTGTGTGCAAACACCTGAATTTCTCCATTGGCTATGGTTTGTTTGCACTTTATTTATATTGATTTTCCCAATGGGAAGAAGATTTTCCCCCTTGCTGGAATTCCTTCTGGAATTTTTCTTTCCTCGAAGCCCCAGGATCAGTGAGGATATTGCTCAGTGGTCTGAAGAACATCTCAGGTCCTGTATTGGTGTGTTCTGCTCAAAAATTCCAGCTTAAAACAATTGCTGGATTTTTTTTTTTTTCCCAGGTCATATTGGCAGGATGTAGCAGGATTCCTTCCCTTCCCTGTCCAATGTCAGGACAGTTCTTTCCCACTCTTCCTGGGAAGCTTTTTCGGATAAAATTGTGGCTGACAAAGGCATGGAGGAGATTGGTGATGTGCTTGAGCTTACCTTGAGGTGCAGTGCAGAGTTTTTGGACTAAGGGACTTCAGGGATTTAATTTTCCAATATTGTCATGAAAATAGAAGGAGGGAAGCTGCAGGTGCTGGGTTGACATGAGTTTTTCTCCTCCTGCTCCACTGACAGTTCAGTGCCTGAGCTGGAACTGCACACAGAATATCTTTTCACTCATTACAAAGACCCCCAAGCAAATTGTGGAGGTGCCAAATCCTTATTCTTTCATTTTCCCCTCCATTCCTCATGATTCGTGTCAGAAGATTTTGTAAACTGGGACCAGCAATTAAAATAAATTCCCCATTAAATAAAATAAGCATGTAAGTAAGTCAAATTCTCTATTAATCAGTAGTTCCAGGATGGAAATCTACATTTGGGGTATTTTCACTTTGTGACTCAGTTTCTTTGCCAGTGTGTCCAGCCTCTGAAGGGAAACCTGATGTGGTGTTTCCTGAATTGTTAAAAGGAACCAAGGCTTAAAGGATGGAATATCCTACAAAATACACACAGTTCTGGAGTCCAAAAATAACAAGGCAATGCTGCACACTAAGTAATTTATTTCCTAAGGAATGTGAACTGATTCTCCACCAAATCCAGCCTTGCATTGAGATAGTGCACACACCTGGAATGGATCGAGACTAGTTAGAGAAGTGAAAATACAGAATTTTAAAAGCTAGTTCTGTCTGAGAAACCTCCCTCCTGCACAGAAATATCAGCTAGAAATGGTATGTGATTGCTTCCATGGTATTTGGAGAGGAATTGCTTTCCAAATGGTGCATGATTTGAGCCAGAACTGGAGAAGGAGCCTGGCAGTCAGAAGCTTCCTGACACCAAATCTGACCCAGTGTGACAGCTGATCCCAGGAGTTGGAACAGAGCAAGACAAAACTTTTAAAAAATCCATCAATTAAGTGCAGAATCCATCTGAATTCAGCAAGATGGGCTCTAGCAGGAGAAATGTTATTTATTCCTTGACTGTTCTCCCAGAGTTTCAGGGAAACCCATGAGGATCATTTTGCTTTCTCATCAAATTTACTTTTTTCATTTTTCCTGCTTGTTCACAAATATAATGAGCACCACAAACACTTGGGGAACTCACTGTAAAAACAGGGAGCAGAACTGACCCCATCTGGCTGCACCCTCCTGTCAGGAGAGTTGCAGAGCAATAAGAGAGTTCTCCCAAATCAGCCCAGCTGAGCATGGCTGTTCCCTGATTTTCCCCCAAACCCACCCCCTGCCAGGTTAATTTTCTGCCCATTTAGTTCTTGTGCTGGCAGTGGAGAGCATAAGTGTTCCTGGTCACAGTTTTTAGATGTCTTCTCTCGACTGAGGAGTCAGAGCTCAGCTATAAATGAGCTTTTTTTGGGGATGTGAGGAATAAAACATCATATCCCCAGCCCATTCCAGCTGTGAGTTCCTGCAGAACCTGTGCAGTGCTGCTGTTTCCTAAACAGTCAGCTTCTTCAAATCTCAATCTTCATTTATAACTGAAGTGAAATAATTATATTAATCAATGTAAAACCATGAGTTCCTGCTGAACCTATGCAGTGCTGCTGTTTCCTAAACAGTCAGCTTCTTCAAAGCTCAATCTTCATTTATAACTGAAGTGAAATAATTCTATTAATCCATGTAAAACCATGAGTTCCTGCTGAACCTGTGCAGTGCTGCTGTTTTCTGTGGTCCTACTCAGTAACAGTATTACTTGATGATTCTTCAAAGCTCAATCTTCTTCTTCATTTATAACTGTAGTGAAATAATTATATTAATCAATGTAAAACCATGAGTTCCTGCTGAACCTATGCAGTGCTGCTGTTTTCTGTGGTCCTACCCAGTAACAGTCAGCTTCTTCAAAGCTCAATCTTCTTCTTCATTTATAACTGAAGTGAAATAATTATATTAATCAATGTAAAACTGTTTCTCCACTTTAGCAGTATGACATTTCCTCTGCTGTTTCGGTTGTCCACAGAGTTCTTCTGATGCCTCTCACTTTTAATGTTGCAGTTGTCTCTCTCTCCCCTCTCTGAGCACTGTGAGCAGTTTGCTGTGTGACCATTGTCCCCTTCATGGATTTTATTTGGATGAATTTGATATCTTGTTCTCCTATCCAAGATGAATGGAATTCAGAGTGTGTTCTTAAAATGACATAACGCTACTAAAAAAGTTAAAAGCAGGAACATTGGTGACTTGAGCATCCTAAAATCACAGAATCCCAGCATGGTCTGAGTGGGAAGGGACCTTAAAGACCATTTTGTGGGCAGGGAAACCTTCCACCAGAGATCCATAGAGGAGAGCTGTGTACTTGAAGAGAAAAAAGACAGAATTAGAGTGGGAAGATAAATTCAGAGTGTAAAGGCAGCTGCCTGCGTGGACTGTAAAGATGATCTGCTGCAATAAATCACACAGGGACCTGTTGGACTTTCCTATCCTATTAAGACCATAATTTTTCCTGTTGTATCACACAGCTTTTCCAGGAGTTTCAGTTTGGAGCAGGAGTAACTCGTGGGAGGTTGAGGCCAGAGTAACACAGGTCAGATAAGAACTTGAAACTCATTTATCCTTACAACTCTTCATGAGAGTGACAGTCTGAGTCTGAAATCTTTGTTTTCCTCCCAGTCCATGGCAATCCCTCCCATTTTGGAAGCAGAAATGTTGGATGGCAGTGACAGCAGCAGTGACCCTCACCTTCTGTACTCACAGAGCTTAGCAGGAGTCACTCACTCTTTTGGGGATCGTGAGGAAATTTCTGCTGATGCCTCAGTGGCAGGTGCAGGAAAAGAACATTCCAGCATTGACATTAGCTCAGAGTCTGAAGCCAGAGTGCTTTGAGCAATTTGTGGATCAGTCAGATTTTGTTTATGGCACAACAAGCTTTTCTTTCAAAATTGGGTTTAAATCAGGTTTGTCTATAGTCTCATATAGACAATGATCAAATATTGCATGTGAGCCCCTTCAGCTCTATTTTTTCTCAACACGAGGAGGCTGAAGAAGTGATCACATCCCTTGGTTTTTATTTCTTCATCTCATGAAGACTTCTCTGCCTTCTGACTGTGTCACACCAGGAGGATATCCCTAAAGTCTCCTGCACCCACAGGCCCCCTGCTTCTGTTCACGTGCTGAGGTGGTTAAAACACCCAATTTATAAGGATCCAGAGGGTGCCCTTGGATCCAGGCATGTGCTTTTGCTTCAGGGCCACATTACACATAGTAAATTGGAACATTGTCAATCAATTTGGAAATTGATTTTAATGGAGTGTAGATAATAACCACCCACAGCTTTGCTCTCGACTTTAAAACAAATGATAAATTTAAGTTTAGCAACCAGCAGCCTAAAAGAAAAAATTGAGCATTCTGTTGGATGCATTGGCCTCGCTCATCCCAGGGCTGCCTGGTTGATTTGTTCCTTATTTTGGCCCAAAACAATTAACTGTGTGAAGGTAATGGTTAAGTGACTCACACCTTTGCCTAATTTTAGGCTCTCGTGCCTTCGGATTGAACTTTCTCCATGCTGTTAATCTCTTCCCTTTGCTCTGTGATGATGTGTCGCTGTCATTGATGCCTTAAACAGGATAGTGAAAATATGAAGCAGACACAGCAGAACAGGGAAAAGGGAATTTAGCTCGGTTTAATAAGATCCTAGGTGCTCAGACACATCAAAGGTGGAAAACACATCAAGGAGTGAATGACGAGCCGGAACCTCCCGCACAATGCATACCCGATTTTCATGGACTTCACAAAATCAGCATATCTACTTAAAATCCCCCAATAACAAACTTAATAAATGAATAATTGCCCCCTATTCTAATGAACACCCCCCCAAATGAGACTACAGCCTAGTTTACAAAAACATGTTCCAAGAGAGAACAGGTTGGAGCCTCTAGTTCTGAGATAATTTGAATGTTTGGTCTTCCTCGCTTTGCAGGACCCCAAACTAAGCTAAATATCAAACTGCAAGGGTTGTAAACATGTAGGGCTAAAGCACAAGGGTGTAGGGTACAAGGAGTGTGTATAGAGGGCAACAGGGAAGGGTATAAAAATATATAAAAAGGGTATAAAAATACAAAAATCACCAGCATCATCATGACATCGCTGTCACGACATCGCTCTCACGGCTCTGTTTTCTTCCCCTCCAGCTTTCCCTCCCCTCATGGCTCGTCGCTCCCAGAGCTCCTCGCAGGGGGACAACCCCCTGGACCCCAACTACCTTCCCCCCCACTACAAGGAGTATTACCGCCTGGCGCTGGACGTGCTCACGGAGGAGGGCAAGGAGAGCTACCAGCGTTTCCTGGCAGAGGAGGCAGCTCCCGATTTCCTCTGCGGCTCTGAGGTTGATCACATCATCCAGAACCTCCAGAAGCCCCAATATGCCAACCAGGAGGGCAGCACGGACACGGCGGGGGACAATGACATGGATGGATCCTCTGGGACTTATTGGCCTATGAATTCAGACCTTGCTGTCCCTGAGCTTGACCTGGGCTGGCCGATGGTCTTTGGGTTCAGGGGGACAGAGGTGACAACGCTCGTGCAGCCGCCGCCGCCGGACAACCCCAGCATTAAGGAGGAGGCTCGCAGGATGATTCGAGCAGCTCAGCAGGTGAGACAGGGAGAGCCCAGCTAGAGCAGAGGGAAAACCACACATTCTCTGTCAGAATAATCATAACGGAGTTGTTTGGGTCAGAGGGACCTTAAAGCTCATCCAGTTCCACCCCCTGCCATGGGCAGGGACACCTTCCACTGTCCCAGGTTGCTCCAAGTCCTGTTCAGCCTGGCCTTGGACACTTCCAGGGATCCAGGGGCAGCCACAGCTTGTCTGGGCACCTGTGCCAGGGCCTCTCCACCCTCACAGGGAAGAATTTCTTCCCAAGATCCCAACTAAACTCACCCTCTGGCAGTGGGAAGCCATTCCCCTCTGTCCTGCCACTCCAGGCCCTTGTCCAAAATCCCTCCTGAGCTCTCTTGGAGCTGCTTTAGACACTGGAAAAGGCTTTAAGGTTTCCCTGGAGCCTTCTCCAGGCTGAGCAACATCAGGTCCTCTGCCAATTCCCTTAATTTTGCTTCCAGAAACTGACAAAGGAGCAGGATGATTCCAAATCCAGCACTGACTGCACCAAAGCTCGTAGAGAGTGTGTCCAAAGCCACACTAAAAAGCACCAGGAGTTCACAGAATCCCCAAACAGCTGAAATTGGAAGGGGAGCTGGTCCTGTCCAGCCCCCCTGCTCAGAGGAAGTTGATTAGAGGGTCACTCAGGATGTGTCCTTGAGCATCTCCAAGGGTGGAGACTCCTGGTCCCATGTTCAACCTCCTTACAGTCCCAGAGGCTTTTCTCTAATTTAACTGCAATTTCCTGTGTTTCAGTTTGTGTCTTGTCACCTCCCTGGGCACCACTGAGAAGAATTTGGCTCCTTCTTCCTTACGCCCTTTCCATCAAGTATTTGAACTCACAGAGTTGGGAAGGACAGGAAGGCAAACCTGTGAAGTTGCTTCCCAAATAATCAGCACATGGATGCAGCTGAATATTGCCTGCCTGAATGTTGTCCAAAAGTTACCAAAAAATGGCACGTGGATGTTGGAGTGGGGGAGCAGCTCCATACACCATCCAGTGTGATTACATGGCCAAAAAATTCATGGAATCATTGGATCGATGGGGAACACACCCAGGGATGGTGAAGTTTCCCCTCACCTGCACACACAGAACATGCACCTTCCTGGACAGAAATTCTCCTTCCAGTGCTTAAAGGAACCTTTAATTGGGATGTTTCCTGTTCCAAAAGGGAGTTGGAATGAAAGTTGCTGTTTCAAAAGGAAACTGAGGTGGAGACAGTGCAGCTTTGGGGTGTGAGAAGCTGGGAAACATGGCTGGTCAGGGCTTGAGCCAGCACAGGTGGCTGATGTGTCCCTGTGTCCCCTCCCCAGGTGGTGGCCATCGTGATGGACGTTTTCACGGACGTGGATCTGCTCTTTGAGGTGCTGGACGCTGCCTCTCGCCGAGTGCCTGTCTACATCCTGCTGGATGAAATGAACTCCCAGCTTTTCCTCGACACAGCTGCCAAGTGCAGAGTCAACCTGAACTATGTGGAGGTGAGCAAAGACCTGCCCTGCCTGATTTGTGTCCTGAGGGGGATGGGGGAAAGGAGAAAGGGGAGGACAGGTGAAAGATTGAAGCACAGGGTTTTCTTTTAGACACTTAAATGTAGAGATTTTAGGTAAAAGTTAGTTTTGTTGAAATCAACTAGAATAGAAAAAGATGCAGAACTTAGCCGGAAAGAAATTAATGATTAAGTGCAGAGTAGCCTTTGATTATTTAATATTTACTCAGCTGTGCTTAGAATAGACAATTAATAATCTTAAGAAAAGAAGTTCAAAGGAGAGCCTAGACAGTTACACATTTTGCCCAGATGCAACCTATTTAGAAACAATAGAAGAGAGCATTGGGAGTTTTCCAGGGTCAGATGTATTGTCAAAAACCAGAGAGGTAAGAAGGTCAAAGTGAGGAGGAACATTTTGCTTCCTCAAAAGCAGCCCTCAGACTCAATTGATGACCACTGACCCAATTAACTGCGCATGCTTAATGACTTTTTGCTAATTTCCATCCGAAGCAGGGAATGGGAGGTGCTTATGCTATGAATATGTATCTGCATTTTAAATATGCATTATTGTTATAGAGAAATAAGTTCTGTGTTGCATTGTTACTTCGGAGCTGTACATTTGGGAGCTATCCCTGCAGCTCAAATAAACATACACTTTCTAACCTTAACAAGTTAGAGAGTCTCTGTCTGTCTCAGGTGGATATCGATATTAGATCTGTATCCACATTTTAATAATTCAAGATGAGTGTGAAGAAAGTGAGGAGAGCTGGCACATTCTGGGGTGAAGGCTGAAGATGTACATCGCTGTGTCTGCAGGCAGAACCACCGGAGCTGGAGGATAATCCCAGTGGCAGGATGGAATTTAAAAGAGATGGGGAAGGAGGGGCAGGGAGGGAATGAGGGTCCCATCTGAGTCAGTGCCTTTCTGCTTTGCAGTTCCTGAGGGTGAGGACAGTGTCTGGCCCAACCTACTACTGCCGCACGGGGATGTCCTTCAAAGGGCACCTGAAGGAGAAGTTCCTGCTGGTGGACTGCATGGTGGTGCTCAGTGGCAACTACAGGTGAGGAGCTTTTTGTGGTCCCTGTCCAGTTCAGGGCTTGGCTGCAGAGGTGCTCAGCTCCCTCCTGATCCATTCCAGGGAGAATTTGTCACAGCGTAAGGAATGTAAGATTTGCATCTTAGGCTGGACCGAATGGACTTTGACCTCCACTCGTAGAATCATCAAATCACTGAATGGTTTGAGTAGGAAGGGATTTTAAAGCTCATCTTGTTCCAGCCCCACATGGGCAGGGACAGCTTCCACTATCCCAGGTTGCTCCAAGCCCCATCCAGCCTGGCCTTGGACACTTTCAAGGATGGGGCAGCCACAGCTTCTCTGGCCAACAGAGATTTTGACGGATGGTTTTAGTGCTGGGTGGTTTTAGTTAGGATTGAGATCAGCCATTAACACATCACCATCCTTTTGGGAATAACAATCTTACCAGCTAAGGTGTTCATTTTGGGCAGAATAAATGTTTTTAGTGAGTTCCAGTAGAAGAATTTCTCCTTCACATGTTGAAAGGGTGATTGGATAAACGCCTGTCATGCTCTAAGCAATCATAGAATCACAGAATGGTCTGGGTTGGAGGGACCTTAAAGCTCATATGGTTTCACCCCTGCTGCTGGCAGAGAAGCCTTCTGCTAGACAAGGTTGCTCAGAGCCTACCATGAATTGTTTTTCATGGTGGAAGATAAACAAATAGAATTAAGGGTGTTTAAAAATGCAGTATATGAAGAAAAAAGACTCACAGTTGCAAGAATCTGATTAAAGTGCACATTCCTTAATAAAAAGATTCCACTTTGGGTTTCTTTTCCTGATGTTTGGAAGGAATTACACTTGATGCTGTACCAAACAACTAACTGTTCCAATTGGATCATTTTTTGTTCAGGAGAGCATCAAGATAATTGTTCAGGACTACTTCTGCCACACTAGGCAAGGCAAAATAAGGGATCCCTTCCCTAATTCCCATCAGTCAGCAGATGGGGGGAAAAAAGCAGAGCTTGACTTGGGAAGGTGAACACTGAACATCTTCCTCCCTCATGTCCAGCCCGGCTCCTTCTGTTCAGGGCCCCCCAAACCATGTGGGTGGAAAAGAGAAAGATCTTGGATTTGTCTTTTCTGAGGTTCCTGTCAGCACATCTCCCCAGCCTTTGGGGTCCCCTGGCTGGTGTCACCTGCGAGGTGTTGTCCAGGTCATTATTGACAGCGTTGAAGACAGGAACATCTCCTTCACAGAAGGATTATCATGGGTGAAACGACTGACTGGCTTTTTAGAACAGAAATCTGACAAATTTCTCACCTTGTAAAATCCTCTGCGAAGGTGTGATCCCAAATCAATCTGTAACTGTGAGGTTTGGGGAAAATCACGTGTTACAAATAGCTGCAGGGGAATTTTCTGCCCTTGTTTTTCCTTACTTCCGCCTCAGCAGAAAATTTAAAATTTGCTTTGGTGAAAACAGGTACAGCTGAGTTACTCGATGCTCATACCCTCCATCCCTTCTGTTCTCTCTGCAGTTTCATGTGGTCCTTTGAGAAGATCCACAGGAGCATTGCACACATCTTTCAGGGCGAGCTGGTGGCCAGCTTCGATGAAGAATTCCGCATTTTGTTTGCACAGTCGGAACCTCTCGTTCCCCCGGCCAACGTCTTGGCGAAGGCAGAGAACGCTTTTGCCATGGCTCCCTTCGGCAATAACATGCCTTTCTTTCCCAAAAAAGGCCCCCTGATGTTCCAGAGGGACGAAAGTCTCTTCCCATCCTTCATGGACAGAGTGGATCCCGACAGGTATTTCCTCTCCAATTTTCGAAGGGACGATATGCTGAGGCACACCGTGGAGGGGTCAGCCATGCGGATGTATAAAAAGGTGGAAATGGAGAATTCCCAGATGGATCCGGTCAGGGGTTTCCTCCGTTCCAAGCAGCTGGAGTTGGATGCTTTTAAGAGACACAGTTTTGCAGAAGGAACATTTGAAAATTTTGCTTCTACCAAGCAGTACGCCCGGCAGATGTTCATGAACAACATGGACGAGTTCAAAATCCAATCCAGTCATTTCCAGAAGGACCAGTTCTACCAGTACCAGTTTGAACATCCCCATCTTCCTGGCAGACCTCAGGGATTCTTCGACAGGATTCGAGGGGGGAGGCCAGGATTCAATGAAGTGGAAGACTACGGCGAGGGACCCCGATACCCTGAACTGGAACCCAGTTACCCACAGGAGGGTTTCCCCTTACGGCTCGATTACGTTCCCTCAAATTCCTCCAGGGAGGTGAGGCACGGCTCTGATCAGCTGAACCCCGCGGGCAATGGGCCGATGGGAATGATGTTAAGGAGGCAGAATATAGGACAGAAATTCATTTGCCAGACTTCTCCCACGCAGAAGCAGAGCCTGGAGCAGCGCCTGTTCCTGCAGGACAAGGAGGAGGAGCTGGACGACGACAAGAGCGCGCAGGAGAACAGAACGGGGTTGCGGAACTGGAGGATTTCTTCGTACCTCAGCGCGTACCAGTCTGAACCGGAGGAAGGGCTCCCGATGCCCATGGAGTCTGAGGCATATAGTGATGCTCTTGGGGATCCCCTCACAAAGCACCCCACTGACCTCGTCCCAGCCTTCAAATCCCCCTCGCCTTTCAATAGCAAACCACTGGGAATTGACAGTGCCAAGGAATCTGGAGATTCTGACAGAGCAGGTGAAGAGACCTCGATCATGAAACCAGATGCCTTCAGGTCCAGGATAAATCCCTTGATCCAGAGGAGCTCCAGACTCAGGTCCTCGCTGATTTTCAGCGCTGCCAAATTGGATCAGCCCAACACCACAATAGAAAAGGTGCAGATGATCCAAAAAGAGCAAATGTCCAGTGAGTTAACAAAGGACAATGAAACCATCAAGACGGCTGCCTCCTCCAAAGTGGCTGAGCTGCTGGAGAAGTACAAAGCCGTGGGCAAGGACATGGGCACGGTCACCCACACCAAAGCTGTCTCGGGTTACCTCCAGGAGGAATCACAGAATACGGAGAAGAAATGTACCAAATCTGTGCAGTATAAGATTCTGGAGAGCAGGGTGCTGGACTCCAAAGACTCCTGCAGTACTTACAAAATGCACGGAGATTTGGACAGAGCATTTGGAATGGCTTCATCCACCCCCCAGCTTGGGGATGCGTTGAGTAAAGATCCCCTGGCACACCTTGGCACTAAGGTGGACAAGTTGTCCTCCCGGTTTTACCCCATCGACAACAAACCTGCTCTTCCAGAGAAGGAGAGCCTGATATTCGTAGGAGACACTCAGAAATTGGCTCTTCCAGAGAAGAAGGACAGAGTGACCTTCAGAGAAGACACTCCAAAATTAGTCAACACAGAAATGAAGAAGCCACAGGTTAGGACAGGTACTACATCCTCAGTTCTAGAAAGCCTGTCTAGAAGTCAAGGGTCTGACAGTTCTCTCAACAAATCTGAGGAAGACTGTTCAAAACAAGAGCAAAATCCCATGGAGTTTTTAAGAAAAGGGTCACTACGGCTGAAGCAGCTTTTGAACCCAAAAGGTGAAAAGAAATTAGAGGAGGAACCTGCCCCTGAGAGTGGGAAATGTGACAAGCAGGCGGTGGTGCTCAAACGCTCATCCATAGGGGACTGCCAGGAAGCGATGGAGGAAGAAAAACCCCACAAATTCGCGGCACCACTCCCCCCCAAGAGCAGCC
The DNA here is from genome assembly GCA_036630365.1 of Acanthiza pusilla. Lineage (NCBI taxonomy): Eukaryota > Metazoa > Chordata > Aves > Passeriformes > Acanthizidae > Acanthiza > Acanthiza pusilla. Next base: position 146,191 of record JAXCHO010000198.1, on the reverse strand, counting down.
AGACAACACAAGGGAGGTTCCCTTCGTCCACAGCCAACATCCTGTACAGCAGCAACCTGCGTGACGACACCAAGGTGATCCTGGAGCAGATCTCTGCCAACAGCCAGAAGAACAGAGCCGAGCTGGCCAAGCAGCTGCCATCCACCAGCAACCCTGACCTCTCCAGGTCAACCACAAGCTTGGAAAGGAAAGGGGAAAAGGAGAAGAGTTGCAATATCCACAGGTCTGAGAGCTTTGGGAGCCAGAAACGGAACCTCCAGCGGCAGCCGTCGGAGGATAGAGACACCCTCCTGAAAAAAATGGAGAATATGAGGAAGGAGAAGAGAGTCTACAGCAGGTTTGAGGTGTTCTGCAAGAAGGATGAACACACGAGTCCGAGTGAAGAGGAATATGACACAGATGCCAAAGACAAGAAAATGGGAAAATTCATGCCCAAAATCCTGGGGACCTTCAAGACCAAAAAATGATCATAGAAATCCTATTTAATTCCATTTAATCACTGACTGTCACAGGGGAACGAGGAGGAAATTTGTCTATGATGGCTACAAACCCCAATGGCAACGCTCTTCTTGGTTAGTGAGCGGAAATGTATCCAGCACGAGCCTCCCACAGCACAGGAGGGAGCTCAATAAAGTCAGGTATATCACACTATCTTCCAAATAAAATAATTAAATTGCCAACATGCTTAAAAAACAGAAGTCTTTTTTCTTTTAAACAAGTCTCTGTTACTGTACAAAATTGATAGTCTCTTAAACCCAAGGAATATTTTCAGCAGACAAAACCATTCCAATTTCAGAAAAGAATGAAAAATAGAAAATTCAATACTTGAGTTTGGGCCAGGAAAGATAAATACACACACACACACATATTAACTGGAAAAAGCATTTAAAGCCCATTTGTTTCTTAAGTAAAGTTCTTCTTTTTCTGTATCTCGCAATGAATCAGACACAGGAGGCACTTTTTTGACAAAGAAATAGTTATGACCGACGTTTTGGCCTAATCTGTGGCTCTGATCTTTTCCAGCAGCACAGGCCCAGCTTTTGTATTTCCCAGTTCCTGAGCCTGCAGGGTCCGGTTTGCTTGTGGTTTGTTCCTTTTTGTACAGGGAATTCTTTGCTTTGAGAGGCTGTGCTGGAAGAAGCTGCTATTGGTGGAGAATGGCCTGATTTTAGGAGGCCTTTTCAGCTGAGTGTGAGTTTAAAAAAGAATCTAAAATAAAATCCTGCCTTGCCTGAGTAGTGACTTCCTGGACAGTGTAACTCCAATTCATGACGTGACAGGTCTGGAGCAGCTGAGGGAACTCATTTATCATTTTGGAAAATGTATCCAAAATCATCACTGAAATAGGAATACAAAGTTTCCTGTAGTCCCACTCACCATGTTTCAGCAATAGTATCTCATGAAACTTTGCTTTCTGAAAGCAAAAACAGTAAAAATGACCAATTATTCATTGAAGAAGACAGCCCTACCAAGAGGCAGTTTCTCTATTGGAAAACAATACAAAGATTTTCTGCAGTGCAGTATAAAGTATTTATTATTACAATATTTACAATATTACACACGAGGGAAGCTGTTAAATATTGTAGAAGAACCCACCTGTATTTCAAATGCTTTTCTAAAAGATTTTAACAAAATGAGACCAAAATAGATTCTGTTCATCCAGCCCAGAAGTCATAAAAATGAGTGAAGGGCTGTAAGGTTATCTGTGAAGAGTTAGGTTTTCAGAGAACAGTTACCTGTTCTGCTGAAAAAATATCCACTGTTTAGTCAGACTGCTGAAAAATGCTAGAATGGGTTGGAAAGGACTTTTTAAAGGTCACCCAGCCATGGGCAGGGACACCTTCCACCATCCCAGGTTCCTCCAAGCTCCATCCAACCTGGCCTTGGACACTTCAAAGGGATCCAGGGGCAGCCACAGCTTCCCTGGGAAATCCATTCCAGGGCCTCACCACCCTCACAGGGAAGGATTTTTTCCCAAATCCCGTCTAACCCTGCCCTCTGTCAGTGGGGAGCCATTCTCCCTTGTCCTGGCACTCCATCCCTTGTCCAAAGTGCCTCTCCAGCAACTCCTAGAGGCCCTTTAGGCACTGGAAGAGACCCTAAGGTCTTCCTGGAGCCTTCTTCCCTCCAGGCTGGACACTTCCAACTCTCCCAGAGCACAGGGGCTCAAGCTCTCAGAGCATTTTCTGGGCCTTGCACTTGGCCTTGTTGAACTCCAGGAGGTTCCCCTGGATATGTCTAAAAAGCACTCAGGTATGAGAATATTGCATTTTTCTGTGATTCTCTGCAATATTTCAAACAAGGAGCATGAACTGACAGCATTCAAGGTGTGAGAGCAAATATATTGTGTCCTTGCCTGCTGAGAGTGGAAGGCAGAGGGCTCAGATTTCCTTTCCTGTTGGTTTTCCAGAGGAAAGGAGGACATTATCCTATGCAGTGAATAAAACATTTCCTCCTATTCTGCTGTCCCCTGCTGCCCTTGGGCTGAGGGATGAGCTGTACTTCACCTGTCTGGAACATCTCCACGTGTCTGGAACATCTCCACCTTCACTGCTCAGGGTTTTTGGAGGCCTTTGCTATGGGCAGACTCTGCAGTGCAGATTTGCTGATGGTTCCGTAGGCCTGGGAGTAGCTGCCCATGGATGCCCTTGGGTCACCCGCGGCTCCCACGTTTGCAGTGATGTGGAACATCTTTTTGCTGGGCTTCGGGAGGGGACGGACATCTTGGCTGGGACACGGAGAGTTTTTGGGGTTCTGGGTGTGGAAAAAAAAAAGTTAATAACCTGGAATCAGCTTTCTGGAATGCAAATAGGACAAAGGTTTGGCTTTGGTTAGTGTTATCCTCTCAGGAAATAAACACAAAGTTAGGGCATGTGGAGGGTGATCTCACTCTTCTGCTCTTCCTGTCATAGAAAGTTGGTCACAATTCCCTAAAAATTCTTCCAAATGCATTGCTGCAACATGTGCAGCAAGCTCCACAATCCCATCTTGGGAAATAAATGGCTTCTCTCACTTTCAAAACATTTTGGAAGGCATTCCAAAGCAGAGGGGCTGAAAGGTGGGTGGCAAGTTTGCTACTGGACATGCTTGAAAATTTCTGGCAACCTGGGCTAGTGGAAGGTGTCTCTGACCACGGCAGAGGGGTGGAATGAGTTTTAAGATCCCTTCCAGCCCAAACAGTCTCTGATTCTGTGATTCCATGAATCTGTGGTGCCTCCTTCCACACTCTCCCACTGTCAGAAGCTTCCTCCGATCCTTTCTGCAGTGCCAGCAGTCACCAGGTGGCAGACAGCTCAGGAAGGAAAAAAAGCAGGAGCAGGAGGTCATTAAAAACCCAGGGAGGGTTAGGACTTCTGCAAGGAAGTGGCTGAGAACAGGGAAGAGGGAGGAGCTGAAGGACAGGACTGACACCTTCACAGCTCAGTTCATTAGAACCACAGAATCACAAAATCACAGAATGATTGAGGTTGGAAAAGCCCTCTGAGCCCAGAGTCCAACTGCTCCCCCAGCACTGCCAAGGCCACCACTAACCCATGTCCCCAAGAGCCACATCCACATTGCTGTTAAATCCCCCCAGGGATGGGGACTCTGTGCCAGGGCTGGACAGCTCTTTCCAGGTGGGTTTTTTCCAACATCCAACCTAAACCTCTCCTGGAACCACTTGAGGCTGTTTTCTCTCATCCTGTCCCTTGTTCCCTGAGAGCAGAGCCCTACCCCTGCCTGGCTGCACCCTCCTTTCAGGGAGTGAGAAGGTCCTCCCTGAGCCTCCTTTTCTCCACACCTCCTGCTGCTGCTTCAGACCCTCCCCCAGCTCTGTTCCCTTCTCTGGACACACCCCAGCCCTTCCATGGGGCCCCTCTTTTCTTGTCTTAAGGAGCCCAGTTTTTTTCTGTTATGCATTTAAAGAAAATTTATGGCCAGAGCAGGTTTTTAAGGTCTCAGAGGACACCAGGGGAAGCTACACACATCATGTAATTCACCTACTGAAAGCAGATTATGAAAATTTAAACAGGATTGTTAAACAATCTCGTGTCAATAGGGTTGGAGAAAATCCCAGGACTGGAGGTGCCTCAGCAGTGTCCAGCAGAGGGGATGGGCACTGCTCTGGGCCTCTGGCCACACCAAGCCAGGTGCCATTGGCCTCTTGCCCACCTGGGCTGATGTTCAGCACCAGCAGTGACTTTTTGCAGCTTTCCAGAGTGGCTGTGACCCAAGTTACCACAAGGAAGGGTGAGAAGTTAAGCTACTCACATTGTAAAGGTTCTGCACACTCGTAGGAGAGAGCCGAGTGTTTGGCCACGTGATTTGTCTCCCTAATTTCCCATTGCTGGAGATTCTGGACTGTTGAGGTGGTGCAGAACAGTTCCTGATCCCAGCAGCAGGATTTGCATTTCCTGCAGAAGGAAAAACATGAAAATAGGAAAATGGGGAGAACACAGAATGCATTGACTGAGGCAGGGACAGTCACTCCACAATGTTTTGTTTTTATGTCATTTCCCTACCACACTTTCACCCTCACTTTTCCATGCACATTTTTTCACACCACTCATTCTCTCTTCCCCACAGCAATACCCCAAGGTGGGTTACACCCTGGAGTAAGAGAGTGGTACCTACTCTGCACAGGGCTGTGTGTGATGGGGTTGTACATTGTCACACCAATCTGTGATCTCTGGCACACAGCTCTGGCCAAATCCTCGCTCTGGCTGGGTCCTGCTGGCTGGGAAGGGTTTAGAAGAGGGGGGGTTGGTTCTTGCTGGCCTTTCCTGGGGGGTGCAGTCACTGAGCTGGAATTTGGAAGTGTGCTGGATTCAGACTGGCTCAGCTGAATGTTTTTTCTCTGCCCTTCCTCCTTTGGAAGGCTCTTTGATTTCTTTTGATGGATCATCTGCAGAATGGAAAAGCTGCTTAGACTTGATGCAGCAACACAGCAGAGAAACAAAGCATCAGAACAAAGAGGAATACTTAAAAATATCTGCAATTTATTTCACAAGGTAAGTAACAAGTATAATTTTGGAAGTAGATGGTCTCAAAAGTCCCTTCCAGACCATTCTTTGAGCCTGTGATTCTATGACTGTTGAATCCAGCAGAACACATTTCCCTCCAACCCAGTCTTTCTCAGAGATTTTTCTTTGCCCCACGGGAATTTAAGATGTAAAGGTGTCTCAGACACCAAGCAGCTCTGGAAATCCCAGGGGAACAAAGAGATGAGACAATGACAGCATGTGTGTGCAAGAATGGAAGGTTACCTGCAGGATTAGGACTCAGGAAAATAGGATGGAAGTACCTCATATAATTTATTTCGATATTCTGCCACAGACAGCTGGACATCATCACCCAAAGGAAGGATCACATCATAATCCAAAGAGGGCTCCCTGGCAGGGCAGTGGAATCTGAGGAAATGAGAACACATGTAAGTCAATGACTGAAAGCAGATTATTCAAATTTAAACAATCTCGTGTCAATAGGGTCGAAGAAAATAATTCGCTTTGCCAATTTTTTTCTGTTATGCATTTAAAGAAAATTTATGGCCAGAGCAGGTTTGGAATGTCTCCGAAGACATCAGAAGCTGCACACATCATGTAATTCACTGACTGATTGCAGATTATTAAAATCTAAGCAGGATTGTTAAACAATCTCATGTCAATAGGGCTGGAGAAAATAATTCGCTTTGCCTTTTTATTTCTGTTATGCATTTAAAGAAAATTTATGGCCAGAGCAGGTTTGGAATGTCTCAGAAGACACCAGGGGAAGCTGCACACGTCGTGTAATTCACCAACTAAAAGCAGATTATTCAAATTTAAGCAGGACTGTTAAACAATCTCATGTCAATAGGGTCAGAGAAAATAATTAGCTTTGCCTTTTTTTTTCTGTTATGCACTTAAAGAAAATTTATGGCCAGAGCAGGTGTGGAATGTCTCAGAAGACACCAGGGGAAGCTGCACACGTCGTGTAATTCACCTACTGAAAGCAGATTATTCAAATTTAAACAGCATTGTCAAACAATCTCGTGTCAATAGGGCTGGAGAAAATAATTCGCTTTGCCAATTTTTTTCTGTTATGCATTTAAAGAAAATTTATGGCCAGAGCAGGTTTGGAATGTCTCAGAAGACATCAGAAGCTGCACACATCATGTAATTCACTGACTGAAAGCAGATTATTAAAATCTAAGCAGGATTGTTAAACAATCTCATGTCAATAGGGCTGGAGAAAATAATTCGCTTTGCCTTTTTATTTCTGTTATGCATTTAAAGAAAATTTATGGCCAGAGCAGGTTTGGAATGTCTCAGAAGACACCAGGGGAAGCTACACACGTCGTGTAATTCACCTACTGAAAGCAGATTATTCAAATTTAAGCAGGACTGTTAAACAATCTCATGTCAATAGGGTCAGAGAAAATAATTAGCTTTGCCTTTTTTTTTCTGTTATGCATTTAAAGAAAATTTATGGCCAGAGCAGGTGTGGAATGTCTCAGAAGACATCAGAAGCTGCACAATGGTGTCACTCTCACCTGCTCACATAAGGATGCTGCAGAGCCTCCTCTGCTGTGAGCCTTTTGTCAGGGTTAAATACCAGAAGTTTCTTCAGCAGATCCAAGGCAGGTGGTGGAGTAGAGGATGGGAAGATCTCCTCGAATGCTACTCGCTGCCTAGAAGTCAGAAAACAATGATCTGAGCTCTCAGTGTCCAATTCCCAGTGAGGCAGGAATGACAGTTCTGGGGATCACATCGAGGTGACAGCAGACCCCAGAGTTCACTCACAAAGGGTGGGTCACAATCTCTGAATCCTGGAATGGTTTGGCTGGGAAGACACCTTAAAATTCATCATTTTCCAGCCCCATGATCACACAAATCTAGACCTGAGGTCATAGAAACATACAGTTTAAAATCTGATTTTGCATTTTGAAATCTTAAATATAACTGTGAACATAATGAAGTGTCTTGAAAAAATCAGTTTTAAGCCCCAAATCTTACTCATATCCTAGGATAGTGAAAAGTGTCCCTGCCCATGTCAGGGGGTGGAATGAGATGATCTTTAAGGTCCCTTCCCACCCAAACTATTCTGTGGTTCCAGAATTCCACGGTCCTCCATGAGATGATGTGAGACACACAAAGCTTACCTAGAGCTCATTTGGTTAATAACTGAGGCCTTGTACTCTGACTGCAGAGCCAAAATATCTGCAAGGATTAAAAAAAAAAAAAAGTTACTGCCAAGATGAGGATCAGCAGAGCTGCACAGTTTATAAAGGAAAGCCAATATTTGATATTAACACAGGAAATTATCCTCATAAAACTCAGTGGAAGAGGGGTGGAATATTTACTTACAAATGTTCTAAGCTGAATTTTGAATTTCTCTTTATTAATAATACACTTCCTAAACTTGCATTCTTACAGCCACAGATGCAGAAACAGCCCAGATATCTGAATTTCTTATTTTCTTGGAACATTCATGATGAACTCTTTCATTTCCTTGGAAAGGTGCCAGAATGAGTAAGAGACACCTTCTTCCCTGACCCAGCCATGCTTTTTTTCCACTTTTAACTCATCTCTGGATCCCTTTCCCCACAGCAGAGTCCAACCTTCTGGGGATGGAGCAGGGATGACCCTCAGGATTTGCTCAATTTGATTCATTGTCGATGTTCCAGGAAAAAGAGGTTTTCCAAGCAGCATTTCTCCAAGAATACAACCAATGCTCCACATGTCCACACCTTTAGTGTAACTGCAAACAGAAGATTTAGGATTAAATCAAGCAAATATTTTCCTGTAGCTCTTATTCACATCACCTACATTGATTAATTCTGTAAATAAATAATTTTTTATATATTTATTTGAAAGCATGCTTGGTGACTTCTCAGATATAAATGCTCAGAGGTGTGAAGTAAAAATTGAAAACATTTGGGAATCGTGAGAGTGGCAAGCATGAAACAGAAAGGAGATTTATCCTACTCAAAGTCTAGTGTAAGAAGCCATAAAAGGAAATTTATTACAGGGAAAAGCCAGAACAAAGTAATTATTAAAATTAATGCCAGAATAAGGTAATATATCCTTTTCATGTGACCAAGAATGAAGATACACATTGTTCTTTGGAAACAATTGACTTTGGTCATAAGGTACATACAAAGTTGTTAAAATTACTTTAAAATTATGTTTTTAAGCGAATTAAATGCCAAACAAGGACAGGACAATTTGCAAAACATCCACATTTAAAATTCAGCATACTACCCCAGCATCTATTTATTTATTTTTCTGGTTTTTCATATTTAATTAAAAAAAAAAAAAAAGGACTAAGCCTGACTAGCAGGCAGCTGGTTTAACATTTGATTACAGAATATTTCCTGAAGGTCTATCAAAAAACACTGCTTCGATTTGGAAAAGAGGAGTTATGTTCTCAAGCAAATTTTGTAAAATTGTTGGTTTAAGGGAGAAAAAAATAAGCCTGGTGCATTTAACATAGAGAATATTTCCTGAAGGTTTATCAAAAAACACTGCTTCGATTTGGAAAAGAGGAGTTATGTTCTCAAGCAAATTTTGTAAAGTTGTTGGGAGAAACTTTTGTAAAGTTGAGTTGTTTAAGGGAGAAAAAATAAGCCTGGTGGGAGAAAGGGTGACAAACACATGAGCTGCTCACGTGTGCACACTGACACTCTAAGAACACAGGAAGGACATGGACGTGTTCATGAGAGTTTTTTGCGTCACAGAACTGAATTTTGACAAAACAGGCTGCTGACGTGATGAAAATGAAAAGACTGGAGGTTTTCAGCCAAAAAAAAATCTGCAAGTGGTGAAGAAATCACCTTTCACTGACCTGCGAGAGGCCAGGAGGATCTCGGGGGCTCGGTACCAGCGCGTGGCCACGTACTCGGTCAGGGCAGGGCTGGCCTGCTCCTCGCTCTGCTGGCCCAGGGAACGAGCCAGTCCAAAGTCACACAGCTTCACACAGCACTGGGCATCCAGCAGGATGTTGGAAGGCTGCATTGAACACAGAATTAATTAGATTTTGCTGCCTGAATAGCAGATTATTATTATTAGCAAGGTTTTCTTATTAGTCTTGCACTTGTTGATTTATTCATAGTTTTCCTGTGGAGACAGGCTGGGGTAGCTGGGGGTATTCACCACTCCAGGGAAAACCTTAGAGCCTTTTCCAGTGCCTAAAGGGCTTCCAAGAAAGCTCCAGAGGCACTTTGGACAGGGCCCTGGAGGGACAGCACAAGGGGGAAGGGATTCCCACTGCCAGAGGGTGAGTTTAGTTGGGATCTTGGGAAGAAATTCTTCCCTGTAAGGGTGGGGAGGCCCTGGTAGAGGTTGCCCAGAGAAGCTGTGGCTGCCCCTGGATCCCTGGAAGTGTCCAAGGCCAGGCTGGATGGGGCTTGGAGCAACCTGATCTAATGGAAGGTGAATTATGGGAATGGATGGGTTTGGAATGTCCCTTCCATCCCAAATCAGGCTGTGATTTTATTCAGTGTTCAACAGCAAAATAGAGTGAAGGATACAGACCACGACTGAAATGTACCTTCTGATCCCTGTGAATAACATTCCCTGAGTGGATGAATTTAGTTGCCTTCAGGAGCTGGTAGAGAATGTAACACTTGTGGATGTCTTTCAGCAAATTCCCCTTCTTAATCACAGCGTGTAAATCAGTGTCTGTAATATATTACACCAGTAATGTATAGCCATCAGTAAATATCAGTAGGATCACAAATATTCCTGTAAATCACCACCACAGCACTGTGGAAGTGATAACAACTCCTAAGAGAGGCTGGGGTTGAGTGGCTGCTGCAATGCTGAGTCTCACCCATGGACTCGAAGATGAGGTAGATGTCCTTGTCGTTCTCAGCTTGGATAACATCGAGCAGCTTGATGATATTTGGATGTTCTCCAAATTCCTGCACAGGGAAGAGAATCTGCTGTCAAAATCTTGTGAATCATCAAAAGGGACAAGAACCTATTGTTGTCTAGAACAAACATGAATGTGGTGTTTTCTCCATTAGGCTTCTTCTGAAATAAACTATAAAAATGGATTTAAGTTTGTTCCATAGTATGAAACCACTCAGTTAATTAAAAAAAAAACCCTCTATTGACTGAGACATTAGTTTTAAAACTCCCTCCATACCGTTTATAATAAAATCCAGTCCCCTTTTATGCACCTCACATTTCCTACTGAATCAAAGAATTATTGTAAATTCAAAATAGATCACAGCTGCCATCAAGTCCATCCTCACGTTTTTGCAGACTGACAATCCTGGTGGGATCATTAAGCTCGTAATTTCTCACTTCTGTGCAGCCAGGGACACCGTAAACACTTCAAAATACATTTTAACTTCTAGAAAAGTTCATAAAACAACACATTCACCTGCAGCACGCTGTGAAAACACACTCAAAAAAGCAGTGATACACTGCCTTTGTTTTCATCACACATTTTGTTCTCATTTTGAGGAGAATAGTCACAATACCCATCCAAATGATCTAAAGAAGGTTTTTATCCAAAAGGAGATATTGTTCTGGAGATTCAGATTAATCTTGACAGTGTTCCTTGAGGAGTATTTAAAAAGGAAAATTCCACTGTCTCACAGTGCCTTGCCTTGGAACTGATAATAGAAAGTCATGAAAAAAAATCAATCTGTATTAAAATAAAAATGTTACCTTGAAGAAAACCTTGTCAGGGCCAGTTCTGTTAAGCTCTGACTAAAGAACAATGATGGCACTTAGCAAAATGACATTCCAAAATTGGCCTAAAATGCACCCAAGGACCAGAGCATCACAGAATCGTTCACACCTCAGATTTTACAGCAACTTCTCAATTAGAATAATTGAGATACATAATATGAAACAATAACCTAGTCCATCAAATGACCTTGTGATAAACATAGAAATTGAACAAAGCAACAATTATACACAAATTTAGACAAATACCCAGTTATGAATAACAGAGTATTTTTCACACCTTTTCCCTTCTGATCCCTCAGTCTTAAATATCAAGAAAAAGGTTTAAAACAAGAGGGGAAACTAAAATTCTTAAAGTCTATTAAGCACCAAAAGTCATGGTTGAATGGCACATTAACTTCCCAAGTGATTCCTTCTTTCCTTCAGGAAAAATATGCTTTTTTCCCCTGCTCCTCCTCCTCCCATCCACTCCAGGAGTGCTGCACTTTCAGGGATGATCTAATTTACTAATTCACTTCTAAGGAATTGTTTATCTATTTAGCTTCAAAGTTTGCAGCTTCTAGTTCAGGCTTCAAGAATGACTAAAAAGTCAAAAAACCTCATCTTTTTCCTACTTACACTTGGCAGTCTTAGGCAATGCCTCTTCTGTAAGCCCAGCCTCACTTGTGTTCTTAGAAAATCACAAGTTACAAAAACATTAATCGAAAATATTGATGTTTCTACATGGTAAGTCTGAGGAGGAGTGGACAGATAATTGGAATGCCACTGATAAGGTAAATTCTATCAAAACAAGAGTAGTCTTAAGCTATTCCTTGCAGAACTTCCCTTTTTGTTTTGCTTTGATTATTTTAAGCAATTAAATTGCTTATGGCATGATGGAGGAAAGCAAGTTTGGCATTTTTCTCTCCCACACCTGCCCCAATTCCAATCTTGGCAGTTAAAATGTTAGAGAAACAGTTTCTATCCACAAAGAAGCAAGAAGTGACAGAAGGTGCAAGTCAATGTGTTGATGCTGCAGCAGACACATTGCTAAAAATAAAGAAGAAATAAAAACAAGCCCAAATGGAGAGTTTCATTCAGGTGGGGTCACCCTGGAAGGCTCTTTGCCAAGAAAAGAAATTAAAGAGTTATCAACACTAATCAAAGATCACTGCATTTTGGAAAACAATGGGAAGAAAATAGTTAGACATCAGAGACAATAAAAAAGTCAGAGAAGAGGGGGAACATGGACATTACCTGCAGGAACATAATCTCTCGAAATGTTCTCTGGAAATAAAGAATAAATAGTTTATTATCACCACAACAGAATGGCAGAACAGAGGTGCACTTCAATGACATGGCTAAATCCACTCCTCTTTTGTACATTCCACGATACACAAAGCTTGACATTTATTTCTTGTTTTTATCCCAATTATCACATGCATAATTAACACCCCTTAAAACACCTACGGAATCCCACTACATCTCAGAGCACATCAGGACAATAATCTCTCACCTGAGCATCTGTCCTGTTCCTAAAAGCATCAAAAATCTTTTTAACAGCAACTGTTTCTCCTGTCTTGCGGTCGATGGCTTTCCAGACGATGCCATAGGCCTGGGGAGGAACACAGAGAGGTGAGAAGTGTGGAAACAGCTCAGGCCTGCAGTGGAAATGGGAAATTCAACAAGGACTGGAAGCAGAGGAGATCACCAGGTATGTGGAAGAGAAAGATTAGGCCAAGGAGGGAGACTGAGAGCTGGGGTTGTTCAGCCTGGGGTGGAGAAGGCTGCAGGAAGATTTCAGAGACCTTTCCAGTGCCTAAAGGGACTCCATGAGAGCTCCAGAGGCACTTGGGACAAGGGATGGAGGGACAGAACGAGGGGGAAGGGCTTTCCACTGCCAGAAGGTGAGTTTAGTTGGGATCTTGGGAAGAAATTCTTCCCTGGGAGGGTGGGGAGGCCCTGGGCCAGGTTGCCCACAGAGGCTGCCCCGTTCCTGGAAGTGTCCAAGGCCAGGCTGGATGGGGCTTGGAGCAACCTGGGATAGTGGAAGGTGTCCCTGCCCATGGCAGGGGGGTGGAATGAGATGAGCTTTAAGGTCCCTTCCCACCCAAAGTATTCTGTGGTTCCATGACTCTATGTATGGAGAGCAGCCCTGAGGGGTGCACCTTTGGGGGTGCTGGTGGACAAAAAACTGGAAATGAGCTGACAATATGAATTTAGCAACCCAGATAGCCAAGCATATTCTGGGACGCATCACAAGAAGGACAAGCAGGGGATCAGGCCCAGCAGGTCCTGCCTGACCAACCTGATCTCCCTTGGTGACAGCATGACCTTCTCAGGGGCTGAGGGAAAGGCTGTGATGTGTCTGCCTGGACTGCAGCAAAGCTTTGACACACTTTGCTTGTTTTTGCTGAATTATTTGACACCGTTTCCCACAACATTCTCCTGGAGAACCTGGCTGCTCCTGGCCTGGACAGGGCACTGTTCTCTGGCTGATGGCTGGGCCCAGGGAGTGGTGGGGAATGTGGCTGTGTCCAGCTGGGACTGGGATTCCCTAGGCTGGGACCAGTCCTGTTTAATGTCTGTGTCAACGCTGTGGACAACACATCGAGGGCACCTCAGCCAGTTCACAGGGGACACCAGGCTGGGAGAGGGCATGGATCTGTGGGAGGGCAGGAACCTCAGCAGAGGGGCCTGGAATGGCTGCATCGATGGGATGGGATGGGATCAGTGGTGGTGCAAAAGTCAACAAGGCAAAGTGCCAGGTCTTGCTCTTGGGTCTAAACAGCCCCAAGAAACACACCAGGTTTGGGACAGAGTGGCTGCAAAGCTGGAAGAGGACCTGGGGGTGCAGGTGACAGTGGCTGGACAGGAGCCCAGGTGTGCCCAGGTGGCAATGGCACCTGGCTCTTACCAGCCATGGTGTGGCTGGCAGGTCAAGAGAGGTAATTTTTCCCCTGTACTCCACTTTGGTGAAATTCCCACCTGGTTGGAGCTACTCAGTACAAGAAAAACACAGACCAGTTTGAGCAGAGATGGGCCATGGAGATGGGAAGCTCCCAAGGAATGGGAGGCTCTACCTGAGTTTTCCCTATTCTGGATGACTGTGATATTGCAAATGATGATTGCTCAGTCTCACCTGTGGTACAGATAAAGGGTTTTTTTTATTTTTGATCATAGATTTGAATCTTGACTTTCCAAAGTCTAGGAGCTGCTTTACCTTTGAACAACGGGATCACGTCCCACTCAGAAATGCCCATTTAATTCAATACTTGCACAAAGTAAAAGAGCTGAGTGATAATTCCAGTGATTAAATACTCATATAAAAACATCATGGCAGACTTCCCAGTAACATGTGTGGTCCTGGAGCATGGGTTCAGGACCTTTGCCGTGCATCAGGCAGCACAAAGAGTTGTACAAGTAACTCAGATAAGTGCTACAATTCCCTGCTGGCAATTGGGAAACAGTCTCAAGTTGTGCTGGGGAGGTTTAGGTTGAATATTGGAAAAAACCCTCCTACAAAGGGCACAGAGTGCCTCAGGGCAGGGGTGAAGTGCCCATCCCTGGGGGGATTTAACAGCCATGTGGATGTGGCACTTGGGGCAGTGGTGGCCTTGGCAGTGCTGGGGGAGTGGTTGGACTCAACAGGCTCAGAGGCTTTTCCAACCTCTGTGATTCCTTGACTCTATGATGATAATGAGGGAAATACCTAAATACTCATATTAACGCAACTAAACGATGACAAAGAGTTGCCAGCATAGAAAAGCAAATAACTGGGGAGAGTTTAGAGACTGTCTGAGGAGATGTATCTTAGAAATTACCATTGGCTGATGTATAAAAATACATTTCATGGAGAAGATAAGACTCAGTGCAGCATGATCTGAAATGATGGGGTTACAGTCAATGTAGATGGATTTGGCAGGCACAGAGAGAGTGTACTTTGAGACTCAGATCCATTTTACTATTTACTCTTGAGCTCTTACAGCCTGCCGGAGTTCCCCTGGGTCACCTGCACCTCCCACGGGGCCCTGAATTTCCAAAATTCCCCTCAGCTCTCCCAGGCTGCCTGGAGCTCCACGGTGCCCTGAACTCCCAAAATTCCCCTCAGCTCTCCTGGGCCGGAGCTCCACGGTGCCCTGAGCTCCACATGGGCCCCTGAACTCGCAAAGTTCCCCTCAGCTCTCCTGGGCCGCCTGGAGCTCCACGGTGCCCTGAACTCCCAAAATTCCCCTCAGCTCTCCTGGGCCGCCTAGAGCTCCACGGTGCCCTGAGCTCCACAAGGGCCCCTGAACTCCCAAAATTCCCCTCAGCGCTCCTGGGCCGGAGCTCCACGGTGCCCTGAACTCCACAAGGGCCCCTGAACTCCCAAAGTTCCCCTCAGCTTCCCCGGGCCGCCTAGAGCTCCACGGTGCCCTGAACTCCCAAAATTCCCCTCAGCTCTCCTGGGCCGCCTAGAGCTCCACGGTGCCCTGAACTCCCAAAATTCCCCTCAGCTCTCCCGGGCCGCCCGGAGCTCCACGGTGCCCTGAGCTCCACACAGACCCCTGAACTCCCAAAGTTCCCCTCAGCTCTCCCGGGCTGCCTGGAGCTCCCACGGTGCCCTGAGCTCCCAAAACTCCCCTCAGCTCTCCTGGGCCGGAGCTCCCACGGTGCCCTGAACTCCACACGGGCCCCCGAGCTACAGACAGAGCTCCCATGGGCCCCTGAACTCCCAAAGTTTCCCTCAGCTCTCCCGGGCCGCCTGGAGCTCCCACGGTGCCCTGAACTCCCAAAATTTCCCTCAGCTCTCCCGGCACGCCCGGAGCTCCACGGTGCCCTGAACTCCACCTGCGCCCCCGAGCTCTTACGCACCCTCCCAGCTCCCACGGCCACCCCAGCTCCCACAGGCCACCCCCGGCGCCAGGCACTCACTCACCCCCTTGCCCAGGCGCCTCTTGATCTCGTATCTGTGGCACACGAGCGGCTCCACCTCGGGCGGGCTCATGGCGGCACCTCCTCCCTGTTGGCTGCCGCTGCCATGGAAACGGCCCCGCGCTCCGCGCATGCGCAGTGTCGCCTGCGGGGCGGTGCCGTGAGCGCGGGCGGCGCTGAGGGGAAGGAGCGGAGAGAGGTCGGAGTCTCTTCCAGGGCTCCAAGGTTGATGGAGAAGGGCTTTGGACACGGGTTTGGAGTGGCAGGACAAGAGGGAAGGGCTTCTCACTGCCGGAGGGCAGAGTTAGATGGGATCTTGGGAAGAAATCCTGAAATCTTTCGCCGTGAAGGTGGGAAGGCCCTGGCACAGGTGGCCAGAGAAGCTGTGGCTGCCCCTGGATCCCTGGAAGTGTCCAAGGCCAGGCTGGATGGGGCTTGGAGCAGCCTGGTCTAATGGAAGGTGTCCCTGTCCGTGGCAGATTGATGGGACTGGATGAGCTCTAAGGTCCCTTCCAACCATTCGGAGATTAAATGATACTTGATTGGGTTTTTTCCCCCCAGGTTTGATTCCTCCTCCCTAGCCCCACCCAACTCCAACTTTTTTGATGAGGCTAAAATTTATTTAATATGACACTCTTCAGTGAGGCTTAATGCTTAGGTTGTGTTCTCTAGAACCTTGTTTTTTTTCCCTGTGTTTTATAGCAGGTAGAGAAGGAATAAGATTTC
Source organism: Acanthiza pusilla (assembly GCA_036630365.1). NCBI lineage: Eukaryota > Metazoa > Chordata > Aves > Passeriformes > Acanthizidae > Acanthiza > Acanthiza pusilla. The sequence goes on along the minus strand of JAXCHO010000198.1, from coordinate 129,914 downwards.
TGAAGCCTGATCCTTGTCCGAATTAGGTAGCTGAAATCGAACTTGATAAGCTGGATGCACTCACAAGATACTCTGTTGTGACTTCTTCTTTTATGAGAATATTATGAACGTGGATTTAATGTAATGGATTTGTATGACTGTCAATGTTTCTTTGAGATAGGACTTCAGTTTTATTAGTGAATTGGCATCTTAGGTCATGCAGTGATTTGGATTATGCTTCCGTCACTGACATCATTCATTTTGTATGGAAGTTTCCTTTATATAATAATGAATTCTGACTCTTAGAGAGAGGCTTATTCCTCTCAGGCCATGAATTTTAAGAAATTGCATTTGGTTTAGTTTTAAATGTTCATTTAGAACTCCTCAAGGGACTTACTAATTACTTTAGACTGTATTGTTTTATGTCTAATAGGATACATTCATCTGTCTTATCCTGTTCATACAGACATGAATTTGTGTGTGTGCACTTAACAATGTTCAGGTCTTGATTGTGACAATTACTGCTGTAATTAGTGCGGTTCATTAGCCTCTTGACATTATGAGCACCACCCTATGGGAAAAGTTCATCTTTCTGGCAGCTCAGATAGTTAGGTTGGTGGAGTGCAGCTTCTGAGACCACCGGTTCAATTTGCACCTTTACCCAAGTCCAGGTTTTATTAGTGACCTGAGCACTTAAATCTGATTAAAATATGATTTAGACAGCAGCTGCCAACTCCTGACTCATGTGATGAGGGCCCTCTGCTGTCCTGTGGATGGTGGTGGTGAGAAAAACCTTTGTATTGTATGAGCGTCTGCTCAAGCTTCTTTCTAATTCTTTATAAATTCGATGTTTAAAATTTATTTAGAGGAGAAACTTTAGAGAATCTATGGTAGTGAAATTCTCTGGATTGTTAAAAATTATTAATTTTAAAGCAGGATTTGTGTGGTGATGTTTCTGGTATTTTTCTCCTGGGTAAGCTTTTAAACAGTCCAGGAAACACTTCTGTATTTTAATATACTGAACTCAGTAAGAACAATACAATCTTAAATTTTCACACCTGTTGGTTGTATATTAAATACCAACATGGAGAGAGGGTGGGTGCTAATTTACACTTCCATTATCCTTTTTCCATTCACTTTACATCATTTGAGCCTTGTGTGTTGAATAATACACACAACTGCATGAAAATATTAAATCAGGAATTCTCAAGCATTTATGCTGAAAGCTTTTCCGTGAGAATCTTGAGTGTATTTCTCTCTTCTCCAAACTGCATTTGCAGACTCCAGATGAAATTTCTCCATTAGTAATTCCCAAAACTCACACAGATTTAGGTGGAAATCGAGGCAAAAGCAGCCACTTCTCAAAAAGTAGAAGACTGTTCAAGTCTGTGCTGTCCTATTTGCCTGAAAGAGCATTTTACTTAAATAACAGCACGGATTTATGTAGGAAGTGAACATTGTAAAATAAATCTACTGAGTTATTGAATTAGGATGTTATGCAGTGGCAGTCCAAGTCTGCTTTGTGAACTGCAAAGAAAACTCAAGTTCATCTTGAGAAGAACAGAAAAATAACAAGTTTTAAACAAAAGCTTCAGTAAGTCTTTTTAGCATGAAAAAAGTATTTTAGTGCTGCTGACTGGTTTGGGGTGAAGGGATAGCAAAGAAAAATGTGATTGAGATTTTGTTACAAATGGAGATGGGAGCTTAGATAAGCCCCTGCCTCTGCCCAGGCCTAATCTGCCCAAAAACACTCTCATTCTTTAATAATGGCCGATTAGGTCTATTACAAAATGAATTATTTATTTAACAGACACAAAACTAACAGACATAAGACTTTAAACAGACTATTTACTACACAGGAACAAAACAAAATGGACTGCTAGTAGATAAAATACAGTACACGATGTTACAGCTAGAAAAGTACAGCTTAAGATTCAATGGACTTACCACCAAATTGATGATGGGGTACACAAAAAATCTTTCAATTCCCAGGAAAATGACCACAAAACTCTGGGAGAAATTCCCTGCACGTTTCCAAGGTGTGTGTAGGAGCCTTCTACCTCTGCAGAAATTCGTGTGGATTTTCTAGTTTGTAAAATAGTTGCCTCTCAGTCAGGAATTTCTAGCTTATCTCCCCACCTCTGTTCTTACACCCAATTGTTTCTTGGGAGTTCTACTCCTGGCGCCAGAGAGAGGGAATAATTCACTAGCAGGTGACAATTTGGGTTACCTCATCCCTTCACGTGGGGGGAAAAATGTCCTGAGCTATGCACCAGCTGATGACAGATAAGCTCTTTTCAAGGGGGATGTCCTGCCATAGATTTGTATGTGTTTTCAGAGGTTTTCAGAGGTTTTCAGAGGTTTTCAGAGGTTGTAAAAACACGTGGCAGGAGCTAAACACATCAGTTTTATGCTCACTGCATAACCCTGCGGTGTCCTGAAAATCTTTTGGAGAAAAGTGCTAATTTTCAAAAGTAGTATTTAAAGGATTTCCTGGCCTTCTGCAGGGCTTTCTGATAGATAGGAAATCAAATGGAGGAACTTTGTTACAAATAATTGTTCTGTTGAAGAATAAAGTATAAGGAGATTAGAGTTCATTCCTTATTTTGATGGTGATGTTGGAAATAATTAATAAAAGTCCTCTGTTTTTGCAACTGTGTGCTTTTGTGGCCCTGAATGAAAAGTGGGGCCAGGAAATTCTGAGGTACAAGTGTAGTAGCTGTGCTTCAAATTGTCATTATAAACACAGACTGGAGCAGACTGGTTTCTGTGAACTGTTTGAAAAGAGCTTGGAGGATTGGATTCATCCAAAATCTCAACTGGAAAAAATTTAATATGAAGTAAGAATTACAGAGTTTATGCTTGCCATAGTACAGAGCTAATCAAACACCTGGCAGAAGTTTTTAGAAACAAGGAGCAAGGGCCTTGCTTAGAAACGTGGCTTTGCTCTTCTCCTGTCTGACTGATGGGAAGGTCTAAAATTCCTGAGGTGTTTTCAGAATGTCTTGAACGGGGAGAGAAGTTCATAATGTATCAGCTAAGTCAGCTGAAGAAAGCACAGGTTAAACCTGCAGGGAGGCAGGCAGGAAGGAAGGGCTTTTATTTTATTTATACCTGCAGGCATTTGAAGAAAAGGCTGTAACATGCAGCTTGTCTTAGTTACATAATGCGATTTCTTTTTTGCAAGATTTTTTTTTTTTTTCCTTGGAGGAAGAATCACTACTGAATTCAGATCCCTGTTATTCTGCAGGCTGGTATCTGTAATTTATTACAAAGTGAAGTTTAGAGCTCTGAATAGATCTATTTGTCTGTCATTTCTCCTCTGAAGTTGCAGGCCATGCCAAAACAACAGCTGGAACTTCCTACGGAAGTGGTTGTGTAAAGTAACAATGGAAAATATCTTTTTCGCTTCTAAATTTACAATGAAAACTATCGTGTGTTAAATAAATAATAAAAAATAAATATAAATTTATATACATTTATATATAATTTTTATATATTTATTACATCTTTATAATACATTAAAGTTAAAAATAAATAAATAAAAAATATATTAAAATAAATAAAAAAATAAATAAAAAATATAGGTACATACTGTGTAGTATGTACCTATATTATTTATATCAAATCATCACTAGACAGAACAGATTGTACAGAGAATAAAGAATAATACAGAGAATTGCAAGTGCTTGAGCCTGCCCTCTGAGCAGTTGGTGATGAGAGAAAAAAATGTGCTAATGTCTTTACAAGTGAAGTTTTGGGTGTTCATGTCTTTGAAATGGGTTTTAATGTCTCTACCCACTTCAAGCCGCAGGTTTGCTACAGAACCCAAACAGTTTGACTCCTGAACCGGAAAAATGGGGCCGCACGAGCCTGAGGTTCTGAACTTTGGGGGAAAATGATAGTTTCGAGGTGGGATATGTGACATGCAATTCGGGAAGGCTTTACCTTCCTAGTACCTCAGTTAAAGGGGAAAGGAATAGGGCAGCGTGCGGCCGGGAATTTAGGATAAAATGAGGCTGAGTCCTCAAAACCTCGTGAGAGAAAACCCCGCGGGCGTGTGTGCCAGTGGACTCTCTCCCTTTATTCGAATAAAGTTTTAGGACTCCTCTGTCTCCTTTATGGACACTGGCTTTTCGTGCCTTGATTTTCCGTCCGGTGACGAACAGCTTGGGCATTTCACTATGGAAAATTCCTCTGTCCTGCACAAACAGCACGTAAGGATTGGGTAGCCGAAGGCTAAATAAAACAAAACATAGGAGCAGTACAAACACCGGGCGCTTTTAAATCCCGTTCTCCGCGCCCAGGCCTGCCGGAGCGCCGCCCCCGAGGAGGCCTCACCGCACAGGCCCGGCCTCCTCAACATGTCGTCGGCTGAGCCGGGGCGGTTCTTCTGCACGGCGGGCCGCGGGCTGGAGCCCTTCCTCGCCCGGGAGGTGCAGACACGGCTCGGAGCCACGGAGGTGAGCGGGGATGGGAGCCGGGGCCCACCTGGGCGGTCCGGTTCGGCTCAGCGGGGATCGCGGCCTGGGCTGTGCCGCCTCCCGCTCGGGGCTCAGGCGGGGCTGAGGGGCTCCGGCGAGGACTGAGGGGCTCAGGCGGGGCTGAGGGGCCGCCATCCCCTCAGGGCTCCGGCGGGGCTGAGGGGTTCCGGCGGGGCTGAGGGGTTCCGGCGGGGCTGAGGGGCCGCCACCCGCTCGGGGCTCAGGCGGGGCTGAGGGGCGCCGCCCGCTCGGGGCTCCCCCGGGGCTGAGGGGCGCCGCCCGCTCGGGGCTCCCCCGGGGCTGAGGGGCGCCGCCCGCTCGGGGCTGCCCCGGGGCTGAGGGGCCCTCACTCGCTCGGGGCTCCGGCAGGGCTGAAGGGGCGGAACCCGCTCGGGGCTCCCCCGGGGCTGAGGGGCTCCGGCGGGGGCTGAGGGCCGCCACCCGCTCGGGGCTCCCCCGGGGGTTGAGGGGCCGCCACCCGCTCGGGGCACCGGCGGAGGCTGAGGGGCTCCGGCGGGGCTGAGAGCCGCCAGGCGCTCGGGGCTCAGGCGGGGGCTGAGGGGCTCCGGCGGGGGCTGAGGGCCGCCACTCGCTCGGGGCTCCGGCGGGGCTGAGAGCCGCCATCCGCTCGGGGCTCTGGGGCTGAGGGATCGCCACTCGCTCGAGGCTGAGGGGCCGCCACCCGCTCGGGGCTCCGCGGGGCTGAGGGGCTCTGGCGGGGGCTGAGGGCCGCCACCCGCTCGGGGCTCCCCCGGGGGTTGAGGGGCCGCCACCCGCTCGGGGCTCCGCGGGGCTGAGGGGCTCCCCCGGGGCTGAGGGCCGCCATCCGCTCGGGGCTCCGGCGGGGGCTGAGGGGCTCCGGCGGGGCTGAGAGGCCCTCCGCCCTCACCCGCTCGGGGCTCCCCCGGGGCTGAGGGATTCCGGCGGGGGCTGAGAGCCGCCACCCGCGGGGCTCACCCGAAGCCTCCCGGCCGAGTCCGACTTATATTCTCCCCGGAGGTGGACAGCGTCACGGGGAAAGTGTTCTTCAGCACGGCGGCAGGGCTGGGCGAGCTGAGGAAGCTGCGGTCGGGGGAGAGGCTGTTCCTGCTGCTGAAGAAGCACAGCCCGCTGCCGGTGGCCCGGAGCAAAGGTACGGCCTCGCCACGGGGGACGGGAAGCCTCAGTTTGAGTCCTAGTTATAAAACTTGAGGTAGTTCTTGTAGTTCTAATTGACAGTAATCGATTCTGAAGTGTCTTTCACCCGGTTGTGTTTAAAAACCTTTTTTTTTTAATCTGAGAAGGGGTTTTAAATTGTTTTAAATAGCTACATTCCAGCCTGTGTTCTGTTGGCACTCAGCATATTATGTGTATTTTTGAGACCCCGTGCCCGGTGCCAAAAAAGAGAAGAACAAACACCCCACCCGAAAACCAAAGTTCAGTTCTGGATCTATTGTGTTTATTTTAACAATAAGTCTTATTTTCTGTTACACAAAGTGGATCCCGACCTATATCCTGAACTTGACTGTTCAGTACACAGATTCCTTTAAGTCTCAGCTGCTTGGGTCATGCTCTCTGTCAGTGTTGGAATGAGAATTTCAAGTTAGATGGATTGGTATCTGTCTGCTGGTGGGTTTTTATTTGGGAGATTGCCTTCAGCTTTGAGGATCAAATTTGATCATGATTCTAAAATTTTAAGTGATAACTAGAAAGACTTTTTTTTTTTTTTCTTTACTGGCTTTGAGATATTTAAGTGAATTGGCCTTTCTGTTTCTCGTGCCTCTATTGTGGCTAGCTTAGGACTGCCCCCACGTGTTAAGTGTAAGTGTGTGTTGCAGGAGAGAAGGCAGGGGGATGAATGGTAAGCAGAAATTTTCTTTCTGAAAGAATAAACTTGTGGGTTTTTGTCTGAGCTGACTCAAAGTAATTCACATTTGTGTCTGTCTTGAAAATGTCCTGCATCTCTTGATCTTGGGCCAGGTGCTTTTTGGGGAAGATGGCATGGTAGGCTGGTCCTCTGTCCGTCTCAGAGGTGGTCTGGTTTTCTAGATCTGTTGAATTCTTGTGCAGAATTCAACCCTGGCCTGATTTAATCTTGGTTGTGCAGAGCTTGTAATCAGAGGGATGCTTTTGTGTCTTCTGGTGAGTACTTGGGTGCTGAGAGCTCACTGGATTCAATGAAATGGATTTAATGAAATCTGAACACAGTCTCTCTTAACAGCTCTTCTCAGTCTGCAGGGCAATGAAATGCCGAGGCTCAACTACTTAACCCAAAACTACTTTTTTTCTTCTAGGGAAAATGCTGCATGAGATTAAAAGCCTTGTCATTGAGGAACCAAAATATTGGCTGGACATTATCTCTGTTTGGAGAAAGCTTCACGAACATGAGGGGAAAAAAGATGATGTCTCTCGAGAAAACGCATTGGCTCTGAAGAGAAAGTCAGAAGAAGAGACAAACACTGCAAGCAAAAGGCAGAAAATGGAACAAGTGAGAGCAGTTGTGCCTGAGGAATCTCAGAGGTGTGTGGCACCAGAGAGAATGAGGAATCAGGAGTGCTGCACTGAGACTGAGGCTTCCTCAGAACTCCTTTCCAAAGGCAGTGGAGAGAATCCGACTGTGAATGATCATCTTAGCTTCAGTTTCAGAGTGTCTTGTCGCTGCAGTGGAGCGATTGCCAAAATACTTACTTCACAGGTATGCTGAAGTTTCTGTGTTCTAAAAGAATTTGGCAAAGCTGGATGGAGTTTGTTTATTGTTTCAATTGTGTTGTGTGTTCTGGAATAATAAACCGATGGAAGCTTTTTCTGTATTTTCTCAAAAAGCCCTTAACCTCCATTCACCTTAAACAAGTGGAAATACAAATGCTGTTTGTAATTTCTGTTCATTATCACCCTTAATGATTTTCAAACCAATATCTTTTATTGAGGATAAGCGAAGGTATAAATTCTGATGTATCTGAGCCTGTGAAGGCTGAGGAGTGATCAGATAAGTTTACAACTACTTAAAGAACCATTGCTATGACTGTGGAGCCAAACTCCTCTCAGTGTAGAAGAAGGAGTAGAAGGCAGAACTTGCAGCTTCACTTGCCTCTGGTTGGGTATTGGGGAGAACTTATTCTTCAGGAATGCAGCCTTGGGATGAGTCTTGGGAGAAGTGGAGCTTGGCCTTGGAAAAGAATGGTGACATAGAGACCTTCAGAGGTCTGTTCCATCCACTCTTCCCCTCTGTGTAGGTTTCTCTTACTTGAAGGTAACAGTAGTTTAGGTTTTATTCTACTAAATTTAGTACCTTTCTGAGGTGGGACATGAGAGTGTTTGCTTAAATTTGTGCTGTGTTTGAGCTCTCACACTCTGAAGGTAATCAGAGCTTTCTAGATGTAATGAAAGCATTAAAATTGTGAGCTGTAGTTGTGCATTCCTGGGTTTTCTGTTGGGTAATCTGCTTTGGAGCCATTGGAAGTACTTTGTGCATGTGATTTAAGATTCTGAAATGGTGGCAGTGACAGAATATTCTGAGTTGGAAGGGACCCACGAGGATCAAGTCCAACTCAAGTGAATGTTTTGTTGTGACTTGGTCAGGATTTGAATTTCAGCCTCTCCTTCTCCAGTTGAGTGTTGGTCATTTGTCGTGGGTTGTGTTTTCTTTGCTCCTCACTCAATTGCTCTGCCCTGTTGTACCTATTTTGGTGTGAATTGTGTGAGTTGTTCTCTCAGGCATAGAGTTTTTCTTTCCCCAGCGATTTCTGAGCCTGTGATCTGCACTTTCCTGAACTCTGGGGGTTTTTTTATTGCCTGTGACAATTTTTTTGCCTCTCCCCCGTTGCAGGAGATTGGAAGAGCCATTGGCACAGCCCTGGGGAAGCAGTGTGGGTGGAACATTGATCTGAGGGACCCTGACCTCGAGGTAGTGATGCTTCCAGAATCTTCCCTGACATCTTTTCTTTTGTTCTCTGCTCCCTTTGCACGTGGGACCACAGCTTCTCCTGTTGGTCTTTCTGCTGCAAATCAGTTGGTAGTGTCACCAAAAATCAGGAAGAAAATAAAAACTCTCTAACACTGATAAAGAATCAGGCATTACTTTATTTTCTGGCCAGGATGTGCCGAGGAAAATATTCCAAACACATATTTTTACAGGATTTTCTCTCCAACTTTATACTCATAGAGATGGATTGTTTCAAAGTTCATTGGTCCAGAGTTGAGCAGCCCCCAGAACTGACTTTCCTCAACTTGAGAAATTTGTAGAAGCATCTGTGTCTGGTTTAAATGAGTGAAAGCTATTGTCATGTCACTTTGAGACTTTAAAATATTGGAATTTTTTTCCTCTTTCAGATCTTTGTACATCTTAATGACATTCACTCCGTGGTGGGCATTCCTCTTTTCAGGTAAGCGTCCTCCCCACCAGATTTGTCTTGGCAGTCCCAGAACGGACAAGATTTGTAAATCTTGCTGTCCATCATGAGTATTTATCTTTTAGTTTGATAATGCTTGTCAAGTTAGTCTTGTGATGTGCCTGGAGTTTAAATGAGCACACAGGGCAGACCTTGCAGTGAGTTATGCTTAAAATCAGACTCTTTTTTCTGTCTCTCACTAGATCTCTCCAATTCATTTGTTTTTTGACATTACATGGGTTTTTCTGGGTGATTCTGCTGTTGTTTCAGTTAGATTTTTTTTTTAAAATTTGTTTTTTGCTGTCTGCAGGCTTCCTTTGGCAAACAGAGAATATATCAGAACAGCAGGACTGCGCTCTACAGTCGCTTGGGCCATGGCATCTCTGGCTGAAATCAACGTCAGTAAATGTTCTTTGCAAAGATACAGAGTCCTGAGTGAAGGGGAGGGAGCTGAAAGCTTTGAGGAGTGTGGTGATTTTAATCACCACATCCTCTAATTAATGTGGACAGGATCTGCCACATCTGTGATGAGAGTGTGCTGTCCCTTCAGGTGTCTGCTGTAATTCCAGTTTTTCTCAACACAGCTATTAATCCTTGTAAAGATATGTCTAAATGGTCATTTCACTGTCCAGTGAAAAAAAAAGAACCCTTCTTTGGGGTTGTTTTCCAAGGGTCTGTGATCTCTCTTCACAGATTAATTTGATACCAATATCTTATGTAACATTTCCTCCTGAATGTTATCAGTAAATGTTCTTTGCAAGGATAGAGTTCTGAGTGAAAGGGAGGGAGCTGAAAGCTTTGAGGAGTGTGGTGATTTTAATCACCACATCCTCTAATTAATGTGGACAGGATCTGCCACATCTGTGATGAGAGTGTGCTGTCCCTTCAGGTGTCTGCTGTAATTCCAGTTTTTCTCAACACAGCTATTAATCCTTGTAAAAATATGTCTAAATGGTCATTTCACTGTCCGGTGAAAAAAAAAAGAACCCTTCTTTGGGGTTGTTTTCCAAGGGTCTGTGATCTCTCTTCACAGATTAATTTGATACCAATATCTTATGTAACATTTCCTCCTGAATGTTATCAGTAAATGTTCTTTGCAAGGATAGAGTTCTGAGTGAAAGGGAGGGAGCTGAAAGCTTTGAGGAGTGTGGTGATTTTAATCACCACATCCTCTAATTAATGTGGACAGGATCTGCCACATCTGTGATGAGAGTGTGCTGTCCCTTCAGGTGTCTGCTGTAATTCCAGTTTTTCTCAACACAGCTATTAATCTTTGTAAAGATATGTCTAAATGGTCATTTCACTGTCCAGTGACAGTGGAAAAAAAAAAGAACCCTTCTTTGGGGTTGTTTTCCAAGGGTCTGTGATCTCTCTTCACAGATTAATTTGATACCAATACCTTATGTAACATTTCCTCCTGAATGTTATCTCATGGCTGGATGCATTGATGCCCTGCTGTTGCCTTTTTCAGCCTAGAAATGAAATTCGAGATAATTTTAATGTAGGAGGTAATGTCAAAGTGGATTTTTATTGGAGCTCTAGGGGCAGTTATGGAAAAATATCCACAATAGCCCAGCCCCACAGGGGTGAGTACAGTTTGATAGGTTTTAGGAAATCAGCATTGCTGATAAAAAGGACAAGTGGTGATGAATTCTCCTCAGCTCAAGCCCCTCCTCTGGAGCCCCCAACCCTTGGTTGGATTTTTTGATGAAAACGTGTTTTGAAGACCTTGGTTCTCAACCGTGGTCCCCAGGAAGAACCAAGATAGGAGAGGGACCTTGTACCCCCCAGGGCTTGGAATTTTGGGATTTGTTTGGTCTTTCCAGCTGGAGAAAAGGGTGGGGAAAGGCACTGGGAACGCTGCAAATATCAAAGAAAAAATCCAAAAATCATTCAGCATCACTGTCTGTAGTGAAGCTATTGATGCTTTTTGCTCCATTCCCTTATCAGTGAATTCAGCCTGGCATTACCAGTGATTATTGATAACCTGCACTGAATTCAGTGGGAATATGTCCATCCTTTCCTGGGAAAGGAATCTGTCTCATTTGGGATAAAATAATACTTTGTTTTTTAGGTTGGTGCCCTCGTGCTGGATCCCATGTGTGGGCTGGGAACGATTCTCCTGGAGGCTGCCAAAGAGTGGCCTGTGAGTATCCCACTTGGGTTAAATATACTGGGTTTTTCTCTATAAATATACTGGTTTTTTTCTATAAATATGCCGGGTTTTTTTCTATAAATATACTGGGTTTTTTCTATAAATATACTGGGTTTTTTCTATGAATATACTGGGTTTTTTCTATAAATATACTGTTTTTTTTCTATAAATATACTGGGTTTTTTCTATAAATATACTGGGTTTTTTCTATAAATATACTGGGTTTTTTCTATAAATATATTGGGTTTTTCTCTATAAATATACTTTTTCTCTATAAATATACTGTGTTTTTTCTATAAATATACTGGGTTTTTTCTATAAATATACTGGGTTTTTCTCTATAAATATACTGGGTTTTTTCTATAAATATACTGGGTTTTTTCTATAAATATACTGGGTTTTTTCTATAAATATACTGGGTTTTTCTCTATAAATATACTGGGTTTTTTCTATAAATATACTGGGTTTTTTCTATAAATATATTGGTTTTTTTCTATAAATATACTGGGTTTTTTCTATAAATATACTGGGTTTTTTCTATAAATATACTGAGTTTTTTCTATAAATATATTGGGTTTTTTCTATAAATATACTGGGTTTTTTCTATAAATATACTGGGGTTTTTCTCTATAAATATACTGGGTTTTTTCTATAAATATCCTGGGTTTTTTCTATAAATATCCTGGGTTTTTTCTCTACAAATATACTGGGTTTTTCTCTATAAATATACTGGGTTTTTTCTATAAATATACTGGTTTTTTTCTATAAATACACTGGGTTTTTTCTATAAATACACTGGGTTTTTCTCTATAAATATACTGGGTTTTTTCTATAAATATACTGGGTTTTTTCTATAAATATACTGGGTTTTTTCTATAAATATACTGGGTTTTTTCTCTATAAATATACTGGTTTTTTTCTATAAATATACTGGGTTTTTTCTATAAATATACTGGGTTTTTTCTATAAATATACTGGGTTTTTTCTATAAATATACTGGGTTTTTTCTCTATAAATATACTGGGTTTTTTCTCTATAAATATACTGGGTTTTTTCTATAAATATACTGGGTTTTCTCTATAAATATACTGGGTTTTTCTCTATAAATATACTGGGTTTTTTCTCTATAAATATACTGGGTTTTCTCTATAAATATACTGAGTTTTTTCTATAAATATACTGGGTTTTCTCTATAAATATACTGGGTTTTTTCTATAAAAACATGTATATATTTTGGCCTATACCAGTAAGGCCAAAATCCATTGCTGGAAAAGTGAAACCAAACCAATCCTTCTAGGGAATTGCTAAAAGTGTTTTACTACAAACATTCCTCCAAATGAATGTGTCCAGGCTGGTGCAGATATTGGGATTTTTCTATAAATAAATAAATAAATAAATAAATAAATAAATTTTGGCCTATACCAGTTAGGACAAAATCTATTGCTGGAAAAGTGAAACCAAATCAATCCTTCTAAGGAATTGCTAAAAGTGTTTTACTACAAACATTTCCTCCAAATGAATGTGTCCAGGCTGGTGCAGATATTGGGATTTTTCTATAAATAAATTAATTAATTAATTTTGGCCTATACCAGTTAGGCCAAAATGCATTACTGGAAAAGTGAAACCAAACCAATCCTTCTAGGGAATTGCTAAAAGTGTTTTAGCACAAACATTCCTCCAAATGAATATGTCCAGGCTGGTGCAGACACTGGGGTTTTTTTTGTTTTGATTTTGTTTTGGTTTTTTTTTTGTTTGTTTGTGTGTTTTGGTTTGGTCATTTTGTTGTTGTTGTTTTGGTTTGTTTTTTTGTTTTTGTTTTGTTTTTTGTTTTTTGTTTTTGTTTTGGTGTTTTGTTTTGTTTGTTGTTGTTGTTTTTGTTTTGGTGTTTTCTTTTGTTCTATTTTGTTTTGTTTTTTCTTTTGGCCCATACCAGTTAGGCCAAAATGCATTACTGGCAAAGTGAAACCAAACCAATCCTTCTAGGGAATTGCTAAAATTGTTTTAGCACAAACATTCCTCCAAATGAATGTGTCCAGGCTGGTGCAGATATTGGGATTTTTCTATAAATTAATTAATTAACTAATTTTGGCCTATACCAGTTAGGCCAAAATCCATTGCTGGAAAAGTGAAACCAAACCAATCCTTCTAGGGAATTGCTAAAAGTATTTTAGTACAAACATTTCCTCCAAATGAATGTGTCCAGGCTGGTGCAGACACTGGGTTTTTTCTAGAAATATATTTATATTTATATATATTTTTATATATATATTTTTGCCTATACCAATTAGGCCAAAATCCATTGCTGGAAAAGTGAAACCAAACCAATCCTAGGGAATTGCTAAAAGTGTTTTAGTACAGACATTTCCTCCAAATGAATGTGTCCAGGATGGTGCAGATATTGGGATTTTTCTATAAATAAATAAATTAATTAATTTTGGCCTATACCAGTTAGGCCAAAATCCATTGCTGGAAAAGTGAAACCAAACCAATCCTTCTGGGGAATTGCTAAAAGTATTTTAGTACAAACATTTCCTCCAAATAAATGTGTCCAGGCTGGTGCAGATATTGGGATTTTTCTATAAATAAATAAATAAATAAATAAATTTTGGCCTATACCAGTTAGGCCAAAATCCATTGCTGGCAAAGTGAAACCAAACCAATCCTAGGGAATTGCTAAAAGTGTTTTAGTACAAACATTCCTCCAAATTAATGTGTCTAGGCTGCTGCAGATACTGGGATTTTTCTATTAATTAATTAATTAATTAATTAATTAATTTTGGCCTATACCAGCTAGATCAAAATCCATTGCTGGAAAAGTGAAACCAAACTAATCCTTCTGGGCATTTGCTAAAATTATTTTAGCACAAACATTTCCTCCAAACGAATGTGTCCAGGCTGCTGCAGATTCACCCTGCAGGGTTTGTGTGAGGCAACCATGGATTTTTAAATCTTCCTGGGCTTATCCAGTGTGGTGGGACAGTCAGTTGTCAACATTAGAAACAACAGAAATTTGATATTTCTATAATTTCAAGAATCTTGAGCAAACCAGAACATTCAAGAAGTGAAGACAACACAAACTTCCTCCATTCCTCCATCCTCTGGGTTATGAGTTTCTTATCTCAGAGATATCCCACCAAGGAGGATTATCTTCCAACGAGGCAATTCTGGGAAGGGTTTATAAAATAAATAACCTGGATATTAACAAAATTTTCTCTTTCTCTGAACAGGAAGCCTCTTACTGGGGTGCTGATATCAGTGATTCTCAACTAGAAGGTGCAGATGGAAATATCAGAGCTGCAGGCTTAATTGATAAGATTGAGTTGCTCAAAGCTTCTGTGAAAGGTACGTCTGGAGGATTTCCAAATGAATTTTTTTTTTGTGGTTTTGGGATTGTGCAGGTGATTTAGGTTCTCTGGAGGTGTTATGGTGATAAATGGCTGAGTGGTGATTCTGCAGAAGAGATAATTATTTGTTCTTCCTCCCGGCTGCCTGTGCTGGGAACTTTGATAAGAATGAAATCAGAAGATAATAAAAATAAGAATTGTCCAGCGTGGACAGTGGTTGTCTCTCTTAATTAAAATATTAAAAATACCACAGAGAGGATGGACCATGTGAGAGTTCTTTGTGTCTTACTGGAACACAGCCAGGACAAATCCAAACAAAATGCAGCCTGAAACTTGAATTTTCCACGTGAGGACTCACTAAGCTCAGGTGAATTGTTCATGTTTTGAAGTATTTTGAATGACCATTCCTTTCTCCTGTAAGAGGGAATCTGTTTGGTTTTAATTCACAACATAGTCTGTAGAGAAAGGAATGAAATAATTTTATTATCTTATTCTAGACCTCAAAACTTGAGGTTAAATATATATAAAATATATTAAATTCACGGCAGGCAGGCTGGCTGTTTTTCCCTGTGCATTAGTGATGAAATGGTTTTTTTTTTTTTTTTGACCATGCAGTATTTATTTCTTAGTGGAATGGTAAGAAATACTCTTCATTTTTATAAGAATGTAGGTTTATTTCTTACTTAAAACTTGTGTTTGAATTTGGTTTCTAGTTCAGTTCATTTGGAATGTGTCCTGCTGGAGAGTCTTGCTATAGGAACATCATCAGGGGCAGGGAATCTTCAAACTAAACCACATTTGTGTCTTCCCAGTCTGCAGAGGGATGGTGTGGCTCCATGGTGGTGTTTGTGAGGAGCTGTGGATCTCTGAATAACCCAAAAAGAGCAGACATTTTTTGGGAGGGGAGTGGGGGCTCAGCTGCTCTGCGTTTTTCAGTCAAAGATAAAAATCTGCTTTTATTCTGCAGCATTGCCATTGCCTTCAGAGAGCTTTGACAGAGTTATTTTGGATATTCTGACTGCTCTGGGATGCAGAAACTCCAAAGAAACACTTAAAAAAGTCAAACTCTGACAGAATCCAAATGATTCTTGGGTGGAGAAAAGAGGAATGGAGAGGAATTTGATGTGGTTCCTTGCCATCATGCTTGAACATCTGAGCTAAATGCTCACAAACTTAGCTCTTCTTTTGCATTTTGCTAAATTATTTTCGTGTTTAGGATGTGCTGAGAAGCAGAAGTTCATTTGGAATGTGTCCTGCTGGAGAGTCTTGACATAGGAACATCATCAGGGGCAGGGAATCTTCAAACTAAACCACATTTGTGTCTTCCCAGTCTGCAGAGGGATGGTGTGGCTCCATGGTGGTGTTTGTGAGGAGCTGTGGATCTGTGAATAACCCAAAAAGAGCAGACATTTTTTGGGAGGGGAGTGGGGGCACGGCTGCTCTGCGTTTTTCAGTCAAAGATAAAAATCTGCTTTTATTCTGCAGCATTGCCATTGCCTTCAGAGAGCTTTGACAGCGTTATTTTGGATATTCTGACTGCTCTGGGATGAGAAACTCCAAAGAAACACTTAAAAAAGTCAAGCTCTGACAGAATCCAAGTGATTCTTGGGTGGAGAAAAGGAGGATGGAGAGGAATTTGATGTGGTTCCTTGCCATCACACTTGAACATCTGAGCTAAATGCTCACAAACTTAGCTCTTCTTTTGCATTTTGCTAAATTATTTTAATGTTTAGGATGTGCTGTGTGCTGAGAAGTTCATTTGGAATGTGTCCTGCTGGAGAGTTTTGCTGTAGGAACATCGTCAGGGGCAGGGAATCTTCAAACTAAACCACATTTGTGTCTTCCCAGTCTGCAGAGGGATGGTGTGGCTCCATGGTGGTGTTTGTGAGGAGCTGTGGATCTGTGAATAACCCAAAAAGAGCAAACATTTTTTGGGAGGGGAGGGGAGTGGGGGCACAGCTGCTCTGCATTTTTCAGTCAAAGATAAAAATCTGCTTTTATTCTGCAGCATTGCCATTGCCTTCAGAGAGCTTTGACAGAGTTATTTTGGATATTCTGACTGCTCTGGGATGCAGAAACTCTAAGGAAACACTTAAAAAAGTCAAACTCTGACAGAATCCAAGTGATTCTTGGGTGGAGAAAAGGAGGATGGAGAGGAGTTTGATGTGGTTCCTTCCCCATCACACTTGAACATCTGACCTAAGTGCTCACAAACTTAGCTCTTCTTTTGTATTTTTCAGTCAAAGATAAAAATCTGCTTTTATTCTGCAGCATTGCCATTGCCTTCAGAGAGCTTTGACAGAATTATTTCAGATATTCCATTTGGGAAGAAGTTCAAGATTTCAAATGATGCTCAACTCCTGCCAGATATTCTCCAGGAAATGGAGAGGTACGTGAAGCCTTTGCCACGTTTGGGGTTTGATGGAAGATCTGAGCATTCAGTCAGCTTCAGATTTGTTTTATTCCAGAGAAAATTTACTTTATTTCCTCTCCAGCTCTGTATTCTGACCCTGTGCAGGCTCTGGAAGTCTGAGGCCTTTTTTGTCCCTCAGACATTTTTGTGTTGTGTGTTCTGAGTGCTGATGGCAGTGCAGACTCACAAATAATCTTTACAAGCATAATGGTGAAATATAAATCATTAAAATCAGCATTCAACATATAATTTTCTCTTAAAACAACAGAAAAACCAAAAGAACAACTAAACTAAAGAACAAAAAAAGTTCCCCATATCAAATCCACAAGAAACATCACAAGACAAAAAGATGAATTACACAAAATCCACCCCTTGGCCCTTCACTACAACACAAATTCATCACTCATTCCACTTTAAAAACACAGCTTAATTCTTGTTTTGCCCATTATTTCTCCCAATTCCCACTCTGAAGTTTTCTTTATAAAGGAGAAAGAGGAGACAAATTAGAGCATGGCCAGGCAAATAAAGCTATAATCCTTCCTCAGCTGAGGTCTGCTTGTATAAAATTTCCTTTTTTGAGCTCAGGGCCAGGCTTTCACCAGGCTGCCTTGACAGGAAGGATCTCAGACCAGAAAACAGTGGAACACATTTTCCTTGCTGATTTTGGGAGCATCTTTTCCTCTCTCACTGTCTCATTTTGTGGCAGAGTTGAGCCAAGCTGATAATGAGCTGCTTCTAATGTCACCTTTCAGCTGAATTCTGAATTCTGAATTAAATTTATAATTTAAAGGGGCACAGTTAAAGGTGTAAAAAGGGTTTTATTTTGGTATTTGAAATAGGATTTTAGGTGCTCAGTCCTTCAAAGGTGGGACATGCACAGTTTGTATAATTCATAAACGATTTTATAGACTTTGCAAATTTGCATGTTTGTTTAGAAATTCTCAAGAAGAAAATAAATGAAGTCACGTTTCTCTATTTTAAAGAATTCTTTCTTAAATGAGCCTAGAGTTTCATTTACAAAATATGTTCTAGAGAGAAGGTTTCAACCAAGGTTGTGATTTTGATTTTTTGATATTTCGATTTTGAAGTTGAATTAGCATATTTGCATATTTGTTTAGAATTTCTCAAGAAGAAACTTAATAAATGAAGTAACGTTTCTCTATTTTAAAGAATTCTTTCTTAAACGAGGCTAGAGTTTAGTTTTCAAAATATATTCTGGAGAGAAGGTTTCAACCAAGGTTGCAACTTTGATTTTTTGATACTTTGACTTTGAAGTCAAATTAGCATATTTGTCTAGAATTTCTCAGGAAGAAACTTCATAAATGAAGTAATGTTTCTCTATTTTAAAGAATTCTTTCTTAAACGAGGCTAGAGTTTAGTTTTCAAAATATATTCTGGAAAGAAAGTTTCAACCAAGGTTGTGATTTTGATTTTTTGATATTTCGATTTTGAAGTTGAATTAGCATATTTGCATATTTGTTTAGAATTTCTCAAGAAGAAACTTAATAAATGAAGTAATGTTTCTCTATTTTAAAGAGTTCTTCCTTAAATGAGCCTAGTTTTGTTTACAAAATAATGTTTTAGAGAGAAGGTTTCAACCAAGGTTGCGACTTCGATTTTTTGATACTTCGACTTTGAAGTCAAATTAGCATATTTGCAAATTTGCATATTTGTCTAGAATTTCTCAAGAAGAAATTTAATAATAATACTAATAAAATAATATTTTAAAGAATTCTTTCTTAAATGAGGCTAGAGTTCAGTTTACAAAATATCTTCTAGAGAGAAGGTTTCAACCAAGGTTGCGACTTCAATTTTTTGATACTTTGACTTTGAAGTCAAATTTGCAAATTTGCATATTTCTTTAGAATTTCTCAAGAAAAAACTTAATAAATGAAGTCACGTTTCTCTATTTTAAAGAATTCTTTCTTAAATGAGGCTAGAGTTTAGTTTTCAAAATATATTCTGGAGAGAAGGTTTCATCCAAAGTTGCAACTTCGATTTTTTGATACTTCGACTTTGAAGTCAAATTAGCATATTTGCATATTTGCATATTGGTGTAGAATTTCTCAAGAAGAAAATAAATGGAGTAACGTTTCTCTATTTTAAAGAATTCTTTCTTAAATGAGGCTAGAGTTCAGTTTACAAAATATGTTCTGGAAAGAAGGTTTCAACCAAGGTTGTGACTTCGATTTTTTGATACTTTGACTTTGAAGTCAAATTAGCATATTTGCATATTTGCATATTGGTGTAGAATTTCTCAAGAAGAAAATAAATGGAGTAACGTTTCTCTATTTTAAAGAATTCTTTCTTAAATGAGGCTAGAGTTCAGTTTACAAAATATGTTCTGGAAAGAAGGTTTCAACCAAGGCTGTGATTTTGATTTTTTGATATTTCGATTTTGAAGTTGAATTAGCATATTTGCATATTTGTTTAGAATTTCTCAAGAAGAAACTTAATAAATGAAGTCATTTTTCTCGGTTTTAAAGAATTCTTCCTTAAATGAGGCTAGAGTTCAGTTTACAAAATATATTCTGGAGAGAAGGTTTCAACCAAGGTTGTGACTTCGATTTTTTGATACTTTGACTTTGAAGTCAAATTAGCATATTTGTCTAGAATTTCTCAGGAAGAAGATCTGGAATTTAAATTCCTTTTGGAGCTGCAGTTTACTGAATTGAACCACGCTCAGGTGTTTTATTGAATGGAATCTGTTGTGTTCTGCACAGACAAAGGTGAAAGGAATGAGAAGGGAATGGCTCTGCTGGGAGATAAAACAAGATAAAACTGAGAGATTAAAAAAAAACCCCAAATTTATGGTTCCTCAACCGTAAATTCCATAAGAATTCCACTGATTGGCTCACTCAAGACCCTGCGAAATCCCTGGATTTAAATAAAATAGCAGAGACACAAGGAAAAGAAGAGGGCAGGGGTGCACATTATTATGGGATCTGTGTTAGGAAATTTGGGAATTCAGTACCTCTCAGGTACCTCAGCCAATGGAGAAAGAGAGAGGGAAATGCAGACAGAAAATTGGGATAAAAAGAGGCTGCATCCTCAAACAATTTGAGATACACCATGGGAAACTGTCCCTGACCTCTCACTTTATTTTAATAAAATCACAGAACTCCTCTCTCTCCTTTTTGGACATAAACCTCTAATTTTCCTGAAAAAAGGGATGCCAGGCAGGATCAACACCTCATCTTTATTTTCCCAGAGTGCTTTGTGTCGGAGGGACTCTCGTGTTGCTGCTGAGCCAAGATTTCCATAAATTCATGGATGGTTTGACCAACAGTGCTGGAAATCACTCTGCTGATGGAGACCCAAAAAAACCCCCGAGTGTCGATGGGAATTCTTCCTCCTCGACCAATGGTGGTGAAAAATCCTTCCTCAGCAGCAGAATTTTGGGATCTCTGGTGCCAGATGGTGTCTATGGGGTCAGTCTTGGGAAGACAGATGCTTTCATCCATAAATACAGAAAAATGGCTGCTGCTGCTGCTGCTGGGAATTGGGAGCTGAAGGGAACTTGAACCCCTTCGGTGGAACTGCTAGAAAAAATAGAAATTTAAACATTTTTGTATGACTTTATTCAGGTTTTGTTCACTTTTGCAGAGGAGGGAACTGAGGAGGACTTGGTAGAGGAAGGGAACTGAAATTTCTTTTCCAAGGCTTTGTTCCTCTAGGTGAGGCTTGAGGAGTTTAACATCGAAAATACACAAAAGGTAGCAGCCATCAGTGATCATTAACTGCCCATCGACCCCAAATCTCACCCCTGGCGTGGTCAGACACACATAATTTAAGAAAAGAAAGAGAAAAAAGTGATGCCTAAACCAGGGGTTCCTAAAACAGAAGGCTGGACAAAGTTAGGAGAATAAAATTAATTTATTCAAGGCCTTTAGGAGCATTTAGGGCCTACTTTTGAGGCTACACCCAAAATGGACAGTGAGTCACGAGTTCTTCACATTTTATAAATTCTGTGTATTATCACATCAGGCTCTCAACCACCCCAAGCTTTCTCCCCCCAATTCTCTGTTTTTTTACATATTTTGGGGCTCTGAGGCAGCGAAATGTCCTTGGATTTTCCAACTGAGAGGAATTGTTTTGTCTAAAATGCTGAGGACAGAGGTTTGGCTGCTGCTGAGAATTGGGAGCTGAAGGGAACTTGAACCCCGAGACACTTTGGTGGAACTGCTAGAAAACATAGGAATTTAGACATTTTTGTATGACTTTATTCAGGTTTTGTTCACCTTTACAGAGCAGGGAACTGAAGAGGACTTGGTAGAGGAAGGGAACTGAAATTTCTTTTCCAAGGCTTTGTTCCTCTAGGTGAGGCCTGAGGAGTTTAACATCGAAAATACACAAAAGGGAGCAGCCATCAGTGATCATTAACTGCCCATCGACCCCAAATCTCACCCTGGCGTGGTCAGAGACACATAATTTAAGAAAAGAAAGAGAAAAAAGTGATGCCTGAACCAGGAGTTCCTAAAACAGAAGGCTGGACAAAGTTAGGAGAATAAAATTAATTTATTCAAGGCCTTTTGGTGCTTTTAGGGCCTGCTTGAGAGGCTACACCCAAAATGGACAGTGAGTCTTGAGTTCTTCACATTTTATAAATTCTGTGTATTATCACATCAGGCTCTCAACCACCCCAAGCTTTCTCCCCTCAATTCTCTGTTTTTTTACATATTTTGGGGCTCTGAGGCAGCGAAATGTCCTTGGATTTTCCAACTGAGAGGAATTGTTTTGTCTAAAATGCTGAGGACAGAGGTTTGGCTGCTGCTGGGAATTGGGAGCTGAAGGGAACTTGAACCCCGAGACACTTTGGTGGAACTGCTAGAAAAAATAGAAATTTAAACATTTTTGTATGACTTTATTCAGGTTTTGTTCACCTTTACAGAGCAGGGAACTGAAGAGGACTTGGTAGAGGAAGGGAAGTGAAATTTATTTTCCAAGGCTTTGTTCCTCTAGGTGAGGCCTGAGGAGTTGAACATCGAAAATACACAAAAGGGAGCAGCCATCAGTGATCATTAACTGCCCATCGACCCCAAATCTCACCCCTGGCGTGGTCAGAGACACATAATCTAAGAAAAGAAAGAGAAAAAAGTGATGCCTGAACCAGGAGTTCCTAAAACAGAAGGCTGGACAAAGTTAGGAGAATAAAATTAATTTATTCAAGGCCTTTAGGTGCATTTAGGGCAGACAGAACCTTTGAGAGGCTACACCCAAAATGGACAGTGAGTCTTGAGTTCTTCACATTTTATAAATTCTGTGTATTATCTCATCAGGCTCTCAACCACCCCAAGCTTTCTCCCCCTAATTCTCTGTTTTTTACATATTTTGGGGCTCTGAGGCAGCGAAATGTCCTTGGATTTTCCAATTGAAATATTGGAAATTGGAAAAATTTGGAAAATTGGAAATTTTCCTCCAGATTTTTTGGAGGAAGTGTTTTGTCTAAAATGCTGAGGAACAGAGGTTTTTATCACTTTATACGGAGTGATAAAAACCAGAGCTACACACCAAAACTACAGATCCATGAAAAATTCTCTGTATTTAAATCCTTAAATTCTCCGTGTTTAAATCCTTAAATTCTCCATGTTTAAATCATTAAATTCTCCGTATTTAAATCCTTAAATTCTCCGTGTTTAAATCCTTAAATTCTCCATGTTTAAATCATTAAATTCTCCGTATTTAAATCCTTAAATTCTCCATATTTAAATCCTTAAATTCTCCATATTTAAATCCATAAATTCTCCATATTTATGGATTTAAATTCTCCATGTTTAAATCCTTAAATTTTCCACATTTAAATCCTTAAATTCTCCACGTTGAAATCCTTAAATTCTCCATGTTTAATCCTTAAATTCTCCATGTTTAAATCCTTAAATTCTCCATGTTGAAATCCTTAAGTTCTCCATGTTGAAATCCTTAAATTCTTCATATTTAAATCCTTAAATTCTCTGTATTTAAATCCTTAAATTCTCCGTATTTAAATCCTTAAATTCTCCATGTTTAAATCCTTAAATTCTCCATGTTTAAATCCTTAAATTCTCCGTGTTTAAATCCTTAAATTCTCCATGTTTAAATCCTTCAATTCTCCGTATTTAAATCCTTAAATTCTCCATGTTTAAATCCTTAAATTCTCCGTGTTTAAATCCTTAAATTCTCCAAGTTTAAATCCTTAAATTCTCCATATTTAAATCCTTAAATTCTCCATGTTTAAATCATTAAGTTCTCCATATTTAAATCCTTAAATTCTCCATGTTTAAATCCTTAAATTCTCCGTGTTTAAATCCTTAAATTCTCCATATTTAAATCCTTAAATTCTCCGTATTTAAATCCTTAAATTCTCCATGTTTAAATCCTTAAATTCTCCATGTTTAAATCCATAAATTCTCCATATTTAAATCCTTAAATTCTCCATGTTTAAATCCTTAAATTCTCCATGTTTAAATCCTTAAATTCTCCATGTTTAAATCCTTAAATTCTCCATGTTTAAATCCTTAAATTCTCAGTATTTAAATCCTTAAATTCTCCATATTTAAATTCTTAAATTCTCCATGTTTAAATCCTTAAATTCTCCATGTTTAAATTCTTAAATTCTCCATGTTTAAATCCATAAATTCTCCGTATTTAAATCCTTAAATTCTCCATGTTTAAATCCTTCAATTCTCCATGTTTAAATCCTTAAATTCTCCATATTTAAATCCTTAAATTCTCCATGTTTAAATCCTTAAATTCTCCATGTTTAAATCCTTCAATTCTCCATGTTTAAATCCTTAAATTCTCCATGTTTAAATCCTTAAATTCTCAGTATTTAAATCCTTAAATTCTCCATGTTAAATCCTTAAATTCTCCATGATTAAATCCTTAACTTTTCCAAAACTGCAAACCCAAATGTGGCAGTCCATGATCTCTGGGCTGTCCACTCCAGCTGTTCATTTTAAAATAATATTTAAGCTACAACTTTTTCTGTTCTAATTTTTACTAATGCTCATATAATATAAAATATTATATGAATATTCATACAATATAAAATAATGTTTTTAGGGGGAGGATAACGATCAGAGTTGCTGAAGGGAAGTTTGAACATCCTTTGTACAAAGGCTGAGATGGCAAAAACCAAAAATATTTGCACATTTTTTGTGAGAACGAAGCATAAAAACTTCTCACTGCTTTCCTAATCTGGAGGCTTTTTGGGAAGGGAAAATGAGGATAAAAAATACATTTCTGTTTGCTTCTGTTTCAAATTTTTAACTGAAGATAAAGAGCAAAGTTGGGTTGAATAATGTTATTTTGTTGATTGTAACACAATTTCTCTCGAATGTTTTTACTGAGAAAATTATAAAATTGGATATATTTGCCTTTTCAAACACACTTTTCTGTCCTAAAATACCTTGTAGTTATTCATGTATATTTTTACATTATAATATAAAAACTTATTTTTGAAACTCAACAGCATTTTGGACTAAAGCAAACTTTGTTACATAAAGTTAGGGTTTGGGTGGTTTTTGTTTGTTCTGATTTTGGTTTTGTTTCATTTGCCCTTTTTTTAACAGTGAGCATATAAAGAATAATGTGTAATTCTAGTTTGGAGTGGTTGTTTTTTGAAATTTTGTGATGTTTTGTGGTTAAAAACTATCAAAAAAAAAACATTCAATGGAAAAACACATCCCTGTAAATACAGATTAATTTTTCTGCAATCACTTGGACCATACATTATCATATACAGCAGTCATACAAAAATAATACAGCTGAAAAAATTCTTTTTATTTGTCATTTTTCAGAAAGTTTTCTGTGTTTTATTCAAGCAAATCAGCTGCAAATACTAAATAAATATGTATTTTCACATCAGTGCTTCAAAATATTAAAATACATGCAGTTGAGACAACTATTTGGAAGAAATTAGAAGTGAAACTGGACCTTTGCAAATGTTCTTTTTTGTACTATATACACTTTCTAGGAACTGGATATGTTAAAATTCTATTTTAGCAACAGCACAGTGTGGTAATTTGCTGGATTAAATAGATTAAATGTAGATAGTAATGTTATTAGTCACACCATGCTTGTGTAACTAGACATCATCAAACTTGAAATAAATACAGAATTTTTTCTCATGCTAATTTATGTATGAAAAACCATAAAGTTTCTCATTTTTGCATATACAGAAAAATAACATTAATTCGTATATAAACTGATTTTATAATAAAAATATACCTATTATAAACAAGATTTTATATGTAAGAAATTGTATAGAGAATATAAGAAATTATATAAGAATATAAGAAATAATATAAGGAAAATATAAGAAATTATATAGAGGCCCCTTTTTGCAGGGGGGGAATACATATGTAAATGGCATTATTAAAGCAAGAGAATTTACAACCAAAAATGCTTGGAAGTTTAGAGGGTGTGTTTGTACAAAAAATATCAAAAATTGTAGTTTTCATTATCTTTAGATATAGATATAGATAGGTATAGATAGACAGATATAGATAGATATATAGATATATATATATAAATAGACATATATAATATTTATTCATTATATATATAGATTATTTTTAGAATTTATTACAAAATACAGCCCCTTATCTACTGTATTATAGACAAGAGTATAAGAAACTCTAGATATATAGCGTTTAAAAATACACATACAACTTTATATATAAATTAAACAATAAAGGGCTGGAAAATGGGAGAAAATACGATCTCTGTGAGGGCAATAAAAATAGCTCTCAGCATTCAGAGGTTTTTTTTTTATTTTAATATAACAGCCTGAGATCGTGGCTGGGCCTTGAAGCGCTGCTGCCACCTGGTGGCGATGCCACACTCAGGGTGGCGATGCCACACTCAAGATGGCGACGCCACACTCAGGGTGGCGATGCCACACTCAAGATGGCGATGCCACACTCAAGATGGCGATGCTACACTCAGGGTGGCGATGCCACACTCAAGATGGCGAATGCCACACTCAAGATGGCGGCCCGGGCGCGCTGACCTTCCCAGGATGGCGGCTGACTGCGCATGCGCTTTGGGGAAGGACAAAACGGCGCCTCGGCAGGAGCTGTCCCCTCAGAAAAGTGTCCTCCCGCTGATGCCTCAGGTTGGTAAAAATATGGAGCAGATACAGCAGTACAGGGAAAAGGGAATTTAGCTCGGTTTGATAGGATCCGAGGTGCCCAGACTGATCAAAGGTGGAAAACACACCATGGAGCGAACGACGAGCTGGAACCCCCGTACAATGTACCGGATTTTTATCAAAAAATTAGCATAGCTACTTAAAATCCCCCAATAAGAAACTTAATGAATGAATAATTGCCCCCTATTCTAATGACCCCCCCCCAAATGAGACTACAGCCTCGTTTATAAAAACATGTCCAAGAGAGAAGGCTCCATCCAAGTTTGGAGCCCCTAGTTCTGAGAGAATATGAATGTTTGGTCTTCCTCGCTTTGCAGGACCCCAAACTAAGCCAAATATCAAACTACAAGGGTTGTAAACATGTAGGGCTAAAGTACAAGGAGTGTTTGTGCAGGGTACAAGGAGTGTGTATAAGGGAAAAGGTATAAAAATATATAAAAAGGGTATAAAAAGAAAATAAAAAAATCGCCAGCATCACCTGAGCCCCACCCCAACCTCGACTCCGACCCCGCGCTAGCAGCGTGACCTCGCGCGGCTCTTTCGGGTGTGGGGACACGGATGGTGCAGGAGCAGAGTCGGGGTTGGGTTCGGGCAAGGGAATAGACGCCTTTTTAAGGAAAAGCGACCCTTTTGCCGCACTACATAAATATGATCGCTCGGTCGGAAGTGGCTTCCGCCAGCACCCAAGATAGCGGGGCTGGGTGTGAAGTGCCACACTAAAGATGGCGCCCCCGGCACGCTCTAATTTGACCTTCAAAAGATGGCGGCATCGTGCGCATGCGCTTTGTGCTCCGGCAAAAATTTGGCCGCAGAAGGACCCCTATCGTCAGAAAGGCGTCCGACCGGCTGCCTGAACCCGACGCCGACGCCGCGCTTTCAGCGCGATTTTCCGCGGCGTTTTCCCGTGTGGGGACAGGGGTGGAGGGGTCAGCGGCGCCGGGGGTGGGTGGGAGGAGGGCGGGCAGCGGCAGGCAGCAGCGGGCAGCGGCAAGCAGCATCAGGCAGCGGCAAAGGCGGCTCTGTCCCGGCCACGCCCCACGAGGACCCCCCGACACCGCCCCGTGCCGGAACAGGCTCCAGGTCCCCGGTGCCCCCCGCTCCGGGAATTGAATGAAAACACAAAATGGTCCGAAAATAACAACCATTGGAGCTGCCTTTGCCATCCTCCTGCCCCAAGCACCCAGGGGGATGCAGCTCGTCTTTCCGGGGAGGTGAGAGATGGGCTGCAGGAGCTGGAGCAGCGTTTCCCAGACACTCGGGAGGAGTTCATTAAGCAGTGGCTGCACTGGCGCTAATTAATGGCCGTGAGAGCACCCAGGGCAGCCCCCGGGAAGGAGCGCTTTGCCACGGGAATGGGTTGGAATCACTGCGCGATCCCGGCGGGTTTGGAGTTCGGGAATGCTGCGGGACATGTTCAAGGTGTCATTGGTGTTTTTCTGAAGAAAGCCACCAAGGAGTTTGGGAAGAAAATAAATAATATGGCCAATCTCCTGTCAGTGTCTTTGCCTTTTGTGATTGTCGCCGGTTCCGAGGTGGTAAATTGACTTCATGTGGAGCTTTTGCTGCTGTTCTTGCTCGTGTGGTGGAATTCAGCGGAGTCCTTGACACTACGCGTCAGGGAATACAAATTCAGCTGAACTTGAGCTCGTCTAGGTTCAGTTGGGTTCGTCTGAACTCCATTCGGTTCGTCTGAGCTGGGCCGAGCTCATCTCAGCTCGACTGGGCTCGGCTCGGTTCGGTTTGAACGTGGTTCGGTACGAGTGAGCTCGGCTGGGTTCGGCTAAACTCGCGTCGGTTCGGCTGAGCTCGGTAAGGTTCGGATAAAGTCGGCTAGGTTCGGCCAAACTCATCCAGGTTCGGCTAGGTTAGGCTGAAATCGGCTCCGGGTTCGGCTGAAATCGTTGGATTCGGGCCAACTCGGCTAGATCCGGCCGAACTCGGCTAGATTCGGCTGAAATCGGCTCGCTCCGGCTGAGCTCGGCTCGGCTCGGCTCCGTGAGGGCAGCCCGGGCCGTGTCGAGGCGCTGGGCGAGAAAGCGGCGGACGCCTCACGGTAAATCCCCAGCGCTCGGTTCTTTCCCGAGTCCCGCTGCCGAGCCCCACGGACGGCCCGGGCCGTGTCGAGGCCCTGGGCGAGAAAGCAGCGGCCGCCTCACGGTAAGCCCCCAGCGCTCGGTTCTTTCCCGCTGCCGAGCCCCACGGGCGGCCCTGCCATCCGAACGGGAGCGCAGGGTCGGGCGGGAGTTCATTAGGAGTGACTGCACTGTCGCTAATTAATAGTGAGAGCGCCCAGGGCAGCTCCTGGGAAGGAGTGCTGCAGCAGAGTTCCTGACATTGCCACCAAACGGGACGAAAGAAACTTATTCTACACCAATTCCCTGTGAATAAGCAGACACTTTATTCAGGCACCGGGAACACGAGGGAAAACTCCTCCAAAAACGTGTTCCACTTAACAAAAACTCACCTCTTTTATACACTTTTCCTGCTAAATCATTGTTACATTAAACTCTTTTACACGCTATGCCTGCTTTTAAATTTAATCTTTACATCTTTTGGGTTTAATAGTTTATAATGCCATCCATATTCTTATCCTAAAACATTGGCTATCATCTGCTGATGGGAATCCTTACTGTTAAGATGAGGAGGGGAAGGGTACTGAGTTTCCAAGCAGTAGAACTGGTGAGCACCATGGTCTCCACAGCTTCTTCACCCAAACAGAAGGGTCCTGTAAGTTCTTGGCGAGGTTTCTGTGGTTACACATCCCAAACACAGCAGGGACCCTCAGGGTGCTGTGACAGACCCCTCCCCAGTGCCACCAATGCCACCATACCAGGGCCATACTGGTTGTACTGGTCACTCCAGCCCCAGCCTCTGCTCCTGCAGTGCCCTCAGCAGTGCCAGGCTGGCTGCTACCCTCACCCAGGGGACACCCCAGGGTGCCACCATGTCCCCAGCGGCCACCAGTGCCGCGGCCAGCACCCCATGGCCGTTCCCGGTGAGCGCGGCCAGCGCCAGCACCGAGCCAGCCGTCAGCACGGTGACCGCGTGCCCGGCCAGCGCCCGGCCCTCGGCTGGCAGCCCCGCGGCCACCGGGGCCACCAGGGTCACCGTGGCCAGCAGCAGGTTGGCGGTGGCCCTGTCCCCGCTGAGGCGGTGGAAGCCGAAGGCCACCAAGGGTTGGGCCAGCATGGAGGAGATCCAGGAGGGTGGCAGGGGGTCCTTGGTGGGGACAGCAGGGAGGTCACCAGGCCACAGAGGGGACAGGGCATCGCTGGCAGCTGCCAGGGCCTGTAGGAGGAAGCCAGCGGCTGGGCCACCTGTCACCTGGGGAGGGGACAGGGGAGGGATCAGGGGGTGGCATGGGTGGCTGCAGGGGATGCGGGACTGGGGGGCTGGCATGGGAGGAGGTAGGGGACGTGGGACGGGATGGTGACACGGGTGATGTGGGACCGGATGGGTGGCATGGGACTGGACAGGTGGCATGGGATGGGACAGGTGATATGGGACTGGACAGATGACACAGCATGGGATGGGTGACATGGGATAGGACAGGTGGCATGGCATGGCATGGCATGGCACGGCACGGCACGGCACGGCACGGCATGGGACAGGTGATATGGGACTAGACGGGTGACATGAGACTGGACAGGGGACTGGCAGGGGGTCATTGTTGGGGACATCAGGGATGTCATCAGGCCACAGGGGGGACAGGGTGTCACTGGCTGCAGGACGAAGCCAGCGGCTGGGCCACCTGTCACCTGGGGAGAGGACAGGGGGACAGAGGGACAGGGGAGGGGTCAGGGGGGTGGCACAGGGGCCATGGGTGATGTGGGGGTGGGTGGGTGATGTGGGACTGGACAGGTGACATGGGACTGGACAGGTGACATGGAATGGGGTGCGTGACACCGGTGTTGTGGTACTGGGTGGGTGGTGTGGGACTGGACAGTGTGACATGGGTGGACACAGCGACATGGGACTGAACAGGTGACATGGGATGGGTGACATGGGACTGGACAGGTGACACAGCATGGGACAGGTGATATGGGATGGGATGGGATGGGATAGGTGACATGGGATGGGACAGGTGAAATGGAATGGGTGACATGGGATGGGACAGTGTGACATGGGTAGACACAGTGACATGGGACCAGATGGGTGACATGGGATGGGACAGGTGACATGAGACTGGACTGGACAGGTGACACAGCATGGGACAGGTGACACGAGGTGGGATGGGTGACATGAGATTGGCAGGATGATATGGGATGGGACAGGTGACATGGGACCACCCCAGTGACATGGGAACACCCTGGTGACAGGGGTGACACGGGACCCCTCCAGTGACACGGGACCACTCCAGTGACATGGGACCCGCTGGGTGCCATGGGCCCACCCCAGTGCCAGGCTCCTGTCCTGGTGTGGGTGCTGAGGTGCCACCCCCACCTCAGTCCCCAGTGTCCCCCCAGTGTCCCCACTTGCCCTCTCCCCCCAGTCCCCACTGTCCCCCTGGTCCCTCACTGCTCCCCCCCAAACCCCCAGTCCCCACTTTCTCCCCCTGTCCCAGGTGTCCCCCCCGGTCCCCGCTGTCCCCCCCCGGCCCCGGCATCCCCCGATGTCCCCCGGTGTCCCCACCTGGCGGGCGCGGTGGGCACAGCCCAGGCTGATGGCGCAGAGCAGCGCCTGGGCCAGGGCCCCCCCGGCGGCTCCCATGGCGGGGGGAAGGGGTCCCGGACCCCCGGGGCCCTGCGGGGACAACGGGGGGTCAGAGTACCCCCCACCCCCAGCGTCACCTCCCCCTGTCCCGGTGTCCCCCCCTGTCCCGGTGTCCCCCCCTGTCCCGGTGTTCCCCACTCTTTCCCGGTGTCCCCCCATCCCGCGTTGCCCCCCTGTCCTGGTTTCTCCTCCTTTTCCCGGTGTCCCGCCCCTGCCCCCATGTCCCCCCCGGTCCCGGTGTCCCCCCCCTCCCGTGTCCCCCCGCCTTTCCCGGTGTCCCTCCCATGTCCCCAAGTCCCTCCCGTGTCCCCTGTCCCCGCCCCGTCCCCGTGTCCCCTCCACCCCCTCCCCGGTACCGGCAGTTCTGGCAGCGGCCACGACCCCCGAGCACGCGCGCGGCCGGAGAGGGGGCGGGGAGAAGGGCGTGGCCGAGAGCGGCGATTGGCTGGGGTGGGGTGGGCGGGGCTACACAAGCCATATATGGGTGTGACGCGTCAATGGGCGGGGCTACGGGAGGAAAATTTCCGGTGTGGGCGTGGCTTAATGAGGAGGCGGGCGCGTGATGTGGGCGGTGCTAAAAGGGGAACGCCGTGTGGGGGCGTGGCTTGGTTTGGATGGGCGGGGCTTGATATGGGCGTGGCCACGGGAGGGGATGAGGGCGGTGAATGGGCGTGGTCACGGCACGGGCGGGGTTAATTGGGGTTAATTGGGGTTAATTAGGGCTGCAGATGGCATACTGGGCGTGGTTATGGGGTGTGCGCGTGTGCACAGCTGTGTACAGATGTGTCCAGGTGTGCAGAGTGCCTACAGATATGTCCAGATGTGCAGAGCTGTGCAGGGTGTGTGTGTCCAGATGTGCACCGGTGTGCCCAGATGTGCACCGGTGTGTCCAGATGTGCAGGGTTTGTCCAGATGTGCGGGGTTTGCCCAGATGTGCAGGGTTTGCCCAGCTGCCTTTGCCCACTCGCTGGGTGAAGGTGTCTCAGGGCACAGCTGTGCAGTCACATCCCAAACCCACATATTCCCGTCCCATCCCATCCCATCCCATCCCATCCCACCCCATCCCATCCCATCCCACCCATCCCATCCCATCCCATCCCATCCCATATCCCATTCCATCCCATCCCATCCCAAATCCCATTCCATCCCATCCCATCCCCACCTCTACCCCCGTCCCACCCCACTGTATCCTACTCCATCCCATCCCGCCCCACTCCACTGCATCCCACACATCCCAAATCCCACCCCATCACACCTGACCCCCATCCCATCCCACTCCATCCCACCCCATCCCAAATGCCATCCCACCTCATCCCAAATCCCTTCCCAACTCCCATCCCAAACCCCATCCCAAATCCCATCCCAAATCCCATCCCAACTCCCATCCCACTCCATCCCAAATCCCATCCCAAATCCCATCCCAAATCCCATCCCAAATCCCATCCCATTCCATCCCAAATCCCATCCCAAATCCCATCCCACCCCATCCCAAATCCCATCCCAAATCCCATCCCATTCCATCCCAAATCCTTTCCCATCCCATCCCACCCTATCCCAAATCCCATCCCATCCCAAATCCCATCCCATCCCACCCCATCCCAAATCCCTTCCCATCCCATCCCACCCCATCCCAAATCCCATCTCAAATCCCATCCCAAATCCCATCCCATCCCACATCTATTCCCATCCCATCCCACCCCATCCCAAATCCCACCCCATCCCAAATCCCATCCCAAATCCCATCCCAAATCCCATCCCAAATCCCATCCCACTCCATCCCACCCCATCCCAAATCCCATCCCAAATCCCATCCCATCCCACATCTCTTCCCATCCCATCCCACCCCATCCCAAATCCCATCCCATCCCAAATCCCATCCCATCCCACATCTCTTCCCATCCCATCCCACCCCATCCCAAATCCCACCCCATCCCAAATCCCATCCCATCCCAAATCCCACCCCATCCCAAATCCCATCCCAAATCCCATCCCACTCCATCCCACCCCATCCCAAATCCCACCCCATTCCCACTCCACCCCACTTTGCCCATTCCCATCCCAATCCCAATCCCAATTCCATCCCTTCCCACCCACCCCACCCACCCCTCTCCCGCCCCTCCCCTGTTCCCGACCCTCCCCCGGGATAAATCCCGGCCCGGCTCTGCCCCTGCCCCCCCCCCGTGATGCCGCCGCTGCCGCCGCTCCCCGGTGCCCCCGGCCCGGCCCGGGGGTCCCGGGGGGGGTCCCGGGGGTCTCCGGGCCGCCCCCAGCGCTACCGGCGCCACCCCAAGCCCCCCTACTCCTACCTGGCCCTCATCGCCCTCGTCATCCGCGCCGCCCCCGGCCGCCGCCTCAAGCTCGCCCAGGTACCGGCCCGGGACCCCCGGGAGCCCCTCGGGACCCCTATCCACCCCGGGACCCCCAGGCTGGGACCCTTCTCTGGGGGACCCTCCTTACCGGGACCCCAAACTGGGACCCCTCTGCACGGGATCCTCCTCCCGGGACCCCCGCGGGACCTCTCGGGACCCCCTCGGATTCTCCCAATTCCTTACCGGGACCACCGGGACCCTCCCGAGACCCTCCGGGATCCCCTCGTATCCCCCCAACTCCTCACCGGGACACCTCGGGACCCCCAATTCCTTACCGGGACCCCTAGGGTGGGACCTCTCTGTACGGGACCCTCCTAACCGGGACCCCCTTGGATCCCCCCCATTCCTTACTGGGACCACCGGGACCTCCTCGTATCCCCCAGCTCCTTCCCGGGACCCCCGGACCCTCTCCAGGACCCCCCAGCTCTCACCGGGACCCCTTTGGAATCCCCCAATTCCTCACCGGGACCCCCGAACTCCGGGGACCCCCATTATGGGATCTCCATTCCTGAGATTCCCAATCCCGGGACCCCCGAATTCCCGGGATCCTCATCCCACGACCCCCGGGACCCGCCTAGAACTCCAACCCCCGCCCCAGACCCCCCCAAAAATCCGAATTACAGAACCCCGAGATCCCCGAACCCCGAGCCCAAACCCCCCCGTGCCTCCCAAAAAAACCCAATTACGAAACCCCGAGACCCCAAAAACCCATGACCCTAAAACCCACCCAGACCCCCGAAAAAAACCCCAAACTACAAAACCTCGGGACCCCAAAACCCCCGGTGCCCCCCGGACCCCAAAACCCTCCCACAACGCAACCCTTCCCCTCCATCCCAAAATTCCCCAAAAAACCCCTAAACCTGGGGGGGAAGGGGGAAAATCCACCACCTGCGCCCCCTCCCCCAATTCCCCCAATTCCCTCGGCTCCCCCGGGGGGTGGGGGAGGGGAAGTGGCGACCAAAGTGCCAAAAGTGGCGACTGAAGGTGCCAGACCCCGCGGCGCCACCGATCCCCCCCCGCAGCGAGAATGGAATCGTCCGGGAAGGGCCCGAGACCCCCGGGGGGCTTTGGGGTCGTGGGGAATGGGGGGGGGGGGTTGGGGTTTTTTGGGGTTGGGGTCAGCGGGGGTTTGGAGTTTGGGGTTTTTTAGGGGGGTCTGGGGGTTCTGTAATGGGGGTTTTTAAAGGGGGATTTTGGGGTCTCGGGGTTCCACAATTGGGGTTTTTGGGGGGGTTTCAGAGGGGGGTTTTGGGGTCTGAGGGGTTCTGTAATTAGGGTTTTTTAAAGGGGGGTTTTGGGGTTCCATATTTGGGGTTTTTTTGGGGGGGTCTGAGGGGGTTTTGGGGTTGTGTGGGGGGAGGGGTTCCCAAAATCCCCACAGACACCCACTCCCAAAAAAAACTCCAATTGCAAAAATCTGAGACCCCAACCCCCCCCGGGTCCCCCCCCCAATGAAACCCCAATTACAGAACCCTCAGACCCCAAAATTCCCCTTTAAAACCTTCCCAAAAACCCCAATTGTGGAACCCTGAAACCCCAAAACCCCTGGGACACTCCACGACCCAAAAACCCCCAGGGTTCCCCCCAAAAAAACCCAATTACGGAACCCTGAGAGTCCCACCCCCCCCCAAAAAAAACTCCAAATATGGAACCCCAAGACCCCAAAACCACCCTTAAAAAAACCCTAATTACAGAACCCCCAGACCCCAAAAACCCCAATAAAAACCCAATTACGGAAACCTGAGACCCCAAAACCCCTCCAGAACCCCCCTAAAAAAAAACATTTATGGAACCCCGAGACCCCAAAATCCCCCTTTAAATCCCCCCAAAAACCCCAATTATTACCCCAGACCCCAAAACCCCCCGTGCCCCCCCCAAAGAAACCCCAATTGTGGAACCCCAAGACCCCAAAACCCCTGGGACACTCCACGACCCGAAAACCCCCAGGGCTCCCCCCCAAAAAAACCCAATTATAGAACCCCGAGACCCCCAGACCCCCCAAAAAAACCCCCAAATATGGAACCCCAAGACCCCAAAACCACCCTTAAAAAAACCCTAATTACAGAACCCCCAGACCCCAAAAACCCCCCTTTGAAAACCCCAATAAAAACCCAATTACGGAACCCCGAGACCCCAAAATCCCCCTTTAAATCCCCCCAAAAACCCCAATTATTACCCCAGACCCCAAAACCCCCCGTGCCCCCCCCAAAGAAACCCCAATTGTGGAACCCCGAGACCCCAAAACCCCTGGGACACTCCACGACCCAAAAACCCCCAGGGTTCCTCCCAAAAAAACCCAATTACGGAACCCTGAGAGTCCCACCCCCCCCCAAAAAAACCCCTAAATATGGAACCCCAAGACCCCAAAACCACCCTTAAAAAAACCCTAATTACAGAACCCCCAGACCCCAAAAACCCCCCTTTGAAAACCCCAATAAAAACCCAATTACAGAGACCTGAGACCCCAAAACCCCTCCAGACCCCAACCAGAAAAACCCAATTACGGAACCCTGAGAGTCCCACCCCCCCCCCCAAAAAAACCCTAAATATAGAACCCCAAGACCCCAAAACCACCCTTAAAAAAACCCTAATTACAGAACCCCCAGACCCCAAAACCCCCCCCTTTAAAAACCCCAATAAAAACCCATTTACAGAACCCTGACACCCCAAAATCCCCCTTTAAAACCCCCCAAAAAGCCCCAATTACCAAACCCCCAAATCCCAAAACCTCCCCAAAAACCCAAATACAGAACTCTGTAATTTTGGGAATTTGGGATCTCTGTGTTTTTTTTGGGGTTTCTCTGGTTTTTTGGGATCTCTGTGTTTTTTTGGGATCTTTTGGGGTTTTAGGACCCACCCACCATTTTTGGGACTCCCCCAAATTATCCAGAGGCTCTGGAATTCCTTCCCTTTTTTTTTTGGGGTGGGGGTCACGGGCTGGGATGGGATTTTGGGATGGGATAAAGGGTCCCATTCGGGGAGGGTCTTTGGGAATTTGGGGTTTTTTTGGGTGTCTCTGGGGACTTTTTTTGGGGTCTTTTAGGGTTGGGGGTCCCCCCAGATCATCCAAAGGCCTCTTTCCATTTTTTGGGGTTGGGGTCTGGGGCTTGAAGGGGATTTTGGGATGGGATAAAGGGTCCCATTTGGGTTTTTTTGTTTTTTTTTTTTTTTTTTTACTTTGGGATTGGTTTTGGGATCTTTTTGAGTTTTTGGGGTCCCCCCAACATTTTTGGAGCCCCCCAAGATTATCCAGAGGTCTCTTCTCATTTTTTGGGGTGGGGGTCCCGGGGTTGGAAGGGGATAATGGGG
The DNA here is from genome assembly GCA_036630365.1 of Acanthiza pusilla. Lineage (NCBI taxonomy): Eukaryota > Metazoa > Chordata > Aves > Passeriformes > Acanthizidae > Acanthiza > Acanthiza pusilla. Next base: position 93,648 of record JAXCHO010000198.1, on the reverse strand, counting down.
GATCCCATTTGTGGTGAGTTTTGGGAATTTGGGGGATTTTTTTTGGGGTCTCTGAGTATTTTGGGTTCTTTTGGGATTTTGGGGTCCCCCCACCATTTTTGAAACCCCCCCCGATCATCCCGAGGCCTCTTCTCATTTTTTGGGGTGGGGGGGTCCCGGGGCTGGAAGGGGATAATGGGGATCCCATTTGGGGGGGGACGGGCTTTGGGAATTTGGGGTTTTTTTGGGGTTTCTGAGTATTTTTGGGGTTTTGGAGTCCCCCCAACATTTTTGGGGCCCCCCCAGATCATCCAGCAGCTCCGGAGCCTGTTCCCGTTTTTCGGGGGGGGGTACCAGGGCTGGAAGGATTCCGTGCGCCACAACCTCTCCTCCAACCCCTGCTTCGCCAAGGTTTTGGGGTTTTGGGGGATTTTATGGGGTTTTGGGGTTTTTTGGGTTTGGGAGTTTTGGGGGAGCCATGGGGGGGTGGTTTGGGGGTTGGGAATTTGGGGTGGAAGGATTTAGGGTTGGCGGTCCCTTGGATTTGGGGTCGTTGGGATGGGGGCAAATGTTGGGGGTCCCACTTTGGGAGGGTCTGGGGGTCCCAATCTGGGGGTTTTGGGGTCCAATTCCTGGGGGTTTCAGAGTCCCATTTTTGTGGGATTTGGGGTCCCATTCCCAGAGGTTTTGGGGTCCCATTTTTGTGGGATTTGGGGTCCCATTCCTGTGGGATTTTGGGTTCCCATTCTTGTGAGATTTTGTGTTCCCATTCCTGGGGATTTTGGGGTCCCATTCCCAGGGTTTTGGGGTTCCCATTCCTGGGGAACCCTGGGCTCCCATTCCAGAGGTTTTGGGGTCCCATTCCCAGGGATTTTGGGAACCCCTTCCTGTAGGATCCAGGGATCTCTCCCAAGTCTTTTAGGGTCCCACCCCATTCCTTTCCCCCTCCAGGTGCTGAAAGACCCCACAAAACCCCAAGCCAAGGGCAATTACTGGACCGTGGACGTGACCCGAATCCCCCCGGCGGCCCTAAAACTGCAGAACACGGCGGTGGCGCGGGGGGGAGGGGGCGGCGCCACCCCCTTTGTCCCCGACCTGTCCCCATTTGTCCTTTTGGGGTGTCCCTACCCCCCCTCCCCCACCCCATCCCATTCCAGCTTTTCCATCGCTTCCCTGCTCCGGGAAAATCCCGGCGTTGGGGACACCAAGGAATTGGGGTCGTCGTCCTCTCCCACCCTCCTGAACCCCCCGTGGGTACCCCAAAAAGGGTCGGACCCCCCCCAACCCCGGGGGACATCGCCCCCCATCATTTGGGGGTCCCAAAAAGGGTCGGACCACTCCCCACCCCATGGGACATCACCCCAAATCCTTTGGGGGTCCCAAAAAGGGTCGGAGCCGGCCCCGCTTTGGGGTCAGCTGCCCACGTCCTACAGCACCGCCGTGGCCCCAAATGCGGTGGCGCCCCCACCCCATAGCGGGGGGACCCCGTTCCTGGCCCTACACTGGGGGGTCCTGCCCCACCCCCCCCCACCGCGACCCCCGCCCCACCCCGAGGGGGATCTGGGGTCGCCCCCTCCCCCCAATAAAAGCGTCTTCGACGTCTGGCTCAGCCACCCCGGCGACATCGCGCTCCGCGGGTGACCCCAACATTTGGGGCGGGGGGATTTTGGGGTCACCCCAAAACCTCGGGGGTCCCACCCCAAAATCTCGGGGGTCTTACCTCAAAATCTCGGGGGTCCCACCCCAAAATCTCGGGGGTCCCACCCCAAAATCTCGGGGGTCTCACCTCAAAACCTCGGGGGTCTCACCTCAAAACCTCGGGGGTCTCACCTCAAAACCTCGGGGGTCCCACTCCAAAATCTCGGGGGTCTCACCTCAAAACCTCGGGGGTCTCACCCCAAAATCTCGGGGGTCCCACCCCAATGCCGCCCCCCTGGGGTGGGAGCCAATAAAGGGCGTGGGGTGACAAAGGCGGTGACGTTTTGGTGTCATTTTGGGGTGACCCCTCAGTATGTCCCCCTCCCCTCCTTTTCCCAGTCCGTCCCAGTCTGTCCCAGTCGCTCCCAGTGCCCCCCAGCCGGGCTGGCGACATTGGGGACTTTGCACAACAAAGGACGCGGCGACAGCGGGGCGGGGGTGACAAAGGGGGATGGGGGAATTCGGGATTTGGGATTGGCGGTGGATTTGGGATGGGGGGTGGGTTTGGGGGGAATGAGGGGGTTTGGGATGGGGGGATGGGGATTTGGGGAACACGGGGGGTTCGGGGATTGGGATTGGGGGGATTGGGATTGGGGGAGATTGGGATTGGGGGTTCAGGGATTTGAGGATGATGGGGTTGGGGGATTCAGGGATTTGGGGTTTCTGGGATTTGGGGGGATGGCGATGGGGGATTGGGATTGAGGGGTTCAGGGATTGAGGGTGATGGGGATGGGGTTGGGAGATTCAGGGATTTGGGGTTTCTGGGATTTGGGGGGATGGCGATGGGGGATTGGGATTGAGGGGTTCAGGGATTGGGAATTGGGGGTGATGGAAATGGGGAAGTTCAGGGATTTGGGATTTGGGGGAATGGGAATGGGGGTGCTTCCGGGATTTGAGGGAATTGGGGGTGATGGGAATGGGGGAATTCAGGGATTTGGGATTGGGAGGGATGGGAATGAGGGGGTTCAGGGGTTGGGGCTGATGGGGTTGGAGGGGTTCAGGGATTTGGGGGGACTGGGACTGGGGTCGATAGGGGTGGGAGAGCTCAGGGATTGGGGGTGATGGGTTTGGCAGGGGTGAGTGTCCCCCTGGGGACGCTGGAAGCCCTGGTGGCACTGGTGGCACTCTGGCTGCCCCCTGCCCCCGCCGTGCCCACCCCGGGGGGTCCCGGCGCCGATCAAGCCCCGCCCGAAGCGGCGCCGCCGCGTCTGGGACCCCGCGGGGCCCGACTGGGACCGACTGGGACCCACTGGGGGCGGAGCCGAGCGGAGCCGAACGTGACCCGAACGCGACCGAGTGAACCCGACCCTGACCCGAGCGGAGCCGAAGGGACCCGCCCCAGCTCACCCGAACAAACCCGAGCGGAGCCGAAGGGATTCGTGCCGAACCGATCCGAAGCTGCCCGAGTGAACCCGAGCCCACCCGAACAAACCCGAGCGGAGCCGAACGGACAAGATTGAGCCGAACCCAACAGCATCCACCCAAACGGACCCGAGAGGAGCCGAAAGAACCCGAACTGAGCCGAACCTACCCGAGAGAAACCGAAAGGACCCGAACTGAACGGAACGCACCCGAATGAGCCGAACCCAACCGAATCTACCCGAACTGAGCCGAACCCACCCTGATTGAACCGAACCCAACCGAATCTACCCGAACGGAGCCGAACCCACCCTGACTGAACCGAACCCAACCGAATCTACCCGAACGGAGCCGAACCCACCCTGATTGAACCGAACCCAACCGAATCTACCCGAACGGAGCCGAATCAACCCGAACCCTCCCGAAAGGTTCATAATCGAACCGAACCCACCCGAACCCAACCGAAAGAGCCCGACCCGAATCGAACCCTGCCAAACCCAGTGGAACCCACCCGAGAGAAGCCGAAAGGACCCGGCCCGATCCGAACTGAACCGAAAGGACCCAAACCCAACCGAACCGACGCGAACCCACCCGAACTGAACAGACCCGACCCGAACCTACCCGAGAGAAGCTGAAAGGACCCGAACCTACCCGAACACACCCCAGAGGACCCGAACAAACCTGAATCCAACGAATCATACCCGAACGGACCCGAACAGAACCGAATTGACCCGAGCGGACCCAAACAGCACCCCCCCCCCCCATCGCCCTCGTCACCTACGCCGCGCCCGGGACCCTCCGGGACCCACTGGGGACCCCATTGGGGATGTTCCACGAAGGGACTGGGAGCGCTGGGGTGCCGGACTGGGGTGAACTGGGAGCTCTGGGATGTATTGGTAGCACTGGGAAATGGGACTGGGATACTCCGGGAGTACTGCGATGTGCGACTGGGATGTACTGGGAGTACTGGTAGCGCTGGGATGTGGGACTGGGGTGTCCTGGGAGCACTGGGGTGTATTGGGAGCACCGGGGTACGGGATTGGGGTGTACTGGGAGAACTGGGATGCAAGACTGAGCTGTACTGGGAACACTGGGGGAGTTCCCATTGCTGGGGGGCTCTGGGGGCGGTAGTTGGGGTCTCCCATTCATTCCCGGGGGAGGGTTCCCGCTATGAGCGCTCCCACGTGATGCCTTCATGGCTCTGGGGGGACACAGCCACACCTCGGTGGAGGCTCCCAAACCCCTTGGGGGGGGGCAAACTCGGTGCCCGCGGGGTTGGGGCCGGGAGGGGCCCCCCGGGACCCCCCAAATTCGCCCTTCTCGATGTCATTTCGCGGTCCATCCCTCCGTGTCCGCCAGGGGGCGACATCACAGACCCGCCATATTGAGTGTGGCGGCGCAGGTCGGGCTGGCCCCGCACTTCCGGGTTGGTCGCACTCACTTCCGGCGTCACCGGAAGCGCCGCCGTCGCCATGGCGACGGCCCCGCCTCGGGCAGCGGCGGCCGCGGCGGGCAGGGCCCGAGGCCGCGGGGACGGAGCAGGGACCGCGAGGGGACCGCGAGGGGACAGCGGCCGGTAACGGAGCGTGGAGACAGCGGGGCGGCCCCGCGGAGAGGCCTGCGGGTGGGGGGGACCCGGTGAGGGGGGTGCCGGAGGGGGCCGGGGGAAAGGGGGATCACGTGAGGGGGGCCTGAGGGGGACTCGGGGACGGGGGAGGCTCCTGAGGGGAGGTTGGGGTCAGGGGGAGCTAGGGGTCCCTTGAGGGGACCTGGGGACAGGGGGGGTTCAGTGAGCAGGAGGTTTGGGGGGTCTTGGGGTGAGGGGGATCACGAGGGGGGATTTGGGGACGGACGAGTGGGGACGGGCTCAGGGTCTTGGGGACATGGGGGGCTCGTGAGGATCTTTTTGGGGCTCCTGAGGGCATTGGAGTCCCCTCACGGGGGTCCTGGGGACACGGGGGTCCCCTTGGGGTGGGGCTTGGTGACATTGGGGTCCCCTCCGGGGGACTTGGGGACATTGGGGTCCCCTCGGGGTGGTCCGTGGGGACACCCCCCGGCTCTGGGGATGCTTTTGGGGATCCTCTGGGAAGAGGTTCCCCCTCCCCACTCCCACCCCCCCAGGACTTGGGGGTCCCATTGAGGGGACTATTCCCCCTTCAGGGACATCGGAGTGGCCCCCAGGGGTGACACCAAACCCCTCCCAGAGCGTCCCCAACCCTCCGGGCACCGGGATCCGACCCGGATTTACGTAAATCCTAATAAATAAAAGATCAGGAGTTGGGTTTTGGAAAGAAATTTGAAAGGGAAATTCCCGGCGCGTGCCAGGATCCGGTGGCAAATTCCCGGATCCTCAGCTCCCGGATGGGTCAGCTCCCGAATTTTGGGGCTGTTTGGGGGAACTTATGGGGGATTTATGGAGTTGCTGAGAAATTGAGGATTCCGGCTCTTTTCCATCGGCATTCCCGGGATGGCTGGAGTGGCTCTGATGGGATCCATCCCAGTGGGATCCATCCTGGTGGGCTCAACCTCGGCGATCCCAATGGGATCAACTCCATGGATCCCCCTTTTCCAACCCCCCACCGAGGCTTTGCCCTCAGCGTTCCAAAGGGATTTACCCCGGGATTAAGGTGCCGGAATTTTTTTTCCCTTCCCCGCCGGACTTTGCCCGCTGGAGTGGCTGTGATTCCAGAGGGGGGGAGAGCCCGGTTTGGGAATTCCGGGGCGCCGGCTCCGCCGGAATCCGCCCGGTCCTGCCCGGCCCTGCCCGGCGGGCGATGCCAGGCGTGGGGGCGGAGGCGCTCCCGGTTTTTCTGCTCCCATCTGGAATCTGCCCGGATCACACCGGGATCCCCTTGGATCCCCTTGGATCTCCTTGGATCACCTTTCTTTTGTTTTTCCCAAAAAAAAAACCCCAACCCTCCTTGGATGTGTTCCAAGTGCTGCAGCAGCTCCGGAGTTGGGAATTCCGGGTGGATTGTAGGTCAATCCTGGATTAGGAAAACCGGGAAAACCGGCCATGGGTTGGGCCCGGGCCTCTCCCTGGATTTAACGATCCCTTTTTCCCACAGGATTCCAGCCGTGCCAAACTCGTCCCACCACCGACGCGATCCCGCAGATCCCACAGGATCTCCCCACCAGGAACATTCCCAGCTCCTCAGCGATCCCGGAGCCGCTGGATGCCCGGGAAACACTTCCAGAGGGCGGGAAGGCGGAAGCTCCTCGGGATAATTAAGTGGAAAACAAATTCCTGGGATCGAACTGACAGGAATTTTCCGGCATCACCGCCCCGTGCCTTCGGATCCGGCATCACCTCTCTGTGCCTTCATCTCAGCGGGAATTCCGGCCGCTAAAAGCAAAACCCGGGAACGGGGAGATGCTTCCCAAACTCCCATCCCAATCTCCGGATCCCGGGAAAACCCCCAGGATAGAGGGATAAACCCCCGCCTGGAGGTGGGGGTGATGCTGGTGGTGGAGCCGACAACCCCATCCCTCATTCCCGAGGTTTTCCCAAGGAATTCCCCAGCATGGCGGAGCACCCGGAGCTGCTGGCGGAGATGCCGGCGGTTTCCCGGCTCAGCACTCCGGAGCGGCTCCAGCACGCCCAGAAACGCCGGGCCCAGCAGCTGAAAAAATGGGCGCAGGCGGAAAAGGAAATCCTGGGAATGAAGGCGGGAGCTGAGAGGAAAAGGAGGAGGAGGAGGAGCGGCAGCCACGGAAAACGGGTGACGTTCCCAGCCAGCGTCCGGCTACTGGAAGCGGCCGCCCGGCATGATGCCGAGGAAGGTGTGCGGGGCCTAAAATTCCCGGTTTTGGCCCAGAATATCCTTGGAAATGAGTGGGAATGAGCAGGAATTCCCACATCTCACTTTTCTGGGAGTGTCGCGGAGGTCACAGAGTGCTCAGTGTGGGAGTGGGAATGTGGCGGTGCCAGAGGCGGTGCCAGGATCGGCAGGGCTGGTGGGATGCTTGGGATGCTTCATGTTTTCATTGGGATGCTCAGCAGTGCTGTGGGAATCCTTGGAAGTGGCCATTGGGATGCTCCATAATTCCATTGGGATTCCGGACGGTTCCTTTGGGATGCTTGTGGTGCCGTTGGAATTCTTAGAAGTGGCCATTGGCATCCTTGAGGCTTCCATTGGAATCTTTGGAAGAGCCTTTGGGATCGTTGGAATCACCATTGGGGTACTCCATGGTTCCATTGGGATTGTTGGTGGTTCCATCTGGATCCTTGGAAGTGCCATTGGGTTCTTTGGAAGTGCCATTGGGATGCTCATGGTGCCATTGGAATCCTTGGAAGCTCCACTGGGATTCTTGGTGGTTCCATTGGGATCCTTGGAAGTAACACTGGAATCCTTGGAAACGCCACTGGGATTCTTGGTGGTTCCACTGGGATCCTTGGAAGTAACACTGGAATCCTTGGAAGCGCCACTGGGATTCTTGGTGGTTCCATTGGGATCCTTGGAAGTAACACTGGAATCCTTGGAAGCGCCACTGGGATTCTTGGTGGTTCCAATGGAATCCTTGGGATTGCCACTGTGATGCTCCGTGCTTCCATTGGGATTCCCGGTGTTTCCTTTGGGATGTGCCATGGTTCCATTGGGATGCTCCATGGTTCCATTGGGATGCTTGGGATGCTTGGCAGTGCTGTGGAAATCCTTGGAAATGCCATTGGGATGCTCCATGGTTCCTCTGGGATTCCTGGTGGTTCCATTGGGATTCCTTGGTGGTTCCATTGAAATCCTTGAAAGTGCTGGTGGGATCCTTGGAAGCGCCATTGGAATTCTTGGTGGTTCCATTGGCATGTTTGGTGCTTCCAATGGAGTCCTTGGCAGTGCCATTGTGATCCTTGGCAGTGCCATTGGGATGCTTCATGGATCCATTGGGATCCTTGGCAGTGCCATTGGGATGCTCCATGGATCCATTGGGATCCTTGGCAGTGCCATTGGGATGCTCCATGGATTCACTGGGATGCTCCATGGATCCATGGGGTCCTTGGCAGTGCCATTGGGATGCTCCATGGATCAATTGGGATCCTTGGCAGTGCCATTGGGATGCTCCATGGTTCCATGGGAATGCTCCATGGATCCATTGGGATGCTCATGGTGCCATTGGAATCCTTGGCTGTGCCACTGGAATCCTTGGCAGTGCCATTGGGATCCTTGGAAATGCCATTGGGATGCTCCATGGATCCATTGGGATCCTTGGCAGTGCCATTGGGATCCTTGGAAGTGCCATTGGGATGCTCCATGGATCCATTGGGATCCTTGGCAGTGCCATTGGGATACTCCATGGTTCCATGGGAATGCTCCCTGGCTCCATTGGGATCCTTGGAAGTGCCATTGGGATGCTCCATGGATTCATTGGGATGCTCCATGGATCCATTGGGATCCTTGGCAGTGCCATTGGGATCCTTGGAAGTGCCATTGGGATGCTCCACGGATCCATTGGGATCCTTGGAAGTGCCATTGGGATGCTCCATGGCTCCATTGGGATCCTTGGAAATGCCACTGGAATCCTTGGCAGTGCCATTGGGATCCTTGGCAGTGCCATTGGGATACTCCATGGTTCCATGGGAATGCTCCGTGGCTCCACTGGGATCCTTGGAAGTGCCATTGGGATCCTTGGAAGTGCCATTGGGATGCTCCATGGATCCATTGGGATCCTTGGCAGTGCCATTGGGATACTCCATGGATCCATGGGAATGCTCCCTGGCTCCATTGGGATCCTTGGCAGTGCCATTGGGATGCTCCATGGATCCATTGGGATCCTTGGCAGTGCCATTGGGATGTTCCATGGATCCATTGGGATCCTTGGCAGTGCCATTGGGATCCTTGGCAGTGCCATGGGAATGCTCCATGGTTCCATTGGGATGCTCATGGTGCCTTTGGGATCCTTGGCAGTGCCATTGGAATTCTTGGAAGTGCCAGTGGGATCCTTGGAAATGCCATTGGGATACTCCATGGTTCCATTGGGATACTCCATGGTTCCATTGGGATGCTCCATGGTTCCATTGGGATCCTTGGCAGTGCCATTGGGATGCTCCATGGTTCCATTGGGATGCTCCATGGTTCCATTGGGATCCTTGGCAGTGATTCCATTGGGATCCCTTGGCAGTTGGGATTCCCGGTGGTGCTGTCAGCGCCCAGAATTCCCATCCCATTCCTTCCCAGTCCGGCAGTTCCTGGAGAGTGGGATCAGCCCCGACCTGTGCAACGAGGATGGACTCACGGCGCTGCACCAGGTATTCCCGGAATTCCCACCCTCCATCCCAGCTCCGGACGGTGATCCCGGATCCTGGAGCTGGGTCCTTCCCCTGATCCCAGATCCTGATGGATCCAAGTGGTTTTTATCCTGTTAACTGGTTCCGGTGTCCCGGATTTGGGTCTTTTCCATGCCGTCTCCATGTGGTGATCCCAGATCCCAATGTCCCCGATCCTTCCCATCCCAGCTTCATCTGTTGATCCCAATGTCCCAGATCCAGGTTCTTCCCATCCCATTAACTGGTGATCCTGGATCCCAGCATCCCAGATCCTTCCCTTCCCATCTCCATCCATTGATCCCAAATCCCAATATCCCATCTCCCTCATCCTCCCCATCCCATTCATCACCAACACCTTGAATCCTGTCCCATTCCCACCTCCATCCTGGCCCATCTCATTCCCAATCCGATTCCCATTATTACCATTATTCCCACCATTCCCAAGTGTTGCATTGATGACTCCATCCTGGTGGTCCAGGTGCTCTTGGTCCATGAAATCCCACCCCATTCCCACCTCCATCCCACCCCATTCCTCCTCTTCTCCTCCATCCCATCCCATTCCCCATCCCATCCCCATCCCATTCCCATCCAATTCCCATTATTACCATTATTCCCACCATTCCCACTGCTGCATCGACTCCATCCCGATGGTCCAGGTGCTCATGGTCCATGAAATCCCACCCCATTCCCATTCCCATTCCCCCATCCCATTCTCCATCCCATCCCATCCCATCCCATCCCATCCCATCCCATCCCATCCCATCCCATCCCATCCCATCCCATTTCCATCCCATTCCCATTCCCACCATTCCCACCATTCCCACCATTCCCATCATTCCCAGTGCTGCATCGACGACTCCATCCCAGTGGTCCAGGTCCTCCTGGTCCACGAAATCTCACCCCATGCCCATTCCTATTCCCACCATTCCCACCATTCCCACCATTCCCACCATCCCCACCATTCCCATTCCCACCATTCCCACCATTCCCATCATTCCCCATTCCCAGTGCTGCATCGACGACTCCATCCCGGTGGTCCAGGTCCTCCTGGTCCATGAAATCCCACCCCATTCCCATTCCCCCATCCCATTCCCACCCCATTCCCATTCCCATTCCCCCATCCCATTCCCACCCCGTTCCCATGCCCATTCCCATTCCCATTCCCATTCCCCCATCCCATTCCCTCCCCATTCCCATGCCCATTCGCGTTCCCATTCCCATTCCCGTTCCCATTCCCATTCCCATTCCCATTTCGATTCCCACCCCATTCCCACCATTCCCACCATTCCCATCATTCCCAGTGCTGCATCGACGACTCCATCCTGGTGGTCCCGGTCCTCCTGGTCCATGAAATCCCACCCCATTCCCATTCCCATGCCCATTCCCATTCCCATTCCCATTCCCATTCCCATTCCCACCCCATTCCCACCATTCCCACCATTCCCATCATTCCCCATTCCCAGTGCTGCATTGACGACTCCATCCCGGTGGTCCAGGTCCTCCTGGTCCATGAAATCCCACCCCATTCCCATTCCCCCATCCCATTCTCCATCCCATCCCATCCCATCCCATCCCATCCCAGCCCATCCCATCCCATTTCCATCCCATTCCCATTCCCACCATTCCCACCATTCCCACCATTCCCATCATTCCCCGTTCCCAGTGCTGCATCGACGACTCCATCCCAGTGGTCCAGGTCCTCCTGGTCCATGAAATCTCACCCCATGCCCATTCCCATTCCCACCATTCCCACCATTCCCACCATTCCCACCATTCCCACCATTCCCACCATTCCCATTCCCACCATTCCCACCATTCCCATTCCCACCATTCCCACCATTCCCATCATTCCCCATTCCTGGTGCTGCATCAACGACTCCATCCTGGTAGTCCAGGTCCTCCTGGTCCTTGAAATCCCACCCCATTCCCACTTCCATCCCACCCCATTCCTCCTCTCCTCCTCCATCCCATCCCATCCCATCCCATCCCATCCCATCCCATCCCATCCCATCCCATCCCATCCCATCCCATCCCATCCCATCCCATCCCATCCCATCCCATCCCATCCCATCCCATCCCATCCCATCCCATCCCATCCCATCCCATCCCATTCCCCTGTCCCATTCTCCATCCCATTCCCCATCCCATTCCCATTCCCACCCCATTCCCACCATTCCCACCATTCCCATCATTCCCAGTGCTGCATCGACGACTCCATCCCGGTGGTCCAGCTGCTCCTGGATTCCGGCGCCGACGTCAACGCCCGTGACACGGAGCTCTGGACTCCCCTCCATGCCGCTGCCACCTGCGGCCACCTCGGCCTGGTCCGGCTGCTCATCCAACGGTACCTTGGGGACATCCAGGGACGGGGATTTGGGGACATCCCGGTGGCCCTGACCCCGGAATTGTCCCCGGAACAGCGGCGCCGACCTCCTGGCGGTGAATTCCGACGGGAACATGCCCTATGACCTCTGCGAGGACGAGGCCACCTTGGATTGCCTGGAAAGCGCCATGGCCGAGCGAGGTGAGGCCCTGGGGGTGGCGGTGATGTCATCAGTGTCACTTTGTCACCACCGTCACTTCGTCACCGGTGTCACCTCCCCAGGGATCACCCAGGAACGCATCGAGGACGCCCGCGCCGCCACCGAGCGCTCCATGCTCCGGGAAATCCGGGAGCTGCTCCACGCCGGAGCCGACCTGGACGCGCCGCGGGGACACGGAGCCACCTTGGTAGGTGACGGTGACACCACCGAGATGCCACCAAGGCTGGGATTGTCCCCAAATTTGTCACCATCGTTCCCGACAGCTCCACGTGGCGGCCGCCAACGGATACCTGGAAGCGGCGGAGCTGCTCCTGGAGCACCACGCCGGCACCGATTGCCGGGATGAGGACGGGTGGCAGCCGCTCCACGCCGCTGCCTGTTGGGGACAGGTGTGTCACCGGCGCCGTGGGGACATCCCGTCCCGATTTTCCCGCTTCTCCCGGTTTTCCAGTGATTTTTTTTCCCGCCAGGTGCCGCTGGTGGAGCTGCTGGTGGCTCACGGCGCCGACCTCGCCGCCAAATCCCTGCTGGACGAGACGCCCCTGGGTGGGCTTTTTGGGATGAAGGGGAGGGATTTTTGGGATAAATGGGAGGGTTTTTTGGGATGACTGGGAAGGTTTTTTGGGATGACTGGGAAGGTTTTTTGGGATAAATGGGAGGGGTTTTGGGATGAACAGGAGGGTTTTTTGGGATGAATGGGAGGGATTTTTGGGATGAATGGGAGGGATTTTTGGGGTGAACAGGAGGGTTTTTTGGGATAAATGGGAGGGATTTTTGGGATGAACGGGAGGGTTTTTTGGGACGACTGGGAAGGTTTTTTGGGATAAATGGGAAGGGTTTTTGGGGTGAACAGGAGGGTTTTTTGGGATGAATGGGAAGGTTTTTTGGGATGAACAGGAGGGTTTTCTGGGATGAATGGGAGGGATTTTTGGGATGAACAGGAGGGTTTTTTGGGATGAATGGGAAGGTTTTTTGGGATGAATGGGAGGGATTTTTGGGATGAATGGGAGGGATTCCGAGACTCCCCTGGGTGGGTTTTTTGGGATGAATGGGAAGGTTTTTTGGGATTAATGGGAAGGGTTTTTGGGATAAATGGGAAGGTTTTTTGGGATGAACAGGAGGGTTTTTTGGGATGAACAGGAGCGTTTTTTGGGATGAATGGGAGGGATTTTTGGGATGAATTGGAGGGATTTTTGGGATGAACAGGAGGGTTTTTTGGGATGAATGGGAGGAATTTTTGGGATGAATGGGAGGCATTTTTGGGATGAATGGGAGGGATTCTGAGACTCCCCTGGGTGGGTTTTTTGGGATGAATGGGAAGGTTTTTTGGGATAAATGGGAGGGTTTTTTGTGATAAATCGGAGGGTTTTTTGGGGTGAACAGGAGGGTTTTTTGGGATGAACAGGAGGGTTTTTTGGGATAAATGGGAGGGTTTTTTTGGGATAAATCGGAGGATTTTTTGAGGTGAACAGGAGGGTTTTTTGGGATAAACAGGAGGGTTTTTTGGGATGAATGGGAGGGGTTTTTTGGGATGAATGGGAGGGATTCCCAGACTCCTCTGGGTGGGTTTTTTGGGATGAATGGGAAGGTTTTTTGGGATGAACAGGAGGGTTTTTTGGGGTGAACAGGAGGGTTTTTTGGGATAAACGGGAGGGTTTTTTGGGATAAATGGGAGGGATTTTTGGGGTGAACAGGAGGGTTTTTTGGGATGACTGGGAAGGTTTTTTGGGATAAATGGGAGGGATTTTTGGGATAAATGGGAGGGGTTTTTGGGATAAATGGGAGGGGTTTTTGGGATGAACAGGAGGGTTTTTTGGGATGAATGGGAAGGTTTTTTGGGATAAATGGGAGGGATTTTTGGGATAAATGGGAGGGATTTTTGGGATGAATGGGAAGGGTTTTTGGGATGAACAGGAGGGATTTTTGGGATGAATGGGAAGGGTTTTTGGGATGAACAGGAGGGATTTTTGGGATGAATGGGAGGGATTTTTGGGATGAACAGGAGGGTTTTCTGGGATGAACAGGAAGGTTTTTTGGGATGAATGGGAGGGATTTTTGGGATGAATGGGAGGGGTTTTTGGGATGAATCGGAGGGTTTTTTGGGATGACTGGGAAGGTTTTTTGGGATGACTGGGAAGGTTTTTTGGGATAAATGGGAGGGATTTTTGGGATGAACAGGAGGGTTTTTTGGGATGAATGGGAGGGATTTTTGGGATGACTGAGAAGGTTTTTTGGGATAAATGGGAGGGTTTTTTGGGATGAACAGGAGGGTTTTTTGGGATGAATGGGAGGAATTTTTGGGATGAATGGGAAGGTTTTTTGGGATAAATGGGAGGGTTTTTTGTGATAAATCGGAGGGTTTTTTGGGGTGAACAGGAGGGTTTTTTGGGGTGAACAGGAGGGTTTTTTGGGATGAACAGGAGGGTTTTTTTGGATAAATGGGAGGGATTCCGTGATGTGCCTGGGCAGGTTTTTTGGGATGAACGAGAGAGATTCCGAGACACCCCCAGGTGGGGTTTTCGGGGTAATTGGGAGGGTTTTTCGGGATAAATGGGAAGGTTTTTTGGGATGAACAGGAGGGATTTTTGGGATGAATGGGAGGGTTTTTTTGGGATGAATGGGAGGAATTTTTAGGATGAACAGGAGGGTTTTTTGGGATGAATGGGAAGGTTTTTTGGGATGAACAGGAGGGTTTTTTGGGATGAATGGGAGGGTTTTTTGGGATAAATGGGAGGGATTTTTGGGATGACTGGGAAGGTTTTTTGGGATAAATGGGAGGGTTTTTTGGGGTGAACAGGAGGATTTTTTGGGATGAGTGGGAAGGTTTTTTGGGATGAATGGGAGGGTTTTTTTGGATAAATGGGAGGGATTTTTGGGATGAATGGGAGGGTTTTTTTGGGATGAATGGGAGGAATTTTTGGGATGAATGGGAGGAATTTTTGGGATGAATGGGAGGGTTTTTTTGGGATGAATGGGAGGGATTCCGAGACTCCCCTGGGTGGGTTTTTTGGGATGAATGGGAAGGTTTTTTGGGATAAATGGGAGGGTTTTTTGTGATAAATGGGAGGGTTTTCCAGGATGAACGAGAGGTTTTCTGAGGCAGCCTGGGTGGGTTTTTTAGGATGAACGGGGGGGTTTTTTGGGATAAATGGGAGGGGTTTTTGGGATGAATGGGAGGCATTCTGAGATGTGCGTGGGTGGGTTTTTCAGGATGAACGGAAGGGTTTCCGAGACATCCCCTGGTTGGGTTTTTTGGGGATAAATGGGAAGGATTTTTGGGATAAATGGGAGGGTTTTTTGGGATGAACAAGAGGGATTTCGAGACACCCCCGGGTGGGTTTTTCAGGATGAACGGGAGGGGTTTTTTTGGGATAAAGGGGAGAGATTCCAAGACACCCCCAGCTGGGGTTTTCGGGATAAATGGGAGGGTTTTTTGGGATGAACGAGAGGGATCCTGAGACACCCCTGGTTGGGTTTTTCGGGATAAATGGGAGGGTTTTTTGGGATGAATGGGAGAGATTCTGAGACAGCCCTGGGTGGGTTTTTTAGGATGAACAAGAGAGTTTTTTGGGATGAATGGGAGGGATTCTGAGACAGTCCCGATTGGGTTTTTTGGGATAAATGGGAGGGTTTTTCGGGATGAACAGGAGATTTTTTTTAGGATAAATGGGAGGGTTTTTTTGGATAAATGGGAGGGTTTTTTTGGATAAATGGGAGGGATTCTGAGAAGTGCCCAGGCGGGTTTTTTGGGATGAGTGGGAGGGATTCCAACACACCCCCGGGTGGGTTTTTTGGGATAAATGGGAGGGTTTTTTGGGATAAATGGGAGGGTTTTTTGGGATAAATGGGAGGGATTTTTGGGATGAACAGGAGGGTTTTTTGGGATAAATGGGTAGGTTTTTTGGGATGAACAGGAGGGTTTTTTGGGATGAATGGGAGGGATTTTTGGGATGAATGGGAGGGATTTTTGGGATGAATGGGAGGGATTTTTGGGATGAACAGGAGGGTTTTTTGGGATGAATGGGAGGGATTTTTGGGATGAATGGGAGGGTTTTTTTGGATAAATGGGAGGGTTTTTTGGGATAAATGGTAGGGTTTTTGGTATAAATGGGAGGATTTTTTGGGATAAATGGGAGGGTTTTTTGGGATGAACGGGAGGGGTTTTTTGGGATGAGTGGGAGGATTTTTTGGGATAAATGGGAGGGTTTTTTGGGATGAACAGGTGGGTTTTTTGGTATAAATGGGAGGGGTTTTTGGGATAAATGGGAGGGGTTTTTTGGGATAAATGGGAGGGGTTTTTGGGATAAATGGGAGGGGTTTTTGGGATAAATGGGAGGGGTTTTTGGGATAAATGGGAGGGTTTTTTGGGATAAATGGGAGGGTTTTTTGGGGTGAACAGGAGGGTTTTTTGGGATAAATGGGAGGGTTTTTTGGGATGAATGGGAGGGGTTTTTGGGATAAATGGGAGGGTTTTTTGGGATAAATGGGAGGGTTTTTTGGGATGAATGGGAGGGTTTTTTGGGATAAATGGGAGGGTTCTTTTGGGATGAATGGGAGGGACTCTGAGACTCCCCTGGGTGGGTTTTTTGGGATGAATGGGAAGGGTTTTTTGGGATAAATGGGAGGGGTTTTTGGGATGAACAGGAGGGTTTTTTGGGATGACTGGGAAGGTTTTTTGGGATAAATGGGAGGATTTTTTGGGATAAATGGGAGGGTTTTTTGGGATAAATGGGAGGGTTTTTTTGGGATAAACACAAGGGTTTTTTGGGATAAATAGGAGGGTTTTTCGGGATGAACAGGAGGTTTTTTTGGGATAAATGGGAGGGTTTTTTGGTATAAATGGGAGGTTTTTTTGGGATGAACGGTCTGGATTCAGTGACACCAGGTGACACTAAGTGACACCAACCTCATCCCAGACGTCTGCGGGGACGAAGAGGTGCGAGCCAAGCTCCTGGAGCTGAAGCACAAACACGCGGCCGTGCAGAAATCCCAGGAAAAGCACAAATCTCCTCTCCAGCGCCGCACGTCCAGCGCCGGCAGCCGCGGGTGAGTCTGAAATGTCCCCTCCCGGTGCCACCGATGTCCCCTCCCGGTGCCACCCGCGGGTTCGGTGGCTCTGATTCCGCCGGAATTGCCGGAATTGCAGGAAGGTGGTGAGGAGGACGAGCGTGTCCGAGCGCTCCAGCCTGTACCGGAGAGAGCACGAGCACGAGGCCATCGTGTGGCAGCACGGGGGACGCAGGGACAGCGAGGACGAGGACAGGGGGACACCGGAGGTGGCAGAGCCGCGGAGGAGCGGAGGAGCAGGGGTGAGGGAGCTTGGGGACGGTTTGGGGACATCGGGGGGGTGGGGGCAGGGTGGCGCTGGGAGGAGCTGGGTGGCACTGGGGGTCACTGGGGGGCTCAGGGTGACACTGGGAATCACTGGTGGGATTTGGGGTGACACTGGGGGTCCCCATGGAAGGTTGGGGTGACACCAGGGGGATTTAGGGTGACACTGGGGGTCACTGGTGGGATTTGGGATGACACTGGGGGTCCCCATGGAATGTTGAGGTGACACTGGGGGGCTCAGGGTGACACTGGGGGTCACTGGAGTGATTTGGGGTGAGGGTCCCCATGGCCCTGGTGGCACTGGAGGGGATTTGGGGTGACACTGGGGGTCACTGGGAGGGATTGGGGTGACACTGGGAGTCCCCATGGAAGGTTGGGGTGACACTGGGGGGCTCAGGGTGACGCTGGGAATCACTGGTGGGATTTGGGGTGAGGGTCCCCATGGCCCTTGCGACACTGGGGGGGATTTGGGGTGACACTGGGGGTCACTGGAGGGGAATTGGGGTGACACTGGGAGTCCCCATGGAAGGTTGGGGTGACACTGGGGGGCTCAGGGTGACACTGGGAATCACTGGTGGGATTTGGGGTGATGGGTTGTCATGGCCCTGGTGACACCAGCAGGGATCAGGGTGACACTGGGGGTCACTGGGGGGCTCAGTGTGACACTGGGGGTCACTGGGGAGCTCAGGGTGACACTGGGAGTCACTGGAGGGGAATTGGGGTGCAGGTCCTCATGGCCCTGGTGACACTGGGATCACTGGGAGGGATCAGGGTGACACTGGGAATCACTGGTGGGATTTGGGGTGACACTGGGGGTCCCCATGGAAGGTTGGGGTGACACCAGGGGGGATTTAGGGTGACACTGGGAGTCACTGGAGGGGATTGGGGTGTCCAGGGTGACACAGGGAGAGATTTGGGGTGACACTGGGGGGCTCAGGGTGACACTGGGAGTCACTGGAGTGATTTGGGGTGAGGGTCCCCATGGCCCTGGTGACATTGGGAGTCACTGGGAGGGGAATTGGGGTGAGGGTCCTCATGGCCCTGGTGACACTGGGATCACTGGGAGAGATCAGGGTGACACTGGGGGTCACTGGAGCGATATGGGGTGAGGGTCCCCATGGCCCTGGTGGCACTGGGGGGAATCAGGGTGACACTGGGGTCACTGGAGTGATTTGGGGTGAGGGTCCCCATGGCCCTGGTGGCACTGGGGGGCTCTGGGTGACACTGGTGTCACTGGGAGTGATTGGGGTGACAGTGCGAGTCTCCATGGAATGTTGAGGTGACACCGGAGGGAATTTGGGGTGACACTGGGGGTCACTGGAGGGGATTGGGGTGGGGGTCCCCATGTCCAGGGTGACACTGGGGGGGATTTGGGGTGACACTGGGGGGCTCAGGGTGACACTGGGGGTCACTGGAGGGGATTTGGGGTGACATTGGGAGTCACTGGAGGGGATTGGGGTGACAGTGGGAGTCTCCATGGAATGTTGAGGTGACACCGGAGGGAATTTGGGGTGACACTGGGGGTCACTGGAGTGATTTGGGGTGAGGGTCCCCATGGCCCTTGTGACACTGGGGGGGATTTGGGGTGACACTGGTGTCACTGGGAGGGATTGGGGTGACACTGGGAGTCCCCATGGAATGTTGAGGTGACACTGGGGGGCTCAGGGTGACACTGGGGTCACTGGTGGGATTTGGGGTGACAGGTCATCATGGCCCTGGTGACACCAGCAGGGCTCAGGGTGACACTGGGGGTCACTGGAGAGGATTTGGGGTGACATTGGGAGTCACTGGGAGGGGAATTGGGGTGAGGGTCCTCATGGCCCTGGTGACACTGGGAGACACTGGAGGGGATTGGGGTGTCCAGGGTGACACAGGGCGGGATTTGGGGTGACACTGGGGGGCTCAGGGTGACACTGGGGGTCACTGGAGAGGATTTGGGGTGACATTGGGAGTCACTGGAGGGATTTGGGGTGAGGGTCCCCATGGCCCTTGCGACACTGGGGGGGATTTGGGGTGACACTGGGGGTCACTGGAGGGATTTGGGTGAGGGTCCCCATGGCCCTGGTGGCACCAAAAGGGATTGGGGTGACACTGGAAGTCACTGGAGAGGATTTGGGGTGACACTGGGAGTCACTGGAGGGGATTGGGGTGAGGGTTGCCATATCCAGGGTGACACTGGGGGGGATTTGGGGTGACAGTGGGAGTCACTGGGAGGATCTGGGAGACACTGGGGGGTCTCAAGGTGGCACTGGGGTCACTGGAGGGATTTGGGGTGAGGGTCCCCAGGGCCCTGGTGACACCAGGAGGGGTTTGGGGTGACACTGGGGTCACTGGAGGGATTTGGGATGGGGGTTGCCATGTCCAGGGTGACACTGGGGGGGATTTGGGGTGACACTGCGGTCCCTGGGGGGCTCAGGGTGACACTGGGAGTCACTGGAGGGATTTGGGGTGAGGGTCCCCAGGGCCCTGGTGGCACTGGGGGGCTCTGGGTGACACTGGTGTCACTGGGAGTGATTGGGGTGACAGTGGGAGTCGCCATGGAATGTTGAGGTGACACCAGAGGGAATTTGGGGTGACACTGGGGGTCACTGGAGTGATTTGGGGTGAGGGTCCCCATGGCCCTTGCGACACTGGGGGGGATTTGGGGTGACACTGGGGGTCACTGGGAGGGATTGGGGTGACACTGGGAGTCCCCATGGAATGTTGAGGTGACACTGGGGGGCTCAGGGTGACACTGGGAGTCACTGGAGGGGATTGGGGTGTCCAGGGTGACACAGGGAGAGATTTGGGGTGACACTGGGGGGCTCAGGGTGACACTGGGGGTCACTGGAGTGATTTGGGGTGAGGGTCCCCATGGCCCTGGTGGCACTGGGGGGCTCTGGGTGACACTGGTGTCACTGGGAGTGATTGGGGTGACACTGGGAGTCCCCATGGAAGGTTGGGGTGACACTGGGGGGCTCAGGGTGACACTGGGAATCACTGGAGTGATTTGGGGTGAGGGTCCCCATGGCCCTGGTGGCACTGGGAGGGATTTGGGGTGACACTGGGGGTCACTGGAGGGATTGGGGTGACATTGGGAGTCACTGGGAGGGGAATTGGGGTGAGGGTCCTCATGGCCCTGGTGACACTGGGATCACTGGGAGAGATCAGGGTGACACTGGGAGTCACTGGAGGGGATTTGGGTGTCCAGGGTGACACAGGGAGAGATTTGGGGTGACACTGGGGGGCTCAGGGTGACACTGGAGGGATTTGGGGTGACACTGGAGGTCTCTGGAGGGGATTGGGGTGGGGGTCCCTATGTCCAGTGTGACACTGGGGGGGATTTGGGGTGACACTGGGTGACACTGGGGGGCTCAGGGTGACACTGGGGGGGATTTGGGGTGACACTGGAGGTCACTGGGGGACTCAGGGTGACACTGGGAGTCACTGGAGGGGATTTGGGGTGACACTGGAGGTCACTGGGGGGCTCAGGGTGACACTGGAGGGATTTGGGGTGACACTGGAGGTCACTGGGGGGGATTTGGAGTGACACTGCGGTCCCTGGGGGCCTCAGGGTGACACTGGGGGGGATTTGGGGTGACACTGTGGTCCCTGGGGGCCTCAGGGTGACACTGGAGCTCCCTGGACCGACTGGGGACAAACCTCCCCAGTGCCACCTTCGCGCCCCCCCAACCCCTGTCCCCTTTTTGTCCCCGCAGGACCCCTCCCCCCCTCCCCCCTCGGAGCTCCCTCCCCACCGCAACGGCTCCGCGCTGTCCCCGCGCTGTCCCCAAACCTCCTCGGGTGACAAAAGCCACCCCCACACCCTGGCCGAGCTCAAGCGCCACCGCGCGGCCGCCAAAGCGCAGCGCCCCCGGCCCGACGACCCCCAAAAAACCCCCAAATCCCCCGAACCCCCCCTGGGGGACGGCGGGGACCCCCTCGGGGACCTTGGGGACATCCTCGGGGACATCGGGGAGCCACCCCTGCTCCGCCTGACGGCCCCGGCCGAGGAGGCTCCCACGGAGAAGCAGCGCTGCTGTTGCCTGATGTGACCCCCCCCGGGAAGGTTTTGGGGTCCCCCCGAGGGGTTTGGGGTCACCCCGAGGGTTTTGGGGTCACCCCAGTGCTCGGGGGGATCCCTCCCCGGGTTGGTGGTGTCGCTTTTTGTCCCTTTTTTGTCCCCACGATCCGTGGAATCGCAACGGTTTTGCACCAATCGTTGTGTTCGTGGTTTTTGGGGACCCCAAATTCACCCTGGGGGGTGGTGGGGACCCCAAATCCGTGGAGGAGTCTGGGGACCCCCAAATTCTGTGGTTTTGGAGGCGTTTGGGGACACCGAATTCACCCTGGGGTGTGGTGGGGACCCCAAAAGTCACATTGAGGGAGGAGGTCAGGGACCCCAAAATTCACATGGGGGGGTCGGGGACCCCCCAAATCCACATTTGGGGTTTTGGGACCCCCCAAATCCACATTTGGGGTTTTGGGATCCCCCAAATCCACATTTGGGGTTTTGGGATCCCCCAAATCCACATTTGGGGTTTTGGGATCCCCCAAATCCACATTTGGGGTTTTGGGACCCCCCAAATCCACATTTGGGGTTTTGGGACCCTCCAAATTCACACTTGGGGGTTTGGGGATCCCCCAAATCCACATTTGGGGTTTTGGGACCCCCCAAATCCACACTGAGGTGGTCAGGGACCCCAAAATCTTAACAGGGGATGTTGGGGACCCTCCAAATTCACACTTGGGGGTTTGGGGACCCCCCAAATCCACATTTGGGGTTTTGGGATCCCCCAAATCCACCTTTGGGGTTTTGGGACCCCCCAAATCCACCTTTGGGGTTTTGGGATCCCCCAAATCCACACTGAGGTGGTCAGGGACCCCAAAATCTTAACAGGGGATGTTGGGGACCCTCCAAATTCACACTTGGGGGTTTGGGATCCCCCAAATCCACACGAGAGAGGTTCGGGGACCCCACATCCCTCTGGGAAGGTTTGGGGACCCCCCCAGTCCCGCAATTGGCGTTTTGGGACCCCCAAATCCACCCTGGGAGTTTTGGGATCCCCCAAATTCAAACTGGGAGCTTTTGGGGACCCCCAAACCCACATGGGGGGGGGCACCAGGGACCCCAAATTTCCACCAGGAGGAGGTCAAGGACCCCCCAACCCCCACATTTGGGGTTTTGGGACCACCCCAACCCCATATCCCCACCCCACACAACAACCCCGCCCCCATCAAACTTTTGGGGTTGCCCCTTTGTGCCCCCCCTTCTCCTCCCCCCCCCGATAGGGGCGGGGCCCCCCCAAAAACCCCCCCAAATCCTCCCCTCCCCCACCCCGATCCTATTTCGGGCCCCGCGGCAGCTGCAGGAAAAGGTCAGAGCCCGCAGGGGTGACCCTAAAACACCTCCCCCGCCCCAAAATCCCACCCCCGGCACCCCAAAACCCCCCCGGGATATGGGGGAGTCATGGGGGAAGGGTTTGGGGTTTTTTTGGGGTGGCCCCACGCGCTCGGGGTGGGTGGAGGGGGCCGATAAGGGGTTTGGGGTTGATAATGGGGTGGGGCGGCCCCATATCCCCCCCTCCGCCGGGAGGTTTGGGATTTGGGGGGGTTTAGGGGGAATCGGGAGGGGATTTGGGGTATCCCCGTGTTTGGGGTGGGTTTAGGGTGTCCCAGAGGGAAGGGGGCTCTGGGGACCCCCAGTTTTGGGGTTTAGGGTGGGGGAATTGGGAGGGGATTTGGGGTATCTCCATATTTAGGGTATCCCAGAGGGAAGGGGCTGTGTGGACCCCCAGTTTTGGGGTTTATGGGGTCCCTAATGTGGGCTCAAATAAAGGGGGACTCTGGGGTCCCCCATAACGGGTGGAGGGTGATTTTGGGGCCCCCCATAGCCGGGGAACTCCACCGGGGTGGTTTATGGGGTCCCTATATGGGATTCTGTAGGGATCCATAACGGAGGGGTTTATGGGGTCCCTAATGGGGGAGGGGACGCCCCTATGGGGGGTCTCTAATTGGGGGGGGGTATATAGGGATCCCATAAAGGGTCAGTGGGGTCTTTAAAGGGGCGAGTCCCCCATCATGGGGGCATCTATGGGGTCCCCCAATAGGGGGAGTCTATGGGGTCTCTAATGGGGAGGGGTCTATAGGGACCCCTAATTGGGGAGGGGTCTATGGGGTCCCTAATGGGGGGTCTGTAGTGTCCCCTAATAGGGGAGTCTATAGGAACCCCAAATGGGGGGAGTCTATAAGATCCCTAATGGGGAGGGGTCTATGGGGTCCCTAATGAGGAGGGGTCTATAGGGACCCCCAGTGAGGAGGGGTCTGTAGGAACCCCTAAATGGGGCGGGTCTATGGGGTCCCTAATGGGGAGGGGTCTATGGGATCCCTAATGGGGAGGGCTCTATAGGGACCCCCAATGAGGAGGGGTCTATAAAAACCCCTAAATGGGGCGGGTCTATGGGGTCCCTAATGGGGAGGGGTCTATAGGGATCCCATAAAGGGTCAGTGGGATCCTTAAAGGGGCGAGTCCCCCATCATGGGGGCATCTATGGGGTCCCCCAATAGGGGGAGTCTATGGGGTCTCTATTGGGGGGGGTCTATAGGGACCCCTAATTGGGGAGGGGTCTATGGGGTCCCTAATGGGGGGTCTGTAGTGTTCCCTAATAGGGGAGTCTATAGGAACCCCTAATGGGGGGAGTCTATAAGATCCCTAATGGGGAGGGGTCTATGGGATCCCTAATGGGGAGGGGTCTATGGGATCCCTAATGAGGAGGGGTCTATGGGATCCCTAATGAGGAGGGGTCTATGGGATCCCTAATGGGGAGGGGTCTATGGGATCCCTAATGGGGGGTCTGTAGTGCCCCCTAATAGGGGAGTCTATAGGAACCCCTAATGGGGAGGGGTCTATAAGATCCCTAATGGGGAGGGGTCTATGGGATCCCCAATGGGGAGGGCTCTATAGGGACCCCCAGTGAGGAGGGGTCTATAGGAACCCCTAAATGGGGCGGGTCTATGGGGTCCCTAAATGGGAGGGTCTATAGGGACCCTCATTGGGGGTTCTGTGGGATCTCTGATGGGGAGGGGTCTATGGGGTCCCTAAAAGGGAGTGCTTATGGGGTCCCTAATGGGGAGGAGTCCATGGGGTCCCTAAATTGGGGTCTGTAGGGACCCCTAAGGGGGAGGGGTCTATGGAGTCCCTAATGAGGAGGGGGTTATGGGGTCCCTCAATGGGGGGGTCTGTAGGGACCCCCAATGGAGGGGGGTCTATGGGATCTCTAATGGGGAGGGGTCTATAGGAACCCCTTAAAGGGGAAGCTGTATGGGGTCCCTAAATGGGAGGGTCTAAAGGGACCCCCCATTGGGGGGTCCTATGGGATCTCTGATGGGGAGGGGTCAATGCGGTCCCTAATGGGGAGGGGTCCATGGGGTCCCTAAAAGGGAGTGTTTATGGGGTCCCTAATGGGGGGGATTTATGGGGTCCCTAGTGGGGAGGGGTCCATGGGGTCTCTAATGGGGAGGGGTCCATGGGGTCCCTAAAAGGGAGTGTTTATGGGGTCCCTAATGGGGGGGATTTATGGGGTCCCTAGTGGGGAGGGGTCCATGGGGTCTCTAATGGGGAGGGGTCCATGGGGTCCCTAAAGCAACGAGCAGTGGGGTCCCTAAATGGTGGGATCCATAGAGACCCCCAATAGTGGGGGGGGGGTCCCATACCGAGCCCCCCCCGCAGTTTGGGTGTCCCAGCCCCGCCCCTTCCGCCAGCAACCAATTAGCTTTGAGTGGGCGCGGCCTGGGCATTGATTGACATCGGAGGGGCGTGGCCAGCGGGCACGCAGCAGTTGGCGCCGCTGGGGGGCGCTGTGGGCGGAGGGATGGGGAATTTGGGGACATTTGGGGACATTCGGGGGGTCTGGGGGGCACTGGGGCCGTGTCCCCACCCGTGACAGTGACAGCTGTGTCCCCTCCCTGTGTCCCCAATGTCCTCGTGTCCCTCCGTGTCTCCCCATGTCCCCCCGTGTCCCACGACCCCCGTGTCGCCTGTCCCCACCCCGTGGGGTGACAGATCCGCACGCTCCCGGTGCCACCCCCTTTCCCGGTGCCCATTGCCCCCGGTGCCACCCCCGTGCCCGTTGTCCCCGGTCCCAGTCCCAGTGTCACTGCCCGCTCCCGGTGCCACCCCCGTGCCCGTTGTCCCCGGTCCCAGTCCCAGTGTCACTGCCCGCTCCCAGTGCCACCCCCGTGCCCGTTGTCCCCGGTCCCAGTTCCAGTGTCACTGCCCGCTCCCGGTGCCACCCCCGTGCCCGTTGTCCCCGGTCCCAGTTCCAGTGTCACTGCCCGCTCCCGGTGCCACGTTCCCTGTGCCCATTGTCCCCGGTCCCAGTCCCAGTGTCACTGCCCGCTCCCGGTGCCACCCCTGTGCCCATTGTCGCCAGTTCCAGTGTCACTGCCCGCTCCCGGTGCCACCCCCTATCCCCGTGCCCCTTTTCCCTGCTCCCAGTCCCGGATTTTCCCAGTCCCCGTGGCAGTGCCCGGTCCGGGTGCCACCTCCTTTCCCGCTGTCCCACTCTTGGTGCCACCCCCGTTCCCAGTGCCAGTGCCCGGTCCCGCTTTTTCCCAGTCCCTTGCCACCCCCATTCCCGCTCTCGGCTGTCCCCGGTGCCACCCCCTTTTCCCAGTGTCCCGTGCTCGGTGCCACCCCCTTTCCCAGTGCCAGTTGCCTCCGGTGCCAGTGCCCCGGTGCCGATGCCACCCCCTGTCCCGGTGTCCCTTTCCCCGTGCCGGCTGTCCCCGGTCCCCGGTGCCACCCTCTTTCCCCGTGCCCCTCTCCCGGTGCCCGTTGTCACCGACGCCCATGTAAGTGCCCAGTCCCGGTTTTTCCCAGTCCCGGTGCCACCCCTTTCCCAGTGCCCCTGTCCCGGTGCCACCCCCATTCCCGGTTGTCCCCATTTCCGCTGTCCCTACCCACTCCCGGTTTTTCCCAGCCCCGCTCCCGTTCCCGGTGCCAATTCCCGCTCCCGGTGCCACCCCTTTCGCTGTGCCCGCTGTCCCCGCTGCCACGTGCCCGCTCCCGGTGTCCCCTTCCCGCTGCCCTCCCCTTTCCCAGCGTCCCGTGCCCGGTGCCACCCCCGTGCCCGGTGCCGTTTGTGTCAGTTCCCGCTCCCGGTGCCACCCCCGTGCCCGGTGCCGTCTGTCCCCGTTCCCGCTCCCGGTGCCGCTCCCGGTGCCACCCCCGTGCCCGGTGCCGTCTGTCCCCGTTCCCGCTCCCGGTGCCACCCCCGTGCCCGGTGCCGTCTGTCCCCGTTCCCGCCCCGTCCCGTCACGATTTTTCCCAGCCTCTCTCCCGGTGCCACCCCTTTGCCGTCCCCGCTCCACGTGCCCGCCCCCGGTGTCCCTTGCCCCCTCCCGGTGCCCGTGCCCCCTCCCCGCGCCCGTTGCCCTTCGCCCGTTGCCCCTCGCCCGCTGCCGTTCGTCGCCCGTTGTCCCGAGGCGGCGCCGGTAGCGGCGGCGGCGGCGGGAGGGGAGGGCGGGGAGGACTCGGGGTGCCCCGGGGGCGGGTTCGGGGTGTCACCGGGGTGTCCCCGAGGTGTCACCGGGAGGTGGGCGGCGGTGTGGGGCGGGCGGACGATGCGGGCGCTGAGGGCGCTGTGGGCGCTGCGGCCCCGTAGGCTCCTGGCGATGGCGGCGGCGGCGGCGGCGGAGCTGGGGGCTCCCGGGGGGCCCCGGGGGGCGCGGGGGGGCCCGGTGCTGAGCCTGGAGACGATGAACCCCGCCATCCGCCGCGTGGAGTACGCCGTGCGCGGCCCCATCGTCACCCGCGCCCTGGAGCTCGAGCAGGAGCTGCGCAAGGTACCGGCAAGATCCCCAAAATCCACCGGAGCGGGGGAACCCCCAGAACCGGACCGGGATAAATCCGGATAGCCCCATCCCGGACTGGGAGAAACCTCCCGGACCGGGGTAACCCCCCCCAAAACAGGGATAACCCAACCCCGAACCGGGATAAACCCTCCCGGACCGGGATAACCCCTCCAGAACCGGGATAACCCAACCCCGAACCGGGATAAACCCTCCCGGACCGGGATAACTCACTCAGGACCGGGATAACCCACCCTGGACCGGGATACCCCACCCAGAACCGGGATAACCCAACCCCGAACCGGGATAAACCCTCCCGGACCGGGATAACTCACTCAGGACCGGGATAACCCACCCTGGACCGGGATACCCCAACCCCAAACCGGGATAACCCACCCTGGACCGGGGATATCCCACCCTGGACCGGGAACAGCCCACCCAGAACCGGGATAACCCCCCAGAACCGGGATAACCCAAACTCGAACTGGGATAAACCCTGCCGGACCGGGATATCCCCATCCCGGATTGGGATAAACTTCCCGGACTGGGATAATCCCCCCAGAACCGGGAACAGCCCCCCCCAGACCGGGATAACCCACCCAGGACGGGGATATCCCACCCTGGACCAGGATAATCCCCCCCCAGAACCGCGATAACCCAACCCCAGACCGGGATAACCCAACCCCGGACCAGGATAACCCACCCAGAACCGGGATAACCCCCCCCAGAACCGGGATAACCCCCCCAGAACCGGGATAACCCCCCCCTCCGGAACCGGCATAACCCACCCAGAATCGGGATAACCCCCCCAAAACAGGGATAACCCCCCAGAACCGGGATAACCCACCCAGAACCGGGATAACCCCCCCAAAACAGGGATAACCCCTGCAGAACCGGGATAACCCCCCCAGAACCGGGATAACCCCCCCAGAACTGGGATAACCCCCCCAGAACCGGGATAACCCCTCCAGAACCGGGATAACCCAACCCCGGACCGGGATAACCCCCCCAGAACCCGAATAACCCACCCAGAACCGGGATAACCCCCCCAGAACCGGGATACCCCAACCCCAAACCGGGATAACCCCCCCAGAACCGGGATAACCCCACCCTGGACCGGGATAACCCCCCCAGAACCGGGATACCCCACCCTGGACCGGGATATCTCTACCCCAAACCGGGATAACCCAACCCCAAACCGGGAACAGCCATCCCGAACAGGGACCCCCTTTCCAAAGCCGGGGATTCCCCCAAAATCGGGAGAATTCCTCCAACCGGGACCCCCCAACCCCGAGCCGGGACCCCTCCAAAACCGGGTCTGTGTACCCCAAACGGGGCACCCCAAACTGGGCCCCTCCCGCCCCATAAGCAGCCCCCAAAAAGGGTCTTTACCCCCCAAAAAAGGGGTTTTATCACCCCAAAAAAGGGATTTTCACCCCCCCAAAAATGGCCTTTATCCCCCTCAAAAAAGGGGTTTTATCACCCCAAAAAAAGGGATTTTCACCCCCCCAAAAATGGCCTTTATCCCCCCCAAAAAAGGGGTTTTACCCCTTCAAAAAAGGGGTTTTAATCCCCCCCCCAAAAAAAGTTTTTACTCCCCAGAAAGGGTTTTACCCCCCCCAAAAAAAAGGTCTTTACCCTTCAAAAAAAGGATCTTTACCCTCCAAAAAAGGGATTTTATCCTTCCCAAAAAAGGGGTTTTACCCTCCCCCCAAAAAGGGTCTTTCCCCTCCAAAAAAGGGATTTTATCCTTCCCAAAAAAGGGGTTTACCCCCCCCAAAAAAAGGATCTTTCCCCTCCAAAAAAGGGATTTTATCCTTCCCAAAAAAAGGGGTTTTACCCCCCCCCAAAAAAAGGGTCTTTCCCCTCCCCAAAGGGTCTTTTTTCCCCCAAAGAAAGCGATTTTACCCCACTCAAAGTGGTTTTTTTTTGTTTTTTTTTTTCCCCAAAAGGATTTTTACACCCCAGGGCTCCCCCAAAACGGTGACTCCTGACCTGGGCCCCCCAAAATCCGGGGACCACCCCCCTCCCCCCTCAGACCCCTCAAAGTCGGGGTCTCCCCGGTGTCCCCTCTGTCCCCACTGTCCCCTCCCGTGGCCCTGTCCCCACCTGGGAACTTTCCCAAGCCTCGGAGGGTCCCTTTCGGGGGGGAGTGGGACATGGGGGACACCCCGGTGGGGACAGGGGGTGGCAGGGGTGTGACAGCGGTGACAGGAGGTGGCAGGGGTGAGGCCAGGTGACACGGGTGACAGAGGCGCCACGTTCGGGGCGGTGCCACCCGGGGCAGAGTCCGGTCCCGCCGAAGTGGCCAAAGTCCGGCGGGAGGTGGCCGCGGTCACCCGGGCTGGGGACACGGCCCGGGGGGGTGGGGATGTCCCCGCTGGGATGTCCCCGCTGGCCTGCCAGGCTGTCCCCGTGTCCCCAAGGTCCCTAAGGTCCCCAAGGTCCCCATTCCCGGGGTTCTCGAGGTCCCCCCCGTTCTGGCCACTCCCAGGACAGGGGACACGGCGGTGACGCCATGGCCGGGTGGTGGCACTCGTGCCACACTGGGTGGGGACAGGCAGGGCATGACCCCTGACCTGACCTGTCCCTGTCTCTGTCCCCATTCTTCTCTGTCCCCGCCTCATTCCTGACCCTGTCCCCATTCCCATCGCTGTCCCCACCCTGTCCCTGACTTTATCCCTGTCCCCATTCCCATCCTTGTCCCCATCCCTGTCCCCATCCCTGTCCCCTGTCCCCATTCCCATCCCTGTCCCTGTCCCCATGCCTCTCCCCTTGTCCCTGTCCCCATCCCTGTCCCTGTGCGCTGCTCCACCCCCTTGTCCCTATCCCTGTCCCTTGTCCCCACCCCCCGTCCCTGTCTCCATCCCCTGCCCTGTCCCTGCTGTCCCTGTCCCCATCTCTGTCCTTGTCCCCATCCCCATCCCTGGTGTCCCTGTCCCCATCTCTGCCTCTTGTCCCCATCTCTGCCTCTTGTCCCCATCTCTGCCTCTTGTCCCCATCTTTGTCCCTTGTCCCCATCCCTGCCACCCCCACCCCCACCCCTCCTGTCCCCGTCGCTGTCCCCGTCCCCACAGGGTGTCCCCAAACCCTTCACCGAGGTGATCAAGGCCAACATCGGTGACGCGCACGCCATGGGACAGAAACCCATCACCTTCCTCCGCCAGGTACGGCCACCCGCGCCACCTCCGGCGACACCGCGGGGGGATTGTCACCCCCCGGGTGCCACCACCGCCTCGCGTCACCTCCCTGTCCCCTCAGGTGACAGCGCTGTGCCTGTGCCCGGAGCTGCTCAAGGACCCGAACCTCCCCAAGGACGCCAAGGAACGCGCGGAGCGACTTCTGTCCGCGTGCGGTGGCCACAGCGCAGGTCAGTGTCACCTCCCCGGCGGGGACACCCGCGGTGCCACCCCCCGGTGCCCGTGTCACCGGCGCTGTCCCCTCCGCAGGCTCCTACACCGCCAGCCCCGGCATCGAGATGGTGCGGGAGGACGTGGCGCGCTACATCCAGCGTCGCGACGGTGTCCCCGCCAAGGCCCACGACATCTTCCTGTCCACCGGCGCCAGCGACGCCATCATGGTACGGGGACAGTGCCACCCCCCGGGGGACACCGGGCGCGGTGCCACCCCCCGGCCGTTCCCACGGCGGCCAGCGACAAAGGAGCCTTTGTGCCGCGCTTGGCGCAGGCCCCGGGACGGGCAGTGCCCGAGGGGGGTGGTGGCACAGGGGGTGGCGTGTCCTTGGTGTCCCCACGCCCCCCGGGGGCCGTGCCAGCTCCGGGCGCTGCGGGATCGGCCCACGCCGGGGGTGGCACCGCGGTGTCCCCGAGGCTGTGGGGTTGCCATGGTTGCGGGGTCCTGATCCCCATGCTGTCCCCGTACCATGTCCCCGTGATGTCCTCTCGTTGTCCCCGTGTCCCCCACACGCCACCCCCGTGGTCACTGTCCCCTCCTTGTTCCCATGTCCCCCATATGCCACCCCCGTGGTCCAGCTGTCCCCAGTGTCCCCATGCTGTTCCCCTGTTCCTGTCCCCTCGCTGTCCCCATGGCCACACCAGCCATGACCCAATGTTGTCCCCAAGGCTACACCAACTGTGTCCCCTCATTGTCCCCATAGCCTCTATCTCCCTGTCCCCATGCCCACACCGACTCGGTCCCCATGATGTCCCCACCCCCATGACCCCACGGTCCCCAGATCCCATATTTGGGATGGGGTGGGACACCAACCATGTCCCCATGATGTCCTGATTCCCACTCCATCCTGTCCCCGCAGTGTCCCCATGATGTCCCCACAATGTCCTGATTCCCACTCCATCCTGTCCCCGCAGTGTCCCCATGATGTCCCCACGATGTCCTGATTCTCACTCCATCCTGTCCCTGCAGTGTCCCCATGATGTCCCCACAATGTCCTGATTCCCACCCCATCCTGTCCCCCCATTGTCCCCATGATGTCCCCACAATGTCCTGATTCCCACCCCATCCTGTCCCCGCAGTGTCCCCATGATGTCCCCACAATGTCCTGATTCCCACCCCATCCTGTCCCCGCAGTGTCCCCATGATGTCCCCATGATGTCCTGATTCTCACCCCATCCTATCCCCGCAGTGTCCCCATGATGTCCCCACAATGTCCTGATTCCCACCCCATCCTGTCCCCGCAGTGTCCCCATGATGTCCCCATGATGTCCTGATTCTCACCCCATCCTGTCCCCGCAGTGTCCCCATGATGTCCCCACAATGTCCTGATTCCCACCCCATCCTGTCCCTGCATTGTCCCCATGCCCACACCAGCTCTGTCCTCACCCCCTTGACCCCATTGTCCCCACGATGCCACATTTGGGGGGAGGTGGGACACCAACCACGGCCCCATGATGTCCTGATTCCCACGGGATGGGATCGGGTGGGGTGGGATCCATTGGATGGGATGGGATGGGACCCCTGGGCTGGGATCCTGGGGTGAACTGTACCCCAGGACTGGACTGGGACCCCAAAACTGGACTGGGATCCACAGACTGGGATTGGGATCCCAGGACTGGACTGGGATCCATGGACTGGGATTGAGATCCCAGGATTGGACTGGGACCCCAAAACTGGACTGGGATCCATAGACTGGGATTGGGATCCCACGACTGGACTGGGATCCCAAAACTGGACTGGGACTCTGAGCTTGGGACCCCAAGACTGGGATTGGGGTCCCAGGACTGGAGTGGGATCCTGGGTTTGGACTGGGACCTTGTGACTGGCCTGGGACCCCAAAACTGGACTGGGATCCATAGAGTGGGATTGGGATCCCAGGACTGGACTTGGACCCCTGGGCTGGACCCCAACCTGTCCCCTCGTTCTCCCTGTGATGACCCCATAGTGTTCTGGTTCCCACCCCATCCTGTCCCCTCATTGTCCCCACCATGACCCCATAATGTCCCAATTCCCTCATTTCCCCCACAATATCCCCACGCCGCCTCTATGTCCCCAACCCCACCATGTCCCCACAAGGTCCCCATTACGCCCCTACATCCCCACCCCATGCCATCCCCACGCCATCCCCACAGAACATCCTAAAGCTTGATCCCAAGACTGGACTGGGACCCCAAAACTGGACTGGGATTGGGACCCCAGGACTTGACTGGGACCCCAAAACTGGACTGGGATTGGGACCCCAGGACTTGACTGGGACCCCAAAATGGGACTGGGATTGGGACCCCAAGACTGGACTGGGATCCATAGACTGGACTGGGATTGGGACCCCAGGACTTGACTGGGACCCCAAAATTGGACTGGGATTGGGACTCCAAGACTGGATGGGGATCCATAGACTGGGATTGGGACCCCAGGACTTGACTGGAACCTCAAAACTGGACTGGGATTGGGACCCCAAGACTGGACTGGGACCCCAAAACTGGACTGGGATTGGGACCCCAAGACTGCACTGGGATCTCTGGGCTGGACCCCAACCCAACCCCTCATTTTTCCCACACCATCCCCACCTCACCCCACCTCTCCATCCTCCCAGAACATCCTAAAGCTTGATCCCAAGACTGGACTAGGACCCCACAACTGGACTGGCATTGGGACCCCAAGACTGGACTGGCATTGGGACCCCAAGACTGGACTGGGATGCATAGACTGGGATTGGGACCCCAGGACTTGACTGGGACTCCAAAACTGGACTAGGACCCCAAAACGGGACTGGGATTGGGACCCCAAGGCTGGACTGGGATCCATAGACTGGACTGGGATCCATAGACTGGACTGGGATTGGGACCCCAAGACTGGACTGGGATCCATAGACTGGACTGGGATCCATAGTCTGGACTGGGATCCATAGACTGGACTGGGATTGGGACCCCAGGACTGGACTGGGATCCATAGACTGGACTGGGATTGGAACCCCAAGACTGCACTGGGACCTCTGCGCTGGACCCCAACCCATCCCCTCATTTTTCCCCCACCATCCCCACCTCACCCCACCTCTCCATCCCCACAGAGCATCCTGAAGCTGCTGGTGTCGGGTTCGGGGTCGTCGCGCACGGGGGTGATGATCCCGATCCCGCAGTACCCGCTGTACTCGGCGGCGCTGGCCGAGCTGGAGGCGGTGCAGGTCAATTATTACCTGAACGAGGAGCGCTGCTGGGCGCTGGACGTGGCCGAGCTGCGGCGGGCGTTGGCCGAGGGGCGCGAGCGCTGCTGCCCCCGCGTGCTCTGCATCATCAACCCCGGCAACCCCACCGGTAACGGGGACGGCGTGGGGTGGGAGCCGTGGGGTGGGGTGGGATGGGAACCACGAGGTGGGATCCGTGGGGTGGGGTATGTGGGATATCTGGGGTGGGATGGGATGGGATGGGATGGGATGGGATGGGATGGGATGGGATGGGATGGGATGGGATGGGATGGGATGGGATGGGATGGGATGGGATGGGATGGGATGGGATCCATGGGATGGGATGGGATGGGATCCATGGGATGGGATGGGATGGGATCCATGGGATGGGATGGGATGGGATCCATGGGATGGGATGGGATGGGATGGGATGGGATGGGATGGGATGGGATGGGATGGGATGGGATGGGATGGGATGGGATGGGATGGGACGGGACGGGACGGGACGGGACGGGACGGGACGGGACGGGACGGGGTGGGATGGGATGGGATGGGATGGGATGGGATGGGATGGGATGGGATGGGATGGGATGGGATGGGATGGGATGGGATGGGATGGGATCCATGGGATAGGATGGGATGAGATCCATGGGATAGGATCCATGGGATGGGATGGGATGGGATCCATGGGATAGGATGGGATGAGATCCATGGGATAGGATCCATGGGATGGGATGGGATGGGACCCATGGGATGGGACCCATGGGATGGGATCCATGGGATGGGATCCATGGGATAGGATGGGATGGGATCCATGGGATGGGATCCATGGGATGGGATCCATGGGATGGGATGGGATGGGACCCATGGGATGGGATGGGAGCCATGAGGTAGGATTCACGGGGTTGGATCCATGGGATATCTGGGGTGGGGTGGAATGGGGTCCATGGGGTGAGATATCTGGGGTGGGACACCTGGGATGGGATATATAGGATGGGATCCATGGGGTGGGATCTGTGGGATATCTGGGGTGGGATGGGATCCATGGGGTGGGACACCTGGGCTGGGATCCCAGGGTTGGGACCCCAAGACTGGGACTCGGGCCCCAAGACTGAACTGGGATCCCAAAACTGGACTGGGATTGGGAACTGGGAACTGGGAACTGGGAACTGGGAACTGGGACTCCAGGACTGGACTGGGACCCCAAAACTGGACTGGGATTGGGAACTGGGACCCCACAACTGGACTGGGACTCCAGGACTGGACTGGGACCCATAGACTGGGATTGGGAACTGGGAACCCAAGATGGGACTGGGACTCCAGGACTGGACTAGGATGCCAAAACTGGACTGGGATTGGGACCCCAAGACCAGACTGGGACCTCAGGATTGGGACCCCACAACTGCACTGGGATCCTGGGGTTGGACTGGGACCTTGGGACTTGACTGGGACCCCAAAACTGGACTGGGACCCCAAAACTGGACTGGTATCCATAGACTGGCATTGGGATCCCTGGGGTGGACTGGGACCCCAAAACTGGACTGGGACCCCAAAACTGGACTGGGACCCCAGTTCAGTGCTGGGGCTGACCCCTCCAGTTCCGGTGTCCCCATGACCCCTGTCTGTGTCCCCAGGCCAGGTCCAGAGCCGGCAATGCATCGAGGAGGTCATCAAGTTCGCCTATGAGCAGAAGCTTTTCCTCCTGGCTGATGAGGTGGGCGTGTCCTCCATTCCCCCATTCCCACATTCCTGGGAAAGCCCTGCAATTCCAGGTGACATCTCGGGATGTCCCCTCCCTTCCCAGGTGTACCAGGACAATATCTACGCTGAGGGCTCGGCCTTCCACTCCTTCAAGAAGGTCCTGATGGAGATGGGGCCGCCCTACTCTGAGGTGGTGGAGTTGGCCTCCTTCCACTCCATCTCCAAGGGATTCATGGGAGAGTGAGTCCCAGGGTCCCCATCCTGGAATTGTCACCCCAGGGGGTGTGACCGGGGTCCCATGGGTCCTGTGGGATGGAGGGGATAGGGAGGATGGAGCAATGGAGGTGCCACCACCCCATGGATCTCCTGGAATGGGTCATGGAGGTGATGTAGGGATGGAAGTGCCACCACCCCATGGATCTTCTGGGATAAGAATGTCACCACCCCATGGATGTTCTGGGGGTGGGATTGGGGATGCCACCACCCCATGGATCTCCTGGGATAAGAGTGTCACCACCCCATGGAATGGGTCACGGAGGTGACGTAGGGATGGGGATGCCACCACCCCGTGGATGTGATGGATGAGGGTTGGGAGGTGACATTGGATGAGGATGCCATCACTCCATGGATGCCATGTCCCATCCGTGGGTTCCCATCACAGACCCCCCATCCATGGACCTTCATCCATGCATTCCATCCATGGGACCCTCTCCACGTGGTCCTATCCATGGGTTCCTCTCATGGACCTCAGTCCATGGGTCCTTCTCCATAGGTTCCTATCCATGCATCCCATCCATAGATTCCAAACCATGGCTTCCATCCATGGATGCCATCTCTAGGTCCTCATCCATGAATTCCCATCCCAGATCCCATCCACAGATTCCCATCCACAGCTCCCCTCCATGGATCTCTCTCCACGTGTTCCTATCCATGGGTTCCTCTCATGGACCCCAATCCGTGGGTCCCTCTGCATAGGCTCCTATCCATGGATCCCATCCATAGATGCCAAATCATGGCTTCCATCCATGGATCCTCTCTCTAGGTCCTCATCCATGGATTCCCATCCCAGACCCCCATCCACAGATTCCCATCCACAGCTCCCATCCGTGGGTTCCATGATGGGTCCCATCCATGGGTTCCATGATGGGTCCCATCCATGGATCCCTCTCCATGTGTTCCTGTCCATGGGTTCCTCTCACAGACCCCAATCCATGGGTCCCTCTCCATGGGTTCCTATCCATGGACACCATCCACAGATTCCCATCAATGGGTCCCATCCATGGATCCCATCTCTAGGCCCTCATAAATAGATTTCCATCCACAGCTCCTATCCATGGGTTCCATGATGGGTCCTATCTATGGATACCATCCATGGATCCCATCTCTAGGTCCTCATCCATGGATTCCCACCCCAGACTTCCATCCATGGATCCCATCTCTAGACCCTCATAAATAGATTCCCATCCATGGCTCCCATCCATGGGTTCCATGATGGGTCCCATCCATGGATTCCTGTCCCAGACCCCCATCCATGGATTCCCATCCCAGACCCCCATCCATGGATTCCCATCCCAGACCCCCATCCATGGATTCCCATCCATGGCTCCCATCCATGAGTTCCATGATGGGTCCCATCCATGGATTTCCATCCCAGACCCCCATCGACAGATTCCCATCCACAGCTCCAATCCATGGCTTCCATGATGGCTCCCATCCATGAATTCCTGTCCCAGACCCCCATCCATAGATTCCCATCTGGAGGTCTTTATCCATGGATTCCCATCCCAGACCCCCATCCATGGATTCCCATCCATGGGTTCCACAATGGGTCCCATCCATGGATCCCATCCATGAGTTCCATGATGGATCCCATCCATGGATTTCCATCCCAGACCCCCATCCATGGATTCCCATCCATGGTTCCCATCCATGGGTTCCATGATTGGTCCCATCCATGGATCCAATTTCTAGGTTCTCATCCATAGATTTCCATTCATGGCTCCCATCCATGGATTCCATGATGGGTCCCATCATGGCTCCCATCCATGAATTCCTGTCCCAGACCCCCATCCATAGATTCCCATCTGTAGGTGTTTATCCATGGATTCCCATCCCAGACCCCCATCCATGGATTCCCATCCATGGCTCCCATCCATGGGTTCCACGATGGATCCCATCCATGGATCCCATCTCTAGCTCCTCATTCATAGATTTCCATCCATGGCTCCCATCCATGGGTTCCATGTTGGCTCCCATCTATGAATTCCTGTCCCAGACCCCCATCCATGGATTCCCATCTGTAGGTCTTTATCCATGGATTCCCATCCCAGACCCCCATCCATGGATTCCCATCCCAGACCCCCATCCATGGATTCCCATCCCAGATCTCCCATCCATGGATTCCCATCCCAGACCTCCCATCCATGGATTCCCACCCCAGACCTCCCATCCATGGATTCCCACCCCAGACCCCCATCCATGGATTCCCACCCCAGACCCCCATCCATGGATTCCCATCCATGGCTCCCACCCATGGATTCCCATCCATGGCTCCCATCCATGAGTTCCATGATGGCTCCCATCCATGGATTCCCATCCCAGACCCCTATCCATGGATTCCCATCCCTGACCCCCATCCATGGACTCCCATCCCAGACCCCTATCCATGGATTCCCATCCACAGCTCCAATCCATGAGTTCCGTGATGGGTCCCATCCATGGATTCCCATCCAGACCTCCCATCCATGGACTCCCACCCCAGACCCCCATCCATGGATTCTCATCCCAGACCCCCATCCATGGATTCCCATCCAGACCTCCCATCCATGGATTCCCATCCAGACCCCCATCCATGGATTCCCACCCCAGACCCCCATCCATGGATTCCCATCCATATCCTCCCATTCCCCGCCCCCTCCATGCCCTCAGCGGTGCCAATTCCGGCGGTGTCCGGCAGGTGTGGCCTGCGGGGCGGATACGTGGAAGTGGTGAACATGGATCCGGAGGTGAAGGCACAGCTGTCCAAGCTGGTGTCCGTGCGGCTCTGCCCGCCCGTGCTCGGACAGATGGTCCTGGACCTCATCATGGATCCACCCAAGCCTGGAGAGCCGTCCTACGAGCGCTTCCAGGCTGTATGGAGCGGCGGGATGGGGTGGGATTGGGATGGGGTGGGATTGGGATGGGGTGGGATGGGATGGGGTGAGATGGGATGGGGTGGGATTGGGATTGGGATGGGATGGGATGGGATGGGATGGGATGGGATGGGATGGGATGGGATGGGATGGGATGGGGTGGGATTGGGATGGGATGGGGTGGGATGGGATGGGGTGGGGTTGGGATGGGGTTGAATGGGATGGGGTTGAATGGGATGGGATGGTATCCATAGGATGGGGTGGGATTGGGATTGGGATGGGATAGGGTGGGATGGGGATGAGAATGAGAAGGGATGGGTGAGGTGAGGATGAGATGGGAATGGGGATGGGGTGGGATGAGATGGGAAGGGTTGGGATAGGGATGGGGATGGGGATGGGAATGAGATGGGGATGGGGATGGGATTGGGTGGGGATGGGGTTGGGAATGGGAAGGGATGGGTGTGGTGGGGATGGGAATGGAATGGAATGGGATAGGGATGGGATGGGGTGGAAAAGTATATGGGAATGGGGAAAGGGATAGGATCAGCTGGGTTGGGATGGGAAGGAGTTGGGATGGGAATAGGGATGGGATGGGATAAAATCCATGGGATGGGATGGGATGGGATGGGATTGGGATGGGATGGGGTTGAATGGGATGGGATCCATGGGATGGGATGGGATCCATGGGATGGGATGGGGTGGGATTGGGATGGGATGGGGATGGGAATGAGAAGGGATGGGTGAGGTGAGGATGGGAATGGAATGGAATGGAATGGAATGGAATGGAATGGAATGGAATGGAATGGAATGGAATGGAATGGAATGGAATGGAATGGGATGGGATGGGATGGGATGGGATGGGATGGGATGGGATGGGGTGGAGTGGAGTGGAGTGGAGTGGAGTGGAGTGGAGTGGAAGGGAAGGGAAGGGAAGGGAAGGGAAGGGAAGGGAAGGGAAGGGAAGGGAAGGGAAGGGAAGGGAAGGGAAGGGAAGGGAAGGGAAGGGAAGGGAAGGGAAGGGAAGAGAAGGGAAGGGAAGGGAAGGGAAGGGAAGGGAAGGGAAGGGAAGGGAAGGGAAGGGAAGGGAATGGGGTTGAGATGGGGATGGGGATGAGATGGGGATGGGATGGGGTGGGAAAGAGTATGGGAATGGGGAAAAGGATGGGCTGGACTGGGTTGGGATGGGAAGGAGTTGGGGTGGGGATGGGATGGGAAGGGAAGGGATGGAATCCATGGGATTGGATGGGATGGGATCCATGGGATGGGACGGGATGGGATGGGATGGGATGGGATCCATGGGATGGGACGGGATGGGATGGGATGGGATGGGATGGGATCCATGGGATGGGATGGGATCCATGGGATGGGATGGGATGGGATGGGATGGGATGGGATGGGATGGGATGGGATGGGATGGGATGGGATGGGATGGGATGGGATGGGATGGGATGGGATGGGATGGGATGGGATGGGACGGGATGGGATGGGATGGGATGGGATGCATGGGATAGGATGGGATCCATGGGACAGGATGGGATGGGATGGGATGGGATGGGATGGGATGGGATGGGATGGGATGGGATGGGATGGGATGGGATGGGATGGGATCCATGGGACAGGATGTGATCCATAGGATGGGATGGGAAGGGATGGGATCCATGGAATGGGAAGGGATGAGCTGGTGTGGACTGGGATGTCCATCCCATTATCCCGCAGGAGAAGGAGGCCGTGCTCAACGCCCTGGCGGAAAAGGCTCGGCTGACCCAGGAGATCTTCAACCGCACTCCCGGGATCCACTGCAACCCCGTGCAGGGAGCCATGTACTCCTTCCCTCGGATCGACCTCCCGCCCCGCGCCCTGGCGGCCGCCAAGGTCCCTGGGAACACCGGGATCCCGACTGGGGGATGTGGGATGGACGGGATCCAAACTGGGATGGATGGGATCCAGACTGGGATGGATGGGATTGCAACTGGGAGATGTGGGATGGATGGGATCCAAACTGGGTGAGGTGGGGATGGACAGGATCCAAACTGGGAGATGTGGGGATGGATGGGATCCAAACTGGGAGATGTGGGGATGGATGGGATCCAAAATGGGAGATGCGGGGATGGACAGGATCCAAACTGGGATGGACAGGATCCAAACTGGGAGATGTGGGGATGGACGGCATCCAAACTGGGATGGACAGGATCCAAACTGGGAGACGTGGGAATGGATGGGATCCAAACTGGGTGAGGTGGGGATGGACAGGATCCAAACTGGGAGATGTGGGGATGGATGGGATCCAAACTGGGAGATGTGGGGATGGATGGGATCCAAAATGGGAGATGTGGGGATGGACAGGATCCAAACTGGGATGGACAGGATCCAAACTGGGAGATGTGGGGATGGACAGGATCCAAACTGGGATGGACAGGATCCAAACTGGGAGATGTGGGGATGGATGGCATCCAAACTGGGAGATGTGGGAGTGGATGGGATCCAAACTGGGAGATGTGGGAGTGGATGGGATCCAAACTGGGATGGATGGGATCCAAACTGGGAGATGTGGGGATGGACAGGATCCAAACTGGGATGGACAGGATCCAAACTGGGAGATGTGGGGATGGTTGGGATCCAAACTCAGAGGTGTGGGGATGGATGGGATCCATCCCAGGAGCTGTGGGACTCCCTGGGGTGAATCCTGATCCCCATGGGGTGGGTGGGATGAGCCCCAAGAGCCCCCAGCCCCTGTGGGATCAGATCAGATCCCCATTTTCCCAACACGTCCCTCTCCCAAATTCCCAGGAGAAGAACCAGGCCCCGGACATGTTCTTCTGCATGAGGCTCCTGGAGGAAACCGGGATCTGCGTCGTGCCGGGCAGCGGCTTCGGGCAGCGGGAAGGCACTTACCACTTCCGGTGGGTTCCCACCCCGAAATCCCTGTTCCCGGGAGATCCCCGCCCCAAATTCACTGTTCCTGCGATCCCCACCCCAAATTCACTGTTCCTGTGATCCCCGCCCCAAATTCACTGTTCCTGTGATCCCCGCCCCAAATTCACTGTTCCCGGGAGATCTCCACCCCAAATTCGCTGTTCCCGGGAGATCTCCACCCCAAATTCGCTGTTCCCGGGAGATCTCCACCCCAAATTCACTGTTCCTGTGATGCCCACCCCAAATTCCCTCTTCCTGTGATCCCCACCCCAAATTCCCCATTTCCCTCTTCCCAGGAAATCCCCACCCCAAATTCCCTCTTCCCCCACCCCAAATTCCCTCTTCCTGTGATCCCCACCCCAAATTCCCCATTTCCCTCTTCCCAGGAGATCCCCACCCCAAATTCCCCATTTCCCTCTTCCCAGGAAATCCCCACCCCAAATTCCCTCTTCCCCCACCCCAAATTCCCTCTTCCTGTGATCCCCACCCCAAATTCCCCATTTCCCTCTTCCCAGGAGATCCCCACCCCAAATTCCCTCTTTCCCCACCCCAAATTCCCTCTTCCTGTGATCCCCACCCCAAATTCCCTCTTTCTGGGGGATCCCCACCCTAAATTCCCTATTTCCTTCTTCCCAGGAGATCCCCACCCCAAATTCACTGTTCCTGAGAGATCCTGACCCTAAATTTCCTCTTTCTGTGATCCCCACCCCAAATTCCCCATTTCCCTCTTCCCAGGAAATCCCCACCCCAAATTCCCTCTTCCCCCACCCCAAATTCACTGTTCCTGTGATCCCCACCCCAAATTCCCTCTTTCTGGGGGATCCCCACCCCAAATTCCCTGTTTCTGAGAGATTCAGACCCCAAATTCCCTCTTCCTGTGATCCCCATCCCAAATTCCCTGTTCCCGGGAGATCTCCACGCCCAATTCACTGTTCCTGAGAGATCCTGACCCTAAAGTTCCTCTTTCTGTGATCCCCACCCCAAATTCCCCATTTCCCTCTTCCCAGGACATCCCCACCCCAAATTCCTTCTTCCTGTGATCCCCACCCCAAATTCCCTCTTTCTGGGGGCTCCCCACCCCAAATTCCCTGTTCCTGAGAGATTCAGACCCCAAATTCCCTCTTCCTGTGATCCCCACCCCAAATTCCCCATTTCCCTCTTCCCAGGAGATCCCCACCCTAAATTCCCTCTTCTCCCACCCCAAATTCCTTCCTCCTGTGATCCCCAAATTCCCCATTTCCCTCTTCCCAGGACATCCCCACCCCAAATTCCTTCTTCCTGCGATCCCCACCCTAAATTCCCTCTTTCTGGGGAATCCCCACCCCAAATTCCCTGTTCCTGAGAGATTCAGACCCCAAATTCCCTCTTCCTGTGATCCCCACCCCAAATTCCCTCTTCCTGTGATCCCCACCCCAAATTCCCTCTTTCTGGGGAATCCCCACCCCAAATTCCCCATTTCCCTCTTCCCAGGAGATTCCCACCCTAAATTTCCTCTTCCCCCACCCCAAATTCCCTCTTCCTGTGATCCCCATCCCAAATTCCCTCTTTCTGGGGGATCCCCACCCCAAATTCCCCATTTCCCTCTTCCCAGGAGATTCCCACCCTAAATTCCCTCTTCCCCCACCCCAAATTCCCTCTTCCCCCACCCCAAATTCCCTCATCCCCCACCCCAAATTCCCTCTTCCCACCCATGGGCACAAATTTTTTTGGGGTTTTTGGGAGAACGGGAACGGGGTTCCGGCACCCAACGGAACACATCCAGGGAATTTCTGGCAGCTTTGGGGTCCCAGGGAGGTTCTCCTGGTGCCATTCCCAAATTTTTTTCCCCAAATTTTTCCTCCTTCCCAGGATGACCATCCTGCCGCCCACAGAGAAGCTGAAGATCCTGCTGGAGAAGCTCAGCACCTTCTACACCAAGTTCGTTAAGGAATTCTCTTAAGGACTTCCCGTTAAGGAATGTCACTTCCCTGTCAACCTCCATGTCACCTCCGTGTCACTTCTGTGTCACTGCCATGTCACTTCCACGTCACCTCCAGCACTCCCCACCCCACACTTCCCACCAGGCCCTGGTGGTCTCCAAGTGCCTCCAAACTCTCCGTGCCTTTTTTTGGGAATTCCGGGGGCGGGTCCCCTCCATGATGTCCTGGTGTCACCTCGGGGGGGTGGCACAGGGGACATGGGGGGGACAGGGCCGGTTCAACCCTGGGACCCCCCAAATAAAGGACAGTGACCAGCAGTGGCAGCTGTGGGGTCACCCATGGGGTGGCCCCGTGCAATTTGGGGTTTTTGTGGAATGGAGGGATCTGCGGGGTTTTTATGGAATGGAGGGATCTGCGGGGTTTTTATGGAATGGAGGGATCTGCGGGGTTTTTGTGGGGTGGAGGGATCTGCGGGGTTTTTGTGGAATGGAGGGATCTGCGGGGTTTTTGTGGGGTGGAGGGATCCGGGTGGGTTTTATGGGATGGAGGGATTGGGGTCAGGATCCAGGGAGGATTCCAGGTCAGGAGAATTCCTGCAGGAATTGGCTGTGGAATTGCGTGAGGAGCAGCAGCGCTCGCTCCAGCGCTGGCGGCGGCAGCAGCAGGGACAGCCTGGGACAGAGGGAGGGGGGGTGGGATTGACTGACATCCTGATATCCCAAAATGCCAAAATCCTGACACCCCAAAATCCTGACATCCCAAAATCCAACATCCCAAAATCCCGGCATCCAACATCCCCAAATCCCAACACTTGACATCCCAAAATCCAACAATACCAAAATTCCAAAATCCCGACATCCAACGTTCTAACACCCAACAATCCCAAAATCCCAACATCCCAAAATCCCAGCACCCCAAAATCCCAACACCAAAGATCCCAAAATCCAACAATGCCAACATCCCAAAATCCCAACATCCCAAAATCCCAATGTCCAACATCCCAAAAACCCAGCACCCCAAAATCCCAACATCCAACACCCCAAAATCCCAATATCCAACATCCCAAAATCCAACAATCCCAAAATTCCAGAATCCCAACATCCAACATTCTAACACCCAACAATCCCAACATCCCAACATCCCAAAATTCCAATGTCCAACATCCCAAAATCCCAGCATCCCAAAATCCCAGCATCCCAAAATCCCGACATC
This sequence comes from Acanthiza pusilla, assembly GCA_036630365.1. Taxonomy (NCBI): domain Eukaryota; kingdom Metazoa; phylum Chordata; class Aves; order Passeriformes; family Acanthizidae; genus Acanthiza; species Acanthiza pusilla. The sequence continues at coordinate 49,177 of JAXCHO010000198.1, read as the reverse complement.
CAACATCCCCAAATCCCAATACCCAACATCCCAAAATCCAACAATGCCAACATCCCAAAATCCCAACATCCAACATTCCAACACCCAACAATCCCAACATCCCCAAATCCCAAAATCTCAGTGCCTGACATCCCAAAATCCTGACATCCCAACATCCTGAAATCTCCAAATCCGAACACCCAAAACCCCCCTCCCAACATCCAACAGACAACTGCACCCCCCAACATCCCAAAATCCCAAGATCCCAAAATCCCAACATCCAACTCCCAATATTCAACACCCAACATCCCAAAATTGCAACATCCTAACCTTCAACATCCCAAAATCCAAACCCCAACACCCAATATCCCAAAATCCCAGCACCCCAAAATCACAACATCCCGAAATCTCAATATCCAACACCCAACATCCCAAAATCCCAATATCCTTAAATCCCAACATCCAAAACCCAACTCTCAATTCCAACACCCAAAATCCCAAAATCCCAATGACCTAATCTTCAAAATCCCAAAATCCAAAACCCAACCCCCAATATCCCAACATCCCAACACCCCAAACCCCCAATTCCCCTCCCCCCATGTCCCCCCGTACCCCAGGTGGCCATCGCTGTCCCCCCTCATCCCGAAGTGGCTCCCTGGGGCCACCTCCAGCCCCGTGGCCTCCTGCAGCTTCCGGCAGAAGAAGGCGTCAGGCGCCAGCCCCAGCGCCTGCGGAGGGCACGGAGCTTGGGACAGCGCTGGCACCGCGGGGACATCGGGGTGGCCTTGTCCCCAGGGGGTGCCAGACACCCGCAGTGTCCCCAGGGTGTCCCATCCCAGAAGGATGCCCACAATTCCACGCTGTCCCATGACCCCAGGGTGTCCTATGTCCCCAGGACACCCCATATCCCTGGGGTTCCCCACAATCCCACACTGTCCTGTGTCCCCAGAATGTCCCATGTCCCCAGGGTGTCCCACATCCCCAGCATGTCCCACCCCAGAGGGTTCCCCACACCCCTCCCAGTGTCCCCTGTCCCCAGGGTGCTCCATTCCCGCTGTCCCCAGGGTCACCTGTGCTCCCATCGTGTCCCATCTTCCCCAGGGCCCTGTCCCCAGGACTCCCCACACACTGAGATGTCCCCAAGATGTCCCTGCAATGTCCCCTGTCCCAAGGGGGCCCCATGCTCCGGCAGGTCCCAGGTCCCCAGGATGCCACCTGCATGTCCCCCCTTCCACAGTGTCCCATGGCCCTGGGGTGGCTCCTGTCCCCAGGACTCCCCATATCCCCAGGACACCTCATGTCCCCAGGACACCCCACATTCCAGGATGCTCCATGTCCCCAGGCCATCCCATGTCCCCAGGACACCCCATGTCCCCAGGATGTCCCATATCCCCAGGGGGCTGCATGTCCCCAGGATGCTCCATGTCCCCAGGCCATCCCATGTCCCCAGAGCATCCCATATCCCCAGAACACTCCATGTCCCCAGGATGTCCCATATCCCCAGCCCACCCCATGTCCCCAGGACACCCCACCCCGCAGGGCCGTGTCCCCGCTGCCGCTGTCCCCACCCCCAGCCCTGTCCCGCCCCCCCCGGGGCTCACCCGGGCCTGGCTCCGGGCGCGGGGCGGGATGAGGACGCGGGGGAAGGCGCGGGGACCCCCGGCCGGGGGCTGGCACTGCATCCCGGGGGCGCGGCCCAGCTCCTCCTGCAGCCGCCGCGCGTTGGCAGCCAAACCCCGGCACAGAGCCCGGCGGCGCTGGGCGGGAGCGGCACCAGGAGTGGATTGGGGTGCGGATGGGGTGGGACTGGGGTGGGATTGGGGTGGGACTGGGGTGGGATAGGGATTGGGGTGGGGATTGGGGTGGGAATGAGGTGGGATTGGGGTGGGATTGGGATTGGGGTGGGGATTGGGGTGGGAATGAGGTGGGATTGGGGTGGGATTGGGATTGGGATTGGGATGGGGATTGGGGTGGGGATTGGGGTGGGGATTGGGATGGGGTGGGGATTGGGATTGGGATTGGGATGCAGATGTGAATGGGATTTCGGATTGGGATTAGGTGGGATGGGGATTGGGGTGGGAATTGGATTGGGATTGGGAGTGGGAGTGGAACTGGGGTGTGGATTGGGATTGGGATTGGGATTGGGGTGCAGATGTGTATGGGGATTCGGATTGGGTGGAATTGGGATTGAGTTTGGGGTGTGGATTGGTGTCGGGATAGGGATGGGATTGGGACTGGGGAGCAGATGTGAATGGGGATTCGGATTGGGATTGGGGTGGCATTGGGATTGGGATTGGGATTAGGGTGGGGATGGGGTTAGGGTGGGGAATGGGATTGGGATGGGAGTGGGATGGGATTGGGGTGAGATTCGGATCGGGATTGGGGTGGGGATTGGAGTGGGATTGGGATGGGGATTGGGACTGGGGTGGGAATAGAATTGATGTCAGATTGGGATGGGGATTGGGGTGGGGATTGGGATTGGGATTGAGGTCAGGATTGAGATTGGGGTGAGATTGGGATTAGGGTGCAGATGTGAATGGGGATTTGGATTGGGATTGGGTGGAGTTGGGATTGGGTTTTTGAGATAGAGATTGGGGTGAGATAGGGATTGGGGTGAAATTGGGATTAGGGTGGGATTGGGGTGGGATTGGGGATTGGGATTGCGGTGGGATTGGGTTTTTGAGATAGAGATTGGGGTGATATTGAGATTAGGGTGAGATTGGGACTGGGAATGGGGTTGGGATTGGGGTGGGATTGGGTTTGAGATAGGGATTGGGGTGGGATTGGGTTTGAGATAGGGATTGGGGTGAGATACGGATTAGGGTGGGATTGGGTTTAGGGTGGGAATGGGGTAGGAATGGGATTGGTGTGGGAATGGGGTGGGATTGGGGTGAGACTGGAGACTGGGGTGGGATTGGGTTTGAGATAGGGATTGCGGTGGGATTGGGACTGGGATTGGGATGGGATTGTAATTGGGATTGGGATTGGGGTGGGGATGGGAATTAGGATGGGGATTCAGATTGGGATGGGGATTGGGATTGGGGATGGGACGGGATGGAGAAGGGACTGGGATAGGGATGGGGTTGAGATGGGGATGGGATGGGATGGGATGGGATGGGATGGGATGGGATGGGATCCATGGGATGGGATCCATGGGATGGGGACAGGGATTGAGATAACGATGGGGTGAGATGGGACTGCGATGAGAACAGAATAAATTCGGGATGGGAACAGGATGGAGACAGGGCTTGAGATAAGGATGGGGCGAGATGGGACCGCGACGGGAACGGAATAAATTCGGGATGGGAACGCGCTGGGGATGCACCATCCCTCCCCACCTCCTCCACGGCCGCTCCATTGGGATCCATGGCGGCATCCAGCATCACCTGGCCCAGGATGGGCGGATACACCGAGAGCCCCCAGGTGTAGAAGCTCCTCAGGACGCTCCGGTCGATGTTCACCAGCTCCAGGAATCCCGCCCGGGTCCCTCCCCTGGGACACAGCGCCGTGGGAACGACCGGAACGAGGTAATTCCGGCGGGATTGGGATTTTTTGGGAATTCCCACTCACCCCGCGATGCCTTTGGACAGGGAATAGGTGGAGATGAGCTGCACATCAGTGGCCAGCGGCACCCCCAGCTCGGCCAGGACACGCCTGAAGGAGAGGAAGGGGCGCTCCGGGACGAAGGCTCGCTCCTGATGGACCTGCGGATCGGGATTGGGATCGGGATTGGGATTGGGATTGGGATTGGGAACGGGATTGGGATTGGGATCGGGATTGGGATCGGGAATGGGATTGGGATTGGGACTGGGATCGGGAATGGGACTGGGATTGGGATCGGGAATGGGATTGGGATTGGGATTGGGATCGGGATCGGGATTGGGATCGGGAATGGGATTGGGATCGGGACTGGGATTGGGATCGGGATTGGGATCGGGAATGGGATCGGGATCGGGACTGGGATTGGGATCGGGATTGGGATCAGGACTGGGATTGGGATTAGGATCGGGAATGGGATTGGGATTGGGATTGGGATCGGTATTGGGATTGGGATCGGGATTGGGATTGGGAACGGGATTGGGATTGGGATCGGGAACGGGATTGGGAACAGGATCGGGATCGGGATTGGGATCAGGATTGGGATTGGGATTGGGAACGGGAACGGGATTGGGATTGGGATTGGGACCGGGATTGGGATTGGGATTGGGATTGGGATCGGGAACGGGATCGGGAACGGGATCGGGAACGGGATCGGGAACGGGATCGGGATCGGGATTAAGGGAGGCTCCATCCCTGACCCCAAAAATAATTTCCCCAAAAAATTCCTGCCCTCCCCGGTGCCCACCTCGTCCGCCAGCAGCAGCAGGGGCTCCTCGGCCGCCAGGCGGATGATGCTCTCCATGTCCGCCCGGCTGAGGACGTGCCCTGCGGGGAGAGGGAAACTGAGGCACGGGGTGGGGGAAAGATGGGAATTCATTGGGAAACTGAGGCACGGGATGGGAATAACCGGATCCCTAAGGGGAAACTGAGGCAGGGCCGGCCCCACGCCACACTCACCCGTGGGGTCCCCGGGGTTGACCACCCACAGCACCTTGGGCTGGCAGCGGCTCCGCGCTTCCCGCACTTCCCGGCGCAGCGCGGCCACGTCCACGGCCCAGCCCCGGGACTCATCCAGAGGGTACGGCACGGGCACGGCCCCCGCCAGCCCCGCGGCCGCCGCGCACAGCGAGGGGCCTGGCACCGGCACCAGGACCCCCGCGGGCAGCGCCGGGGCCGGGGATGTCACCAGGGACAGCATGTCCTGCAGGGATAGGATCTGTCCTGGGATCTGTCCTGGGATCTGTGCCAGGATCTGTTCCCAGATCTGTCCCTGGGTATGTCCCGGGATTTGTCCTGGAATCTGTCCCCACATCTGGTGCCCTTCCCTGTGTCCCATTCCCCATCCCATGCCCATTCCTATGGCACAACCATCCCCAGATCTCTCCTGGGATCTGTCCCTGGATCTGGTGCCAGTCCCCATATTGCATTCCCTATCCCATACTCATTCCTGTATCCCATTCCCCATCCCATTCCCATCCCATGGCACATCTGCCCCCAGATCCATCCTGGGATCTCTCTCGGGATCTGTCCCTGGATCTGGTGCCCATCCCTATATCCCATTCCCTATGGCACATCCGTCCCCAGATCTGTCCCAGGGATCCGTCCCCCAATCTATTCCCCAGATCCGTCCCCAGTGTCACCGCTGTCCCCAAGGCCACCCCAAGCTGTCCCTCCGTGTCCCCTCGCTCACCACCAGTGCGGCCGCGGTGCCCGCGCAGGGCACGACGTTCTGGGGGTGGCAGGCGATGCCACCATCGCGGTGCTCCAGGAACCGTGCCACCCGCGCCGCCACCGCGCCCGTCACGTACTCCAGGTTGTAGGCACCTGTGGAGAGGGAAGTGCCCATGGATTTGGGACAGGAATGTCCTGGGATCTCTCCTGGGATCTGTCCTGGGATCTGTCCTGGGATCTGTGCCCGGATCTGGGGGTTTTCTGTATCCCATGGTGCCACCCCCAACCTGTCCAGCAGTGATGTTTGTCCCCAGATCTGTCCCTGAACCTGGTGACTCCCCTTATCCCATTTATCCCATTCCCCAAATCCCATTCCCGCCCCATTCCCCATACCCCATATCCATTCCCTCTGTCCCATTCCCCTTATCCCATTTCCCACCCCATTCCACATCCCATTCCCCATTCCATTCCCTGTAACCCATCCCCACCCAATTCCCCGTATCCCATTTATCCCATTTATCCCATTTATCCCATTCCCACCCCATTCCCTATATCCCATTCCCCCATCCCATTTGCCATAACCCATTTATCCCATCCCATTCCCCATATCCCATTCCCACCCCATACCCCATATCCCTTTCCCTATATCCCATTCCCTCATCCCATTCTCCATAACCCTTTTATCCCATCTCATTCCCCATCCTATTCCCCATCCCATTCCCATCCAGTTCCCTGTATCCCATTTCCCATATCCCATTTATCCCATTCCCCATATCCTATTGCTCATATCCTATTCCCCATATCCCATTCAACCCATCCCCACCCCATTCCCACCCCATTCCCCATATCCCATTCCCCTTATCCCATTCCCTGAATCCCATTTATCCCATTCCCACCCCGTTCCCCATATCCCATTCCCCATATCCCATTCCCACCCCGTTCCCCATATCCCATTCCCCTTATCCCATTCCCACCACATTCCCCATATCCCATTCCCCCATCCCATTCTCCATCCTATTCCTCATCCCATTCCCCTTATCGCATCCCCACCCAATTCCCCGTATCCCGTTTATCCCATTGCCCATATCCCATTGCCCATATCCCATTGCCCATATCCCATTGCCCATATCCCATTTCCTGTATCCCATTTATCCCATTGCCACCCCATTCCCCATATCTTATTCTCCATATCCCATTTATCCCATTCTCCATATCCCATTTATCCCACCCCCATCTCATCCCCACCCCATTCCCCATATCCCATTGCCCATATCCCATTTATCCCAGCCGCACCCCATGCCCACCCCATTCCCACTCCATTCGCCATATCGCATTTACCCCATTCCCAATATCCCATTCCCCATATCCCATTCATCCCATCCCCACCCCATTCTCCATATCCCATTTATCCCATTCCCACTCCATTCCCCATATCCCATTTATCCCATTCCCAATATCACATTCCCCACATCCCATTCATGCCATTCCCATCCCATTCCCACCCCATTCCCGATATCCCATTCCCCTTATCCCATTCATCCCATCCCCACCCCATTCCCCATATCCCATTTACCCCATTCCCGATATCCCATTCCCCATATCCCATTCATCCCATCCCCACCCCATTCCCCATATCCCACTCATACCATCCCCACCCCATTCTCCACATCCCATTCCCCACATCCCATTCATGCCATTCCCACCCCATCCCCACCCCATTCCCCATATCCCATTTATCCCATTCCCACCCCATTCCCGATATCCCATTCCCCATATCCCATTTATCCCATCCCCACCCCATTCCCCATATCCCATTTACCCCATTCCCAATATCCCATTCCCCATATCCCATTCATCCCATTCCCACCCCATTCCCCACATCCCATTCCCCATATCCCACTCATACCATCTCCACCCCATTCCCCATATCCCATTTACCCCATTCCCGATATCCCATTCCCCATATCCCATTTACCCCATTCCCGATATCCCATTCCCCATATCCCACTCATCCCATTCCCACCCCATTCCCCATATCCCATTCGCCACATCCCATTCATCCCATCCCCACCCCATTCCCAATATCCCATTCCCCATATCCCACTCATCCCATCCCCACCCCATTCCCCGTATCCCATTTACCCCATTCCCCATATCCCATTCCCCATATCCCACTCATCCCATTCCCACCCCATTCCCCACATCCCATTCCCCACCTGGGCTCCCTCCCTGCAATTCCCGCAGGATCCTCCTCGCGTGTCCCTTGGCCTCCTCGGGGATGTCCCCATTTTCCAGGAGCGCGGGATAGGCGCAGATGGCAGCCACCTGTGGGGACACCGCTGTCCCCAAGCCCCTGACACTTCCCGGGACATTCCCTCGGGATATTCCCCCGGGATGTTCCCGTTACCTGCCGCAGCAACGCAGGCGCCTCCTTGGAGTGGCCCTGGGTGACATCGGGGACGGCCTTGGGGACAAGAGGTGACGTCACCCTGCTGTCCCCAAATCCCAGGGATGAAGCCAGGCGGGAATCCCGGGGTGGGAATGTGGGGAAAAGGCGGAGCTGGAGGGGGGCACGGGGACAGGGGGGTGGCGGTGGCTTTGGGGTCACAGGGGTTGGGGGGGGGACCCTATGGGGATCTGGGTGGCCTTGGGGACCCCTGGGTGACCCTGGGGACCCATGGGACTCTGGGAATTTTGGGATCGTGTGGGTCCTGTTGGGATCTGAGTGACCCTGGGAGTCCCTAGGTGGCCTTGGAGACTCCAGGAGCTCCGGGAATTTTGGGATTCTGTGGATCCCGTGGGACACTGAGGGTCCCTGGGTGGCCCTGGGGACCCCTGGAGCTCCGGGAATTTTGGGATTCCGTGTACCCCGCGGGTCCCTGGGTGACCTTGGGGACCCCAGGAGCTCCGGGAATTTTGGGATTCCGTGTACCCTGGGGGTCCCTGTGTGGCCCTGGGGGTCCCCTGGAGGTCTCACCGGTGCCAGCTCCTCCTCGATGTCACCGAGCCCCTCCCGCCGCGGTGTCACCGGAGCCGGGGGGACACCGGAGCCCCCCGAGGTGCCCAGGGCCGCCATGGCCGGAGCGGGATCGGGATGGGGATCTTTGGGAAGCGCGGCCGGGGGCAGGGCTCCGGGTTAATGTTTGTTTGGGGTCCGGGTTAATGTTTGGGGTCTGGGTTAATGTTTGGGGTCCAGGTTAATGTTTGGGGTCTGGGTTAATGTTTGGGGTCCGGGTCAATGTTTGGGGTCCGGGTCAATGTTTGGGGTCTGGGTTAATGTTTGGGGTCCGGGTTAATGTTTGGGGTCCGGGTTAATGTTTAGGGCTCGGGTTAATGATTAGGGTCGTGCCCAGCTGACCCCGCTGCTGCCACGTGCCGCGGGTGACACGGGGACACCGAGGGGTCCCGGGCACGGGGGGGTCCCCAAGCGACGCCACCCCAAACCCGGGGCAAGCCCTGCCCCATTTCCCACCCCGATTCCCCCCATTGTCCCTTTCCCACCCCTTTTCCCCGTCCCAGTCCCCTCCCCGCTCCTGTCCCGTCCCCGTCCCTTCCCTGTCCCCTCCCCCTGGCGCTTCGCCACCGCCGCCGTTACAGCCATGGCGGCGGCCGAGGGGACAGCGGGGACGTTGGGGACTGCGGTGCCACCCGTGCCACCCCTGGACTGCAGCGGCGACGACCCTCAGGCCATGGGCCGGGAGCCGCTCCCCGTCCTGCGCCAGGTACCGCGAGTGTCCCACCGGGAATGTCCCCTCTTGTCCCCCCGTGTCCCTGTGTCCCACCGGGAGTGTCCCACCGGGAGTGTCCCACCGGGAATGTCCCCCCGGGAATGTCCCACCGGGAGTGTCCCACCGGGAATGTCCCACCGGGAGTGTCCCTTCCTGTCCCCCAGGGCTCGATCCCGCTCCGCCGGTCCCACCGGGAATGTCCCCTCTTGTCCCCCCGTGTCCCTGTGTCCCACCGGAAATGTCCCCCCAAGTCCCACCGGGAGTGTCCCACCGGGAGTGTCCCACCGGGAGTGTCCCACCGGGAGTGTCCCACCGGCAGTGTCCCACCGGCCGGGAATGTCCCTTCCTGTCCCCCAGGGCTCTATCCCACTCCGCAGATCCCATCGGGAATGTCCCCTCTTGTCCCCCCGTGTCCCTGTGTCCCACCGGGAATGTCCCCCCGTGTACTCCCAGGGCTCCAGGTCCAACCGGGAATGTCCCCTCATGTCCCCCTGGGCTCAATCCCACTCCTCAAGTACCTCCTGGAATGTCCCCTCCTGTCCCCCCAGGGTGCCAGGTATTCCTGGGAATGTCCCCCAGGTCCCCTCGGGAATCCCCCCCTGTGTCCCCTCAGGGCTCGATCCCTGTCCCCAGGTCCCACCGGGAATGCCCCCCCGGGAATGTCCCCCCGTGTCCCTCTATCCCCCCAGCTCCCACCGGGAATGTCCCCCCGTGTCCCTCTATCCCCCCAGCTCCCACCGGGAATGTCCCCCCGTGTCCCCACAGGGCTCGATCCCTGTCCCCAGCTCCCACCGGCAATGTCCCAGAGGGAATGTCCCACCGAGAATCTCCCCCGTGTCCTCCCACGGCTCCAGGTCCCACCGGGAATGTCCCCTCGTGTCCCTCTGTCCCCCCAGCTCCCACTGGGAATGTCCCCTCGGGAATGTCCCCCCGTGTCTCCCCAGGGCTCGATCCCTGTCCCCAGGTCCCCCCTGGAAATGTCCCCCCGGGAATGTCCCACCGGGAACATCCCCTCGTGTCCCCTCAGGTCCCCCCGGGAATGTTCGCCCAGGAATGTCCCCCCGTGTCCCCAGGTCCCCCCGGGAATGTCCCCGCGTGTCCCCAGGTCCCCCGGGAATGTCCCCACGTGTCCCCCAGGGCTCGATCTCACTCCCCAGGTCCCCCGGGAATGTCCCCGCGTGTCCTCAGGTCCCCCCGGGAATGTCCCCACGCGTCCCCCAGGGCTCGATCTCACTCCCCAGGTCCCCCGGGAATGTCCCCGCGTGTCCTCAGGTCCCCCCGGGAATGTCCCCACGCGTCCCCCAGGGCTCGATCTCGCTCCCCAGGTCCCCCGGGAATGTCCCCGCGTGTCCCCAGGTCCCCCGGGAATGTCCCCCCGGGAATGTTCTCCGTGTCCCCCCAGGGTCCAGGTCCCACCGGGAATGTCCCCCAGGGAATGTCCCCTCGTGTCCCTCTGTCCCCCCGGGAATGTCCCCTCGTGTCCCTCTGTCCCCCCAGCTCCCACTGGGAATGTCCCCTCGTGTCCCTCTGTCCCCCCAGCTCCCACTGGGAATGTCCCCTCGGGAATGTCCCCCCGTGTCTCCCCAGGGCTCGATCCCTGTCCCCAGGTCCCCCCTGGGAATGTCCCCCCGGGAATGTCCCACCGGGAATGTCCCCGCGTGTCCCCAGGTCCCCCGGGGAATGTCCCCCCGGGAATGTTCCCCGTGTCCCCCCAGGGTCCAGGTCCCCCGGGAATGTCCCCGCGTGTCCCCTCAGGTCCCCCGGGAGTGTCCCCGCGTGTCCCCAGGTCCCCCGGGAATGTCCCCGCGTGTCCCCGTGTCCCCCGTGCCCAATCCCTGTCCCCGTTCCCAGATTTTGGCTGCCTGCGCCCTTCCCGAGCTCCTGGAGTCCCCGGCGCTCCCCGAGGCCGCGCGGGGCCGCGCGCGGAGCATCCTGCGGGAGATGGACGCGCGGAACATCGGTGGGACCGAGCCCAGAGGGATTTGGGGTCACCCGGGGGGTCCCCTGGGCGGGGGAGTCCCGGGAGGGGCCGTGGGGAGAGTTATGGGGTGTGCCGGATCCGTGGGGTGCCCCAAACCATCCGTGGGGTTCCTGTTTGAGTTATGGGGTTTGTGAGTTATGGGGTGCCCCAATCTATGGGGTTCCTCGAGTTATGGGGTTTGTGAGTCATGGGGTGCCCCAAACCATCCGTGGGGTTCCTGCTTGAGTTATGGGGTTTGTGAGTCATGGGGTGCCCCAAACAATCCATGGTTCCTGTTTGAGTTATGGGGTTTGTGAGTTATGGGGTGCCCCAAACAATCCATGGTTCCTGTTGCAATTATGGGGTTTGTGAGTTATGGGGTGCCCCAAACAATCCATGGTTCCTGTTTGAGTTATGGGGTTTGTGAGTTATGGGGTGCCCCCAAACAATCCATGGTTCCTGTTTGAGTTATGGGGTTTGTGAGTCAGGGGGTGCCCCAAATAATCCATGGTTCCTGCTTGAGTTATGGGGTTTGTGAGTTATGGGGTGCCCCAAACAATCCATGGGGTTCCTGTTGCAATTATGGGGTTTGTGAGTTATGGGGTTTGTGAGTTATGGGGTGCCCCAAACAATCCATGGTTCCTGTTGCAATTATGGGGTTTGTGAGTTATGGGGTGCCCCAAATAATCCATGGTTCCTGTTTGAGTTATGGGGTTTGTGAGTCATGGGGTGCCCCAAACAATCCATGGGGTTCCTGCTTGAGTTATGGGGTTTGTGAGTTATGGGGTGCCCCAAATAATCCATGGTTCCTGTTTGAGTTATGGGGTTTGTGAGTTATGGGGTGCCCCAAACAATCCATGGTTCCTGTTTGAGTTATGGGGTTTGTGAGTTATGGGGTGCCCCAAATAATCCATGGTTCCTGCTTGAGTTATGGGGTTTGTGAGTTATGGGGTGCCCCCAAACAATCTGTGGGGTTCCTCAAGTTATGGGGTTCTTGTTTGATTTATGGGGTTTGTGAGTTATGGGGTGCCCCCAAACAATCTATGGGGTGTCCATTTGATTTATGGGGTGCCCGGATCCTTGGGGCGTCCCAGACCAACCCCTGGTGTTCCCATTTGCTTTATGGGGTTTCTGTTTGAGTTATGGGGTTCCCGTTCGAGTTGTGGGGTTCCCATTTGAGTTATGGGGTGCCCAGACCCACGAGGTGTTCCAGAACAATCTATGGGGTCTCCATTTGATTTTTGGGGTGCCTGGATCCTTGGGGTGTCCCAGACCAGCCCCTGGTGTTCCCATTTGCTTTATGGGGTTCCCGTTTGAGTTTTGTGGTGTCCAAACCCATGGGGTGCCCCCAAAAATCTGTGGGGTGCCTGCTTGAGTTATGGGGTGTCCGTTTGATTTATGGGGTGTCCGTACCCCCGAGGGGCCCCAAAACAATTTATGGGGTGCCCAGTCCGTGGGATTCCCACTCCCAACTCCTTCCCAGCGATCCCATGGGATTCCCCCACGACCCTACTGGATTTGGGGTTCCCACAGGGATACAACCACGAGCACCGATCCCATGGGATTCCCCACGATCCCACTGGATTTGGGGTTCCCACAGGGGGATACAACCACGAGCACCGATCCCATGGGATTCCCCACGATCCCACAGGATTTGGGGTTCCCACAGGGGGATACAACCACGAGCACCGATCCCATGGGATTCCCCACGATCCCACTGGATTTGGGGTTCCCATTCCCACAGGGGATACAACCACGAGCACCGATCCCACGGGATTCTCCCACGATCCCACTGGATTTGGGGTTCCCATTCCCACAGGGGGACACAACCACGAGCACCGATCCCATGGGATTCCCCCATGATCCCACTGGATTTGGGGTTTGGGTTCCCAGAGGGGGATACAACCACGAGCACTGATCCCATGGGATTTCCTCACGATCCCACTGGATTTGGGGTTCCCATTCCCAAAGGGGGACACAACCACGAGCACCGATCCCATGGGATTTCCCCACGATCCCACTGGATTTGGGGTTCCCACAGGGGGATACAACCACGAGCACCGATCCCATGGGATTCCCCACGATCCCACTGGATTTGGGGTTCCCACAGGGGGATACAACCACGAGCACTGATCCCATGGGATTCCCCACGATCCCACTGGATTTGGGGTTCCCACAGGGATACAACCACGAGCACCGATCCCATGGGATTCCCCACGATCCCACTGGATTTGGGGTTCCCATTCCCACAGGGGGATACAACCACGAGCAGCGATCCCATGGGATTCCCCCACGATCCCACAGGATTTGGGGTTCCCACAGGGGGATACAACCACGAGCACCGATCCCATGGGGTCCCAGGCAGGGTTTCCCGGTTCCTGGAATTCCGGGATGGAGTTCCCAGCGACCCCCGAAACGTCGTCCTGTGCAGCGGCACCGCCACCATCCTGCCGGTGAGACCCCAAAGTGGGAATGGGGTCGGGAATGGGATCTGAACTGGGAGTGGGGAATCTTAAACTGGGAATGGGATCTGGGACCAGGAATGGGATCTGGGACTAGGAATGGGATCTGGGAATGGAAACTGAACTGGGAGTGGGGAATCTCAAACTGGGAATGGGATCTGGGACCAGGAATGGAATCTGAACTGGGAGTGGAGAATCTTAAACTGGGAATGGGATCTGGGACCAAGAATAGGATCTGGGACTGGGAATGGGAACTGAACTGGGAGTGGGGAATCTTAAACTGGGAATGGGATCTGAACTGGGAGTGGGGAATCTTAAAGTGGGAATGGAATCTGGGACCAGGAATGGGATCTGAACTGGGAATGGGGAATCTTAAACTGGGAATGGGATCTGAACTGGGAGTGGGGAATCTTAAAGTGGGAATGGAATCTGGGACCAGGAATGGGATCTGAACTGGGAATGGGGAATCTTAAACTGGGAATGGGATCTGAACTGGGAGTGGGGAATCTTAAACTGGGAATGGGATCTGAACTGGGAGTGGGGAATCTTAAACTGGGAATGGGATCTGAACTGGGAGTGGGGAATCTCAAACTGGGAATGGGATCTGGGAATGGGATCTGAACTGGGAGTGGGGTCCTCAAACTGGGAATGGGATCTGAACTGGGAATGGGGTCCTCAAACTGGGAATGGGATCTGAACTGGGAGTGGGGAATCTTAAACTGGGAATGGGATCTGGGACCAGGAATGGGATCTGAACTGGGAGTGAGGTCCTCAAACTGGGAATGGGATCTGAACTGGGACTGGGGAATCTTAAACTGGGAATGGGATCTGAACTGGGAGTGGGGAATCTCAAACTGGGAATGGGATCCGGGACCAGGAATAGGATCTGGGAATGGGAACCTGAACTGGGATTGAGGACCTTAAACTGGGAATGGGAAGGGGGACCTCAAATTGGGAATGGGATCTGGGACCAGGAATGGGATCTGGGAATGGGATCTAAACTGGGAGTGGGATCCTCAAACCAGAAATGGGAATGGGCACGTCAGACCAGGAATGGGATCCAGGACTGGGAATGGGATCACAAACTGGGAGTGGGGACCTGAAACCGGGAATGGGGTCCAGGAATGGGATCCTGAACTGGGAGTGGAGACCTCAAACTGGGAATGGGATTTGGGACTGGGAGTGGGATCCTGAACTGGGAGTGGAGTCCTCAAACTGGGAACAGGACCTGGGAATGGAATCCTGAACTTGGGATTGAGGACCTTAAACTGGGAATGGGAATGGGGACTTCAAATTGGGAATGGGATCTGGGACCAGGAATGGGATCTGGGAATGGGATCTGAACTGGGAGTGGAGTCCTAAAATCAGGAATGGGATCTGGGAATGGGAATCCTGAGCTGGGAGTGGAGACTTTAAACCGGGAATGGGAATGGGCACCTCAGACTGGGAACAGAATCCAGGACCAGGAATGGGATCTGGGACCAGGAATGGGATCATGAACTGGGAGTGGGGACCTTAAACTGGGAATTGGAATGGGGACCTCAAACTGGGAATGGAATCCGGGACCAGGAGTGGGATCCAAGTCTGGGAATGGGATCCTGAACTGGGACTGGGGTCCTCAAACTGGGAATGGGATCTGAACTGGGAGTGGGGAATCTTAAAGTGGGAATGGGATCGGAACTGGGAATGGGGAATCTTAAACTGGGAATGGGATCTGGGACCAGGAATGGGATCTGGGGCTGGGAATGGGATCCTGAACTGGGACGGGGGTCCTCAAACTGGGAATGGGATCTGGGAATGGGATCTGGGAATAGGATCTGGGAATGGGATCCTGAGCTGGGTCCTCAAAATGGGAATGGGATCCTGAACTGGGAGTGGGGTCCTCGAATCGGGAATGGGATCTGGGAATGGGAATGGATCCCAAATTGAAGTGGGGACCTCAAATCGGGAATGGGATGTGGGAATGGGAACCCCAAACTGGGAGTGGAGACAATGAACTGGGAATGGGGATGCTGAACTGGGAATGGAGATCCCAACAGGAAATGGGGATCCTGCACTGGTAGTGGGGACCCAAAACTGGGATTGGAGGCCCCAAACTGGGAATGGGGACCCTGAAATGGGAGTGGGGACCCCAAACTGGGAATGGGGACCCCGAACTAGGAATGGGGATCCCCATAGGAAATGGGGACCCTGAACTGGGAATGGAGACAGTGAACTGGGAATGGGGATCCCAAACCGAGAGTGGGGATCTTGGACTGGGAATGGGGATCCTGACAGAGAATGGGGATCCCAAATGGAGAATGGGGATCCTGGACTGGGAGTGGGGATCCCAAATCGGGAATGGAGATCCCGAAATGGGAAGGGGACCGTGAATAGGGAATGGGGACCTCAAGCCGGGAGTGCAGACCCCGCAGACCCCGCAGATGCCATTGCCCCTTCCCAGTTCGTGCTGTCCCTGGTGACATCCCCGGCCCCGGCGCTGCCCGCGGGGGTCCTGGTGCCGGTGCCAGGCCCCTCGCTGTGCGCGGCGGCCGCGGGGCTGGCGGGGGCCGTGCCCGTGCCGTACCCTCTGGATGAGTCCCGGGGCTGGGCCGTGGACGTGGCCGCGCTGCGCCGGGAAGTGCGGGAAGCGCGGAGCCGCTGCCAGCCCAAGGTGCTGTGGGTGGTCAACCCCGGGGACCCCACGGGTGAGTGTGGCGTGGGGCGGCCCTGCCTCACTTTCCCTGTGGAATCCGGTTATTCCCACCCCGTGCCTCAGTTTCCCCGTGGGATCCGGTTATTCCCGTCCCGTGCCTCAGTTTCCCTCTGGGATCCGGTTATTCCCATCCCGTGCCTCAGTTTCCCAATGAATTCCCATCTTTCCCCCATCCTGTGCCTCAGTTTCCCAAAGAATTCCCATCTTTCCCCCACCCCGTGCCTCAGTTTCCCAATGAATTCCCATCTTTCCCCCACCCCGTGCCTCAGTTTCCCAAAGAATTCCCATCTTTCCCCCACCCCGTGCCTCAGTTTCCCTCTCCCCGCAGGGCACGTCCTCAGCCGGGCGGACATGGAGAGCATCATCCGCCTGGCGGCCGAGGAGCGCCTGCTGCTGCTGGCGGACGAGGTGGGCGCCGGGGAGGGCGGGAAGTTTTTGGGGGAATTTTTTTTGGGTGCCCGCGATCGAGCCCCCCTTAATCCCGATCCCAATCCCATTCCCGATCCCAATCCCGTTCCCGATCCCAATCCCGTTCCCGATCCCAATCCTGATCCCAATCCCAATCCTGATTCCGATCCCAATCCCGATCCCAATCCCAATCCCGTTCCCAATTCTGATCCCAATCCCAATCCCGTTCCCAATCCCAATCCCAATCCCAATCCCGTTCCCAATCCTGATTCCGTTCCCGATCCCGATCCCGATCCCAATCCCGATCCCAATCCCAATCCCGTTCTTGATCCCAATCCCAATCCCAATCCCGCTCTCGATCCCAATCCCAATCCCGTTCCCAATCCCGATCCTAATCCTAATCCTATGCCATTCCCAATCCCAATCCCGTTACCAATCCCAATCCCGATCCCAATCTTGATCCCGATCCCAATCCCAATCCCAATCCCAATCCCAATCCCAATCCCGATCCGCAGGTCCATCAGGAGCGAGCCTTCGTCCCGGAGCGCCCCTTCCTGTCCTTCAGGCGTGTCCTGGCCGAGCTGGGGGCGCCGCTGGCCACTGATGTGCAGCTCATCTCCGCCTATTCCCTGTCCAAAAGCGCCGCCGGAGAGTGAGTGCCGGGAATTCTGGGAATTCTGGGAATTTTGGGAATGCCGGGAATTCTGGGAATTCCTGGAATTCTGGGAATACCCGGAATGGGGTGGAAGGCGGGGAGGGAATGAGGTTGGTGCTGTCCCAAGAGTGGATTCGGGGTGGGGGAATGAGCAGAGTTCATTGGGAAACTGAGGCACAGGATGGGAATAAATGGATCCTAAAGGGAAACTGAGGCATGGGGTGGAAATAACCAATCCCAAAGGGAAACTGAGGCACAGGGTGGGAATAAATGTATCCTAAAGGGAAACTGAGGCACGGGATTGGGAATAACCGAATCCCAAAGGGAAACTGAGGCACAAAATGGGAATAACTGGGTCTGAATGGGGAGACTGAGGCACAGGATGGGAGTAACCGGATCCCAAAAGGGAAACTGAGGCACGGGATGGGAGAATGACTGGAATTAATTGGGAAAATTAGGTATGGGGTGGGAATAACTGGATCTGATGGGGGAAACTGAGGCACAGGGTGGGAATAACCAGATCCCAGAGGGAAACTGATGCACGGGGTGGGAATAACTGGATCCCAAGGGGAAACTGAGGCACAAAATGGGAATAACCAGATCCCAAGGGAAACTGAGGCATGGGATGGGAATAAATGGATCTGAAGGGGGAAACTGAGGCACGGATTGGGAATAACTGAATCCCAAACCTAAAACTGAGGCACAAAATGGGAATAACTGGGTCTGAAGGGGGAGACTGAGGCACAGGGTGGGAATAACTGGATCCCAAAGGGAAACTGAGGCACAGGATGGGAATGACTGGAATTAATTGGGAAACTGAGGCACGAGGTGGGAATAAGTGGATCCCAGGGGTTGTATGGACGAGGTGGGAGGATGCCGTGGCTCTGTCCCAGGAGCGGGTTCCGGGTGGGGTTCCTGGAGCTGCTGAACGTGGAGCCGGGGGTGCGGCAGCCGTTCCACCTGGCGCAGTCCATCGCCAGGCCCTGCGTGCCGGGCCGGATCCTGCTGGATCTGCTCATGGCGCTGCCGGATCAGCGCGATCCTGTCTGGAGAGCACTGGAGGAGGTGAGAGATGATGTGTGTCTTCTGTGGCATCCTAATCCCAACCCACCCCCATCCTGTTCCTATCCCATTTAATGCCATCCCCATCCCCATCCCATCCCATTTAATCCCATTCCCATCCCCATCCTGTTCCCATCCCATCCCATTCCCATCCCATCCTCATTTCCATCTCATCCCCACCTCACCCATTCCTTCCTATTCAAATCCCCACCCCAACCACATCCCCATCCCAATCCAAATCCCAATCCCACCCCATCCCCAATTCCAATCCCCATTCACATCTGCACCCCAATCCCCACCCCAGTCCCAATCCCAATCCCACCCCAATCCCCATCCCAATCCCACCCCAATCCCCACCCCAATCCCAATCCCCACCCCAATCCCAACTCCACCTAATCCCAATCCAAATCCCCATTCACATCTGCACCCTAATCCCAATCTCACCCCAATCTCAATCCTGACCTCAATCCCAATCCCAATCCCCACCCCAATCCCCATCCCAATCTGACACCAATTCTATTCCCACCCCAGTCCCAATCCCCATCCCAATCCCACTCCAATCCCGATCCGAATCTCACCCCAATCCCATCCCACTGCCATCCCAATCCCATTCCCCACCCTAACCCCATCCCCACCCTAATCCCAATCCCAATCCCAATGCCACCCCAATCCCAATCCGAATCCCCATTCACATCTGCTCCCCAGTCCCAATCCCATCCCTATCCCGACACCAATCCACACCCCAAACCCAATCCCAATTCCATCCAATCCGAATACCCATACACATCTGCACCCCAATCCCAATCCCAATCCACACCCCAGTTCCACTCCCACTCCCAATCCCAATCCGATTCCCCCCCAATCCCCATCCTACCTAATCCCAATCCGAAATCCCATTCACATCTGCATCCCAATCCCAATCCCCACCCCCATCCCACTCCCCACCCCATCCCCACCCCAATCCCCATCCCCATCGCCATCCCAATCCCAATCCCAATCCCACCCTAATCCCACCTCATTCCCACCCCAATCCCAATCCCACCCCAATCCCACCTCATTCCCACCCCAGTCCCACCCCAATCCCACCCCAGTCCCACCCCAGTCCCACCCCATCCGCACCCCACTCCAATCCTGGTGCCGCTCCCGCCCAGCGCCGCCGGGCTCTGTGCCGGCATTTGGCTGCCAACGCGCGGCGGCTGCAGGAGGAGCTGGGCCGCGCCCCCGGGATGCAGTGCCAGCCCCCGGCCGGGGGTCCCCGCGCCTTCCCCCGCGTCCGCATCCCGCCCCGCGCCCGGAGCCAGGCCCGGGTGAGCCCCGGGGGGGGAGGGACAGGGCTGGGGGTGGGGACAGCGGCAGCGGGGACACGGCCCTGCGGGGTGGGGTGTCCTGGGGACATGGGGTGGGCTGGGGATATGCGACATCCTGGGGACATGGAGTGTTCTGGGGATATGGGATGGGCTGGGGATATGGGATGGGCTGGGAATGGGGACAGCGGGAACAGGGACATGGCCCTGTGGGGTGGGGTGTCCTTGGGGTATGGGACATCCTGGGGACATGGGGTGTCCTGGGGATATGGGATGGGCTGGGAATGGGGGACAGCGGGAATGGGGACACGGCCCTGCAGGGTGGGGTGTCCCTGGGGTATGGGATGGGCTGGGGACATGGAGCATCCTGGTGACATGGGGTGTCCTGGGGACATGGGATGGCCTGGGAATGGGGACAGCTGGAATGGGGACATGGCCCTGTGGGGTGGGGTGTCATGGGACATCCTGGGGACATGGGATGGCCTGGGGACATGGAACATCCTGGGGACATGGGATGGCCTGGGGACATGGAACATCCTGGGGACATGGGGTGTCCTGGGGACATGGGATGGCCTGGGGACATGGAGCATCTTGGAATGTGGGGTGTCCTGGGGACATGAGGTGTCCTGGGGCTATGGGGAGTCCTGGGGACAGGAGCCACCCCAGGGCCATGGGACACTGCGGAAGGGGGGACATGCAGGTGGCATCCTGGGGACCTGGGACCTGCTGGAACATGGGGCCCCCTTGGGACAGGGGACATTGCAGGGACATCTTGGGGACATCTCAGTGTGTGGGGAGTCCTGGGGACAGGGCCTTGTGGGAGATGGGACACGATGGGAGCACAGGTGACCCTGGGGACAGCGGGAATGGAGCACCCTGGGGACAGGGGACACCTCAGGGATAGGGGACACTGGGAGGGGTGTGGGGAACCCTCTGGGGTGGGACATGCTGGGGATGTGGGACACTCTGGGGACATGGGACATTCTGGGGACACAGGACAGTGTGGGACTGTGGGGAACCCCAGGGACATGGGGTGTCCTGGGGATATGGGATGGGCTGGGGATATGGGACATCCTGGGGACAGGAGCCACCCCAGGGCTGTGGGACACTGTGGGAGAGGTGACATGGAGGTGGCATCCCGGGAACATGGGACATCCCAAGGACTTGGGGCATCCTGGGGACATGGGGAGTCCAGGGGACAGGAGCCACCACCCCAGGGTGATGGGACACTGGGATTGTGGGGATCCCTCTGGGGTGGGACACCCTGGGGACATGGGACACCCTGGGGACATGGGACACCCCAGGGACATGGGACACTCTGGGAATGTGGGAACCCCAGAGATTTGGGGTGCCCTGGGGATACAGTGGAGCTTGGGGCACCCTGGGAGCCATCCCAGGGACAGAAAGGCTTTGGGAATTAGGGACACCCTGGGGACATGGGACACTGTGGGATTGTGGGAAATCCTCTGGAATGAGACACCCTGGGGACATGGGACACCCTGGGGACATGGCACAGTGTCGGAATGGGGGGAACCCTCTGGTGTGGGATGTCCTGGGGACATGGGGCACTATGGGATTGTGGGGAATCCTCTGGGATGGGACACCCTGGGGTCATGGGACACCCTGGGGTCATGGGACACCCTGGGGACATGGGGCACTATGGGATTGTGGGAAATCCTCTGGAATGAGACACCCTGGGGACATGGGACACCCTGGGGACATGGGGCACTGTGGGATTGTGGGGAATCCTCTGGGATGGGACACCCTGGGGACATGGGACACTCTGGGGACATGGGACACTGTGGAATTGTGGGGAATCCTCTGGGATGGGACACCCTGGGGACATGGGACACTCTGGGGACATGGCAGTGTTGCAATGTGGGGAACCCTCTGGTGTGGGATGTCCAGGACACCCTGGGGACACTGCGGGTGTCCGGCACCCCCTGGGGACAAGGGACACCGTGGGGACACGGCGCTCTCCAGGACACCCTGGGGACACTGCGGGTGTCCGGCACCCCCTGGGGACAAGGCCACCCCGATGTCCCCGCGGTGCCAGCGCTGTGCCAAGCTCCGTGCCCTCCGCAGGCGCTGGGGCTGGCGCCTGACGCCTTCTTCTGCCGGAAGCTGCAGGAGGCCACGGGGCTGGAGGTGGCCCCAGGGAGCCACTTCGGGATGAGGGGGGACAGCGATGCCCACCTGGGGTACGGGGGGACATGGGGGGAGGGGAATTGGGGTTTTGGGGTGTTGGGATTTTGGGATATTGGGGGTTGGGTTTTGCATTTTGGGATTTTGAAGATTAAGTCATTGGGATTTTGGGATTTTGAGTGTTGGAATTGAGAGTTGGGTTTTGGATGTTGGGATTTAAGGATATTGGGATTTTGGGATGTTGGGTGTTGGATATTGAGATTTCGGGATGTTGGATTTTGGGGTGCCGGGATTTTGGGATGTTGGGTGTTGGGGTTTGGATTTTGGGATGTTGAAGGTTAGGATGTTGCAATTTTGGGATGTTAGGTGTTGAATATTGGGAGTTGGATGTTGGGATTTTGGGATCTTGGGATTTTGGGATCTTGGGATTTTGGGATCTTGGGATTTTGGGATCTTGGGGGGTGCAGTTGTCTGTTGGATGTTGGGAGGGGCGTTTTGGGTGTTCAGATTTGGAGATTTCGGGATTTTGGGACGTCAGGCACTGAGATTTTGGGATTTGGGGATGTTGGGATTGTTGGGTGTTGGAATGTTGGATGTTGTGATTTTGGGATGTTGGATTTCGGGATGTTGGGATTTGGGGATGTTGTGATTTTGGGATGTTGGATGTTTGGATTTTGGGATTGTTTGACGTTGGGATTTGGGGATGTCGGATTTTGGGACTTTGGGATGTTGGGACGTTGTGATTCCGCGATGTTGGATGTTGGGATTGTTGGATGTTGGGGTTTGGGGATGTTGGATTTCGGGATGTTGGGATGTTATGATTTTGGGATGTTGGGATGTTGGGATTTGGGGATGTTGGATTTCGGGATGTTGGGATGTTGTGATTTTGGGATGTTGGGACATTGTGATTTTGGGATTGTTGGATTTTGGGATGTTGAATTTTGGGACGTGATTTTGGGAAGTTGGGTGTTTGGATGTTGGATTTTGGGATGTTGTGATTTTGGGATGTTGGGACATTGTGATTTTGGGATTGTTGGATGTTGGATTTTGGGGTATTGGGTGTTGGGTTTTGGATTTCAGGATGCTGAAGGTTAGGGTGTTGGGATTTTATGTTTTGGATGTTGGGATTTGGGGATTTTGGGATGTTGGGATTTTGGGTGTTAGATGCTGGGAGTTCGATGTTGAGATTTTGGGATGTTGGATTTTGGGACGTTGTGATTTTGGAACATTGCATGTTTGGATGTTGGGATTGTTGGATGTTGGGATTTTGGGATGTTGGATTTTGGGATGTTGGATTTTGGGATGTTGAAGGTTAGGATGTTGGGATTTTATGTGTTGGATGTTGGGATTTTGGGAAGTTGGGACTTGCGTGTTCAATATTAGGAGTTGGGTTTTGGGTGTTGGATGTTGAGCTTTTGGGATGTTGGGATTGTTGGATTTTGGGATGTTGGGATTTTGGGGTGGTGGGATGCTGGATGTTGGGATTTTGGGATGCTGGGATTTGGGGGTGGTGGATGTTGGGATTTTGTGATGTTGGGAGTTGGATGTTGGGATTTTGAGATGTCGGGACTTTGGGATGTTTGGTGTGGGGATTTTGGGACATTGGGATTTTGGGATGTTGGGCACTGAGATTTTGGGATGTTGGGATTTTCGGATTGTTGCATTTTGGGATGTTGGAATTTTGGGATGTTGGGTTTTTGGGATGTTGAGCATTGGATGCTGTGGTTGTTGGATTTGAAAATGTTGGGATGTTGGAATTTGGGATTGTTGGGAGTTGGATGTTGGGATTTTGGGGTGTTGGGATGTTGGAAATTGGATGTTGAAATTTTGGGATGTTGTGGTTTTGGGACATTGGGTGTTCGGCTTTTGGGATGTTGGAATTGGGTGTTGGACGTTGGGATTTTGGGGTGTTGGGATTTTTGAGTTTTGGGGTGTTGGATATTGGGATTTTGGGTTTTTTGAGTTTTGGGATGTTGGAATGTTGGGATTTGGACGTTGAGATGTTGGGATTTTGGGATGTTGGAATTGTGTGTTAGGTGTTGGGATTTTGGGATGTTGGGTGTTGGATTTTGAGCGTTGGATGTTGGAATTTTTGGGAAGTTGGGTGTTGAGATTTTGGGATGTTGGGATTTGGGGGTGTTGGATGTTGGGATTGCTGGGTGTTGGATGTTGGGATTTTGTGATGTTGGGCACTGAGATTTTGGGATGTTGGGATTTTCGGATTGTTGCATTTTGGGATGTTGGGATTTTGGGATGGTGGGGTTTTGGGATGTTGGATTTTTGAGTTTTGGGATGTTGGATACTGGTATTTTGGGTTTTTTGAGTTTTGGGATGTTGGAATGTTGGGATTTTGGGATGTTGGAATTGTGTGTTAGGTGTTGGGATTTTGGGATGTTGGGTGTTGCATTTTGAGCGTTGGATGTTGGAATTTTTGGGAAGTTGGGTGTTGAGATTTTGGGATGTTGGGATTTGGGGATGGCGGATGTCAGGATTTTGTGATGTTGGGCACTGAAGTTTTGGGATGTTGGGATTTTGGGATGTTGGGATTTTGGGTTGTCGAGTTTTTGGGATGTTGAGTGTTCGGCTTTTGGGATGTTGGAATTGGGTGCTGGATGTTGGGATTTTGGGTTTTTTGAGTTTTGGGATGGGATTTTGGCATGTTGAGTGTTGGGATTTTGAGATGTTGGGTCTTGGGATGTTGAGGGTTTGGGATGTTGGATTTTGGGATGTTGGGATTTTGAGACGTTGGGATTTTGGGATGTTGGGACTTTGGGATGTTGAGTGTTGGGATTTTGGAATGTTGGCGTTTTGGGATGTTGAATTTTGGGATCTTGGGATTTTGGGATGTTGGGGTTTGGGGATGTTGGATTTTGGGATGGTGGGATGTTTGATATTGGGATATTGAGATTTTGGGATGTTGGGGTGCTGGGACGTCAACATTTTGGGGATGTTGGGTGTGGGGATTTTGGGATATCGGGATGTTGGGATAGCGGGATTTTGGGATGTTGGAATGTTGGGATATTGGCATGCTGGAATATTGGGATGTTGGAATTTCAGGGTATCAGGATTTTGGGGTATTGGGATTTTGGGGTATTGGGATTTTGGGATATTGGGATGTTGGAATATCGGGATTTTGGCATGTTGGGATTTTGGGATATCAGGATGTTGGGATTTTGGGATATCAGGATGTTGGGATTTCAGGATATTGGGATTTTGGGATGTTGGGATTTTGGGATATCGGGATGTTGGGATATTGGAATTTCAGGATATCTCGGGGTTTTGGGATGTTGGAATTTTGGGATATCAGGATTTTGGGATATTGGGATTTTGGAATGTTGGGATTTTGGGATGTTTGATGTTGGGATATTGAGATTTTGGGGATGTTGGGTGTTGAAATTTTGATATGTTTGGTGTGGGGATTTTGGGATTTTGGAATGTTGGGATTTTGGAATGTTGGGATTTTGATATGTTGGGATTTTGATATGTTGGGTGTGGGGATTTTGGGATATCAGGATGTTGGAATGTTGGGATTTTGGGATATTGGGATGTTGGGATTTTGGAATGTTGGGGTTTTGGGATGTTGGATTTTGTGATGTTGGGACTTTGGGATGTTGGGATTTTGGAATGTTGGGGGTTTGGGATGTTGGATTTTGGGATGTTGGGATTTTGGGGTGTTGGATTTTGGGATGTTGGGATTTTGGGGTGTTGGATTTTGGGATGTTGGGATTTTGGGGTGTTGGGATTTTGGGATGCTGGGATTTTGGGATGTTGGGATTTTGGGATGTTGGGATTTTGGGGTGTTGGGATTTTGGGATGTTGGGATTTTGGGATGTTGGATTTTGGGATGTTGGGATTTTGGGATGTTGGGATTTTGGGGTATTGGATTTTGGGGTGTTGGGATTTTGGGGTGTTGGGGTGCTGGGACATCAAGATTTTGGGGATGTTGTGCGTGGGGATTTTGGTGTATCAGGACATCAGGATATCGGCATTTCAGGAGATTAGGATGTGAGGATGTCGGGATTTCGGGCTATCAGGATTTTGGGATATCGGGATTTTGGGATATCGGGATTTTGGGATGTTGAAATGTTGGGATTTTGGGATATTGGGATGTCAGGATATTGGGATGTTGGGATCATGGAATTTTGGAATTTCAGGATATCAGGATTTTGGGATATCAGGATGTTGGGATATTGGGATTTTGGGATGGTGGAATGTTGGGATATTGGGATGTTGGAATTTCGGGGTATCAGGATTTTGGAGTGTTGGGATTTTGGGGTGTCGGGATTTTGGGATATCGGGATGTTGGAATATCAGAATATTGGGATTTTGGGATATTAGGATTTTGGGATATTGGGATGTTGGGATTTTGGGTTATCAGGATTTTGGGATATTGGGATTTCGGGATATTGGGATTTTGGGTTATCAGGATTTTGGGATATCGGGATTTCGGGATATCAGGATGTTGGAATTTTGGGATATCAGGATTTCGGGATATTGGGATTTTGGGTTATCAGGATGTTGGGATTTTTGGATATCAGGATATTGGGATTTCGGGATGTTGGAATTTTGGGATATCAGGATTTTGGGGTATTGGGATTTTGGGTTAGCAGGATTTTGGGATATCAGGATGTTGGGATTTTGGGATATCAGGATATTGGGATTTCGGGATGTTGGAATTTTGGGATATCAGGATTTTGGGATATTGTGATTTTGGGTTATCAGGATTTTGGGATATCGGGATTTCGGGATATCAGGATGTTGGAATTTTGGGGTGTGGGGATTTTAGGATGTTGGGATTTTGGGCTATCGGGATTTTGGGATTTCGGTCCCACCCCCCCTCCCTCTGTCCCAGGCTGTCCCTGCTGCTGCCGCCGCCAGCGCTGGAGCGAGCGCTGCTGCTCCTCACGCAATTCCACAGCCAATTCCTGCAGGAATTCTCCTGACCCATCCGCCCGCGATTTATTGGGATGGGGTCTCAGGATTCGGGAAAAACCCCAAAAACCTCGACCTGGCACAGCGCCAGGGCCTCGCTCCAGCCGGGAATGACGATGGATACGAAACATCCCAAAACGAATCCCAAAACCTCACGGGAATTCCGTGGCGGCACACGGAGCAGATTTGGGATAATCCCACAGTTTCCAGGCATGGGAAAAGATGGATTGGGATATTCCGACGAGGGCACGACACTCCGGAATTCCCATTTTTTTTGGGTTCACATGGGATTGTGGCAGCTGTGTTTTCCATGTGGATTCTTCCCGATCCCGGTAGAAATCCTAATGATTCTTCACCAGCACGGAATCCACGGATTGGATCCCACCCAGATCCATGGGAGAGTCCGGGAGCAGGATCAGTGATCCCAAATCCCACCCCGTGATCCCAAATCCCACCCCGTGATCCCAAATCCCATCCTGTGATCCCAAATCCCACCCTGTGATCCCAAATGCCACCCCGTGATCCAAAATCCCATCCTGCGATCCCAAATCCCATCTTGTGATCCCAAATCCCATCCCATGATCCCAAATCCCATCCCATGATCCCAAATCCCACCCCGTGATCCCAAATCCCAGTTCGTGATCCCAAATCCATCCCGTGATCCCAAATCCCATCCTGTGATCCCAAATCCATCCCATGATCCCAAATCCCATCCTGTGATCCCAAATCCCATCCCGTGATCCCAAATCCATCCCATGATCCCAAATCCCATCCCGTGATCCCAAATCCCAGTTCGTGATCCCAAATCCATCCCGTGATCCCAAATCCCATCTTGTGATCCCAAATCCCACCCCGTGATCCCAAATCCCACCCCGTGATCCCAAATCCCATCCTGTGATCCCAAATGCCACCCCGTGATCCCAAATCCCATCCCGCGATCCCAAATCCATCCCGTGATCCCAAATCCCATCCCGCGATCCCAAATCCCAGTTTGTGATCCCAAATCCATCCCGTGATCCCAAATCCCATCCTGTGATCCCAAATCCCATCCCGCGATCCCAAATCCCATCCTGCGATCCCAAATCCCATCCCGCGATCCCAAATCCCATCCTGTGATCCCAAATCCCACCCCGTGATCCCAAATCCCATCTTGTGATCCCAAATCCCATCCTGATTCCCATCCACTCGGATGATTTGGGAATGTGGAGGATTGGAATTCTGGGTGTCCCAGAGCCACACTGAAGGCTCCCGGAAAAGTGGGAATTTTGGGGTTTCCCAGGGTTGATCCCAGCAGGAATGGGGTGGGAAGGTTCCTGGAAAAGTGGGAATTCTGTGCGATCCTGGGGAGCGATCCCAAATCCTCTTCCATCAGGTTTTCCCTCCTTCATCCTCTTCCTTTTAGGATTTCCTGGGAATTCCTCTTCATCCTCTTCCCTTTAGGTTTTCCTGGGAATTCCTCCTCATCCTTTTCCCTTTAGGTTTTCCCTCATTCCCTTCCCTTTAGGATTTTCCAGACCCTTTATCCCTTTTGGTTTTCCCTCCTCCTCCTCTCTTCCCTTTGGTTTTTCCCACATCCCAAATCCTCTTCCCATGAGGTTTTCCCTCATTCCCTTCCCTTTAGGTGTTCCTGTCAGTTCCTCCTCATCCTCTTCCCTTTAGGATTTCCTGGGAATTCCTGCTCATCCTTGTCCCTTTAGATTTTCCTTCATTCCCTTCCCTTTAGGATTTTCCAGACCCTTCATCCTCTTCCCTTTAGGTTTTCCTGGGAATTCCTGCTCATCCTCTTCCCTTTAGGTATTCCCTTCTCCTGTTCCCTTTAGGTTTTCCTGGGAATTCCTGCTCATCCTTTTCCCTTTAGGTTTTCCCACATTCTCTTCCCTTCAGACTTTCCCAAATTTTTCATCCTCTTCCCTTGAAGTTTTCCCTCCTCCTCATCCCTTTCCCTTTAGGTTTTCCCAAATCCCGGATCCTTTTCCCTTTAGGTTTTCCCTCATTCCTCATTCTCTTCCCTTTAGATCTTCCTGGGAATTTCTCATCCTTTTTCCTTTAGGTTTTCTGTATTTCCCTTCCCTTTAGGATTTTCCAGATTCCTCATCCTCTTCCCTTTAGGTTTTCCCAGATCACTGATCCTTTTCCCTTTAGGAAAACCCTTTAGGTTTTCCCTCATTCCTCATCCTCTTCCCTTGAGGTTTTCCTGGAAATTCCTCCTCATCCTCTTCCCTTGAGGTTTTCCTACTTCCCAACCATTTCCCTTTAGGTTTTCCCTCCTCCTCATCCTCTCCCCTTCAGGTTTTCCCACTTCCCACCCCTTTTTCCCTTTAGGTTTTCCCAGATCCTCTTCCATCCAGGTTTTCCTTCGTCCTGCTTTTCATTTAGGTTTTCCCTCTTCCCAATCCTTTTAGGTTTTCCCTCATTCCCTTCCCTTTAGGATTTTCCAGACCCTTTATTCCTTCCCTTGAAGGTTTCTCTCCTGCTCATCCTCTTCCCTTTGGGTTTTCCCAGATCCTCTTCCCTTTTAGGTTTTCCCTTTTCCCAATCTTTTTCCCATGAGGTTTTCCCTATTCCTCATCCTTTTGCCTTTAGGTTTTCCTGGGAATTCCTCCTCATCCTTTTCCCTTTAGGTTTTCCCTTTTCCCAAACCTCTCCTTTTAGGTTTTCCCTTCTCCTCCTCTCTTCTCTTTAGGTTTTCCCAGATTCCAAATCCTCTTCCCATGAGGTTTTCCCTCATTCCCTTCCCTTTAGGTGTTCCTGTCAATTCCTCCTCATCCTCTTCCCTTTAGGATTTCCCAGACCCCAGATCCTCTTCCCTTTAGCTTTTCCCTCTTCCCTATAATTTTTCCTTTCTCTTCATCCTTTTCCCTTTAGGTTTTCCCTTTTCCCAAACCTCTTCTCTTTAGGTTTTCCCTTCTCCTCATCTTCTTCCCTTTAGGTTTTCCCAGATCTCAGATCCTCTTCCCTTGAGGTTTTCCCTCTTCCCAATCTTTTTTCCTTGAGGTTTTCCCTCATTCCCTTTCCTTTAGGATTTTCCAGACCCTTTATCCCTTCCCTTTAGGTTTTCCCTCTTCCCAATCCTCTTCCCTATAATTTTTCCTTTCTCTTCATCCTTTTCCCTTTAGGTTTTCCCTTTTCCCAAACCTCTCCTTTTAGGTTTTCCTGGGAATTCCTCCTCATCCTTTTCCCTTTAAGTTTTCCCAAAGCCAGGATTGGGAAAAGGGAAAACCTCAAGGGAAAGGAGAAAGGGATAAAGGGTCTGGAAAATCCTAAAGAGAAGAGAATGAGGGAAAACCTAAAGGGAAGAGGATCTGAGATCTGGGAAAACCTAAAGGGAAGAAGATGAGGAGAAGGGAAAACTTAAAAGGGTTTGGGAAAAGGGAAAACCTAAAGGATGAGGAGGAATTCCTGGGAAAACCTAAAGGGAAAAGGAGTAGGGAAAACCTCATGGGAAGAGGATTTGGGATGTGGGAAAAACTAAAGGGAAGAGAGAGGAGGAGGGAAAACCAAAAGGGATAAAGGGTCTGGAAAATCCTAAAGGGAAGGGAATGAGGGAAAACCTAAAAGGAATGGAATGAGGGAAAACCTAAAGAGAAAAAGATTGGGAAGAGGGAAAACCTAAAGGGAAGGGATAAAGGGTCTGGAAAATCCTAAAGGAAAGGGAATGAGGGAAAACCTCAAGGGAAAAAGATTGGGAAGAGGGAAAACCTCAAGGGAAGAGGATCTGAGATCTGGGAAATCCTAAAGGGAAGAAGATGAGGAGAAGGGAAAACCTAAAGAGAAGAGGTTTGGGAAAAGGGAAAACCTACAGGGAAAAGGATGAAGGGAAAAATTATAGGGAAGAGGATTGGGAAGAGGGAAAACCTCAAGGGAAGAGGATTTGGAATCTGAGAAAACCTAAAGGGAAGAGAAAGGAGGAGGGAAAACCTAAAGGGAAGAGGATGAGGAGGAGGGAAAACCTAAAGGGAAAAAGGGTCTGGAAAATCCTAAAGGGAAGGGAATGAGGGAAAACCTAAAGAGAAAAGGATGAGGAGGAATTCCCAGGAAAACCTCAAAGGAAGAGGATGAGGAGGAGGGAAAACTTTGAGGGAAGAGGATGAAGAATCTGGAAAATCCTAAAGGAAAGGGAATGAGGGAAAAGCTCAAGGTAAGAGGATCTGAGATCTGGGAAAACCTAAAGGAAAGAAGATCAGGAGAAGGGAAAACCTAAAGAGAAGAAGTTTGGAAAAAGGGAAAACCTAAAGGGAAAAGGATGAAGAGAAAGGAAAAATTATAGGGAAGAGGATTGGGAAGAGGGAAAAGCTAAAGGGAAGAGGATCTGGGGTCTGGGAAATCCTAAAGGGAAGAGGATGAGGAGGAATTTCCAGGAACACCTAAAGGGAAGGGAATGAGGGAAAACCTCATGGGAAGAGGATTTGGAATCTGGGAAAACCTAAAGGGAAGAGAGGAGGAGAAGGGAAAACCTAAAAGGAGAGGTTTGGGAAAAGGGAAAACCTAAAGGGAAAAGGATGAGGAGGAATTCCCAGGAAAACCTAAAGGGAAAAGGAGTAGGGAAAACCTCATGGGAAGAGGATTTGGGATGTGGGAAAAACTAAAGGGAAGAGAGAGGAGGAGGGAAAACCTAAAGGGAAGGGATAAAGGATCTAGAAAATCCTAAAGGGAATGGATGAGGGAAAACCTAAAAGGAATGGAATGAGGGAAAACCTCAAGAGAAAAAGATTGGGAAGAGGGAAAACCTCAAGGGAAGAGGATCTGAGATCTGGGAAATCCTAAAGGGAAAAGGATGAGGAAGAACTCTCAGGAAAACCCAAAGGGGAGAGGATGAAAAGGAATTCCCAGGAAAACCCCAAGAGATGATTCCCAGTTTTCCCAGTTAATGTTTAATGGGATTTGGGATCGTTCCCAGTGTTTAATGGGATTTGGGATCGTTCCCAATGTTTAATGGGATTTGGGATCGTTCCCAGTGTTTAATGGGATTTGGGATCGTTCCCAATGTTTAATGGGATTTGGGATCGTTCCCAATGTTTAATGGGATTTGGGATCGTTCCCGATGGATTCTGGTGCCAGCAGGAAACTGCAACGTGAAATTCTCCACGGAAAAATTGTTCCCAGCTGGGACCCAAGGACTTTTCCCAGATTTTTTTTTAGGGAAAAAGGCTCCAGGATTGGGATCCAAGGATTTTTCCTTTTTTTTTAGGGAAAAGAGCTTCAAGATTGGGATCCAAGGATTTTTTCCCTTTTTTTTTTTTAGGGAAAAAGGGCTCTGGGGTTGGGATCCAACAATTTTTCCCCAATTTTTTTTTAAGGAAAAGGACTCCATGGTTGGGATCCAAGGATTTTCCCCATTTTTTAAGGGAAAAAGGGCTCTGGGGTTGGGATCCAAGGATTCTTCTCAGTTTTTTTCAGGGAAAAAGGGTTCTGGGATTAGGATTCAATGATTTTTCCCTTTTTTTTTTTTTTTTTTTTAGGGAAAAAGAGCTCCAGGATTGGGATCCAAGGACCTTTCCCCATTTTGTTTTTTTAGGGACAGAGGGCTCTGGGGTTGGGATCCAAGAATTTTCCCCTTTTTTTTTTTTAGGGAAAAAGACCTCTGGGATTGGGACCAAATAACTTTTCCCATTTTTTGGGGGAAAAAGAGCTCCAGGATTGAGGACCCAAGGATTTTCCCCATTTTTTTTAGGGAAAAAGAGCTCCAAGATTGGGATCCAAGGATTTTTCCCAGGGTTTTTTTGGGAAAAAGCACTCTAGGATTGGGATCCAAGGACTTTTCCCCATTTTTTTAAGGAAAAAGAGCTCCAAGATTGGGATCCAATAATTTTTCCCGATTTCTTTAGGGAAAAAGGGTTCTGGATGGAAATCCTAAGATTTTTCCCCTTTTTTTTTTTAGGGAAAAAGAGCTCTGGGATTGGGATCCAATGATTTTTCCCAAGATTTTTTGAGGAAGAAGAGCTCCAGGATTGAGGACCCAAGGATTTTTCCCTATTTTTGTTAGGAGAAAAGGACTCCATGATTGGGATCCAAGGATTTTCCCCATTTTTTTAGGGAAAAAGAGTTCCAGGATGGGGATCCAACAATTTTTCCCCATTTTTTTAGGGAAAAAGAGCTCTGGGATTGGGATCCAACAATTTTTCCCCTTTTTTTTTTAGGGAAAAGGACTCCATGATTGGGATCCAAGGATTCTTCTCAGTATTTTTCAGGGAAAAAGGGTTCTGGGATTAGAATTCAATAATTTTTCCCTTTTTTTTTTTTTTTTTTAGGGAAAAAGAGCTCCAGGATTGGGATCCAAGGACCTTTCCCCATTTTGTTTTTTTAGGGACAGAGGGCTCTGGGGTTGGGATCCAAGAATTTTCCCCTTTTTTTTTTAGGGAAAAAGACCTCTGGGATTGGGACCAAATAACTTTTCCCATTTTTTGGGGGAAAAAGAGCTCCAGGATTGAGGACCCAAGGATTTTCCCCATTTTTTTTAGGGAAAAAGAGCTCCAAGATTGGGATCCAAGGATTTTTCCCAGGGTTTTTTTGGGAAAAAGCACTCTAGGATTGGGATCCAAGGACTTTTCCCCATTTTTTTAAGGAAAAAGAGCTCCAAGATTGGGATCCAATAATTTTTCCCGATTTCTTTAGGGAAAAAGGGTTCTGGGATGGAAATCCTAAGATTTTTTCCCTTTTTTTTTTTAGGGAAAAAGAGCTCTGGGATTGGGATCCAATGATTTTTCCCAAGATTTTTTGAGGAAGAAGAGCTCCAGGATTGAGGATCCAAGGATTTTTCCCAATTTTTTTTTTTAGGAGAAAAGGATTCCATGATTGGGATCCAAGGATTTTCCCCATTTTTTTAGGGAAAAAGAGTTCCAGGATGGGGATCCAACAATTTTTCCCCATTTTTTTAGGAAAAAGGGCTCTGTGATTAGGATCCAAGAACTTTCCCCCATTTTTTTAGGGAAAAAGGGCTCCAGGATTGGGATCCAATAATTTTTCCCAGGTTTTTTTGGGGAAAAAGAGCTCCAAAATTGGGACCCAAGGATTCTTCCCCATTTTTTTTAGGGAAAAAGGGTTCTGGGATGGAAATCCTAAGATTTTTTCCCTTTTTTTTTTCAGGGAAAAAGGGCTCTGAGGTCAGGATCCAAGGATTTTTCCCAGATTTTTTTTTTAGGGAAAAAGGGCTCTGGGATTGGGATCCAAGGATTTTTCCCCATTTTTTTTTAGGGAAAAGGACTCCATGATTGGGATCCAAGGATTCTTCTCAGTTTTTTTTCAGGGAAAAAGGGTTCTGGGATTAGGATTCAATGATTTTTCCCTTTTTTTTTTTTTTTTTTAGGGAAAAAGAGCTCCAGGATTGGGATCCAAGGACCTTTCCCCATTTTGTTTTTTTAGGGACAGAGGGCTCTGGGGTTGGGATCCAAGAATTTTCCCCTTTTTTTTTTTTAGGGAAAAAGACCTCTGGGATTGGGACCAAATAACTTTTCCCATTTTTTGGGTGAAAAAGAGCTCCAGGATTGAGGACCCAAGGATTTTCCCCATTTTTTTTAGGGAAAAAGAGCTCCAGAATTGAGGACCCAAGGATTTTCCCCGTTTTTTTTAGGAAAAAGCACTCCAAGATTGGGATCCAAGGACTTTTCCCCTTTTTTTTTTAGGAAAAAGGGCTCTGTGATTAGGATCCAAGAACTTTCCCCCATTTTTTTAGGAAAAAAGAGCTCCAAAATTGGGATCCAAGGATTCTTCCCCATTTTTTTTTTAGGGAAAAAGGGTTCTGGGATGGAAATCCTAAGATTTTTCCCAGGTTTTTTTAGAGGTAAAGGGCTCCGAGGTCAGGATCCAATAATTTTTCCCCATTTTTTTTAAGGAAAAAGGGCTCTGGGGTTGGGATCCAAGGACTTTTCCCAATTTTTTTTATTTTTTTTTGTTTTGTTTTGTTTTGTTTTTGTTTTTTTTTTTTTTTTTTAAGGGCTCTGGGGTTGGGATCCAAGGACTTTTCCCAAATTTTTTCTTTCTTTTTTTTTTTTTTTTTGTGGGTTTTTTTTTTTTTGTTTGGTTTTTTTTTTGTGGTTTTTTTTGTTTTTTTTTTTGTTTTTAAGGGCTCTGAGATTGAGATCCAAGGATTTTTCCCAATTTTGTTTTTTTTTTTTTGTTTTGTTTTTTCTTTTTGGTTTTTTTTTGTTTTTTGTTTTTTTGTTTTTGTTTTTGTTGGGGTTTTTAAGGGCTCTGGGGTTGGGATCCAAGGACTTTTCCCAATTTTTTTTTTGTATTTTTGGTTTTTTTTTTTGGTTGGTTTTTTTTTTGGTTAAGGGCTCTGGGGTTGGGATCCAAGGACTTTTCCCAATTTTTTTTTTTCCTTTTTTTTTTCCTTTCTTTTCTTTTTTTTTTCTTTTTTTTTTCTTTTTCTTTCTTTCTTTTTTTTTTTTTTTTGTTTTTTGTTTTTGTTTTTGTTTTTGTGTTTTTTTTTGTTTTTAAGGGCTCTGGGGTTGGGATCCAAAGATTTTTTTTCCTTTTTTTTTTTTTTTGGGGTCCAAGCTCTTCCCGGTGACATCAGCAACTCCAAAAACTCCTGGGTGACACCAGAAATCCCAAAAAATTTTTGGGATGAGGGGAGTGGCTTTGTCCCACCTCGGCCGATCCCATTCCGTTTATTAAATCCAAATAAAATCCAAATAAAATCCGAATAAAATCCTGATAAAATCCGAATAAAATCGGAATAAAATCCGAATTAAATCTGAATAAAATCAGAATAAAATCAGAATAAAATCCTGATAAAATCCTGATAAAATCCGAATAAAATCCTGATAAAATCTGAATAAAATTCCCGGATTTTTTCACCTCCAGGCCAGGATCTCCTCGGTGGCCACGCGGCACAGGGAATGGAAATCCAGGTGGAGGTGTCTCCTCCAGAAACGCCGATCGCGGCCGTAGATCTCGGCCGGGAAGCGCGGGCTGCCTGGAGAAAACGAGAAAATTGGGGGAAATTCCCAAAATTAGGGGGAAATTCTGAAATTTATGGGGAAATTCCTGAATTTAGGCGGAGAAATCCCAAATTTAGGGGGAAAAAACTGCAATTTTAGGGAAAAAATCCCAAAGGAAAAGGAGAAAAAATCCCAAATTTAGGGGGAAATTCGCAAATTTAGGGGGAAATTGTCAACTTTAGGGGGAAAAATCCCAACTTTAGGGGGAAATTCCTGAATTTAGGGGGGAAAATCCCAACGTTAGGGGAAATTTCCCAAATTTAAGGGGAAATTCCTGAATTTAGAGGGAAATTCCTGAAGTTAGGGGGAAAAATCCCAACTTTAGGGAAAAAATCCCAAAGGAAAAGGGGAAAATTCCCAAATTTAGGGGGAAATTCCCAAAATTAGGGGGAAATTCCTGAATTTAGGGGAAAATTCCTGAATTTAGGGGGAAAAATCCCAACTTTAGGGAAAAAATCGCAAAGGAAAAGGAGAAAAAAATCCCAAATTTAGGGGGAAATTCCCATATTTGGGGGGAAATCCCCAAATTTAGGGGGGAAATGCCAAATTTAGGGGGGAATTCCCAAATTTAGGGGGAAATTCCCAAATTTAGGGGGAAATTCTGAAATTTAGGGGAAAAAACCCGCAATTTTGGGGGAGAGATCCCAAATTTGAGGGAAAATCCCAAAATTAGGGGAAACATTCCAAACTTAGGGGAAAATCCCAAAATTAGGGGAAACATTCCAAACTTAGGGGAAAATCCCAAATTTAGGGGATACATTCCAAATTTAGGGGAAAAATCCAAAGTTTAAGGGAGAAACCCCAAATTTAGGGGAGAAATCCCAAATTTAGGCGAAAATCTCAAATTTAAAGGAAAATCCCAAAGTTAAGGAAGAAATACCAGTTAGGGGAAAAATCCCAGATTTAGGAGACAAATCTCAAATTTAAGGGAGAAATCCCAAAATTAGGGGAAATATTCCAAATTTAGGGGAAAAATCCCAATTTTAGGGGAGAAATCTCAAATTTAGGGGGAACTTGCAATTTTAGGAGGAAAATCCCAAATTCAGGGGAAAATCTCCAAATTAGGGGAAACATTCCAAATTTAGGAGACAAATCCCAGTTTAAGGGGAAAATCCCAAATTTAAGGGGAAAACCTCAAATTTAAGGGAGAAATACCAAATTTAGGGGGGAAATCTCAATTTAAGGGGAAAAATCCCAAATTTAGGGCCAAAATCCAATTTTTAGATCCCAATGTCTGTTTTTAGGGGGAAACCCCCAAATTTAGGGGAAAAAATCCCACATTTTCGGAGGGAAAGCCTACATTTTTAGGATCTAAACTTTCATTTTTAGGGAAAATCTCTCATTTTTAGGCAAAAATCACAGATTTAGGGGAAAAATCCGAAGTAGCGGTTGGAAATTCGGGGATTTCCTGCTCGGATTCACCCTGAGGAATGGGATTTTCCCAACCCTTTCATTCCCGACCCCTCTCCCGATCCCGATCCCAATTCGAATCCTGATCTCAATCCCAATCCTGATCCCGATCCCAGTCCAAATCCCAATCCCAATTTCAATCCCAATCCCAATCCCGATCCCAATCCCAATCTCAATCCTGGTCCCAATCCTGATCACGATCCCAATCCCCCTCCCAATCCCAATTCCGATCCCAATCCCAGTCCCAATCCTAATCCTGATCCTGATCCCAATCCCAATCCCGATCCCTCACCAATCCCCATCCCAATCCCAATCCCGATCCCAATCCCTAACCGATCCCAATCCCTAACCAATCCCAATCCCAATCCTGATCACAATCCCGATCCCGATCCCAAACCCTCACCGATCCCAATCCCAATCCCAATCCCTCACCAATCCCAATCCCTCACCGATCCCAATCCCTCACCGATCCCAATCCCAATCCCAATCCCTCACCAATCCCAATCCCTCACCGATCCCAATCCCAATCCCAATCCCTCACCGATCCCAATCCCAATCCCAATCCCAATCCCTCACCGATCCCAATCCCTCACCGATCCCAATCCCAATCCCAATCCCTCACCAATCCCAATCCCTCACCGATCCCAATCCCAATCCCAATCCCTCACCGATCCCAATCCCAATCCCAATCCCAATCCCTCACCGATCCCAATCCCTCACCGATCCCAATCCCAATCCCAATCCCTCACCGATCCCAATCCCCATCCCCATCCCAATCCCCATCCCGGTCCCAATCCCTCACCGATCCCAATCCCAATCCCAATCCTGATCCCCATCCCAATCCCATTCCCGATCCCAATCCCAATCCCTCACCAATCCCAATCCCAACCCTGATCCCCATCCCAATCCCTCACCGATCCCAATCCCAATCCCAATCCTGTTCCCAATCCCTCACCGATCCCAATCCCAATCCCAATCCCGATCCCAATCCCTCACCAATCCCAATCCCAATCCTGATCTCAATCCCTCACTGATCCCGATCCCAATCCCAAACCCGATCCCAATCCCGTTCCCAATCCCGATCCTGATCCCAATCCCGATCCCAATCCCAATCCCTCACTGATCCCAATCCCAATCCCAATCCCTCACCGATCCCGATCCCAATCCCAATCCCGCTCCCAATCCCTCACCGATCCCCATCCCAATCCCTCACCAATCCCAATCCCAATCCTGGTCCCCATCCCAATCCCTCACCGATCCCCATCCCAATCCCCATCCCAATCCCAATCCCTCACCAATCCCAATCCCGCTCCCCATCCCAATCCCCATTCCCAATCCCATTCCCATTCCCGATCCCATTCCCAATCCCAATCCCAATCCCTCACCGATCCCCATCCCAATCCCAATCCCAATCCCAATCCCAATCCCTCACCGATCCCCATCCCAATCCCAATCCCAATCCCGATCCCAATCCCAATCCCCATCCCAATCCCATCCCAATCCCAATCCCAATCCCAATCCCACACCAATCCCAATCCCGATCCCTCACCGATCCCATGGAAGATCCTGGCGATGGCTCTTCCGGAGAACTCCTCATCAGGATGGGCGGCGAGAAAGCTCCGCACGTCGGCGCGGATTTGCTCTTCCCAATCCCCAAACTGCCGAGGGAAAACTTGGGAATTCCCATCCTTTTCTCCTCCTCATCCCAAAAAAAAATTAGGATTCACTCACGTGGAGAATTTCGGGATTTTCTTCCTCCTCTTCCTCGTCCTCTCCGGCAGGCCCGGGCTGATCTCGATGGAAATATTCGTGGAGCAGATCCTTGAGGCGAAGACTCCTCCGCTCCTCCTCCTCCTCCGGAGGGGGCGGATGGCACCGCTGGAACGCGACGCTGCTCCCGGGAATTTGGGGGAAAAATCCCAAAATTAGGGGAGAAATCCCAAATTTAAGGGAGAAATCCCAAATTTAGGGGGAAATTCCAAATTATAAGAGAGAAATCCCAAATTTAAGGGAGAAATTCCAAATTTAAGGGAGAAATTCCAAATTTAGGGGAAATTCCCATATTTAGGGGAGAAATCCCAAATTTAGGGGAAAAATCCTGGGAGAAATCCAAAATTAGGGGAAACATCCCAAATTTAAGGGAGAAATTCCAAGTTTAGGGGGAAATTCCCAAATTTAGGGGGAAATCCCCAAATTTAGGGGAGACATCCTAAATTTAAGGAAGAAATCCCAAATTTGAGGGAGAAATCCCAATTTAAGGGGAAAATCCCAAATTTAAGGGAGAAGTACCAATTCAAGGGGAAAATCCCAAAATTAGGGGAAACATCCCAAATTTAGGGGAAGAATCTCAAAATTTAAGGGAGAAATCTCAAAATTAAGAGAGAAATACCAATTTTAGTGGAAAATCCCAAAATTAGGGGATAAATCCCAAATTTAGGAGGAAAATCCCAAAATTTAAGGGAGAAACCACACATTTAGGGAGAAATCCCAAATTTAAGAGAGAAATACCAATTTTAGTGGAAAATCCCAAAATTAGGTGATAAATCCCAAATTTAGGGGAAAAATCCCAAAATTTAAGGGAGAAATCCTAAATTAAGGGAGAAATCCCAATTTAAGGGGAAAACCCCAAATTTAGGGGAAACATCCCAAATTTAGGGGACAAATCCCAAATTTAAGGGAGAAATCTCACACTTGGGGGGGAAAACCCAATTTTAAGGGAGAAATACCAAATTTAGAATGAAATTCCCAAATTTAGGGGGAAATGCCAAATTTAAGACACAAATCCCCAATTTAGCAGAAATCCCAATTTTAAGGGAAAAATCCCAAATTGAGGGGGAAAATCCCAAATTTAAGGGAGAAGTACCAATTTAAGGGGAAAATCCCAAATTTATGGGAAAAACCTCAAATTTAGGGGGAAAATCCCAAGTTTAAGGGAGAAATCCCAATGTAGGGGGAAAATCCCAAAATTTATGGGAGAAATCCCACACTTAGGGGGGAAAATCCCAATATTAAGGGAGAAATACCAAATTTAGGGCGAAATTCCCAAATTTAGGGGACAAATCCCAAATTTAAGGGAGAAATTCCAAATTTAGGGGAAAAAAATCCCAATGAAGGAATCAAATCCCGCCATCCCAAACGGGGAAAACCCCAAGAATTCCCGATTTCCCTCACCTTTGGAATGTCCTGAAGCAGTCTCGGAGCTGCCGGAGCGCCGCTTTTTCTCGGGACACCACACGGCCGTGGAGGAATTCGCAAACGGAATCCAATTCCTGAGGGCTGAGGTCACCGACGGCTCGGAAATGGAAGGATAATTCCTCGAATTCCACCGAAATCGCGCCTTTTTTCCCTGAGGGAGAGACGGGTGGGAGTCACCGCCCGAAATCTCGCGAGATTTCGCCGGCAGATTTACCCAGAGAATTGGCCGCCGGAAATCTCGCGAGAATTGCCCGGGATACCTTGCCGCCTTTTTTCCGTGAGGGAGGGACGGGCTCACCGCCCGAAGTCTCGCGAGATTTCGCCGGCAGGATTACCCAGAGAATGCAGAACCAGGAAATCTCGCGAGAGTTGCCCGGGCGTCTTTTTTCCCAGAGGGAGAGACGGCTTCGCCGCCCGAAGTCTCGCGAGATTTCGATGCCTGAATTACCCGGAGCATGCACCACCAGGAAATCTCGCGAGAGTTGCCCGGGCGTCTTTTTTCCCTGAGGGAGAGACGGATTCACCGCCCGAAGTCTCGCGAGATTTCGCCGGCAGGATTACCCAGAGAATTGGCCGCCGGAAATCTCGCGAGAATTGCGGGGATACCTTGGCGGGAGTCGCGCTCGAGGTCCTTCAGGCTGCGCTTGACGAGCGGCGATTCCCAACCCATGGAATCGCTGAGGGAAACGACGTCGAATTCCACGGATCCGGAAATTGCCGAAGGATTCCGAGCCAGGAAAACGGCGACGGGAGGGGAACTGAGGGGTGGGAATGGATGAAATCTTATCGGATATTCCAGAATATTGGGAATTTTTTTTGGGAATTTTGGGAATTTTCACCTCCGTGCCACTTCCCGGAGCTGCCGGGAGCCTCCGGAGCAGCGGATCCGACACTGGGAATAGGTATGAGGTAACAATTCCAAGAAATTCCCGGGGTGCTGCTCCAGGTAGCACAGGAGGGTCTCGATTCCTGAGGGGAAAAAATTCGGGAATGGCTCCAAAATTCCTCGGGAATGTCGAAATTTTGGGGCCATTGCCAAATTTCACCTTCTTCCCGCAGATCCAAGGATTCGACGATTTCCCGGATGGGGATGGAGCGCTCGTGTTTGTGGCAGATCCGATGGTTTTTGTGATTTTCTGCATTTTCCTCGTCCAGGAATTCCAATTTTTCGGTGTTTTCCACGTCCCTGCTCTGTGGAAAATCCAAAATTTCCTTTGGGGATATCCTGAGTTTTTCTCAGCTCCTCAAAATCCCTCATTGCTGATGAAATCGCCCGGAAATTTCCAGGATTTTAGGAAGTTGGGAATGGGATTTCCAATGAAAAATGCCCCAAAAAATCCCTCATTCCCAAGGAAATTGCTCCAAAATTCCAAGTTTTTTTTGGAAGTTGGGAATAGGAATCCCAAGGAAAAAAATCCTCATTCCCAAGGAAAAAATTCCTCATTCCCAATGGCAAAAATCCTCATTCCCAATGGAAAAAATCCCTCATTTCCAACGGAAAAAATCCCAAATTCCCAATGGAAAAAATCCCTCATTTCCAAGGGAAAAAATCCCAAATTCCCAAGGAAAAATCCCAAATTCCCAAGGAAAAATCCCAAATTCCCAAGGGAAAAATCCCAAATTCCCAAGGAAAAATCCCAAATTCCCAAGGGAAAAATCCCAAATTCCGAAGGAAAAATCCTAAATTCCCAAGGAAAAATCCCAAATTCCCAATGGAAAAATCCCAAATTCCCAATGGAAAAAATTCCAAATTCCCAAGGAAAAATCCCTAATTTCCAACAAAAAGAATCCCAAATTCCCAATGGAAAATTTCCAAATTCCCAAGGAAAAATTCCAAATTCCCAAGGAAAAATCCCAAATTCTCAATGGAAAAATCCCAAATTCCCAAGGAAAAAATCCCAAATTCCCAATGGAAAAAATCCCAAATTCCCAAGGAGAAAATCCCAAATTCCGAAGGAAAAATCCTAAATTCCCAAGGAAAAATCCCAAATTCCCAAGGAAAAATCCCAAATTCCCAAAGAAAGAATCCCAAATTCCCAATGGAAAAAATCCCAAATTCCTAAGGAAAAAATCTGAAATTTCCAGTGAAAAATTCCCAAATTCCCAAGGAAAAAATCCCAAATTCCCAATGGAAAAAATCCCAAATTCCCAAGGAAAAAATCCCAAATTCCCAATGGAAAAAATCCCAAATTTCCAAGGAAAAAATCCCAAATTCCCAAGGAAAAAATCCCAAATTCCCAATGGAAAAAAATTCGAAATTCCCAAGGAGAAATCTCAAATTCCCAAGGAAAAAAATCCCAAATTCCCAATGGAAAAAATCCCAAATTCCCAAGGAAAAATTCCTCATTCCTAAGGAAAAAATCCCAAATTCCCAAGGAAAAATCCCTAATTTCCCAATGGAAAAAATCCCAAATTCCCAAGGAAATCACTCAGAAATTCCCAATTTTTTCCCCTAAATTAATGAATTTGGGCGTGGGCTCCGCACCTGAGAGAATTCCAGAATTTTCCTGTGAATTTCCCGACATTTGCAGGGAGAGAAAACTCTTTGGATCAATTTCTTCACTGCCAGGAAATCCACGGAGTCTCTGTAGATGTGACGCCGAAGCTCCGGGAGATCGCGGCCCTGCGGAGAGAAATCCCAAAATTCTGTGGGAAAAGAATCCCAAAATAGCAGGGAATTTTGCCAGAATTCCATGGGAAAATAATCCCAAAATTCAGAGAAATATTCCCAGAATTCCATGGAAAAAATCCCCAAATTTCATGGAAATATTCCCAGAAATCCATGGGAAAATCCCCAAATCTCTGGGAAATTTTCCCACAATTCCATGGAAAAAAAAAAACAATTTTGAGGGAATTTTTCCTAAAATTCCATGGAAAAAACTGAAAAATTCCAGCGATTTTCCCCAAATTCCATGGAAAAATCTCCAAATTTCACAGAAATTTTCCCAAAAATCCATGGGAAAAAACCTCCAAAATTCCAGGATTTTTCCCACAATTCCCTGCAATAAAACCCCAAATTTACAGGAAATTTTCCTAGAAATCCATGGAAAAAATCCCCAAATTTCAGGAATTTTTCCCACAATTCCCTGCAAAACCCCCCAAATTTCATGGAAATTTCCCCAGAAATCCATGGAAAAAACCCCAAAATTCCAGAATTTTCCCAAAAATCCATTAAAACCCCCCCAAAATTCCAGAATTTTCGCACAATTCCCTCCAATAACCCGAAATTCCAGAATTTTCCCACAACTCCCTCCAATAAACCCCAAAATTCCAGGAAATTTTCCCAGAAATCCATGGAAAAAATCCCCAAATTTCCAGGAATTTCCCCCCAATTCCCTGCAATAAAACCCCAAATTTCATGGAAATTTTCTCAGAAATCCATGGAAAAAATCCCCAAAATTTCAAAATTTTTCCCACAATTCCCTGGAATAAAACCCCCAAATTCCAGGAAATTTTCCTAGAAACCCCTGGAATAAAACCCCAAATTCCAGAAATTTCCCCACAATTCCCTCCAATAAACCCCAGGTCCCCAGGATTTTTTCCCACAATTTCCTCCAATAAACCCCAAATTCCAGAATTTTCCCTCCAATAAACCCCAAATTCCAGAATTTTTCCCACAATTCCCTCCAACAAAACCCCAAAATTCAGGAATTTTTCCCACAATTCCATGGAAAAAACCCCCAAAATTCTGGAATTTTCAAAAAAATCCATTAACAACCCCCCAAAATTCAGGAATTTTCCCACAACTCCCTCCAATAAACCCCAAATTCCAGAATTTTCCCTCCAATAAACCCCAAATTCTGGAATTTTCCCACAATTCCCTCCAATAAACTCCAAAATTCCAGGAAATTTTCCTAGAAATCCATTAAAAACCCCCCAAATTCCAGAAATTTCTCCCTAATTCCCTCTCCAAATTCCAGAATTTTCCCTCCAATAACCCTCAAAATTCCGGAATTTTCCCAAAAATCCATTAAAAACTCCCTCAAATTCCAGAATTTTCCCTCCAATTCCCTCCAATAAACCCAAAATTCCAGAATTTTCCCTCCAATAAATCCCCAAATTTCCCGAATTTTCCCTCCAATAACCCCCAAATTCCAGGAAATTTACCTAGAAATTCCTGCAATAAAAGCCCAAATTCCAGAAATTTCCCCCAATTCCCTGCAATAACCCCCCAAATCCCAGAATTTTCCCAGAAATCCATGGAAAAAAACCCAAATTTCACAGGAATTTTCCCACAATTCCCTGCAATAACCCCCCAAATCCCAGAATTTTCCCAAAAATCCATTAAAACCCCCCCCAAATTCCAGAACTTTCCCTCCAGTAAACTCCAAATTCCAGAATTTTCCCCCCAATTCCCTCCAATAAACCCCAAAATTCCAGAAATTTCCCCACAATTCCCTCCAATAAAACCCCAAAATTCAGGAATTTTCCCCACAATTCCATGGAAAAAACCCCCAAAATTCCGGAATTTTCCCAGAAATCCATGAAAAAATCCACAGATTTTTAGGATTTTTTCTCATAATTCCATGGAAAAAATTCCAAATTTTGGGGAATTTTTCCCAGATATCCCTCCAATAAACCCCCAAATTCCAGAATTTTCCCAAAAATCCATTAAAAACCCCCCAAATTCCAGAATTTTCCCTCCAATAAACCCCCAAATTCCAGAAATTTCCCCACAATTCCCTCCAATAAAACCCCAAAATTCAGGAATTTTCCCCACAATTCCCTCCAATAAAACCCCAAAATTCAGGAATTTTCCCCACAATTCCCTGCAATAAAGCCCCAAAATTCCAGAATTTTTTCCAGAAATCCATTAAAACCCCCCAAAATTCCGGAATTTTCCCTGA
Source organism: Acanthiza pusilla (assembly GCA_036630365.1). Taxonomy (NCBI): domain Eukaryota; kingdom Metazoa; phylum Chordata; class Aves; order Passeriformes; family Acanthizidae; genus Acanthiza; species Acanthiza pusilla. The sequence goes on along the minus strand of JAXCHO010000198.1, from coordinate 4,182 downwards.
AATCCATGGAAAAAACCCAAAATTGAGGAATTTTCCCAGAATTCCATGGGAAAATAATCCCAAAATATCAGGGAAATTTTCCTGGAATTCTGTGGGAAAATAAACCCAAAGTTTCAGGGGAATTTGCCTGGAATTCCTGGAAATTCATGGGAAAATAATCCCAAAATTTCAGGGAAATTTTCCCAGAAATCCTGGAAATCTGTGGGAAAATAATCCCAAAATTTTAGGGAAATTTTCCCAGAATTCCATGGGAAAATAATCCCAAAATTTTAGGGATTTTGCATGTCCCGATCCTGTGGAAAAATCTGGAAAAAACCAAAATTCAGAGAAATTTTCCCAGAATTCCATGGAAAAAGAACTACAAATTTCAGGGAAATTTTCCCAGAATTCCCTGGAATAAAATCCCCAAAATTCAGGGAATTTTCCCAGAATTCCATGGGAAAATAATCCCAAAATATCAGGGGAATTTGCCTGGAATTACCAGAAATTCGTGGGAAAATAATCCCAAAATTTTAGGGATTTTGCATATCCTGATCCTGTGGAAAAATCTGGGAAAAACCCCAAATTTCAGGGAAATATTCCCAGAAATCCATGGAAAAAAAATCCCAAATTTCAGGGATTTTTTCTCAGAAATACATGAAAAAAAATCCCCAAATTTCATGGAAATTTGCCCAGAAATCCACGGAAAAACCCCCAAATTTCAGGGATTTTTCTCACAATTCCATGGGAAAAAAAACCCAAAATTTTGGGGAAATTTTCCCAGAATTCCATGGAAAACAAACCCAAAGTTTCACATGAATTTTCTGAGAATTCCCTGTAATAAAACCCCAAAATTCAGGAATTTTCCCACAATTCCATGGAAAAAACTCAAAAATTTCAGCGATTTTCCCAGCATTCCTTGCAATAAAACACCTAAATTTGGGGAATTTTTCCCACAATTCCATGGGAAAAAACCCTCAAAAATTCCAGGAATTTTCCCTACAATTCCATGAAAAAACCCCCAAATTCCAGGAATTTTCCCACAATGCTCTGCAATAAAACCCCAAAATTCCAGGAATTTTTCTCAGAAATCCATGGGAAAAAAACCCCCAAATTTGGGGGAAATTTCCCCACAATTCCATGAAAAAAACCTGCAAATTTCAGGGAATTTTCCCAGAAATCCATGAAAAAAATCCCCCAAAATTCAGGAATTTTCCCATAATTCCCTCCAAAAAACCTCAAAATTCCAGATTTTTCCCACAATTCCCTGCAATAAAACCCCCAAAATTCCAGAATTTTCCCCCCAATTCCCTCCAATAAACCCCAGATCTCCGGGATTTTTTCCCACAATTCCCTCCAATCAAACCCCAAATTCAGGAATTTTTCCCACAATTCCCTGGAATAAAATCCCCAAAATTCAGGGAATTTTCCCAGAAATCCATGAAAAAAATCACCAAATTTCCAGAAATTTCCCCCCAATTCCCTCCAAAAAACTCCAAAATTCCAGAATTTTCCCACAATTCCCTCCAATAAACCCCAAATTCCAGAAATTTCCCCCAATTCCCTGCAATAAAACCCCCAAAATTCCAGAATTTTCCCCCCAATTCCCTCCAATAAAGCCCAGATCTCCAGGATTTTTTCCCACAATTCCATGGAATAAATCCCCAAAATTCCGGAATTTTCCCAGAAATCCATGAAAAAAATCCCAAATTTCATGCAATTTTTCTCACAATTCCATGGAAAAAACTCAAAATTTTGGGGAATTTTTCCCAGAAATCCTTCCAATAACCCCCAAATTCCAGAATTTTTCCTCCAATAAATCCCAAATTCCAGAATTTTCCCCCTATAAACCCCAAAATTCCAGAGTTTTTCCCATAATTCCCCCCAATAACCCCCTAAATTCCAGAATTTTCCCAAAAATCCATGAAACCCCCCCCCAAAATTCCAGAATTTTCCCTCCAATAACCCCCAATATTCCGGAACTTTCCCTCCAATAAACCCCAAATTCCAGAAATTTCCCTCCAATAAATCCCCAAATTCCAGAATTTTCCCTCCAATAACCCCCAAAATTCTGGAATTTTCCCAAAAATCCATGAAAAAACCCCCCCCCATATTCCAGGATTTTCCCTCCAATAAACCCCAAATTCCAGAATTTTCCCTCCAACAAACCCCAAAATTCCAGAATTTTCCCACAATTCCCTCCAATAAACCCCAAATTCCAGAATTTCCCCCCTAATTCCCTCCAATAACCCCCCAAAATTCCGGAATTTTCCCAGAAATCCATGGAAAAATCTGCAAATTTCATGGAATTTTTCTCACAATTCCATGGAAAAAACTCAAAATTTTGGGGAATTTTCCCAAAAATCCATTAAAAAACCCCAAAATTCATGGAAATTTTTCCAAAAATCCATTAAAAACCCCCCAAAATTCCAGAATTTTCCCACAACTCCCTCCAATAAACCCCAAATTCCAGAATTTTCTCTCCAATAAACCTCAAATTCTGGAATTTTCCCCCCAATAACCCCCAAAATTCCGGAATTTTCCCAAAAATCCATTTAAAAAACTCCAAAATTCCAGAAATTTTCCCACAATTCCCTGCAAAAACCCCAAATTTCACAGAAATTTTCCCAAAAATCCCTGAAAACCCCCCCCAAATTCCAGAAATTTCCCCCTAATTCCCTCCAATAAACCCCCAAATCCCAGAATTTTCCCAAAAATCCATTAAAACCCCCCCGAAATTCCAGAATTTTCCCTCCAATAACCCCCAAAATTCCGGAATTTTCCCTCCAATAACCCCCAAAATTCCGGAATTTTCCCAAAAATCAATGAAAAAAATCCCAAATTTCATGGAATTTTTCTCACAATTCCATGGAAAAACCCCCAAAATTCCAGAATTTTCCCACAATTCCCTGCAAAAAACCCCAAATTTCTCAGAAATTTTCCCAAAAATCCCTGAAAAACCCCCCCAAATTCCAGAAATTTCCCACCAATTCCCTGCAATAAATCCCCAAATTCCAGAATTTTCCTCCCAATAAACCCCAAATTCCAGAAATTTCCCTCCAATAAACCCCAAATTCCAGAATTTTCCCAAAAATCCATTAAAACCCCCCAAATTCCAGAATTTTCCCTCCAATAACCCCCAAAATTCCGGAATTTTCCCAAAAATCAATGAAAACCCCCCCAAAATTCCGGAATTTTCCCAGAAATCCATGGAAAAAACCCCCAAAATTCCATAATTTTCCCTCCAATAACCCCCCAAATTCCAGAATTTTCCCTCCAATAAACCCCAAATCTCCGGGATTTTTCCCCACAATTCCCTGCAATAAAACCCCCAAATTCAGGAATTTTTCCCATAATTCCTTGGAATAAAACCCCTAAAATTTTGGGGAATTTCCCAAAATTCCATGGAAAAATCCCCAAATGTCAGGGAAATTTTCCTAGAAATCCATGAAAAGAACCCCAAATCTCCGGGAATATTTCCCACAATTCCCTCCAATAAAACCCCAAATTTCATGGAAATTTTCTCAGAAATCCATGGAAAAAACCCCCGAAATCCCAGAATTTTCCCAGAAATCCATTAAAAACCCCCCAAATTTCCAGAATTTTCCCACAATTCCCTGCAAAAACCCCCAAATTTCACAGAAATTTTCTCAAAAATCCATTAAAAACCCCCCAAATCCCAGAATTTTCCCTCCAATTAACCCCAAATCTCCGGGGTTTTTTCCCACAATTCCCTCCAATAACCCCCAAATTCCAGAATTTCCCCCCCAATTCCCTACAATAAACCCCAAAATTCCAGAACTTTCCCTCCAATGACCCCCAAATTCCAGAAATTTCCCCCCAATTCCCTGCAATAACCCCCCAAATCTCAGAATTTTCCCTCCAATAAACCCCAAAATTCCGGAATTTTCCCAAAAATCCGTTAAAACCCCCCCAAATTCCGGAATTTTCCCAGAAATCCCTGCAAAAAACCCCAAATTTCATGGAAATTTTCTCACAATTCCATGGAAAAACCCCCAAATTTCACAGAAATTTTCCCAAAAATCCATTAAAAACCCCCCAAACTCCAGAATTTTCCCTCCAATAAACCCCCAAATTCCGGAATTTTCCCTCCAATAAACCCCAAATTCCAGAATTTTCCCCCAATTCCCTCCAATAAAACCCCAAAATTCAGGAATTTTCCCAAAAATCCATTTAAAACCA